>OY986046.1:10217651-11417651 GCA_963920215.1 Nineta flava | reverse complement strand
AATGCATTTCGACAATGGATGAGGATGCTGTATGTATGTATATATGGCTGTATATACTAAGCCTGCATAGTTTTTAAGAATATTGTGCGCCCTTTTGTTGTCGAATGATAAATTGTTATACACAGTATTTGCATATTTGTTATTTTTATATCTTGTAAGGGGCTTCTCTCTATATCCACATCTCGCATCGGTGAGAATACCGTGTGTTTTTTTTTGAGTTAAAAAAAATCATTAAGGTGAATACACTTTTTTATTTTATAAAAAAAAAAAGTGTATGTGATGTTCTATGTAAATTTTAGATTATTTAAATTTTGTGTAATTCATTGCTTTAAGGGTTAAAACTATGAGAATATTGTTTTTTCAACAAGGGTTCAATGCTAATCACACTTGGAGACATTAAATATGAGCAATTGCAGTTCAGTACCGTGGAACATCATAGGTATCTCTTTTTTTCCACTGGTCTGGGGGTATTTAATATTCAAATTTTTTTTTTGTTTCATTCATTTTTTTTTTTTGAAACGTTTTTTTTTTTATTCTCTATGGAACTTGTTTTGGAACAAAAAAAAAAATTCGTTAATAAAAAACAAAATTAATTTTTGTGACAATGGAATAATCAAAGTAGCGTCCTTTTTTTCAAAACTGTATAATTTCTGCCGTTTTTTTTTTTGGGGAAAATGTTTCGAATAAAAGTTGTTCATAATAAATTGAATCCGGATAGTGCTAAAAATTTTAAATAAAACGTTAGCTGATTAATTTTAACATTTTAGGAAAATTTAAAATCCAATTCAGTGAAAATTTACGCATAGTAATGATATTAAAATAATCGTTATACATGTCTGCCGCATTTAAAACGTTATGAAATAGTGGTACTATAAGCCTCAAAAGTAGCGTTCATTTTTCAAAATTTTTTTAGTAAGGTTGTACACTCCCGTTCAATAAAATTGGACAGATCTAAATCGAATCAGTCTCTCACAATTTTGATTAAATGCTTTTTACTATACTTCCATTTTATTTTCACACTTAAAATATAAACTACTTATCTGTGTTTATAAATGAATAATTATACAGAGAGTCACAAAAGTGAGGAGTTTTATGAAATGTAAGAAAATTAACATTTCATATCTGTTCAATTTTATTGAACGGGAGTGTACCTTATTTATTCGGTTTTTGAAAAAGTTGTTAGTATATTTATTCAAGAACTACTTTTAGTTGAATAGTGTCTTCGAAAAGACAATTTTTGAAAAATAATCGCTATCTTTGTCGGCATGGGTATAATATTGGCACAGCAGCATGTTACTTGCAAAACTGACATAGTATGAAAGAACTAGCGTATATACTATATAGACAAACATATCATTGAATTTTTTTAATTAAATATTGATATGCAAAATTTAACTAATCCACTAGGTATTAAACCCTGGACCTCTGGATTTCAAGTCAAGTATGCTTACCACATTAGACCACGGATAATTCTGGGGAATGAATGTCAAAAGAATGCCAACACCTGGATAATCAAAATAAATGAAATTTTGATTGTAATTTAATGACACTATAGGAATTCAATACAAATATTTAATTGGATTTTTTTCAATGAAATTTTTCGAAAAAAAAAAAATACCATACATATATTTTTCACTGTAACCTAATAGAAAAATGGTTATTGAATACTTTTCTCTTTTTTTTGAAACTTTATGAAATGTATAAATATTTTCATTTGAGTGCTGTCTGTTAATAATCAATTTTTAATCCGATTTTTTATTCATATAATTCAACTATATTGATTGTTTGCAATCGAAAAAAATATTAATGGATATTGTCAATTAATTTTGGTTAGTAGTACCTACAGGCGATACGTCATCAATTCAGACAAATTATCATTTTAAAACAAAACAATATAATTAAAATTATTGTAGTCAGGAGGAAAGAGTTGGTATTTCTCATCCTTAAATTCCATGTATTGTGATTATTAGGATTTCTAAGTGTTACAATAGACATTTTCAATATACTTTTGGTATTTGAAAGGACAAGTTCGTTAATGAGTAGAATCGGGAAAGGGGGGCTTAGAGAATGAATAAAACATAAACTATAGAATATCTCTCTTAATATTAGAAAAATCAACAAATATTTAAGAAGTTAAGTTGTAGAAAATCAATTTTGCTACAGTTCTTTACCTGATAATTTTTTCTAGGATTCTATATTTAGGACATTAATTTTCAATCTTAAACATTTCTATAAACTAACCAAAAAAAAGACAAGAAATCAAATTATAGTAAAATTTATTTTCAATAGCTTTACTTCTTATTGAAAATAAGAAGTAAACCCCAACCCAAATCCTAGCCAGCTTGGGCCCTTACTACCTACAAAATCGTTCAAACAAGGAGAAGAAGGGATGAAGAGCAGAAATAGATCTACGAAGATGGTCTCGAATGCTTTTGTAGATCTTGCTTACGCAAGTAACATTACGAGAGACGGTTTTCCGCGCTGAAGCCCCTAAAGACTAGGCTTTGTTCTCTACTGGGACAACAACTGCTGGATTCGTTGATTATCCTTTGGATCTTAACAAGGGTAATGAAGATAGTAGCTTTTACGCATAATTTATTGACAGTCTAGCTGAAATTTCTGCTTTTTAAAAAAAATAAATGTTTGCCTTGCTTCAGGTATAACTAATTGGAACTTTTTCCATTCAATGTACGTCTCTGAAAATAAAAACTTAGTTAAATTGAAAATAAACATATTCATAATGCCACTCGAGCCCTTTAGGCCCAGTCCGACGCTGGGATCGATGGACATGAAGATATCTTTGTTAAATCGTCTTAACGAACAAAAATCAAATGCAAATAAATTGCGGTTCTTGAGTTATAAGCACCCTAATCCGACATACTATCGACATATTTGGTTTTATAACATGTAAGGATGCAGTGTTACAAATATGGCCTATATCGCCTGTACTATAGAATACACTTAGTCTAATATAATAACATAAAAAAATGTTTAATATAAAATTTTTTTAAATATATTTGATTTAAAACAATTTTAAAAGCGTCGAATGAAAAAAAATGCAATACGCAGTGCGCAAGACCGAATATTTGAAAACAGTACAGGAAAAAAAATCAGTTAAAAAACATAAACATATTAAGAGAGATAGTTGATACCTCTACTGACAAACAACACTATCGAGTTAAAATATTCATACTAAAATTGACAAATTGCGTCATTAAGATGACACAAAAAAAAGGATTAGGAGAAAATTTGAATTTACGTAAAGATTCACACGTTTAATGGTGAACGGGATTGCCTATACAGACTGAGAACACATATATATATATATATATATATATATTTTTATTAAATATTGTTTACCTTTGTTTAATGATATTCAAATCCGCCGGATTACACATCTCCCGCTGTGGTATTCGAGGGATAGTTATATATAAAGGGTTAAGTGGCCATACACTATACAGACACTGATTTCAAGAAAAGGACCTTCTATATTTAAAAAAAAAAATGATAATTACATATCCATCTTACTAAATCCTACCCCATATATTTTTTTTTTTGAATATTTTATTTCCGTATAAGTTCCCAAACAGAATTTTTTTTTTTTTTTTGAAAAATGATTATGTAAATATACAGAGTTTTTTTTTTATGTCCGTTAATGTTTGAAATTTCGTTTTTTTTTTGGTACAAAAAATTTATTCTGAATTCAGGTTTTTCCCTCCAAAGAAGGGAAGTCTCTTTGGAACAACAGAATTTATTATATGAAACAAGTGAAAAATTACAACTGAATTAATTATATATATATATATATATATATATATATATATATATATATATATTTATATATATATATATATGCTTTTGTAATTACTCTTCATTACAGACGTTTAAGTAGAAATTATGGCATAACTATTGGGTTTATGAAAAAAGTTTCGTACAACAGTTGTTTTTTTCTAAAAAGGAAAATGTTTAATAATTGAACTTTTCGACTATCTATTACGGTTTTAAATGTAGAGATTGCCCACCACACAGAAGGCCCACTACTTCTCCGCCGGGATTGTTCCCAGGATTGATGGATCCAAGGTTTCGGACCCAAACATTCTATACCTGACATTCTGCAGGTTTCTGCAGGTGCAAATAACATGTATGGAGGCTTCATAGTCCTCCATACAGATCCTACAAGTGGAATCATCAGAGATCCCCAACTTACTAGCGGGAGAACGCAAGGACCGATTTTTCTCATAGACGGACTATTTCGATTTATAGTCGAAGGTATATTTTTTTATTGATATTAAATAAGCTACTCAGTGAATGGAGGTTGCGAAAATTTCATTTATGGATATATTCATTTATCCTACACATGCTGTATCGGATGTATCGTGTATCGTATATTTATGATATATCCTGTTGAATAGTATGCTTGTCTTAACCTGGTCGAAAGTGTTCCTATAATAAATATTAGGATTTGCAATAATTTTCGAATTTATTGTGTTTCCAAAAATTTTGGAGACGTTGGAACACTGTTCTGTATATCAAGGGAATGACACGCAATAATATTACAGAGGTTTGACTGTACTCGCGACAAAGAATTCAAAAATATTAGTACATATGGTAGCGGTGATTTTTCAAAATTTTATAATTGATTTGGGTTTAGTATATTTATAAGGGACCACTTTTAGCCGGAACTATTTTTCGAAAATCGAATGAATAAGGTAAGAATGAAAAATAACGAATAATTTAAAACTAACAACTTTTGTTAGACACATGTTTTTCATAAACTGTTAAAATTGTTTTTCAAATTGATTGAAATTTTTGAATAAGGACTTAGTATGATTTTAAGTACGTTAGATTTCTTCGATAATTTATCCAGAATTCTCGAATCGGTTGTCAAGAAGATAAATAATTATAAAGGATGATACGTCATTATTTACGATCGTTATATATAAGAAAAAAAAAAGGAATATTCAAATTAAATTTTATAAAAAAATATATAAAAAAGCCATAACATTGCGATAGTTATTTTTTTCTCACAGTTTTTTCAACTCTTCTGTTTGTTTGAATTAATGATGGACCATGTTTTGCATACATTATCTTCGATATACCATTAAACAGTACCCCCTCCTGTCTTACGTAGATAATCATATGTAGATGTGCATATATACCTCTTTCAGAGTAGAGTAGAACTAATTCAAGTGTGTTTAATGCAGTATACAAAAAAAGATTTTAAGGATTAAAATATTGGGTATTTAAGACGGCTCATTGAAGGTAACATCTAACAGCTTTAGGCGATAAATAGATGTTGGTCGGGTACCTTATTTCAAATTACCAACTCATCCATAATTTGACAATCGAATTAACATCAAACTAGGCAGAAAATATATCGAAATTTTTGTGTTTTTGTTTGTACTTACATCTTGATTTGAACTCCATGCCGCCATGTAATGGACTCCAACAGCGGCTGTTGGATCCGAAACATGATGGCCCATGTGCTCTGCCATCACGGACATCCAGTGTGCCAGACTTGCCTGATTCCCACCTGATGAACTTGTTGTACCAGATGTATTATTCACACCTGTAAACAACATTTTCCAAAATACAATTTTTTGAATCCAGAAGAAAAAAGAAGTCCTCACAAAGTCAGAATTGACTAATTTTTCGATATTTTTTTGGTTGAATTGGGTTCCACCAATTATTGAAACCAAAGTTCCAATATATCCAAAGCTTTGTATTGGTGGAATCATCTAAAAACCAGCCAATTTTCCCATTAAATGTCGAATTGACTAATTTTTCGATACTCTTTTATTGGAAATAAAATCAACTAATTTGCAATTTAAATATCGAATTGACTAATTTTTTGTTGGAAAATATTGATGGAACCACAATTTTTAGGTTCCACCAATTATTGAAACCAAAGTTCCAATATATCCAAAGCTTTGTATTGATGGAATCATCTAAAAACCAGCCAATTTCCCATTAAATATCGAATTGACTAATTTTTCGATACTCTTTTATTGTAAATATTAATGGAACCTCTGAAAATCAATAGTTTTGGATTCCAGAAATTATTGGCGAAACTTTTGAAAATTATTGCAAAATAATTATCCAAAAATCAGTCAATTCGCCCATTTTCTATGAGAGGAATTATTTTTTCATAAGAAATCTTGTACAATATACAAACCTGGACCTAAACACTGAACACTGCCTGGAGACGCGAGTGTACAATCTGTGTTTTGTTGCGAACACTGTTGCGTTGGTCCCGGACTAGATGTTTGCTGAGAATCCCAGCCCACAAATGATTTCTAAAAAGAGTAAAACAACAAAAATTAATACAATTGAGGCAAAATTTTTCAAACAATCGAACTCTTTTATACCGGGTGTTTTGTGAGTTTGAGCGGGGAACATGATGACTGTAATTAAAGTTTTAAAACATAATTTGTAATGTTCGAGCGCTTTCGCCTTAATTAATTAGCCATCTTCAGAGATGTTTATCTCTGATGATGACTTAAAAAAATAAGCTTTCTAGTTTCGAGAATCAAATTCCCTAGACAATTGTGTCTAGGAGCTAAACCTTACCTTATCCGTTGTGGATGTATTTTCAAAATAATTAAAACCTGATTCTTTTTTAGCTAAAACCGCTTTCGCTAACAATGTTTTATACAAATTAGCTGGCAAATAAAATGGATTATCAAATTGTTTATGATCAAAATTCGTATCCGAATCACAATATTTATTTGGATGAAATTTACTTGTAAAATCATAATTATTCTTATTATTTAACTCGAATTTGATGGAACTATCATCAGAACTATTATTATTCACATGATCAGTTCGAATTGTTGCTGCATTTGCATTTGTGTTTGCAGTGTGAGACGTATTTGTAGTCGTATGATGTTGTGTTTCAATAAATGTCGACGGACCACTCGTCAATTTTGTTTGGAAGTTATAGTCACTATTTGGACCATCATTCACTACACTATTCGATAAACTATTCGAACTGTCCGATGTCGAATCAATTTCAATTAAACTATTTGACGCTGTCATTATCATATTTTCAAAATTCACTTTTTCAAAAAATATTTGGTTATTTTTGAGTAAAAATAGGAACTTGCGTTAATTGCGTTATTTTTTTGTTGTGTCTTGTTAGGAACTAAACTTTTTTTGTGTTGTTTATTGCTAAAATTTTATTTATTTAGGAACTGTAAATTTGTCTGTGCTGTTTAAGACACAAGTTTAAGGAACTTACGATCACGAATTTTAACGTTTTTAAAAATTTACATAATTTAATATGGTCAAAAGAAGAAAATTGGAAAAAGCATGTGTTTGGTTTAATTTCAAACACACAGCAATAACACCTTGATGAGAAAAACTTTGTTTGAACGGGTGAAGTGGGACGAAACGGTATGAAAACGCACACTGGCACTCATATTTAAAATAGCATTATATGCTATCCTTGTCTAATATTAATTAACACTGTACTCATTGGAATATGTTCGGTCTTCGTCTGTTTCGTAATATTCGATGTAGTGGTTGTAATTAACCGTACAAGTCGTACGAGTCTTTCATCTATATTCACAAGTCGCTCGCTCTCAACACCATCCACTCAACGTTTTGTCGGATTCACGTTGTGCGTTTTTTTTTTTACTTCTTCTTATTAACAAAAAATAAACTTTTTACTATTTATATAAAACGCGCGCTCTTTTGTTTTTAATTCATCACTTCGGTTCAAGTCGGTTTTACTCTTAATTGATTGTGTCTAATTATAGTACTTAGTATCGAACAGTTTTTAATTATTTCCAATTTCGAGACCCGATTATTTCTTATATTTTGGTGTGATTCTGTATTTTTAACAATTTTTTTCGAGGACTTGTTTTCTAAAAAATTTTAATGCGTTCTTTAAGGATGCTATGCACCGACTAGTACTTTTCTAGAATGCAACCTAGTCTTATGTTCAAATCGAACATATACCATACAATATTACACATATATATATATATATATATATATATATATATATTCATGTATTGCAAGCGAACATATATGAAACTCAAGCTCTGAGTCTTCGTATAGGAAAAACTGGGGCAAGTTACAAAAAAAAACTGCAATAAAAACCGTCTAGCTGCTGTTACTGCCACTACCGGCGGTGCAGCTCGTTTCTGCAACCAATATAGAACTACAAATATCATACAGTATGATTATTAAGTTCCTTTACTGTATTTGATATCAATTATTCAATATTTGCTTTATAACAATTTCAATTTTGTGCCTTAAAAGAAGCTGTTTGTATCGCAAAACTCTAAGTACTTATTTAAAGAAACTATTTACCTAGAAAATTCGGTATCAATATTCTAGTAATTTTATCAAGGATGTAGAAAACTGTGTAAAAACCAAAATCACTAATATTTTTGAGAGTTTCGTCAAAATTTTCAGCTGAGAGTTTTTCAGCAATTTGGTGTACTTTCTGGGTATGTTTACTTTTTGAGTAGAATCTAGATTGTTCTTCATGTTACATAAAAAGGGCATTCGACTTCAGGGATTGCTGGAATGTGGTTTGAGAATTTGAGCGTAAGGTCCATTGTGATGCCTAAGGATGTGAAGATGTGAGTGGAGTGGAAGGACTTTTTGTGTATAGACAAGGAATTGGTAGAACAATTATAGGAACAATGGACTATGATAGGAACTATGCCAATATTCATCTGGAGTTCGTGAAGGAACTGCAGAAAACCTTCTCGAGCATAGCCGGTCACTTCGTTCTTGTCCATACGCCGACAGTTTAGTCAATTAACCGCCCCTTTTTTTGTCTTAATAATTAACGAACTGCCGATGTCGGGATTCGAACCCATAACCTCCCAGTTTCCAAGTAGGCATACTGCGCAGACATAACGCTTTAGACCGCTCGGCCACTTGGGCTGATATTTGTGCACTTGGTACACATGACAAGAAAGGTTGCGGTTTTTTTTTTCAAAATTTTATACTTGATTTGTGCCTTAGTCATTCGGTTTTAAAAAAAATGCTTCGAATAAAAGTATATATAACTTAATAACTTTTGTGCGACACATTTTCACAACAACCGAATCAATTATAAAATAAAATTTTGTAAAAGAATGCTACTTTTGTGACCCATAATACTATCGATTCCAAGCGGAGCTTTCCTGTTCATTTTTTTTTGGGTAAAAAATGGTCGTTACAAAAATACAAACATCTTGAGCAATCAATTTTATCACATTTATGTCGAAACGAATTATTAATGTAATATCTTTTGGAAATTAGCATAGTCTCAAATCTATATGAAAATTGTTGATCACCTCTTCAGTGAAATAAAAGCTTTCATCATAAGATTGGATTAAAAAACAAAATTTTACCAAATTAAAATCTGAACTAAGTATTAAGTTGAAATCTTTTGAAAACTCTCTTAGTCCCAAATCTAAATGAAAATTGATGAACACCTTTTCAATAAAATAAAAGCTCTCATTATACAATTGGATTAAAGTACTCAATTATTATTAGATGTATAATTATATATATATATATATATATATATATATGTGTATATATATATATATATATATATATATATATATATATATATATACATATATATATATATATATATATATATATATATATATATATATATATATATATATGTATATATATATATATATCAAATAATAGTAATATGTATACATAATAAGCTTTCGATAGAAAAATTAATTTAAAAAAAAAAATGATAAAATAAATTTTGCATATAAAAAATTTAAAAAAAATCTGCATAACATTATATAAATAAAATAATATGCATTATTAATTTTGTATAATAATTTTTCTGGATGAAAAAAAAATTGTGCATATTCCTGGAACATTATTAATATCCCATAAAAAAATAATCAATTTATAATATTATGAATAAACTATCGTGGCTGCTTGAAAGCATTCTAACAGGTAACCACAAGCTAATATAAGAAAAATGCTTTTATAAAAAAAAAGAAAGAGAAAAACAAACGAATGTTTCCAGGTAAATGCTATTATGAAAAATCATAGCAAAGCACTCTCGAAAGCACAACATTGATAGCAAATTGAGGATCGTCTTTTTATAGAAAACTTTTGTGCAATAACACAGAGCGCAAAGAAATATAAGAAAAAATAAAATAGAGAGATATAGGGTGGGGGGATGCAAGAGTATGGGGGTATATCATATGGGGTGGGTTAAAGAATATAAAAAAAATAAAGAAAAATAATAGGATGCCATATACATGGGAAAAACTGCAGTTTTCTTACATATATATATATATATATATATATATATATATATATATATATATATATATATATATATATATATATATATATATATATACATAATGGCTATAAAAAAAACGAGTGAATTTTCCTCGTATATACAAAAATTTGTTTCAGACTTATTGACTAAAGATTTTATTACATCAGACCCCTTCTTCTCTCCTCATACATCATTTTTTTTTGTGTTGTGAAGCTTTTTTTTTTTTATCTATCGAACAACACACACAAAATTTTCCGAAATAATTTTGTTTGATGATTTTTGAATATTTTTTAATATGAGAGAACTCTTTGTTGTGAAAAATATTTTTCCTTGGAAAACTATCAATATACATATCATTTCAAAAGAAAATTAAATTTTCACATATGTCATTCGTCGTATACGAATTCGGCTATTACTCGAATTTTCTATCCATTAGGCGTTTTAAGTTCATTTTCAATGTTTAGAAAAACCCGTTTTTTTGTATTTGAGCCGTAAATTGTTGCTTTGAAGAGTAAAAGGTCGTCTTAAAGTCATTTTTGTAGCAACAAGCACTGAGACTTTCTATTTCAGGGCCGATTATTTGAGAAAAAACCAAAACTTGTGTCATCATATTCTTTATCACTATACAAAAATTTTGCTTCTTGTTATACCCGACAAATATACAAGGTGTCTCGTAAGTCACGGACACAACTGAAGGTACGGATAGAAACACAAAAAAATGTTTTTTTTAAATAAACAACTTTTAATTGTAACTGAATAGTTTTGCTACAATTTAAGCTCCAAAACTTAAATAAACAGTTCATGCATTGATAATGAATTCAAGATATACCGGTTATTTAAACAGTTAACTCAGTCAGTTGTTATTTTCATTTGATTTTTAAAGAAATGTTAAGAGGAAAGTATGATTTCGAAGAAATTCTCTCGTATTAAGAAAAGCTCTAGAATATATATATATATATATATATATAACTAAAATTTCTCTAGAAACACTTAGTTTCTAATTATAATAATATGACATCGTAATAAACGATTTTCATATTCATTATAGTTTTCCGAGAAATTCACTTATGCCATATAATTAATTCTATATAAATTGACATCAAGACCAACACATATAAAAAATATCAAGCCGTTTCCGAGATATTTAGTATGTCTTAAATATACGTATAAAAACCATATGAGATAAAAAAAATGTTTTTTATGATAAAAATTTCCTGAAAAAAAGGTTCTGCTGGCATATATATCTATCTCGGTTTGTTTTCGATTATTTTATATTATATTAATTTTTATGCCCAGTATATGTAAATATACAAGGTATAATAAGTTTAGTCCCGACTTTGTAACGCTTTAAAATCTTAATCCTTAACAAAAATACTTCACAAATGTGTTCATAAAATGGCCTAATTCGGACATTTCCGCATGTCCGTCCGTCTATCTGTCTGTCTGTCCATGAACACAATAAGTCAAAATCGAAAAGAGATAACGAGCTGAAATTTAGTATGAGTGTTCTATAGCAAAAAAGTAAGGTCAAGTTCGTTAATGGGAAAAATCGAAACGTCTTCCCCCCTTCCCCCCGCCACATTAGAAAATATACATCTTTGAAACCGTGAGAGTTAAAAAAAAATATTATAACAAAAAATTAATTCTTTTTTTTTAAATAAATAACTTTTGTTTGAAAATTTCTTTTCAAAAACTCAATAGTATTTCTCATAATTTGTGATTTGAAATGTTCCTCGGAAAGCGAATTGTTATCAATTCGAATATGCAGAATTGTTAACAATTCAATCACTGATTTACAACTCAGTATATACTGGGTATTTACAATTAACTCAGTTAGTTGTTACATTACTTGTTTTAAATACTATGTTATTCATTTTTTTCGCAACCAATTAAACAACAACAAAAAAACTAAATAAAAAATATTTATTAGCGATGTTTGCTATACAAAATTTATTACAAAAACTACCAAAACAAAACTATATGTCATGAAAATGAATATTGAGAGACAGTAGACAGTTTTGTTAGCTGATATGTAGATGATAATTTTTGTAACACTATTTCACAATATAAAATTTATATCACAAAACAACTTTTTGATCAATAAATATTTATTAATTATTATTAACATTGAAATAAGATATGTGTGCCGTTTTATATTGATCGTTTTCTCTACTGCAATTTTTCTGTAATTCTGCAATGTTAATAACTAATAAAATGAATTTCAATTAAATTCTTTTATATAGTTTTTTTTTCACATTTTAATGAATATTAATCAATACTAGATATTTAAATGCAATGAGTTACAAGAACAATTATTTTTATCACAATTAACCATTGATCTTGAAAACAAGAAAATTCTAGAAAATATTTTCGAAATTTATATAGAAAATCCAAAAATAAAAATTTAATATCACATCTAAAACATCTAAAACATCTAACTTTGGTTTGAAACCATTTTTTCATATTATATTCGATATTATATAATAAATCAAATTTTAGATTTGGAATATTTGTCTATTTGGTTGTACACGCATCATTTAAAATCTATCGCACCGATTTTGACAAAACATTGGATTAGTGATAGCTTATACGTTGGGTAGCTCATATCGTATAGTTATTTAGGTATATTGATATAACTATAAGTAAAGGGAGGCACCGATGCACGTGAAAGGGGAGAGAATACAAAAAGATTGTTACCCTAGCTGTTTGAAAAGAGCTACCCCCTACCTCACCCCCTTTTCTCCCTCATTAACGAATAATATTGTTATTCCAAAATAAAATTTTGCGTACTTAATGTTCAACATTCGAGAAAAATCTCTATCTTAAATTAATTTTGAATAAAAACTACCCCCTTTCCACTTTTCCAACCCTTCTGATTTTGCAAAGCGCGGGAAATGCCGAGTAATTAGGTAATATAAAAATATTTTAAACGATATTCTATGTCGTGCTATTATTTCTAAATTTTATAATTGATTTGTGCCTTATTTATTGGGTTTTCCAAAAAATACTTCAGATAAAAGTTGTTCATTATAACTATACTAACAAATTTTAGTCGAAACATTTTCGCGAAAACCAAATAAATAGCCGAATGTACAATCAGTAATCAAAAGTTGTTTGCTGAGTTGCGATAGCCACAGAGAAATAAAATTACTTGATTTGTTTAAAAGCAATAAAGTAATCAAAAATATTATTCATAAAAATTCCATGACTTCTTTGTCTATATTCGCTAGTTCTTTCATACTATGTCTTCGTAATCTTATTTGTGATATGAAAAAATTGGCCCATTTATCAGTTTCATCCGTGGTGTTGCCCAGTAGCACACTGGGCAATCCAGAGGTCGCGGGTTCGATTCCTCGTGGATGTGATAATTTTTTCCTATTAATATTGAATTAAATACATGATTCAAAATTATTTGAAATATAGCCACACCGTACTAAGCACTCCTTGGCTCCAGCACAAGGATCATAAACTTATAATCCGGTAATATTCCAACACAACTTTCGATCACTAATAGGGAATATGCATGAAAATTTTTGTTCACTTGAATTGAAGCATGTTTACTTGACAAATATCAAGGTAAAATTACTTTTTAAATAACTTTAAAAATAAGCGAGATATGAATGATTGAAATTCCCGATTAGACAAAGAGGGTGATAGCATATTACACGTTATGTGACGTCATATTACACTTTCACCATTTAAAATACACGTAAAACTCCGTTTTTAGTATTTTTGCAAGAAAGAGACAGATAATAATCTTTAAAAGCTTATAGCTTCCTTGATATTTGTCGGATTTTAATTTCGTTTTTAAATATTATTACAGTATTAACAGTATTTTCATATTCTGAAAATAAATGTGAAAAAAAATTTTCATGCATATTCTCTATTGTACACGTGTGTATAAATTAATCATCCATACGGGTTGGTTATTCGCATGAACCACTCCGAAATTTATTTTTATATTATATTAATTTTTTAATACTATTACAATTTTTTTTGCGTGTTGTCGCTCGCTATCACCAACACTAAACAAAAACTAAAAAAAAAAAAAAAAACTGTTTAAAAAACAAAATTATACGCGAAAAAAAAAATTACCACCGGTATTTGATATACAAAATTTATTGCAAAAGGTACAAAAAAAAAAAAAAAAAATTTATAAAATAATAATAATAATATATATAATGAAAATATGTGAGACTAAGGGTGAGTTTTCAATATTTTCCGATAGATATTAACCATAATATTGTACCGTAACGAATACAATTTTTTTTTTTTTTTTTTTATTATTATTATTATTTTTTTAAAAACGTATATTTGAAATGTTTTCACTGTAAATAAAGCGATTCCAGCAAATAGAAATGAAACGATACACGTATTTCCATTTGTGTCTGTGTGTCTGTATGTATATGTGTATGAATATGTAGGATTCTCAATATATATAGATACATTTTTTTTGGTTGAGTATATTCTCAAATAGATATATATATAAATATTCACAACAATATTATTACACTCGATATGTTTTATCAACATTTATATGACGATGACAAGGCTGGGGTACCAGCCGAGAGAAGTTGGGGGGGGGGGGGGGTGTTATACTAGTTTAGATTTGTATGGTATGTAACATGATCTTTTATCAAAAGTTTTGAAATTTTTCAATCGATAGTTCAGTCACAAAAAAAGAAACGCATTAATTTCAATCTCACCATGACGAGGGGGTACCATACGAAACGACAGGGGAGGGGGGGGGGGGTGTGTCATGCTAGTTTAGAGTTTTCAAATTTGTCAATCGATAGTTCTGTCACAAAAAAAGAAACGCATTAATTTCAGTCCCACGATGACGAGGGGGTACCATACGCAACGACGGAGGGTGGGGGGGTGTCATACTAGTTTAGATTTGTATGGTATGTAATATGATCTTTTATCAATAGCTTTGAAATTCATCAATAGGGAATATGCATGAAAATTTTTTATCACTTGAATTGAAGCATGTTTACTTGACAAATATCAAGGTAAAATTACTTTTTAAATAACTTTAAAAATAAGCGAGATATGAATGATTGAAATTCCCGATTAGACAAAGAGGGTGATAGCTCTCTTAGTATGTTATGTGACGTCATATTACACTTTCACCATTTAAAATACACGTAAAACTCCGTTTTTAGTATTTTTGCAAGAAAGAGACAGATAATAATCTTTAAAAGCTTATAGCTTCCTTGATATTTGTCGGATTTTAATTTCGTTTTTAAATATTATTACAGTATTAACAGTATTTTCATATTCTGAAAATAAATGTGAAAAAAAATTTTCATGCATATTCCCTATTGATAGTTCTAAAAAAAGGCATGCTTTTAAAGCTTCAATCTCATATTTATATGGAGTTTGAGAAAGGAAATTGCAGAGGAAGCTTTCGTCCAAGTCCATATACCGACAGTTTAGTCAATTAACGGTATCTGTTTACTTAATTTACCAACTGATACCGTTGGGAACCGAACCAGCAACCTCACTGTTCAAAGCAGATCGCCTTTAACAGCTCGACCTCTCTTGGACTGGTAAGGGTGAGGGGGGTTGGGTCAAGGAAAAGCAACGCTGAGCCACGTGAGTGGGGAAGGGGTCTAGGTTTAAGCTACGTAGTTTTTTACCATGGTAAGAAATATACGGAGTTTTCATTTGAAAAGTTTCCACCTAAATATTTGTCAAACAACAGGTGTTTAGTTTAAAAGGGAAAACATAATGCAATAACTATGTTTTTGTTACCTGCATCTATGCTCGCATGGATTAACTTATCTTTATACGGTGCAAAATGGAGACAATCTTTAAATACAACAAAATGTTTATCTTATAAAAACAAACAACTTTTGTTTGAAACTTTTGTATATACATCACATAGTTTTGGTGTAAATACGGGGGGGGCCTAAATCGGGTGTAAATTTTATATTTACGCCAGAAATATTGCAATCCAGAAAAAAAAGTTTTAATCAAAAGTTGTGCATTATAAATATACTAACAACTTTGATTCGAAATATTTTCTCCAAACTCGGATGATTAGGGCACTAAATCAACTCTAGAACGCAACTTTTATGGCTTATAGTTCAAATGTACACCGAATATTTTCAGTTGATTTGATCGGAATCCATTCGGTTTTGCAACAGAAAAATTGCCTTTATTTAAAAAAAACAAACAACTTTTATACGTAAAATTTGATTTCTAAAATGTGGTAATATGCATCACACAAATTGATTTTATCAAAGTTTTGACCGCAAAAACAAATGATGATATTGGCATTGTGTGATTGGAAGTGACGTGATGTCTTACAACCGATTAGATAATTAATATTAATCTTTAGCCAAACTGAACACATTATCTCGTCAAAATTTCTATAACTTTGAATGTTGCTTTTTTTTCGTCTAATTTTACTGTTATAACTTTTTTGTAGGAAATAAGAGATAAATTGATTCATTTTTTTACTCAACGAGTTTGAAAAAAAAAAAACGTTTGTTAAAAGTAAATTAATTATTTAAAAAAAAAAAAAATTTGGTGTTAACGCCACAAACCTCTATATAGATACTAGAATATGATCTGTAGATCTATAGCAGATTGTTGTTTTCGCTTAAGAGCGTTCCAGCACAGTCTTGTACAATCAGGACAAAAAATCCGGTGTGCTTTTGTTATAGAACAAATACATACACAACGCATACATATAGTTATGTACAAATTATTGTACTTTTGAAAAAAAAATGAGCAAAACCTGTCGAAAAGTGATTTCATGCTGGGAACTCCCTTAAGAAAATGTTTGGAATAATAACCCTTTTAGAATAGTTGGAAACATTTCTATAGCATTCTTCCAGTGTTGTCTTCAAAAGATTTTTGATAATTATAACTCATAGGTATAAGTTTCAATTCAAGTCTTATTAGCTAAATTTAATTAGCTTTAAGTTTATTGAGCTTTAAATTTAATTAGCTAAAATTAATTAACTATTATGCATTAATTTGACTTGGAATAATGAATGTACTAATTTTTATACCCAATATATGTAAATATACAAGGTATATTAAGTTTAGTCCCGACTTTGTAACGCTTGAAAATATTAATCCTTGACATAAATGCTTGGTATAGGTGTTCCTAAAATGGCCTAATTCGGTTATTTCCACATGTCCGTCTGTCTGTGCGTCTGTCCGTCTGTCCGTCTGTCTGTGAACCCGATAACTCAAGAACGAAAAGAGACGAGGAACTAAAATTTTTTTTATGTATTCTAGAGCAAAAAAGTAAGGTCAAGTTCGTTAATGGACAAAATCGGAACGTGTTTCCTCCGCTTGGAAGGAGGGGGGAGGAATATACATCTTTGAAACCATATGAGTTAGAGAAAAGAAATGTAATAACAAAAAATTAATTCTTCTTTTTAAAATAAACAACTTTTGTTTGAAATTTTTTTTCATAAACTCAATAGTTTTCTCATAATTTGTGATTAAATGTTCCTCCGAAAGCCGAATTGTTAACAATTCGAATACGCAGAATTATTAACAATTCAATCATTTGTCAATTATTTTTGCAAAAATTTTGAAAACAAATCGAAATCTCCATGGAAACTACAATATTAATTTTAACGAAATTTAAAAAAACTTATAAGAGCTTTGAGATGTCTTGGCCCAGCGATGTCGACGTAGGACCGAAGTGTAGACACACAAACTTTATATGTGTTTGACTTGAAAATGTCTCTTCGCTCGTTACACTGGTGGTTGGTCAAACAATATTGTGTGACGAAACACCTTCAAATTTCAATCGCTAACAACTTCGAGACGAATAATGGTTGAGTCCACAACAGATAGATCATAGGTCTCCGGCTGTATTAGTTTTGCCTATGACGTCATCGTACCAGTGTAGGCGCAAACGCCTGAATGATTACGGATTAGCTTTGTGTAGAGTTATAAATTCATATAGCGTGAAAATGACTCATAAATTTGCTCAGAATAATATAAAAAGTATATCAGAGGAAAGCTCGCGTCGAAAGGAACCCAACGTGCCTAAAAAGTAAATGAAACAAAGGCGCAAAACGATTACGTAGCTGGTCCATCAGGCATACAGCGGCCAGTGATAATCCGAAACGTCTACGGATCATGTGCAGGACGTTTTCAAGGAAAATCTACGGCGCGGATCCGAATTGTGTCTTTCTTCTTTTGTGTAAACGAATAATTACAAATTGAATAAGAAGTAAAAAATAGAATTCCATGACTTAATCGGAAAAATAACAGTCTCAGAAATTGTATTGGACGATAAACTGTCATCTGAACATTATAACAAAACCTCTAGTCTATATACTCTACTCTATATAGAGGTTAAAAATTAATTAAAAACAGATTTAAGATTTTTATTGTAAAAAAAGCATAAAAATAAAAATAAAAAAAATTATGTTTATTTATTAAAAATGTTAATTATGTTGATATTATGAAACTAAATACTAATTATCTAAAATTATCGGACGATGTATTTTTTGGGGGGAAAAAAACCACAATATAACAAATATTTTTTCCAAAATTACATAATTTTTTGGTAAATTTTTTTTTTTTTTGGTCATATTCAGGGAAATTGATGTCTAGACCCATAAATCTTGTATCAACTAGAAATTTTATCAATTTATTTTATGGTCACCTTGAAATATTCAACATTATTTTTATGGTCAATCTACAACTGATCGTGGAAATTAACAGATGCTTTACTAATTGGATGTAGAATTGTTTAGGGGTTGAATAAGTACACTCACATTCAATATATTTGAATCAGAAATGGCATTCTAAGCGTATATATTTCTGAATGTATGTATAATATTACATACTGTAATCCTTAGAATGTTTCAACACGGTTCGATTTTTATGAACGGTAGTGTAAATAGGTGTAATCGAAATCATATTAAGGCACACCTTAGGTGAAATTTAATGTTTCAAAAAATCGAATTCGTATTTAAACAAATGTTTTTGGTGACCAAAAATGATATTTTTAGCCACCGGTTTTGCAAACGTGTACAGCACAACGATTGCTGCCCCAAGTAATCTAAAAAGTTTGAAACTCGAGGAGTCCAGGAGATCCTAAACTGGACCCCCCATTCAGTTATTTTTAAGTTTTTGGAATTTGGTGCTTGTAGAAACGAAAAAAACTAAGAAATTCAAAACTTGGGGTGCCAGCTTCACAGAGGTGGTGAAAATTCAACATCGAAAATAATATTTATGTAATTTGATTGTCAGGATGTGGTTTCCCAATTTATTTGAGGTTCAATAAACTTACATTCAAAATTTCAAGTCACTCTTGGGCCATCTATACCTGTTTTAGGCTAAAAACGAAGCATCGCGGATCCGTCGGAGTTTGTATATAAGTTATTTCAAAAAACAAGAAACGCAAAATACAAGCATTTTTGACTTCTGTCTCCTTCTGGTCGTCAAAGAGCATCATATTTTTTTTTTCTAAACTGCAGGCCCCCCCCCCCCCTGGTTTCTCTAAAATTTACGGTTATTGCACTAATTTTGGCGGTTTATGACACTAATATTTATTAACGAATGGCAAACCTTACGCTTGATATCGGTTGTTATCGGTAGACTCTATACTGTTATCGGTGTCCTAAGAATGGTCTAAATTTAGATTCATAAAATTTGTCATGCAAAATTCACATATTTTTTACCCTTGGATCACGCTAATGGTACGTCACAAAACCTGACCTCTTGCCTAAAGGATGATTACTTTTCTGGACGAATTGTGGTTACTATGAGCCCAAAGAAAACTGAAATTAGTTTGTAGTCACGTTTGGTGTGACCCAAACCTCCTCCACGTCCCATATCATCACGTAAGGCAATTCCCGTCCCTCTTCTCTTTTTGCGTAGCTATTTTATGAACAGCCCCTTAAGATAAACAAGACATTCGTGTATACTTATTTCAAATTCGCGACAATCTAGAGCAATGTCTTCGTCTATACGTATACTATTATTAGTATACACAAAATATAAGTAATAGGGAATATGCAAGAAAATTTTTATTCACTTGAATTGAAGCATGTTTACTTGACAAATATCAAGGTAAAATTACTTTTTAAATAACTTTAAAAATAAGCAAGATATGAATGATTGAAATTCCCGATTAGACAAAGAGGGTGATAGCCCTCTTGATATGTTATGTGACGTCATATTACACATTCACCATTTAAAATACACGTAAAACTCCGTTTTGAGTATTTTTGCAAGAAAGAGACAGATAATAATCTTTAAAAGCTTATAGCTTCCTTGATATTTGTCGGATTTTAATTTCGTTTTTAAATATTATTACAGTATTAACAGTATTTTCATATTCTGAAAATAAATGTGAAAAAAAATTTTCATGCACATTCCCTATTTTTTATGTCTCAGCTGCCGGTCTAAAATCAATTAAAACATTTAAAAAAGCGCGCTAAATCATCACAACAAAAACGATACTACATTGTCGAATAAAATTAGTTTCCCTTTTTTTTTTCTTTCTGTTATTCAAATATTTCACCTCCAACCTCGGAAAATTTCGATGGTGGTAAAAAATAATAAGAATAAGGGTGTGTAACAGAAACGTGTAGATGAAGCTGATTTGAGTGTGAGACAGTATGATAAGGGACAGGTGAGAGGAAGGGAGCAAGAGGGATGGGTATGAGGATTCAAATGAAAGAAACATAGAGGGGTATTAAAATATAGAAAAATAGAATGCGTTGCCCGTGCACACATCGTCATAATGATAAGGTCTATATTATATTTAATGAAATAAACATTGATTGGATCGCGTCACATCTCCAGAACTGTAGTGAGTCCTACTGTAGTGTATCGGTTGCTGCCTGCTACCTAGTGCTAGCTACTAGCCTAGTATTCGACACAATTCACGTGTACTCAACATACACACACTCACAAACACACACAGTTAGAGCATTCGAGTAAAGTAGTTTTATGTGTGCGATGTGTTTTCTTTAAAAACATTTCAAAAATGAAAAAACAACAAAGGTTTTTTTTATATATATATATTTTTTTTTGTTACTCGTTTCTAAAATGTGCGGTATTACTTTTTTTATCGGGTTTTCGTTCAACATATATATATATACAGTTATCACAGTATGTATTGGGTGATTTTAAATGAATGATCGTTATCAAACGCAAAAGAAAATGATCGCGATCGCAGAGATGGTTTATGATCATAAGTCGACAGAATATGAATTCTACAGACCATTAGAAGTTAATACATGGGAGAATATCGCGAATCCCTTCGACGGGCTACACTTCGACTATAAGGTCCATTGTGTGGCCTAAGGATGTGAGGATGTGAGTGGAGTGGAAGAAATTTTTGTGTATAGACTAGGAATTGGAAGGATATGTGGCTGCAGCCGACTATGATAGGAACTATGCCGATATTCATCTGGAGTTCGTGAAGGAAACTGCAGAAAACCTTCTCAAACATAGCCGGTTATTTCGTTCTTGTCCATACGCCAACAGTTTAGTCAATTAACCACCCCCTTTTTTTTTCTTAATAATTAACAAACTGCCGACGTCGAGATTCGAACCCAAAACCTCCCAGTTTCCAAGTAAGCATACTGCGCAGACATAGCGCCTTAGACCGCGCGGCCACTTGGATTAGTATAATTAAGTAACGCTTACATCCTACACGATGATAATATTGATCTAAATGCTTTTTTGGAAGTTTTTTTTTTTAAATATAATCTGGTATATGAGTGGATCAAGACTCCACTGTGAGCGACAAAGTCCAGGCTGAAGCGTTTGCCATAAATCGATGTGGAGTCTGAGAACTTTAAGCGAAACTCCAAAGTAGAATAATATATATTTTATCCGATAGTCAGGCCGCACTTAAAGCGTTAAATTCACTTGAAATAAATTTCAAAATTGTACTAGAGTGTATCTTGCTTGCTGAAAAATCTGGCTGAACATAACAAAGTCACTATTGGCTGGGTGCTACTAATGCTCTACTATATGGCCCAAAGCCGTTGGAGTGCCAAAAAGCACAAGAAAATATAAAATCAAAGAATGTGCGGTACTCAAGTCCAACGGTTCTTGGGTAAACACTCATGGCCAAGATCATGTAAAGGCTCTTATAAAAAGCTTCTCGAGGAAAAAGACCTCTGAGCGTTCACTAGCGTTCACTAGGAAGAAAACCATAGGGAATGATCTGCACAGATTTTGTCATGAAGAGGAATAAACCAGAATTCACATTCAATGAGAATGCGAAAGTCTCTCTCTCAAACGATACTATCATTTGGGATGGACAGATTTCCAGCCAAATGAAATCAATGAAGAGTCACCAAGGGATATCCTAACGTTTATCAAAGGACTCCTGGAATTCCTTAATAAGACTTACTACTGATTCGAATCTAATCAAACACAAAAGATTCAACATCTACCACAAATTTTAAACACAAAATCGTTACGCAGGAGTTGCGTTACCTTAGCGCATTTCCTCAAAATAAATATAGTGTACAGAATAAATTTCGTTGCCATCAGATTTAATCTACGGTAAACTCAGGTAGCTCAGAGCATTGATTTAGAATGCCAGAAGTCGTGGATTCGATTCCCATCCAAGATGTGTTCATATCAAGCATTTGATGTCAAACAATGGTATCAATGTTCAGACATATTACTTAAATGTCAAATTTGGTAAACGCTAGTCACTTTCATTGGTATAATATAACTGAAAGGCAACCATACTAACAAATGATATAAATAGACGATAGTTTACAAAAAATGAATTTACCGCCCTACCTGACCCTACCTGGCCTATCCGGTAAATCCGCCCACTGCTGAGTCACTCAATATTTTCTGATCGCTCTGTATATTGTATAGCCTTCAACGTTACAACCATACCTACGTGATCCTGCAGGAGAGAGGTGTAGAATGAGTGTAATACAACAAATATACTTGTCCTTATCTAACATGTATATACATATATATATATATATATATATATATATATATATATATATATATATATATATATATATATATATATATATATATATATATATATATATGATTGAAATATACTTCTTTTTTTACGTTATTTTCATTTTTCCATTTTTTTTTTCATACTAGTAATTTTTATGTATATATTTGATATAAAAATTTTCAACCGAATTTTTTCTAAAAAAAACATTTAGGCAAGAAAATATATATAATTTTATATTATACCCATTTATAATAATAATGGAGTTTTCCATTTTTTATATTTTTTTTCTAGTTTAGTTTTTCATCATATTATTATTTTGTTTTTAATTAGTGCTTCCAAAAAAAAAAAAAAAACTTCAAAAAAAGCATTTGGATCAATATTATTGTATATGATGTAGGCGTTACGTAATTATACCAGTTCAAGTGGGGCCGAATGGTCTAAGGCATTATGTCTGCGCAGAATGCCTACTTGGGAGTTTGTCAATTATTAAGAAAAACAAAAGGAGGCGGTTAATTGACTAAACTGTTGGCGTATGGACAAGAACGAAGTAACCGGCTATGTTTGAGAAGGTTTTCTGCAGTTTTCTTCACGAACTCCAGATAAATATCGGCATAGTTCCTATCATAGTCGGCTGCAGCTGCATATCCTACCAATTCCTAGGCTATACACAAAAATTCCTTACAAAGAATACCCTTACAAAGCCAGAACGGGTCATCTAGACCTCACCTTATCCGACATGGGGGAATCAGAGGTAAAACAATTAAGTTCGACAGCGAACACAGAGCTAAAGGAATCTTAGCAGATGTGGTCGAGGGTAGAAATGATTGAGGGGATGGATTCCTTAGTCTCTTGCCAGGATTCGGCATTCCTTTCTATTACTACATTTTAGTCGAAATACGTATTTATACAATAGAAATAATTAGTCTAGAAATTGAAGAAACTTTTCAACTAACAGCATCTATCCACCTTCCATGAAAAAGAAGATGGGCATCCACCCATCTTCTTGAGGGTATATAGTCTTCTTGGTGGCCATTCAGCATATTAATTCGACCGTATTACTCAATTATCCCTTCTGTATAAAAGTATTAAAATGGGTCTTTTAAACTCAATGCTTTTTTAAGCGTAATTTATGGTTGTAATTTCAAAGATAAAAAGTTATCCCAAAAATGGATCTATTTTGATGAAGTCAATTTTTGATTCAAAATCTACAACTCAATAAATTATTAATTTTATTCTTTTCAGATTTTCTGTCTTCGATTTTTGACGCAAGGAATTCATGTGAGTAGAACTGAATTATTTTTTATTATGATTTTTACAAATTTGACTATAGTAGCAGGTCAAGGAGTTTTCTGATGAAAATGATACTTCTGTTTATAAAGTAGTCTACTGAGTTAACAGTAATGATAAATATTAGAAAGAGAAGTACCGCAAATAGGTCTCTAGCAACTAGACCAACGGGTCCTCTGTGCCCTCCTTGAGAACAACCTGTCACCGAAAGGGGAGACATCTCCGGGTTTGAAGTGCTATTGTAAGTAGATATGATTCTGTTGAGGCCAGATGCCGCACAGAAGGCCCACAACTTCTCCGCCGGGATTGTTCCCAGGATTGATGAATCCAAGATTTCGGACCCAAACATTCTATATCTGACACCCTGCAGGTTTCTACAGGTGCAAATAACATGTATGGTGGTATTATCATCCTCCATACAGGCCCTACAAGTGGGATCATCAGAGATCCTCAATTTATGAAGGTGGTAGTTCAATCGACAATGTCCTGTCAAGAACTCCACCACCCTTCTCAACTGTATTCTATTGAGTTTCAACCGAGCACAGTCGAATGGTCTAGCTGTGCTTATGCAAAACTTGGCCTGTCGCATCCCCGAGTTAACATATAAAATAAGCCTTTGGACTCAGGAGTATATAAAACGAATGCATTTTTCTAGCGTTTTTAAGACTATTGGACTGTTAAAGTCACCTTTATTAAACATTAATTAACCCTTTTGCGGTCATTTCAAACTACGGGGTTATTTTTGTTTTGTTAAAACTGAAAGCTTGGCTTAAGGTTAATCTCAACAGATTAACTATCAAATTGACTCCCACAAATTCTCCAAGTGACTTTTTGATGGTCGTGGCAATGATTTCCAAAACCCGACATTGTAATTTCTTGAAACATTATTGAAACATTCTAAGTGTAACTGTATGTAATTTTATACATTTATTTACTAATAAATACGTTTAGTATATGACTTACTCGTTCAATTTTTATGAACGGGAGTGTAAATAATACTTTTAATTGTTAGTGAAACATTGAAGGTTTACAAAAATTAAATTACACAAAAACGAGCTTAGGTACAATATCAGTCTTATTTGAATTAACGATAATATTATTTATGATTTGCCCTTATCTAAATACTTATTTGAAATAAATATTAAAACAATTATATGAAACCTAATATTTATAACAAAATTCTATTCTCATAATAAAATAAATTATAATTACTATAAAATATTTAGAAACATCACCATTATAATAAGTAATGTCATAATGTGAATAGAACCAGTGCCGTAACTAGCCGTTTATGCGCCCGGTTCTGACAATAAAATGGATTATATGTTTATAATAAAACCTATTTTGACAAAATGGAAACCCGACTTCAAAAATCAAATATTCTAAAACAAAAAATGCACTAAAAAGTAAAAAAAAATAATTGCATATTCTTGTGCCAATTTTAGTTCACCTAAGCAAAAATTTTTAAATATATATGTACAATTATTGTTATTTTTGGAGTCGATGTCAGCATAGAGAAATTCACATAACTTTTGGACACCGCCTCCAAAAATAACAATAATTGTACATATATATTTAAAAATTTAGTGTATTTTTGTTTTTTTTTTACTTCTATTACTTGTAAGAAGAATATATTATATTATCATATTATTTGTGGTCCTGGTTTGGTCATTTTTGTGCCCTGTGTCTGGGCACCGCTGGCACCGTCCTAGTTCCGGCACTGAATAGAGCGTGTAAATAAATGACAGAATGTAAATGAATTTACATCCATAATCCATCCAACTTAAGTCCACTAATTCTCTATCTATCAGCAACATAAAAGTCAAAGCACAGTGCCATTAGATATCAATTACAAATATTATGACCCATTCACATTATGACATTACTTTTGGCCCACCTTGTATTATACAAAGAGAGAGAGAGAGAGATATCTTGGGGTATAAAAAGTAATAGCACTTCGCCCTTATGGTCCATTGTGCTTCCCCTTATGCTTCATTCTGACGAGAATCGCTTCTCCCATATCTTGGCAATGTCCAGGAGCTTGCTTAGCAAGTCTTCCAGAATGTTCATATATTCGGGATGAGATGCACCAAATATCTTGTATCTGGTGTAAAGGTAGAAACAGGTAAATAGGAAAACAATATTTTATTCTTTCATTTTCAAGTTGGTGGAATTTGGCAAAGCATGGGGGTAGTATATAAAGCCACTAATCATTTGGAGTACCTGATGCGAGACTTCTTGTTTCTGGCTCTAAAACTATACGGGTAATATCTCCTTAAAGATGACAATTCTTTGGGCAAATGAACACCATTACATCACTCTTTGACACATCGATGTCACATTATTGTCAGATGTTTTGGAACGCTTGTAGTTATGGTGTTACGTGATTTGTGTCCATCAATTAGATCATAGGCTAACCACACTACACCAATTTATTACTTTACACAAAGCTAATTCGTAACCATTCATGCAGGACCGTCTTTAAGCTATTGGAGGCCCTGGGCACATTAGGATAATGGGGCCCCTATGATCTTGACAAACCACTATTTTGTTAGAATGGACAAAGAAAGTAGATAGGCAAATTTACATACACAAAATAATGCTATTTGGAAGAAAAATAATAATTTTAAACTTTTATAATTCGAAAACAAAACGGTAAAACACGATTTATATAATATTTATCTTTACTCTCCTAGTTTTTTTTTAAATTCTGTCGAGTATTTTTTCTAATACAACAGATAATTGTTGGGCAGGTATGACGTTTTACATGCTTCTAATGAGAGAGAATGATTTGATATTAATTATCTCGCGTTCTAAACGGTCAAAAATTCTGAAACTTATTTATTAGATTTATTAGAAAATGTTATTTTTAGCAAAGTTTAGAAAAGTGGTGGTATGCTGGAACATCCTTAATGATAAAGATTATTAAAATAATCAAAAAGAACTCAAGGTTTTTTTGAAATTATATTTCAGATTTTGCCCCTATTCCTAGAACATTTGTTTGTATTTTATAAATACGTATTTCGACTACAATGTAGTCATCATCAGTATGAATTAGCTAATCGTAACTACGTGAGACACGCACCAAATTAGCAACAAGCAACATATCTCTGAATCCATTTCCCAGAAATAGTTACGATTAGCTAATTCATACTGATGATGACTACATTGTAGTCGAAATACGTATTTATAAAATACAAACAACATATCTCTGAATCCATATCCCAGAGATAGTTACGATTAGCTAATTCATACTGATGATGACTACATTGTAGTCGAAATACGTATTTATAAAATACAAACAAATGTTCTAGGAATAGGGGCAAAATTTGAAATATAATCCTTAATGATTTTTCTTTAAAACAGTGCACTTAGTAGACCATTAAATTGTATTTTTATATATTTAAATTTATCTAAACATTCTGAAATCGGAAAACCTGATTTTCGGGTGAGAGTAGAGTAGCTACGCGCATGCAAAAGCTAATAAGCAAGTAGAAATTGTAGTAAGTCGTTATAGTTTGATTTTTTCAAAATAAATATGTTTTTCGGTAATAAATATCGATAATCGTTTGGTGAATTGGCAGGAGCTAGGAGCCGCTATCGATTTTGGGGCCCTGGGCACATGCCCAATGGGCTCAGTGGGAAAGAGGGGCCTGCATTCATACACATTCGCCTTCACTGGTAAATACAGCGAGGTAAAACAAAGAATAGACGTCTTTACGCCAATAAACGTCGGTTATAACATTTGAATGGATTCCTTACAAATTAACTGTCAAGTTTTTAAAAAAAGGAATCGCACAATTTTTGGAATCGATATAGTATGCATACCTACAAAAGGCTAATGTAAATACAGCTTATATATAAAATTTTACAAACAAGGCCACAAAATATGAATTATATAGTATATATGTTTGCCACAAAATATGAATTATGATGATATTTTTGTAGCATACAATTAAAGTATTAAATGTCAGTGAAATGTTTTATTAGCCAAACAGAAATGTTGTTGAAAAGGTGAACTGATTTACCTAATAAAAGAATATTGAATATGAATTAGAGCAAACTTCAAGTATAGAGTATGTGTCTATTTTCAGTAAACATTGTCTGATTGGGACCACAAATTAGGTAATATCGTTTTAATATCCATCCGAAAAATGAAATTTAAATCTAAATAGAAATTTAAATAAAAATACTTTTTATTTACCAATGTCGAGGTTTTGTTACCCGATAGATGATGTACACATACTATGTGTCTTGTGTTGTTGCTGCTTGTATTATAAGGGTGAGAATATTTATATTTATTTATTTTGTTCAAGGGTTGTGCTTTACTCTTATTATTTAAATTTTTATTGAATCAGTTTATCATATATATTTTTAACAAAATATATATGTACAATATTTTCTCTACAAAGGAGCAGATCTATTTGTGTGGTGTCGATGAAAAAATTTCGAAAAAATTTCTTCAAATATCTATTTAGTAGATGTCGATCATTTTAAGTCGTTGTACCATCGCGAATATCTGCAATAGCCAATAATGCAATTCAGCAATAAATTAGTACATAACCAATAGCATCTTCAATGCCAAACTAGACTAGTTCAGATTCGTTCCGATACCTAATTAAAGTGTTAATACGGGAATATATTTAATTTTGTAATTTAACTTGTAATTAATAGAATAATTTTGAATAAAAGGTATTTTAAATAAAAGCAACAAAGTCAATTGTTATAATTTAAAAAGTGAACTGTCTCATTTAACTTGATAAAAATCAAGTCATCTTATAATTGAAGCCAAACAAGCCATTGGACAGATTATTAGAATTGCAATTGGACATAGTATTCGCTGGACGGAGAATTAATCTTCAATTTGGGACAGTGGTATTTTATGGACGCAACGCTAATTATTCAATAAGTACTTCGGTTTGGAAATTGGACCAATGGCTTACGAATTTGTACCTTGAACAAATGCTCTGGTGACGGCGTCCCTGCCTAAATAATCGTACTGATTTGCCGTACCGCTATACACATTTGCCGTATTCTATACATAAAAATTCCTTCCTCTCCACTCACATCCTCACATCCTTAGGCATCACAATGGACCGTATGGTCGAAGTGTAGCCCGTCCAGGGTAGCCTCTACAATCTATCTATCTAACTCAGTCTTATCAAAGCACACTGTTTTTTTTCTGCGCATAGCTTAAGTAAATTTTTTCTAAGAAAGGCATCTTAATGAATATGGAATCAAGTTTACCATGATTACAGTTTTAATATTCATTAATATAATTTAGAAAACATTAAAACTATTAGATGACCATAAAATGGTCAGGTGATAAATTGTAGTCAAATTAATTTTCTACAACTTAAGGTAGTACCCTCGGCTATAGAATTACTGTTCAGAATTTAATAAAACTTCGCATACTAGTACATTATAATAAGATAATGAACCAGTTAAATTTTTAAAGAGTTGCATAGAACCAGAAAAAATATATTAATATAAAAAAATGTTTGCCTTTACAATTGATCCTTAAGAGAAATCACAGATTTTATTTTATTTCACAAAAAGTACCGTTCAGATTACAATGAAAGTGGTTTCAACAAACAGAACAAAATTCTTTCGAACATTTTGGTTACTCACAAATCGAGGTTCAGAGAGTGTGATAAGAGTAATTAGCAAATAATTACGAAAAATGTACTATGTTAATGACATGTGGCAACGCCATCCAAGAAGTTATGACGCGCGCCAAATTCAAAGATACCTCGAATGCGGCATGTGGGGTTATCAATGTTATACACATATTTTTATTACAAAACTTATAAAGTAATTTTTATTAATACAGTTACATTTATCACATAAAGTCTAAATATTAATAATTTTGACTCAGACATTTTAGTAAACACACATGTAACTCATTGATGGTTGCGCAGAAGTTTTATTTCTATCTCTCGTACTTTTACGCGACGTTGTCAAATATAAATACTACTGAAGTCAAATCACACAGAGCACACATTTGACCCTTGTGGTATCTGTGGTACTACTTTAAGAGAGATATTCTACATTTATCGTTTTCGTCATCCTATAAGCCTCCTTTCCCCTTGACCGATTCCACTCATTAATAAACTTGGTCTTACAAGTACCAAAAGCATATTAGATACGAAATTTCATTGTAATCGGTCTTTAATTGTGACCGCTAGAGAGTGTACAAATACATGGAAAATATATGTATTCATATTTGTGGCAATAACGGTCACAGGTCGCCATGAACATTCATAAAATAGCGATTTTTCCGATTTATTTAGTTAGAGTACCTAATTAAATTTGTCCTTGTCTGTGAATACCTATGATTTAAATTGTATGTGTTATTTCACTCATAAAAAAAACCGCTGTAATTGACTAACACGAGGGTTTGTTATTGCAGTAGAACTTCAATCATCCGGATTACTTGGGATCTGATAATTGAATAGATCATTTCTTTAGGAGGCAAAGAGTTATAACTCATGAAGAATGATGACAAACTGTTGATATTCTCGGCAGAAAATTTTGCAAATAATCGGCCATGAAAGAGGGTTTCCCAATGCTAGCTACTACAAAAACCACATGAATATCCTTTTTTCCTAAAAGTAATCAGGATAATTGGAGTTTGACTGTATATTTTCGGCATCTTTCAAAACATATTTTTGCCGCCTTTCTTTTCCACTATCAATCCTATCTGATCCGATTTGGATGCAGAATCTGTAGAAAGAATATCGGATCGCCAAATTATTTAACCTCGAGAAAAATGATGGAATATGAAAAAAACTTGAAAGTCGTTGTTTTCCGGAAACTTTCGTGTCAAATCGGATACAAATTTGAGTAGGTACTATCGGTTTCAAAAGTAACGATCCTTTTTCAAATTTTCACAGTTGATTTATACCAAAAAAATTTCATTTTTGATGTTTCTAAATAAAATTTGTCCGTTATAACTGTTAAATTTTGAAAAAAGGACGTCAAATTCAGTTTTTTAATTTCCATCGTTCGATTTTCATAAAAAAATTAAGAGTCAATCTGTAAAGACCTTATGGTTAGAGGTAAGATGATCCCAATGTCTTGGATATCCTCGTTTAACATAAATGGATCGATTGTTAAAATCTATACATATTCCGTAAGTTATAAATTTTAATAAAAATTGAATTATTAGTTTTCGTCCGACGGAATTGAAATTGATATTTGTTTTCCCAATACGATTACTATAGTTTATTATTTAACTCATAATAAAATAATAAATCAAAACACCAAACGTCCTATTACACCTTTTAAATACTAAACATGTATTCAAGTCTGACACGACATCATACAGGCCAAATATCTTTCATATCTGGCATCCATTCAAAAAATAGAAATTTAACACCTTAAGTTATTATCTTTCTAGATCAGTGATTCTCAACCACTGTGCCGCGGCACTTTTGTGTGCCGCCAAATTTTAGAAATGTATATAGTAAAGTATTAATCAACATAAAAACGAAAAAAAGATCGAGACTGTTAAATGTAGAAGACGATATGAGAGTAGCATTGTCATTTTTACGACCAAATATAAATGAAATTATCACAAAACATCAAACTCAAATCTCTCATTTAAAGTATTTTTATTATTAACTTGTAATGAATCCTTAATAAACGTACTGTTGTTTTTGTAGAACATATTATTTTATTTTACAACCATAAACTATTTTACACAGTGTATTATAGGTAAGTAAACAACTTTCAAACTTATATTTTTCTTTGTGTGCCGTCAAATTTTGAAATCGTTAAAAGTATGCCGCGACAAAAAAAAGGTTGAGAATCACTGTTCTAGATATTTCAAGTTATATTCGAATTGTCTGTAACATCAGTCGAAAGTTCAGACTTTTCAATAACCGGGGTTACAAGAGGTTACTTATACCAAACTTGATGTTTTCTGATAGATCCGACCTCAACTACAATAGATTTGACCTTAAAGATTTAGTTTTGTGAATAAAATCTGGCGTCCGATTGCGTAAATTTGCTCTATATACTGCAATCCCAGTGTCTATAGATATTTGGTTATTCCAAGACGTGGACATTTTTAAAATGAGCATATTAGACTAGAATTCGATTGCTTAACTAGATTTTTCGAGACATCCGATAAATTATAACGGGACCCTTTTATATTATTTCTCACCTATTTCGAAAGTTTCTTACATAAAGCAAAGATTTTTGTTTGAAGTCATAAAAGCGAGAAAAACAGTTTTTATTTATTATAGAACCTTCTAATACTCAGAATACCTAGAACCACTGTTATAGCATTATCGAATCCTATTTGACTGAATATACATCGATCATGGATCTTGCTAGAAAGTTATATCGATCAGTACTTCGGTAATCATATTAAATGACAATAGGGAATATGCATGAAAATTTTTTTTCACATTTATTTTCAGAATATGCAAATACTGTTAATAGTGTAATAATATTTAAAAACGAAATTAAAATTCGACGAATATCAAGGAAGCTATAAGCTTTTAAAGATTATTATCTGTCTCTTTCTTGCAAAAATACTAAAAACAGAGTTTTACGTGTATTTTAAATGGTGAAAGTGTAATATGACGTCACATAACATATCAAGAGGGCTATCACCCTCTTTGTCTAATCGGGAATTTCAATCATTCATATCTCGCTTATTTTTAAAGTTATGTAAAAAGTAATTTTACCTAGATATTTTTCAAGTAAACTTCAATTCAGTATGCTTACAAAAAGTATGCAACTACAAAAAGTATACTTCAATTCAAGTGAAAAAAATTTTCATGCATATTCCCTATTAACGAGATTTATCACGGATGAAGTATTCTATGGCTGACTTTAAAAAGTAAAATTACATATTATATACCCTATCGGCTTAAAATACGTGGATCAAGGGTCTTATTAAAAGAATCAATCAATCAGGACTTCGATAATGGTATTAAGGATGTACGAGCATTGAAGCTTCATAAAGATTAAGGCTTGATTTTTTGTTTACGTGTAGTTGAAGTACATATAAATCAATTATAAAAGTTTCAGGGGGTTTACGGGGGTCTTGAATTAATTATTTAATGTTCAACTTCCAGGTTTAATGCATTGCTCTTTTGAAGAAACCCATATTTTTACACATATTTTGATAATTTTCACTTGGAATAAAATAAGACAAATAAAAAAAAACTACGCAATAGAAAATAGAAATATTAATAAAGAGATTGATCCAATAAAATTCTCGTATAAAAGATATTCAAGAAAACAACTGAGATTACGAGATTACGGGTAAATTTTATTTCTCTCGGCGGTAACTTAATTATCCGAAATCTCACGATCTTTTTTGTTAGACCCGATGTGACGGGCCTCAATTAATTTTAATTTTAACTTACGACAAAAAATAATAAACATTATTGTAGAATTTTATGAATGTACTATATAAGATTTTGAAGAATTTTATAAATGGACTATACATTAGTGCTCGTACATCCTTAAGAAGCAATTAATTGTGTAATTATAAAATATATAAATTTTAAAAAGTAAAATTACATTTTATATACCTTATTTAACATAAAATTCGCTAATTAAGGCTCTTATTAGATGAATGGACTTCGATAATGATATTAATTGGATAGTTAACAGTATTTAATATGTATAAACCCTTCTATAGCTCATTTTAAATAGTAAAATTACATTTAATATACCTTATTTGACATAAAATGCATCGATTAGGATTCTTATAAGATGAATGAAGCAATCGGGACTCCGATTATGATATTAACTGATAAATAACGGTAGTTAATATACATAAATCATTCGATGGCTCATTGTAAATAGTAAAATTAAACTTTATATACCATATTGGCTTCAACTGCTTCGATCATGGGTCTTTGTAGATAAATAAATCGTTTATGACTTCGATAATGATATTATCAGATAAGTAACGATAGTTCTTTACATCCTATGGATCATTTTCAAAGGTAAAATTTTCATTTTCTATACATGAAACATGAATAAAATATATGCCGGGTAAGTAGATTAGACAACACATGAAAATTTCCAACTGAATTTCGATCAAAATTCAAAAATACAAAGTATATATATATATATATATATATATATATATATATATATATATATATATATATATATATATATATATATATATACATGCTGTTTATACAAACATACACTTATGTCTAATATATGTTATTTGAGAAACTTGTTGTCCTTCAATGCGCAAAGCATTCAATTACTTCCTACCAAACGATTGCTTTTACTTTTAAAAAAAACAGCCCCAATTCTCAACAATTTGCAAAGATTTCTGTATGATCTATCTCGTATGTAAATACCACACGTTCATTGGTCAAGGTAACGGCGCCAAATCTCATTTCAAAATAAAATCTACTTACATGAATCAATGATCACAGTGGATCCAACAACAACATACTCAACTAAAAAGATCACTTTTAAAACCAAACCAACAAACCCAAAAATAAAATATTTCACATCTCACTAAAAATTGGAGAAAAAAAAAAGAAAAAAAATTTAAAAAAAAAAAAAAAAAAAAATTTTATTTGATCAAAAATTGTTTACAACAAAATAAATTAATCACTCACATTGCAACAATACTAACAACTTTTCCCGCCACAATTCAAAAAACACAAGAATGAGTATTGTAGGAGTTAAAAGTACGTGGTGTGCCTTATCGCTCTGGTAACTGTATATGAAATGTGATCGAGAATCAAGCGTGTTTTTCGGTATAAAAAAAATTGATAAGAGAATTGTAAATATATATATATATATATGTATATATATATATATATATATAAATATGTATGCCGTTGAAACGACGCGACGCGAACAACAATGACTCAAATAATCGTCGACGTTTAGTTCATGGAATGACAACGAGAGCGCGCAACCTCCCTGTTGCTCGATCACAGCTTAGTATTCAACAAACAGCACGCTGTTCTCCAATCCAACATATCTCTGTATGTTCAACTATCTTGTTTCTTTTTTTTTTTAGTACTAAATCAAATAATCTGTGTTTTTTTTTCATACGCAACTCGTCGACATCCGTCCGTCCGTCCGTCTGTCTGTCTATCCGTCTACTCGTCTATCCGTCCATCTTGTAATTCAATTTATTTAAAATATTCAAATGTTTTTTTTTTTTTTTTATAAAAATAATTACCTGCTGTCATTCAAACAAAATAATCCCGGCTCCAACAATTGAACAAACTATGATTGTTGTCACCCCCCCACAACAATGCTCTCTGATTATGTACAACAATGGTATCCACCGTTGATTGTTGGATATAGTAGAAACATAAAAACAAACACACAAGAATATAATGTACTACATTCGTTGAAACGTAATCGAAATGTAGCGGGGGTTGGTTGGTTTGTTCGTATTTCTTATCACAAAAACGTTTTTAATATTTTATGATATTTTGGGGGTGCGCGTTGGACCTTCTGTTACCGTCTAAAGGTTAGACGCAATGTCGCGCCTTAAAGACGATGTTTCAAAACACAAATCGACGCAACTTGAATAGCATCCCTTTAATAAAAGGTAGGTCGTCCGTCTCCCATATATCGCACGCTCTCATTCCATTATTATAGGCCAGTGTTGAATTTGGTACAAAGTGATTCAATATATAATATGCGTATTATGTAATATATTATATGTTGTGTTCTATATACTTTATATACAGGGTGTTCAATTTAGAGAATCATGTTCTGAAATGAATATGTGTTATTTTTTAATTATTTTTTTGTAAACTATCGTCTATTTATCTATTGTTAATATGGTTGCCTTTCGGTTATATTATACCAATTGAAGTGACTAGTATTTACTTAATTTGACATTTAAGCAATATGTCTGAACATTGATAACAATAGGGAATATGCATGAAAATTTTTTATCACTTGAATTGAAGCATGTTTACTAGACATCAAGGTAAAATTACTTTTTAAATAACTTTAAAAATAAGCGAGATATGAATAATTGAAATTCCCGATTAGACAAAGAGGGTGATAGCCCTCTTGATATGTTATGTGACGTCATATTACACTTTCACCATTTAAAATACACGTAAAACTCCGTTTTTAGTATTTTTGCAAGAAAGAGACAGATAATAATCTTTAAAAGCTTATAGCTTCCTTGATATTTGTCGGATTTTAATTTCGTTTTTAAATATTATTACAATATTAACAGTATTTTCATATTCTGAAAATAAATGTGAAAAAAAATTTTCATGCATATTCCCTATTGTTGACTTCAAATGCTTGATATCGTATACATCTAGACGCTCTGCTTCTGCTCAGAGGTCGTGGGTTCGATTCCCATTCTAGATGTGTTTTATTATTTCGATTGAATTTTAATATCTAGCACTTGAATATATTCTCTGGCGAATAAATTCGCAACTAGAACTAGTTGGTCTTTGATTCTTGTTCTAACCTTGATGGTAGAGTATTCGACCAACAAGTTTTATGTTCGCACTCTGATAAACAAATCGGAAACTACTGCAAGTAGGCTGAAATATTAAGCTTCGCCGTTGTTAGCGATCTTAATACGAAGGTATTAGAAGTTTAGTTCCAAGTTTGTAACGATTGGAAATATTGATCAAAGACAATAAATTTTGGTACAGATGTTCATAAAATTTATGATTAAGATTCTTGGATCTTCTCCTGTGTATCCGGCAATACGGTAACTCAAAAGAATTCAAATTTAACTGCAGATGGCATGCCCTGAGTTAAATACAGAGTGGATGACACGCCGTTTGGTACCTTAAATTATTGGCACGACCGGTATCCGGGAATCCGGATCTAAAATAATTAAAGCTCTGCCGTTCGTAAAGAGTTGGTTCAATAACAACCACTGAGCGGAAGGAAACGAACAAGATGAGGTAGATAGAGGACAGCAAAAACTAGGCTATGACATGGGTTAGGTAAGATTGTATTGCTGTCTTGGGTGGTACACAATTGGACTACAAAGTCTATTGCGATATCTATAGATTAAGGATATGGGTGGAGGACAATGAATTTGTATACCGACTAGGAATTGGTAGGTTTTGCGTCTGCAACCGACTTTGATAGAAACTATGCTGATATTCCTCTGGAGTTTGTGAAAGGAAACTGCAGAAAACCTTCACAATTATAGCCGGATACTTTCGTTCTTGCTCATACACCGACGGTTTCGACTTTGGCATCATGCTACACTACAAATAGTTTTAAATTAGTTTTGATTTTCTAGTCGATTAAAAACAAGATGAAAATTTTTTGGATCTTAGCCAATTAATAAAATTTGAAACATTATCACAATAATTAATTTATTAGAAATAAAAAGAGTTTTAATAAAATTTACAAAGAATATATTTTATTTTAAAAAGTATTTTGAATCATCGTGTAATACGTCTGCGTTCTAGTTGGTGAAATAAGTGCGTAGGAACACAGCCGAACCTATCCCAAGGTGGTTTATATATACGTCTCCCTAGAAACTGAACTTCGTCCACAATAATCGATATTTTAAGTACCAGACAAAAACTGGTAATTTTAATAAAATTGTTATAAGTTCAAAGTCCTTAATATATATATATCTATCTGACTTACCAAACTCAGTCGACCAATCATCATTCATTCTATACTTGTTTTATCGAAATTTTATCGACATTCGACCGACATACGTCACGACAATTGCGAATTGTGGAAATGGTTTTACCATTTTACCAAATAGAATCAACCAATTGTATTTTTCCTCGAACTAACAGAGATTTTTCCCAGAAACTAAACTGGAAATAGTATTTTTTTTTTCTTATTTCTATGCAGAGTTTTCTGAAGTTTTCTAACTTTGAGATATTTCTGGAAAGGGTACTTTGAACAGAGGACATTCTATAAAATTATATGATTGGTAGGTTCGGATACTTTTGCTATCAGGACTATTTCCTTTTTGGCTATAAAACGCAACGTCTCGTCTGTTTATCGGTCCGGTAGAATGATTAGAACTTGAGTACTACTCAGCCACGGATTTAAGATTATATTTGGAGAAGGGAGAGCGACACACCCGAAGTTTCTCGATCACTAACAACTGTAATTTGGACTCTTAATAGGGTTTTAATAAAACAGTAGTGATGACGGGGAGACCGAAATAAAGCGAGTAATGCTGTCTAGGCCTTTTTTTTTTGTCAAAATCTATACCAAAAAAAGAAGAAGAAAGGCGCAGATCTGGTCCGCGTAGATTTTTCGTTAAAACGTCCTGCACATGATCCGTAGCTTTTGGAATGTGTCCGATGGATCAGCTACGCAATCGTTTTGCGCAGTTTTTTCATTTCTTTTTCGACGCTGCCGTAGCTTTACATTCGTTCGGCGCTAGACTTTTTAGGCTTGTTGGATTCCTTTCGACGCGAGCTTTCTCCTGATATGTTTACTATAATTCCCAATATATATTCGAGTCATATGAGACGAAATCTTCATTCGTCAATTTCATATATATTCCGGTAAAAATTTACTATGTCTCTCTTTGGATCTCTTCACAAAGAAATGCAATCAATGTTTTAGCTAAACGCGTTTCTAATTTTACATATTGTGGAATCTTTCTGGATTCGTAGCTGGAACTATTGGACCGATTTATATACCACACGATGTATATTATCGCGCGTTGACATTAGAAAAGGATAATCAGTGCGGATTTAGTGAGTCAAGTTGGATATAACTGGATCAATTGCGGTCTGCGTTGTGAAAAACTTTGTAGACATGTATATTCATGACATTTTCCCCAGTATTCCCAACCTTTCTGCGGGATCTTGTACACGTGGCCACAAAAGTAGCGTTCTTTTTTCAGATCTATATTTTATGAAACAGCTGAGAGATGAGATTGCACTACAAATTCCAAATAAAGCTTATTGATATAGTTTTAGAAAGCTTAAGTAAACTGTACTGTGAAGTATTAAAACAAATTTTAATAAACTTTTCAATTATCTTCGGTTGTATTCGAGTATAACGCTTTGTGTCTATGTTTATCAAAGTTTAACATCGTTATTATATATTGACGTCATTTATATTATATTCAATATATTATAAATTGTTATGTATATATGTGTTGTTAATGATAGACAAAAGGTGTAGGACGTCTAATAATGTCATCTGTGTGCGTTAATTGTCTGTTACCATCGGTACAACCGAGTCAATTCCACAAAAAGTTATATATTTGCAAAATAATCATTCAACTAATAATAAAATAAATGTATTTATTAAGAAGTTCAACTAGATTCGAAATAAAAGAATATCGGTTAAGTGTGAAGACTAACATGTGTAGAGAAGATTCCATACCATTAAAATTAGGAGGATAAAGCTTTTTTTTTTATAAATCTATACAAATATTATAATATAAAGCTGGAGAGTTTGAACGCGCTAATCTCAGGAACTATCAGTCCAATTTGAAAAATTCTTTTTGCTTTCTTTAGGTAACCTATTTATTGAGGATGATTATAGGCTATAAAAAGTTGCGCCTGTTTCGCGTAGAAGCTACGCTAAAAATCTAACTTTTAAACGGTATGAGATAGAGAAAATCTTCAAATAGAAAAAATGTTTCTCATATAAAAACATACAACGTTTGTATAAAACATTGTTGCATAAATTAAATAGTTTAGGTACAATTTCAGTGCGAAACTTGTTCGGGCAACTAGTTCAGTTATATTCAAATAATAAAACTTATACCACAATACTATTAAGGGTGGTTTACAAGATATCGTCTAAAATCGCGTAAAAAGAGACATATAAAATTTTATAAAGAGGGTATTATCTCGAAAACTATCCGTCAAATTAAGTTGATTTTTGAATTTTTTGGGTCCAATTTACCTTATAAACCAACTTTCATCCGAATCGACAACTAAAAATTTTTATATTTTTTTTGTTATTTTTCTAAGGGGTGTGTTTCCTTAAAAAAATTATATAAATTCGAAAGTAAAATTTTAATTCCGATTTGGATAAAACTCATAATATATACTCAATTAGATCCAAAAAACACGAAAATCGTATTAATTCAATGATTTGATGAGCTGTTTATGAGATATTGTCTTAAATCGTGTATAAGGTGGACTATCGTGTTTACGGACAGACAACTTTGCGGAAATGGACTAATTAAGGCATTTTATGAAAACCAACACCAAAATTCTCTTTATGCGATCAATATTTTCAACCGTGACAAGGTCGGAACTAAACGAACTCCAGATGAATATCGGCATAGTTCCTATCAGAGTAGGCTGCAGCCGCAAAACCTACCAATCCCTAGTCTACACACAAAATTCCTTCCACTCACATCCTTAGGCATCACAAATGACCTTATGGTTGAAGTGTAGCCTGTCCAGAACAGCCTCTACAATCTATCTACATGTTAATGATATTTATATAAAATGCTAATAAAATTCAATATTTTAGTTACGGAATCCTTGTGAAACGAATGAACGAAAGCTATAATAAAAATTTTTCATAGTTAACGTTATTCGAATACATAAAAATTGAAATGGATATATCCGTCTCTGTCCGACACATGCACGCCGGCCGGTCTTATGACGACCATGATCACCAGTTATCTTATTTAAAATGTCAAACAATATGACTATATATCATTACTGTTGACATTATCTTGTCAGTCAAGAAATTTTTCGTCAAAATGTTTGAAAAGAATTCAAACAAAATATACCGCCGGCCGACCGACAAACATTGATTTTTATATTAAATTGGTGAGTTCGTTCGGGATATCAGAGAGTATCGTGTGCTCTCTGTTCGAATATTATATCGTTTCGTTTTTTTTTTTTTTTTTATATATATATATGTGCCTATGTACTACTACACAACACTCATAACCCCCTCTATCACTCCCACTCCAATACCCAATCGTATCTACTAATATGTAAGTATTTAGATTACGATTCGAGCAAAAATATTATTTATGTAGAAATATTTATCAACAGAATCGCGACCACCCAATTTTTCACAAGAGATTTGCAAACTCTGTAGTCACTAAAAATTGTGATCGGAGAATCAACCTTTGGTATGGCAGACTTTTATGAACTCATTTATAATAGGTTCGATGTCAAACTAGTCAAGGCTACGTGGCCTGACTATTTAGTGGTAATCAGTGGCGTTTGTAATAATATTTGTTGCAAAGAAATTTTCGCATTATAAAATCAAACTACAAAAATGGCTTTCTTTTACAAAATTTCGTAATTTAACATTCTTTGCAATCGCATTCTTGGATACACATCTACATCACTTCGACCATAAGGTCCAAGGTGAGTGGAGTGGAGGAATTTTTGTGTATAGGCTAGGAATGGGTAGGATATGCGGCTGCAACCGACTATGATAGGAACTATGCCGATATTTATCTGGAGTTCGTGAAGAAAACTCTAGACAACCTTCTCAAGCATAGCCGGTTACTTCGTTCTTGTCCATACGCTGACAGTTTAGTCAATTAACCGCCCCCTTTGGTTTCTTAATAATTGACAAACCGCGGATTTCGGGATTCGAACCCATAACCTCCCAGTTTCCAAGTAGGCATACTGCGCAGATATAACGGCTTAGAACGCTCGGCCATTTGGACTGGCCATACATCTAGGATAGAAATCGAATACATGGCCTCTGGCATTCTAAACCAACACTCTGCCTCTGAGCTACCTGAGATGTTATGCTGGTGGAATGCACTAATACGCGAATTTGTACTTACAATCCCGTTCATAAAAATTGAACCAATTGAAACATTCTAAGTGTTACTCAATACAATATTATACATATATTTGGTGATATATACGCTTAGAATGTGACCTGCTGGTTCAATTTTTATGAACGGGAGTGTAACCATAAAATTACACGTAAAAGAGCATGTAAGGTTGCATCAAACAAAATCCTTCTCTATTTTGATATAATTAAAAACGTACATCGAAAAATAATACTGCGCATGCTCAGTAAAACAATCGATTGAAAACTTTAATGTATAAAAACATCCATTTTTAAAAACATATCATGAGGAATTGAACTAAACAGTTCTGGTCTTCAGATATGACTGCAAGTGTATGATGGGACTCTTTACAATGCTAGTTAAGGGTTTAAAAACAATAGATATGATGTGTATGTGTACAGATAAAAGAATGTATCTTAAAAGTTGTAATGAGAATGTAACGTTTGAATTCAGATCAAAGTATTATGAATATAATTATATTGTTGTGATTACAATTACCAATTACAATTACTGTGATATGTGTTTATAAACAATAATTACATGCAATTCAACAATATTATAATTATTTATTTATGAAGTCGATGCAGTTATTTTTATTATTGACATTATTAGATCATGTGAACAACAGGTCAAAACTATCGATTTACTTTTTGTTTTTTTTTTTTGTACCTTTGTGTTCTTTTATTTTGTTCTTTTATTTATGTATGCATACATGCATTCTTTCAAATATATAATTAGATCATGTACACTCCCGTTCAATAAAATTGAACTGATCTGAATCGAATCAGTCTCTCACTATTTTGATTATTCTTGTAGTAAATGTTTTTTTACTATACTTCCATTTCTTTTTTCACACTTAAAATATATACTACTTATCTTTGTTTATAAATGAATGATTATACAGAGAGCCACAAAAGTGAGGAGTTTTATGAAATGTAAGAAAATTAACATTTCAGGTCTGTTCAATTTTATTGAATGGGAGTGTATGTACAGGCTATCATCCATCGTCAAGACTATGTCAGTGAGATACGAAATTTGCAACAGCGTTTTTAAGAGTATAAGATAGACAAACATTTAGTTGTAGTGAGAAAACGAGACATGCATCAAATGTATTATCTAAAGCACGGTAGTGCGATAGGCCGAGTTTAAGAGGTTTTTGCCTGGATACGTTACCGTGATATTACTAGCCGAAATATTAGACTAGATTTGACCCCGAAATAACTTCTGAACGAAAAGAGCTACAATGGTGATTTTTCGAAGATAGACTATTTTGGGAATTATAAGAGACTGTTTTTTCAATTAACGTTAAGGAATAAACAGTTAAAAATATAAAGATTATTAAGATAATCAAAGAGAGCTCTAGGTTTTTTGAAATTAAATTTCAAATTTTGCGCCGATTCCTAGAACAATTATTTGCATTTTATAAATACGTATTTCGACTACAAAGTAGTCATTATCAGTATGTATTATTCAATCGTAACTATCTCTGGGATATGGATTACTTGAGTTAACTGACCAATTAAAAGATTAAATTTGTGATGAACCCGTCGATTGATGGTAAACTTTTTCTTGTTATTGTCAATAGCGTTAGGGTATTATTCGCAGGTAACCTTGATATTCAGGTACTAATTTTGAAAATGGTTTAATTTTATTAAATCAGAATTTGGAATTAGACCATAATCTAAAGTCATGATTTGTTTTCTTAATTTGTGTATGTAGATACTATCGTATGCATCTAATTCTGTGGGGTTTTGTACCGACTTCAGTAGTTTTAAATTCGATTTCTTAATTTTGTGGTTGTTCTCAATAACGTGTGCAGTTATACACGATTTTACATGAGTCAGATGTTTTTTGATTCGAATTCCGATTTGCCGACGACTTTGACCAACATAAACTTTCGAACAATTTTGACAACTTACACTATATATACCCGATTGTTGTTCAATGATAATTGTATCTTTTGGGTTGCCCAGTTTAATTTTATTTTTACTAACAAGCGCTGTTTTCAGGTTATGCTCCCTTAATTCTCTTGTGATCTCATATTTGCATGGGCGGAAATATGTTAGTTTGCACCATTTCTTTTGTTCAACGTTGTCATTCTCTTGTGTTAGCACGGTGGGATTGTTTCGTAACATTTTAAATTTATGGTTTATTAACCATATTAAACAAATTGCAATCTTTAATAGCTTCGATTTTAACATAATAAAAACGAAACCTTTCTGTGGGACGCATTAAAATCATCTCATTTTCGAGACAAAAATGAGGTTGATAAGGTTAATGATACGGTTTAGCAACCCTCAAATTCGCCACCCTCAAGATAGTCTTACAGTGGTTCCAATCACGGTCAACTAATACTAAAACATTTTAGTCCTTTGTAAGTTAAACATAAAGTTTCAAAAATGTATTTGAAAATAAAAAATTTAGGATAGGGGAATGTGATCCTATTAAATCAATTATTAAAATTATGATCTAAGCAACCCGCATAGTAAAAAGAAACATAAAAACAGGAAATTGGAAATGCGATTTACAAAACGTATAAAGTGAGGGAATTTAAATAGCGTCAATAATGAATTTTTTTTCCTAATAAATTTGTCACCGTTAGTTATATGTAAAAGGAAACAACTGTCTCAGGAAGATGGTGGGTGCTTCCGTGCGCCTGCTCAATGTGAATAAACTATATTATTATTAATTAATAAAGTCGATTTGTGTTTTTTTTTTTTTTTTGCAATAAGATTATAAGCACTTTAAACTATTAGGTATGTTGCAAATAAAAAAGTGCAATAGTATCGGATGCAAAATGTATTTAATATAAATATAAAAAAAAAACACATTCATGTGTACCAACATAACAAATACACAAAGATATTATCAACGGCTTCGATACCGGTTTTAGCGGAAATATCAACAACCTAACTAAATGCTATACTACAAACAAATATATACCGTACGTGTTGTATAGCATTGCTAATAGAGAATCCATGTTAAATATTATTTACTATAATAACTATACACAATATGCTTAATACAGAAATAAAAATAGTGGGGGTACTCTTTAGTGTGTGTGTTGTGTATGCTTGCTGGACTGTTTTTTACTGCATTAACATGTAATGAGAGTGAGTTAAATATGTTCATTGTTGTCTGCTTAAGCTTAGCATTACTTCTAACAATAAAAAATTCTTTTTTGAATATTCCTTATTATTTGTATGTGGAATGTTTGAAAATAAATGATAGTATTCTATTAACGGTATAACATAAAACAACAATCCATACAAATTAAAACAAAAATAAAACCCCAAAAAGAAAAAAAATAGAAATCTGAAAAATTTATCGTCAAGAAATAATAAACTACAAACTGCTATATCTCTCTCTTCATTTTTTTGTGAGGCTTCATCATCTTTATCTTTGTGGCAGTCTTTGGAACTAGATATACAACCCCCTTTTTTCAAAACAGCTAATCAGATGAGTAACTGTTCGAATGCTTGCCATTAAATAATTTGCACTTTTTCTATAGTTGTGTAATAACCCATTGTTGAAATACGGTAATACCATTAAAACACACAACCAAATATTTTCCATGCATTCACATACGTAATGATAAAAATTATCAATTATAATGTGCATAATAACGCACCAACTCTTAAATGACATCAAACAAACACCATACAGGCATACACCACAAGCTATAGCCATATGTATGTAAGTATGTGTATGTATGGTTTTATAGTAAATATGATATTTATTTATTTAACATTGATTCCCTATTAGAAATGCTTTTGAAAACGGTCTGTATACTATAAACACAGTGCATTCAAAGGGAGGACAATGCATACATCGGCCAGCGAGCATACTATACAATACCCTATGTTATGTTACATATTTAACTATCATTGACTTCTTACAAATAGATCCATCTAATTTACCATATCAAACAATTTGCATCCAAATCAAAGTTGTTTCAAAATTATACCGTCTAAAATCGTAAGACGAGAGTATATCTTGGAAAATATCTATCTAAAAAATGATTTCTTATTTATTCTCTGTTTCCGCCACTTCAGCGTTTTCTGAAAGAGTTTTCTCGGTAATGAATCTGAAATGGCGAGAAGAGAGAAACAGATGCGAAAAACACCCAAAAATATGTTTTTAAGGGACTAAAAACATAAATTTGAAAAATACATTTTTTTCTCTTCCAAATACTTGCTTTTTCCTATTCAAAGAATTTGATACGTTCTTTTTCTCAAAATAAGTTGGCAACCCTAACTGACGGATTACTCGCGTGATTCAAATTGCCTAGCAAGTCAATGATCTATATTTTGTAATAGAAAGCACTTAAATCGTGTACATGCGTTCGTAATGTGTTTACGTGGATATTGACAATCATTGTGAAGTGAACATGTGTACGTACGACTCGCTAGACTCGACTACGTACACATACAATAGATGTTGTAGGTGGCAATGTTGTTTTTTTTTTGTTACAATTTTCAATTCTACTCTTTTTTTTTCCATAAATATTTCTTTTTTCTATTCAAAAAAAGTATTGTCCTAATTATGTTACATAAATTAATAATTTTAGTTGATGATTTTTTGTTTTTGTTTTTCGATAAAAATCTCTTTTGTTTTTCCATAAGTTGTTACATGCATAGTTATTCAATGTTTTACATATGACCACAGTGGTTTGGAAATATCTATTTAATATATAGGTTAGTTGATACTTTTTTGAAATGGGTCGTATACAGTTTGTTGGGTTGTATGCAGTCCCAAAAATTAGTTTTTATATTTTATGATTTATATTGAACGCACGAAAACACTGCACAGTGATGTTGGCTTTTGTATATAATTTGAGTAATATTATCTATGCTGCCGTTTTGATATGTCTAATGTTTTTGATATGATAAGTTTTTGATATGTCTAATGTGATTTTAGATCACAATTAATCAAAATGCCTAAAATAAGAAATCGTCTGTCTTTAATTGTTGTAAATCGAAAAGCGGTAACATGATATTTACTACCTTTCTACTGCTTGAATTACTGCTTTTATTATTTATATGTATTATTTTGTCAAAGGTAAAACGCAGTAATGCAGAATAAAAATAAGTGAGGTCAGAAATATGTAAATATGTCAAAGTTTACATGTAAAGTTTACAAAGTGTATAAACTATGTTAAGATCATAAAATGAATATTAATCGTCTAAATTACGAAATTTTTCTTTTAAACATACACTCAACTCTAATATTATTATTTAGACTAACTATAATCATAACAGATAATAAAGAGTAAAAAAGCAGTACGTATATTTTTCAGTGTATAAATGCAGTACATTTTGAAAACTACTACTTTTTGACATTGAAAAATGAATTTACTGGTTTTATATTTAGGTAATGTAACCAATTTGATCTTGTTGAAATAACATTCTAAATGATTCAATTTATAATTGATGTAGAGAAATTGATCGGAAAAATCTATTACTGCCTGACAGAAACAGAAATATATTTTAGTGGGTATTAGAAATAAATTTAATTATTAGCGAGAATGATGCCACTCTAGAAATAAATATTTTATTAAATTATTAAATTTTAATTAAATAAATTAATTGATTTTAATTTTTATGTATTTCTGAGAGTATATTAGTCGGGGTCAAGTGTCCACTTACTACATATATAAGTAAATATACTGGACTATTTCATTTAATACCATTGCATTCGAATCGTAAATCGACTTCATTAACACCATATATCGACTAGCAGATTGTGTTCAGATTACTTTTATTATATTAAAACTCTGGTCCTAACATTGATAACATTTTGAGAAATATGAAAAAGCATACACATTTTGGATGGGAATCGAACCCATAACCTCTGGCATTATAATCAGTACTAAGTTTGAAATCGTTGAAAATATTGATCATAGAAAATTTGGTATAGATGATAATTATTCTATTTCTGGATGTCCGTCTATCCTCCGTCTGAATTTAAAAATGAAGAAAACGATAAGAATCTGAAATATTCTGCAGCTGAAAAATGAGATTAAACACCAAATCTAAAATGTTCAAATACAAAAAAATGTTATTTTTTTAAAAAACCATTTTTGATTTGCACCGATTTTTCTTTGCCTAAACTCAATAATTTTTATACAATTTCAGCTGAAACATCGCTATTTACTTGTAGAATCCAGAAACATTCATATCAATATACACAAATATCCAGTACCTTGGTAAAATAAACAATAGAGATAAAAAAAACTCAATATATATATAGGGTATTGAAACAATTAATTCAGTTATTACATTTTTTGTTCTCTATGCTTGATTTTGTAGTACATATTAAGTGGTGCCATCTAAGAACATGGATTAAAAATAGAAAGTGAAGTTGATTGAAGAAATAGTAAAAACAGTTCTTAAATATCTTCATTGAAACGTGTGCTGTATGCAAGCAGAAGTTATAGAACTTATAAAGTTGTTTAAATAAATACTAGAACAAAAAACTTTACAACTATTTCAGTTAGTTAATTAAATACTCGATGCATACTGAGTTCTTTATCAGTATATGTACTATTTATTTTACGATTATACACGTATGTATATGACTTAGTAATTACAGATGAACTTATTAATAAAGCTTTTGAGTAACAATTTTTTTTAAATATTTGATAATATATTTTATCTTACGATTGATTTAAATTGATTTTTCGTGGAGATATTAATAAACTGATTTTTCCCATATAAACTAGAAGTATGTGGGTTCTTTTCGAACTTTTGGAACTCACTCAAGATATTTCAGCTGTTTATGTCTTCTCATTGGACAGTTGGACATCCGGAAAAGGTGTATTAACAGTAGAACACTCCTATTATCTGCACTTCTAGAATCCGGATCCCTTTGAGAAAAAACCCTTTTCAATACGGAGACAGTTTTTACTCTTTTTTTTTAAGCAAAGAGCTTTGTTTCGTTATTTATTCAATTATCCGAATATTTGACTCTCTAAGATTGGATTCGGTCTCGATTAAACAGGAAAATTCCCTCAGTGTTTCATTTTAATCAGTGGCTCCCAACTTTAAACGTTCCTATATAGAAACCTTAGTTTGAACATCAAAGAAACCTAAATTATCCAATACAAACTAATTTCCCGCATCCTGTTGCCTTAACTTGATCCATTTTTACTTTCTTTGCTGCTAGGATATTTATAACAATGGACCGATTTTACCCATTCACGAACTTGTGTAAATCTTCATCATTGTACACAAATTGTCTTCTTTATTTCTAAAGGAATGATCTTTTTTCATGATTTCACCAATTATCAGGATATACCGTGTGTGTTGGAAAGCTTTTCCAATAGAGAATCAATGTTAAATATTATTTATTACTGGCTGGCCGTGTGGTTACTGTTTGAAGTCAGTCAGTACACATGTAATGAGAGTGGATTAACTATGTTCATTGAATTCTTAACTTAAGTGCGTGCATCACAAAATCCTCACTCTTAAATGACAAACAAACAACCATACGCATACAGTATACCTATACACTATCCAGATGTTTGTATGTATCAGTACTGTATAGTTTTATAGTTAATATTTTATTTATTTATTAAATATTGATTCTCTATTAGAAATGCTTCTGAAAACGGTCTGTATATATATTTAACTTTCGGTTATGTTATACTAACGGAGGTGACTGGCGTATAAATAATTTGACATCTAAATAATATTACCAAACATTATTTTGATATCAATGATTGATATGAAAAAATCTTACACGTCTTGGCTGGAGATCGAATCCAAGACCTCTGGCATTCCAGACCAGTGCTCTGTCAACTGATGCTATGGTAGGACGTGTATAATTTCTCACTATCTGATGTACACTCTCGTTCATAAAAATTGAACCAGTAAGTAACATTCTAATCGTATATATGATAAAATATATGAAGTGTTGTGAGTACACTCTCGTGCGTGCTCTTTATGTCTTGACTTACCGAGAGTGTACTGCCGCCATTTTAATTTCTGGTTGAAACGTGTGCTATAGAGTTGGTAAGGTAGTGAAATTGATTACAGAAATAGTAAAAACAAGACCTAGACATCCTGGTTTGAAACGTGTGCCGTACAGTGAAGCTTTTGCAATGTTAATAGACTTATAAATAAGTAACAAACTCAAGTCGACTCGACTATACAATTATTATTATAAATAATAATTACTTGAAATGTTTGCAAGTTTTTGTTGTTGTTGTTGTTTAATAAAAATTTATTCATTACAATGTAAAAATAATTAATTGTAGTGATCTGGTGAGGTTTTGTTTACATAAATATATAATTTATTTATTTATTATTATTAATAATATAAATAATATTACAATCAACTAAGAGAGAACAGTTAGTTTTATTTATATGTCCGCATTATTTAATTATTTATATCCATGACAATTTATTTATTGATTATCAATTCAATCAATTCTTACCAGTTGTGATTATTGCGTTAATTCTTAATTAATGTGTATGTGTGTGTGTTTTTTTATATTATCATTTATATGCACGGGTTCATTTTGCCACGTGACCATTTCTTACTCGACGGAAAAGAGAGAAATTTTTTAAATATTCTATTTGGTCTGTAGGACAAAAAACCGTTCGCTCTTATTAATTATTATGATATGGAAAAATAGATATTGAGATATTGGATATGGATATTGATATTGATCTCTGGATCTCTGGATTTCTAGCTAAATATGTACCACGGATGATATAGTCGACATTAGATAGATAGATTGTAGAAGCTGCCCTGGACGGGCTACACTTCGCCCATAAGGTCCATTGTGTTGCCTAAGGATGTGAAAATGTGAATGGAGTGGAAGGAATTTTTTTGTGTATAGACTAGGAATTGGTAGGATATGCGGCTGCATATATATGCGGCTGAACTTGTACTGCGTACTTCCGCGGAAGTTAGCAGTACAAGTTCGCGTACATCGTTTAGGGGACCTCAAAAAACTTTGCGAATGAGCCAGGAATTTGCTCCGATAAGCTCGTTCCAGAATTTGTAGTTTATTTATTTTTAAAAATAACTGTATGCACTGCTAACTTCCGGGGAAGTTAGCAGTACAAGTTTGCGTACAGCGTTTAGGGGAATAAACTGCAAATTCTGGAACGAGCTTATCGGAGAACTGCAAAATTACTGCAAATTCCTGGCAGATTCGCAAAGTTTTTCAATGTCCCCTAAACGCTGTACGCAAACTTGCACTGCTAACTTTTTTCGGAAGTTAGCAGTGCACACGGTTATTTCTAAAAATAACAAAACATAATAAATTTATGTTTTGAACTGCAAAAAAACTGCAAATTCCTATGCACATTGTAGTTTGCTAAGATATATTTGTCCTGTCAACTTCACAGACGTTAGCAAATAGATAGGCACACTTTTATATCTAAATAATCGTAAAATAAAAGTCACTACGAAAATTCTTTAACTACACTCTTGACCGTTAGTTTTATGACACAAATTTTACCGTTAAGGATTTATTGACAAAGAATGTTATATAACAGTTCCGTTATTTATGACGGGTGGTAGGTAATTGCATAATATTTTCAACAATATTTTGTACAAAAAATAAAGAAAAAGGATATTAAGTGAAGAAAAAAAGGGTTTAGAGAAATTTTGATGTGAAACCCGTTATGTTATGTGTTTATGTAAGAATTACAAAGAAACGACCTTCAATTTGCCGACTCGTGTTTTTAAGAGATAGCCTTTTTATATGGTACGACTAATTTAGATAAACATTTACTGATTAGCTTCATCATTTATTTTTGGAAATATTTGTGTTTTTTTTTTTTTTGGGTGTCATAAAAATATCAAATTGAAATTTCTAATAACTGTGAAAAGAAAATCATAAATTGCCTATGAAATGGTTGAAGTAAAAAAAAGATTGAACCAAAATATTTTACTGTTAAATTTTTACTGTTCAGTTCATAGTAATTTTAACCCTTATACAGAAAAATTGGGCCACAAAGGTAGTTTTAAATTTTTATACCCCGTATATAATATATACAGAATATATTAAATTTAGTTCCGACATTGTAACGTTTGAAAATATTAATCACGGAAAAAAAAATGTTGGCATAAGTGTTGCTAAAATGACCTAATTTGAACATTTCAGCATATTTATCCGTCCGTTCGCCTGTCTGTAAACTCGATAACTGAAATTTTGCCCCCAATCCTAGATCAATTAAATTTCAAATTTTGCCCCAATTCCTAGAACATTTATTTGTATTTAATAGACACGTATTTCGACGACAAAGTAGTCATCATCAGTATGAATTAGCTATATACACATATATATATGTATATATATATGTGTATGTATGTATATATATATATATATATATATATACATACATTTTACAGATGGTGATTTTCGACATTTACGAGGTAGGATCGATGGACATTTGCAAAAATTTTTGCAAAATTTTGAGGTGGGTACGAGACCAATAGCTCTATTTCCTGTCAGGAAATTCGCTTAAAACAAATGAAGATGTTTGAATTAATGAAATGTCAAATAAATGAATTATTCGATTATAATTAAATTTTAATTAAATGTTAATTAAGTTAATTCACATGTTATAATAATATAGTCATGGTTTGTACATTTTTATCGGGATCAAATGGTAACATAGTCCACTTGACACATACTTATTAACAGAGTATCTATAAATTCACTAATTTACGAATTATAAAAGTTCCGGGAATGTATTTACCGGATAATGATACGATTTTTCAACTTGAGTTAATATGAATTTCAATGCTTCTAACAAAACAATACGAACAAGCCGGCCCGTTACGAGGCTGGTGAAGGCAGTCCGGTGCACCGAGGTCCCCTGAGCCAATGACCAAAAAGCTTCACTTACAAATTCAATTCTGTAAAATGTATTTTAAAAAAGAGCCCCGCCATGGGAAAAATATATATATATATATTCAATTGTATGAACTTATGAAACCAAATTTGAAAAATATAATTGTAATAGTTGAACACTTTTATACTTGCAAGGGTCCTTTATATAGTTTACGAATCGGCACATGAGTACGTACCAGAAACTACTCGACCCAAAAGGTGAAATTTTCAGAATAGGGTCCGATAAAGCTTTCAAGATAGGGGTTTATACTCTGGGAAAAATTGTCTTATATGAATAATTATACACATATATAACACATATTTGTATTATATATATATTTTATCCCTTATATAACGGCATGCAAACAAGTGATCAACATGTCAAAACTTTAAACACCATGATCACTGGGAAAATATACTGCAACAAAAACTCGGGAAAATACTGTTTCGAAATGTATTCAAGAGACTGTCCCTCGACCTGAACAGGATACAACTTCGAAAGGTTATCGGACTCATCATCGGACATTATCACCTACGAAAGTACCTACACACAATAGGACTCCACAACTAAGAAAAAATTTATTTGAAATTTATTTCATAAACTCAATAGTTTTCTCATAATTGTGATTAAATGTTCCTCGAAAAGCGAATTATTAACAATTCGAATACGTAGAATGATTAACAAATCAATCATTGATATACATCTCAGATATATACCGGGTATTCCAACAATTAACTCAGTTAGTTATTACATTACGTCTTAAAATTTTTTTTGTAAACTATAGTGTCTATTTATATATCTCTTTGTTAGTAAGGTTGCCTTTCGGTTGGTTATATTATACCAACGGAAGTGACCAGCGTTTACTTAATTTGACATTTAAGTAACGTGTCTCGAACATTGATAACATTTCATTCTTTGTCAACATTGATAACATTCTTAGACATTAAATGCTTAATATGAAAAATCATACACATCTGGGATGGGGATCGAACCCACGTCAGGTATCTCAATTGATAGAGCCTTGATCTAGAATACCAGAGGTTGTCGGTTCGATCTCCATCCTAGATGTGTATGTTTTTTTCATATATTTTTACACGTGAAAGTTTTCAATCGCAATAAATGTATGTGATATAACTAGACTTACATCTATATTGTACATGCAGAAATATATCAATCGCATGTTTTGTTCATAGCTATAACTCTCGTCTTGCTAAATATTTCTTCCTTTGTCAACCACTTCAGTCACATGATCATAGTAAACCAATCACAAGAAAGTAAACCAATCACCCTATTCTTACATCTAAAGTTACATAGAAGATTGCATCGAAATAGACGCCAGGTCTGAAGTGTTTTACCAGCATAGTTTCATCAAAAAATACTATTGCGCTTGCTCATCAAAGTATGCGTTATGAATAGTTGCTTGAAAAGTTACATGTGTAAAATAGCCCAAGCATTTGATGTCTAAGAATGTTTCTGATTTCGATAATGATAGATCTATATTCCTGTAATTTTTTCGTATGTTCGAGCAACGGCCGACCTACAACAATTGATCTTAATGGAAGTAGAACTGTTTCGTATGCAATATAAAACCTATTTTGACAAAATAGGTTTTATTTCTCGCTTTTTAGTGACTTTGAAGTTCTATAACTGATTTTATTTGCCTAAATATGGGTAGACCTACTAAACGACCAACTAATTTTTAGTGAATTTTTTTATAACACTTTTTTTTTACGTTTTTTTTTTTTTTTTTATAATTTTTAGTGCATTTTTTTATAACAGATTTTCAGTTTTCTTTACAAGGAATTTGGTTTTTTTTTGTAAAATTTTTTTTTTTTGGGGTCGGTTTTTTTTTTATGGAAAAATGTTTTTTGAAGTCGTTTTTTAAAAAAATTTTCTTATTTTCCCATTATGAATGAGTATACCCTTTCATAGAAAAAAAATTTCAAAATCGGTTCATAAATGACGGAGTTCTGAGGTAACAAACATAAAAAAAAAAAAAAAAATACAGACGAATTGAGAACCATACTCCTTTTTTGAAGTCGGGTTAAAAATGTGCGATTAGTGAATATATTACATGACCAGTTAGTTGTATACAGTTACATATGTAATAATAATTTGTAATGTATATTACATTTACATTCATATGGCTGATACCCACCCACATAATCATCAAGTTTTGCACCAATGGGAAACAAAGAAAAATGTTGTTGTTCATTGTTTAACTCCGCCTGTGTACATAGAGTTCACTCGAACACATATTATGTATCGGATCCGAGCCAGCCGTCAACCGTGTACTCGACTACTTGTTCGTATCACATCACTGGCATGCGGGGGTGATTACTACTGTTGCACATATTCATATTATGCAAATGCATATGCGATTATAAATGATGTCATTATATATTATTTTTTAAGTGTGAGAGGGTTGGGGGTTACATTGCATTAGTTAGTTTACTACTCATTAATATCGTATCGAATGGGGGCACCAATCACTATAGTTAAACAACTTCTTGTTTAGCCAAGTCCAAAAAGTGTAATACAATCGAATCTACCATTAATTCAATCGGTTATTTATTTTGATGTGAAAATGTCTATTCGCTTGTTACACTCGTGGTCGGACGAACATTCTTGTGGGACGAAATGCTGTAATGCCGACTGAACACACTCGCCGAGGGCACTCGGCGAATGTCTCGGCTTGACATTCGTAAGGCGAGGTGCCACAAGTGGAGCTGTGTACACTCTCGCCGTGTGTTCGACCGGCAAAACAGTTCTCGTCAGTTAGTCAACAAAATTACGTTGGTATACCTGAAAAATGACATTATTAAATTAATAATTACGGAGTAGTAATTTTTTGATTAAACTATTAGAAATAATTATTATGCAAATGAGTAATGAAGGACACTAAAAGAATTAAAAGATAATTCATAGATTTATACTGTTTTTATTTATTTTCGTGTTCTACTATTAAGATTAATGAGTACAATTAAAGCGGTTCATAGTTGATTATTTAAAAATGGCGGTTGAACGTTGAATCGAATGTAGACGAGAGTGTCCTTCGTGCTCGTGTCAAATGTATTCACCACTCGCTTTCTTTGAATCGTGTTAAACAAACCGACTTTCAAGTTGAGCGTTGTGAGTTCACTCTCGCATTGGCTATATCTTGCCTTGTCTCGCTGAGGATATTTATTCTGGAGACAATTGTGAAGAACTTGCGGAGCACTAGGAGGAATAGTGCTCAAACATTTCGTCTCATATGACTCGTCAATATGCTCGGAATTATAGAATACCTAAAAAGTAACAACGTCAGTCTATATGTCTACGGATCATGCGCAGGACGTTTTCACGAAAAATCTACGGAACGAACTCTAGCTGCGACTTTCTTCAGTTTAGCTTTTCTTTAGTTTTTAGAGTCGTTTTGAAATAAGTTTTTTCGGTACAAATTTTTTTCTTAATAGGTTATTAATAGATAAAACGCACTAAAAAATGCAAAAAATAATTCTATAGTGAATTGTAAAAACCTGTTAAAACTTTCGCATTATTTTTTCCGAACATCCTGTATAAAAAGTATACATTTTTCTAAAATGTTATTTTTTTTAGTTTTAACAAAATTTTTTTTCTTCAAAAATATATCTCCGTGCTAAAATTTAACTTTTTATAAATTATAGCTAATCTTTAAAACATAAAAGATTGCAACTCATTGGGTTATTAATTGCTTAAATATACTGTATATACTGAGTTCTTTACCAATGGGTGTTTTATACTAAAATTATATGTATTATTCTGCAATCTCTAAGTAATTATAAATGTTTTAGCTCAAATTGGAAGAAAAATCGTTTAGTTAATAAAAACAAATTTCTAACTAAAGTTGTTTAGTTTTTTTTTGTATTTGAGTGTCTCTTCTACGACTTATGGTTTCAAAGTTAGATTTTTGGGTCATTTTTTAGCTCTGGAACACGTTCAAGGTATTTTAATTCATTATCTCTTTTCATTTTTTGACTCATCTTGTTGAATGGCATCCGGAAATGGAATAATCGGAACATTTTTAAGGCCACAAAAGTGGCGTTCTTTTTAAAAAATTTCATTTTAATAGTTGATTTGTTCCGAATCCATTCCGTTTTCGAAAAAATATTTTCCACAAAAGTTGTTCATATTTTTATAACGTACAAGTTTTAGTCATTTTTCAAAATTTTTAAGTTGATTTGTACACTCCCGTTTAATAAAATTGAACAGACCTGAAATGTTAATTTTCTTTCATTCTCACTTTTGTAACTGATTCGGTTCAAATTTATTGAACGGAAGTATACCTGATTCATTCGGTTTTTGAGAAAGAAATAACTTAGACTCCATAAACTCCATACACGAATTAGACACCAATCAATTTAAAAAATTTAAAACACGACCCCCACTTTTTTGACCATGTACTGTGGCGCATTTACCGGTTAGATTAGGTAGACAGTTGCCTGATGCGGTAAATGTTCAGGGTCGGCAAATTTCAAATTAGACATTAATGCTACGGGTTATCAAGAAGAAGTTGATTGATTGACTGATTGATTCATTTTGGGGTCTAAAAAGTATTGCACTCCGACCTTATGGTCCATTGTGCTTACCCATCTACCTCAATCCAACGAGATTCGCTTCTCTCATATATCTCTTGGCAATAGCCTGCAGCTTGCTTATCAGGTCCTCCGAAGGTTCATATATTCGGGGTGAGATGCCGTTATGGAGTCCCATTGTGTGCAGACCTTCCGCAGCTTCAGTTCAGTGCATCGAGAGATAGCCTCTTTGTTGCACTCTGAAGCTGCACCTTCCCGAGATTTTGTAGGTCGGGTTTAGCATAGCGAAGAAGTTTCTTTCATTCCGACTTTTAGCGTTTTCGACGATGGCGTCAAAACTGGTTACGTGGTTCATTCCGCCCGATACCAGCGTCGTCAGCATGAAAAGGTACCTTACAGCGGCAAATAGTCTTAATTCGACCCTGACCATGAGTACAAAATTGCTACTGTTCGTTATTTGATATTCTTGATTGATTTGATTTGTTCATGAGTGAATTACGCGTTATTTAATAATAAAAAAAAAAAGATGTTAATAAACATTAAATAAAAAAACAGAATGCAAAACACGTTACAATGGATTATTATTGAATAAAAATTGATAAGAACAACTGATAAATATCTGTATATAAAAGAAAACACTCATAATTAAGTATATGTATCATGTATTAGACCATCAGCTATCAGTTAAAAACAACTGAATCATTAATAAACATCTAATTATCATGAGAAATTCATCAATTCAAATATAGATGGAACTGGTGTTGTTTAATATTATCAATGACACACACCTTATGCATTAAATATCTAATAAATTACCCTATTATTGTTCTTTATTACAAATGTACAGTGTGGTATTCATTTGTGTTGGTCAAACACTCGTCATATAATGTATTAATTGCGTTAATTGTTACTGATTAGGTCTATGAACAGTAAATATAAGTTTACAACAGGCTTTGCAGACAAGCCGAACAGATAGCTGGGTAGAACACATCGAGGTCAGCTTGGCTTATTGGCAAGAACCGGAAAGAGATAAACATTCTGGTTGGGGTGCTTGCAAGCTCAAAATGCATCTAGTTCTTAAATGATTGGAGGACAGTGTGATATGTCCAGACAGTTGTCCTTCTAGCAGAATGTCCTTACAGAGCCAGAATGTGGTACCTGGCCTTCGGCTCGATCGAAATAGGGGAATCTGAGGTAAAATAATTAAGGTGGAGCACTGACAACGAACGAAAGGTTAAAGGAAACAAATCAACTGTGGTACAGTATAGAAGAGATTGAGGGAATGGGTTCGTTAGAGGACGGTAAAAAATGCCTAGAAAGTCATATTTACCAGCTTTCGGCCAGCCTTTCACTACTACTACTAATACTACTAGTCCCACTTTCGAAAATCGTGTTCAGCAGCGAACAAACTTTGGTGTAGCTTTGAACCCCAATCGGCTACGAAAAGTGCTCTGGTTCCCAACCTAATGTAGTCAACTGCAAAAATGATAGCCGAATCTGTTTGGTTCCCGAAACAATGCTTAGAACAAAAGCTGTTAATGTTTTTATAACGAACTAATTCTATTTGAAATTTTTTTTCGAAAATCCACTGGAATTCACCCATATCGACAGCAAAATTAATTAGAAAAAAAGGACCTCCATCTACAGAAATAATCAGAAATATTATGAAAAAAACCAGTTGGACAAGGAGGAGGTAGTGGAGAAAGGAAATGTAATATACCACTTTTTTTCAGAATTAACTTTGAAACTTGGGAAATTTATAATGGAAAAACTCAGCATAGATCAAGAACAAAGTTGTTCAATTTTATTTTGAAATCAGCATTCGATTACAATTGTGCATAACGTTAGTTATACGCCACCCTATAGTACTGTGGGCCACACGCAACAAAAGTTGTTAGTATATTTATAATGAACAACTTTTATCTGAAACATTTTTTCGAAAACCGAATGAATAAGACACAAAAATCAATTTTGTGATTATGTGTACAAAAATGAACTGATTCTGATGTTAAAATATGCGGAATTACTTTGTCTATGTTCGGGACATTCTGTAGGTTTACCAGGAACTTAAGTATTCATTGCGAAGACAATAATGGGACATGTGTGCCCTAACTGTATGTTAACGTCTACTCTACACACATCACACCATCGATCTAGACTCAGTCAACAGTATGTCCGTGAGTCAACTACTATACTGAGTGACTGTTAATCATGAGAATTTTATTATTTTTCCTTCAATACTTCTATTCGTATGATGTAAATTTTTTTGCTCGAACAGAAAACAGAAAATGTTATCTTTTCAGCAATGAAGTACTGAATTTATTATAATTATTTATAAATATTAATTAACAGTAAAAGATTATTAACAATTGAATTTGAGTTCGTGTTTTTATTCAAACATTATTCATTGAATTTTATCATATTTTACAATTTATATTATATACTCTATTTCTTATCAATTGAATGACTAATAGCACATATACTTTTTATATCCTGTATATACAGGATGAGTCAAAAGTCATGGAGTTTCTTGAAAGGGTGGATAGGGGATGAAATTCTAAGATGAAAAGTCCTTGGACATTTTTGCATCTGACCCACGGTTAATTAGATATTAATAGGGAATATGCAAGCAAATTTTTTTTCACTTGAATTGAAGCATGTTTACTTGACAAATATCAAGGTAAAATTACTTTTAAAATAACTTTAAAAATAAGCGAGATATGAATGATTGAAATTCCCGATTAGACAAAGAGGGTGATAGCCCTCTAGATATGTTATGTGACGTCATATTACACTTTCACCATTTAAAATACACGTAAAACTCCGTTTTTAGTATTTTTGCAAGAAAGAGACAGATAATAATCTTTAAAAGCTTATAGCTTCCTTGATATTTGTCGGATTTTAATTTCGTTTTTAAATATTATTACAGTATTAACAGTATTTTCATATTCTGAAAATAAATGTGAAAAAAAATTTTCATGCATATTCCCTATTGATTTGATCAGTGCAAAAAACATTAATAAATTCTTAAGTATAATTTTTTTCAATATTTGATTGAGCTAAATTATTGGTGATTCGTTGCTTAAATTTTTTTCACAAAAATGCAGTTTTTAGGTATAATCAATCATTCAATTTTCATTCAGATGACGACAGTGTCTCTGCTGCCGCTGTGTTAACGCACTTCTCTAATTGGTTACTTTATTTAATTAATATCTAATTAACGGTAGGTCAGGCGCAAAGATGTCCAGAGACTTTTCATCTTAGAATTTCATCCCCTATCCATCCTTTAAATAAACTCCATGATTTTTGACTCACCCTGTACACCGAGTGTCTCATTGCACCTGATTATTTCTTCAAAGAAGCGTTTTTGGGAAAAATGACCCAAAATAAAATTGTTTTTTTTTCGAAGCGGGTCATCTTATGCTGTTCTTGATTTTCATCTTGACCTTGGCTTTCAAGGTTTTTGAAGATCAATTTGCGTTTTTCAAATATGAATCCATATTTATAGAGAAACAAAGAATATTAAAACTAGGTAATAAAGTATAATTTGTTTAAAATTTAACCATTTAATAAAAATGGATTTTCAAAAACCAGATTGAATTTTTTGAGAAAAATAAGGTCTTAGGAAAAAATTATTTAACAGTATTAACAGTAAAAAGTTATTTCTGATGGTCAATAAATAAAATGTTTCTTATTACACAAAAAAAAAGATCAATTCAAATTTATTGCCCAATAATAAAAATTTTTTATTCTTCATAAATTTATTATCTTTTTAGACCCGGTATATGGAAAGATTCAAGGGTATATTAAGTTTAGTACGACTTTATAACGCTTGAAAATAATGATCGCAGACATAAATGCATGCAAGTGTTCATAATATGACTTAATTCGGCTATGTCCGTCCGTCTGCCCGTGGACACAATAACACAAAAACGAAAAGAGATAACGAGCTGAAATTTTGTATGTGTGTTCTAAAGCAAAAAAGTAAGGTGAAGTTTGTGAATGGGTAAAATCGGACCATGTTTGGGCAAAATGGGCAAAACTGTCCATCTTTGAAACCATAAAAGATAGAATAAGGACCAAAAATGTTGCTATAAACTTTTTGACATAAATTCAGGATCTCTTACGGTTTCAAAGATGGATATTTCTCCCTTCCCCTAGTGAAGGGTTGCACGGTCCGATTTTGTCCTTAAATGTAACTTTTTTTGCACTAGAACACACACAAAAAGCTTGTTATCTTTTTTTGTTCTGGAGTTATTGTGTTGACGGTGGATTGGGTCATTTTATAAGCACCTATATAAAAATATTTTTCTTCGATCAATATTTTGAACCGTTACAAAGTCGGGACTAAACTTATTATTCCCTTAGATATATTATATATACCGGAAACACGTATATGATTTGAAAGTGGTATAATTAGTAAAGCGCCAAATTTGTATATAAATAATATAATTACAGTGTAAGATAAATACAATAAATACAAGATGAACAAATAGTTTAACAGATTTTGAGTTTATTCTCAGCTATAAAATGTTTCACTTCAATAACCAATTAGTATGTATATTTAGAATAATACTGAAAATGAACAATCTTAATAATTCAGTCTATATGAAATGGACTATAATAGTTGGTATATATGTAATGCAATATATAATATTCATTTGAGTGCAGTGTATGTATGTATGTATGTATGTATGTATGTATGCATTAGATATGTAATGTTTGAAATGTGAATGCACCATATCCGGCTGAGATACAATTTATTATTATTTTTAAATAATATTTATTTATTTATATTTTTTTAAATATTTTTTATATTTCTATTATATATATATTTTTTTTTTAATATTGTTTATTGAAATTAACAACACAATAATAATAATCATCATAATCATAAGAATAATATAAATAATCATAATAATCATACCATCATTGATATTATTTACTCTCTATCTAACGTGCATGTGCTTTTTTGTGTGTGTGTAAATGCAATGTTTGATTGCTTGTTTATAAAATACCACAAGGTGGATGGGAAATAACTAACGATATTTCAACGTTAAGTGAATAGAACTCTCTAGCGGTTACATCGAGTTTAATTCGATACAAAATGAAATTTCTAATCTGATATGCTTTTGGTATTTGAAACGTCAAGTTTGTTAATTAGTAAAATCGGTCAAGGGGAAAAGGGGACTGATTTGTACCTTGTTTATTTGGTTTTCGAATAGTAGTTGTTTCATTATAAATATACTAACAACTTTTATGGGAAACATTTTTCCGCTAAGACACAAATCAATTTTTAAAATTTTGAAAAGATGCAACTTTTGCAGCTGATTGTACAATCCCGTTCATAAAAATTGAACCAGTTGATTACTGTATGGAATATTATACATATAATTAGTAATATATACGATTATAATGTGAATTACTGGTTCAATTTTTATGAACGGGAGTGTGTTTTTTATTAGATAAACATTTGTTATTTTTGAAGATCGGTTGTCCGCACAACTACCACTTAGCGTGATAAGATGTACAGTGATCGAAATTGTAAGCTATCTATTTTTAAGAAAGGACCATTTATGATCTTTGTACTTTTTCTCTACCTCTTACGGTTTCAATGTTAGATATTTACCCCTTCCTTCGGGTCGTGGGGAGTTGGTTGGTTCCTTAAGCGAATTTTTAAAGAGGAAACATTTTTTGCCTTTTAATTTTTTTTCTATCTCGTACGATTGAAAGTTAGTTATTTCCGTAAACTTTGGCGTGAGAGACAATGAGCGACTTTGCAAGTTGTTTATTTTTAAGGAAGGGACATTTTTGTTCTTAGAATTTTTCTTCTATCTCTTACGGTCTCTATAGATGTCCACCAGTCTTCTAATTGCCAATAAAACTCTCGTCAAAATCGGTCGGTTCAACCATTTCGGAGATTAGCCCGGACAAAAAACAGACAGACAGACAAAAATATTAAAAAACGCGTGTTTTGGTTTTAGTTACGTGCAAATGACCATATGAGCTTAAGAAAAAGCTTTTTTATTTCGAAGTCACAGACACTGAAATTTTATTTATTTGTACAATAGATAGTATAGATTTTCTGAAGAAGCAACAGCGATTGCGAAAATAGATAGATAGATATATCTTGGGGTAAATATATGCACATCGACCTTATGGCCCATTGTTCTTCCCCTTCTACTAGTCTGACGAGATTCGCTTCTCTCATATCTTGGCAATAGCCAGGAGCTTGCTAATCAGGTGTTCCTGAAGGTGCATATATTCGGGTTGAGATGCACCGAATATCCTTTACCTGTTGTAACCTAGAGGTTCGCAGTCAAAGACAATGTGACTGGATATTCCTTCCTCACACAGTCTGCAAATAATGGATTCGCTATGGAGTCCCATTGTATGTAGATGCTTCCGTAGGGGATAATGTCCGGTAATGAATCCGGTAACCCTCCGTAGCTATATCCTGTTCAGGTTCAGTGCATCAAGAGACAGCCTCTTGGATGCCCTTCGAAGCAGTATTTTCCCGAGCTGCGTGATTGCGAAAACGCGAAAATGCGATAAAATTAATTTAAATAATAAATGTTTCAGGTATTACCACATTATCAGACTGTAGATAGTGTGATGATATGATTTACCTGATATTCAGTGTCTTACGTATAAAAAAAAATTATTGGTCTCTTCCGTTATTTTTATTAAATTTTCAAGTGTGTTCCTTTTAAAATTATATTACTGGTTTGAAAATTTTATTGCTATTTAATTTAATTTAAAACTGTCTGACTTATAAAATTCAATTATCGGTTTACTCGTATTTTTCCAATCGAAAACACTGGCCTTGAACCAAAGAAAAAAGTGTTTGTCAACGTAATATACAAAGAAGTTTTCATAAGGTTAAACGCACACTAGAGCAAAGTAAAGATAATGAGATGAATTTTGAATATGTTATTAATCAATAGTTAATACACATAAATTAATTTGAGACAGATCTGACATGCAGTTTCTTAGAAATTATTTTTCAAAAATGGGAATTTAACACGTAGTAATCTGACATCAAAATTTAAAAAAAAAACAAAAATTCGTTACGCAGGAGCTGCGTCAACTTAGCGAATTTCCTTAGAATACATAAATCATTCTCTAGTCACAATTTATCTGATATCATTTTGGTATTTTCAAGGCCAATTATATTAATAAATGACATACGTCAAGGGGAAAGGGGGGCATAAAGATAGAAGAAAACACACAATACAATATATCTAGCTTAATATTGGAACAATCGAAAAATGTATAACGAGTAAAGTTGTAGAAAATCAAGTTTGCTACAACTTATTACCTTAGCATTTTTTTCCAAACTCTAATGTGTACAGAAATATTTAGAATTTTAACTTTCAATCTTTAATTGTAAATATTTCTGTAAATATTAGTGTAACAGAAAAATAATGAGAAACAAAATTACAGTAAAACATAGTACCTACAACTTAACTTCTGATAAATTTTTCGATTTTTTCAAATATTAAGGCAGATATACCAAATTATGTGTTTCCCCTTGTCTGATTTTACCCATTAACGAACTTGACCTTTAGAATACCAAAAGCGCCTCAAATACCAATTTTATTACAATCGGAATAAAACTGTGACCGCTAGAGAGTCCACAGACAAATAAACGTATATATATATATACATATATAAAAATTTTAGCGATAGTAATTTTTAACATGTAATAGGTAGGATCGATGGACATTTGAAGAAATTTTTACGAAATTCCAACATTGGTGCAAAAACAATAGCTGCATTTCCTTTAGAGGAAATGCGTTAATAAAACAGTGTGCTTTGATAGGTCGTTGTAGACAACTTTAGCAAGTTGTTGTAGACGAAAGTAAATTCTACATCATTGTACGTTTTCATAGCATTCTTGTGGATTGTCGATCGACACGACAATTGCCCAAAATTATTGGAAGAGGCCTTCCCTTCTTGCAACTGACGCTTATACGTACTTCTACTGCCTCAAAAGAAGGATATATTCGAAAATAACTAATAGAAGTAAGTAATTAATAGAAAATTGAAATAAATATGAGTTTTGATTAAGGTAATCTTTTTTTACCGACGAAAGAAGGAGGTACTCAATTCAACCTGTATATATATTTTTTTAAATTGTATTTATGGATTTACTATTATAGCTATGAAATTGCAAACACTTTTTTATTTCAATAATTTCCAAATAAAAGAAAGGGGTTCATCTATCGGATTTTCAATGAACTACAAAACATACAAACACCAAAAATTAAATTGACTTTTGACTACCATCTAGTGTTGAAACATTCAACTAATATTTGGTAACAAAAAAAAAAACAACCTAAAATCGTTATACATATACCAATTCGATGTGTGTCGGTCCAATTCACGAAATTTACCGATCATTTAAAAAATTCATACAACAATGTTCGGTTACGCGTCGCACATTCAATCAGTGTTGATGTCTTCCGTCATCTCAACACAATCACGTGCATGCACAGCGTTCGTTTATGTTTTTTTTTCAGTTTTGTTAGCGTGTTAAAATATAAAAAAGTCATGCATGAGTTCATTTTTTAAATAATTCTTTTTTTTTTTTTTTTTACAAATCAACATCTGGTTTTAAAAGTAAACTCAACTTCACATAGTTTACGATTTATTTTAATAATAATGAAACAGTTTTTAATTTTTTAAATGATACTTAATTTTTATTAGGTTTGCCACCTAAAAATTCCGGAAAGTATGGAGATCAACATGTATTATCACGTCAGCAGATATCGGGAGTTGTTCAATACATTATTCAGTATATGGGCTATAATTTCAGTTGATCAATTATTAATTTTAATGGCAACAATAAATAAAATTAAATAAATTCACAGATTAAATAACAAGAACCTAAAACTTTTGGTGAAGCGTTCATAAAATAACCTAATTAGTCCATTTCCGCAGTGATTGTCAGAAGTGGTGAGACATACTTAGGTCATAAGACCCATTGTGATGCCTGAAACAGGGAAACGCCTCACATAGGGCCATTATTTCTTAATCCATTTGAAGCTGGTCAAGAAGACCAAAGAGATTTCACGTCGACCGATTTTAGTGAGTCAGTCTTCTCCCAGCAACAGCTGGACAATGACAGAGAAGCTATGGTCGTGGTACACTGGTAGGCCCATGCGCTGTACATGTTTGTCTCAAAGTCTCTTATGGAAGGCCTTTGAAAGGAGATAATATTTTCGAATCGCCTCCGATTGTACTCTGACCATAACTGTCTTGCAGAACCAAATTTCGTTCATCTCTCCACTTAATATTGGCCTTGGAACTGGGAGGTTATGGGTTCGAATCCCTACATCGGCAGATTGCCAATTATTAAAAAAAAAGGGGGGGGGGCAGTTAATTGACAAAACTGTTGGCGCATGGACAAGAACGAAGTAACCGGCTATGCTTGTGAAGGTATTCTGCAGTTTCCTTCACGAACTCCAGATGACTATCGTCATAGTTCCTATCAAAGTCGACACATCCTACCAATATCATAGTCTACACACAAAATTCCTTGTCCTCCACTCACATCCTTAGGCATCACAATGGACCATCTGGTCGCAGTGTGTCCCATCCAGGACAGCATCTACAGGCTATCTAATATTGATCTTTCTAAGAATGGTTTCATTCAGGAGTAGCTTGCAGTTCGGAAAGGGTACGCCATTTCTGGCGAGCTCGTCGATTTTGCAATTTCCTGAAATGTCCCTATGACCTGGCACCCATATTAGAAGATAGGTGGATCGAGCTTAGGGATTTTATCGCCGCTTGGTTCAATCGGACCCATTCAGATCTTACCCATCTTACCCATCTTGATATACACTGAATATACTTGAAACCCTAAGACATGGAACAAAATTGATCCTTTTTTAAAAATAAACAACTTTTGTTTGAAACTATTTTCATAAATTCAAGTATATATACCGGGTATTTAAGCAATTCAAGCAGAACTGATAAAAATGTTTACATGGTATTTTAAACGGTAAACTTAGTTAATTATTTTTATTAATTGTCGTGATTGAACTTAAAATTTTCATTAAAATTAACAATAATGATTCACTAATTTGTTTATAATAATTAAGATATTTCTAGTTAATTGAATTTTCGCGTAGTATTTGTTATTTAATTACAAAAATAAAAGAATTACGCAAGTAAAAATTTGCAAGGATATCGTAAAACATATGAAATAATCATAATAATTTTTTTTTTTTGTGAAAGTTTTTCTTAACTCATATGAATCATATACATATAGTTTTAGTACGGAGGTTAAGTGACAAATTTAAATAGAACTTTGCATCTTATGTCCAAGCAATGTGAAAGGCATGCTTATACTCACTTAACTCTTAAGATAGTCAAGCAGCGCTCGAAGCAATCTGCTCCGCTAAAATAACATCTCGGGTTCTCGAATACACAGAATCACTGGAGAGCTTGACAAGGACGAAAGAGGTCATCTAGATGTGGGTTCCAGGACACTGCGGGGTTGAGGGCAATAAAACAGTCGACGAATGAGCCATTTTTTCTATGAAGGTTCTTTCACGGACGAATTAATCGATCGTTCTATTGCACTCCCATGTGAGGACTGCGATCTTCGTCCTCCTAAGTCCTCCTCCTTATAGCGTCAACTGTGACGAAACGATTACTATGAAGAGACTCACCCTTTTGGGCCTATTAGTTTTTGACAACCTCTTTGAGCTAAAATTTACCGGTTTCAAAAGCCCTATTGCTGTATCTGAACAGCTCCAAATGGTTTAAGGAATAGTGGCAAGGATGGGTCACACGGTCTAAGTGTGTCCCATACAGGACAGCCGCTACAACCTAACTTATCAATATTTAGCTACATGACTGATGTACAGGCATTTTACCAAAATTGGGTAAAATCTGTCCCAGAGAGAGCAAAGACGATTTTTTTTAGATTTCGCAAAATTCAAAAAATCTAGTTTTTTTACTAATTCAACAAAATTTTCTCCGATTTTAGTGAAATTTTTTTTAAATCCACTATTTTTGAGGTGTATTTTCCATTTTAGTTATAAAAATTTGTTTAGTGTTTATGGACTTTGAGCTACTAGACCCAGGTTCAGGCTATCTATAAAAACTAACAAAGATATTTCGGGTTTTCTATCATAATTGAATTTTTTAACAGGGGAATCGAGCTCATGACCTCTGGCATTCGAGACATCTAATAGTTTAGAGGTAGGGCATTGGTTTAAAATGCTTAGGCCGTGGGTTCGATGCCCATCCTAGATGTGTATGATTTTTCATATCAAACATTTTATGTCAAAGAAAGTTATCAATGTTCAGACATATTACTTAAAGGACAAATTAAGTAAACGCTAGTCACTTACGTTGGTATAATATAACTGGCTGGAATCCATACTAACAATGGATAAATAGACGCTAGTTAACAAAAAATTAAATTTCTTGGTTAGAATTTTCATTCCTTGAGCATGAAATAAATTTGTCGCATAGCCTACGTACTAAAGTTGCACTTAATTGAATTGCAAGATGCAATTACATCACGTTTTAATTAATCATACGTCGCACACGTTTTAATTAAAATTTGTATCAATTCCAAGGTTATTTTTCTTGACCATTCTTCACATCTCCGTCGGAATAATATACGGTGACAGAATGTTCAACCTATGTGAAATAAACTATACAGTTCAATGTATGATTAAACAAAATTATTACAAACCCATATCTGTGTGGTAATTTATGTATGTGTAAAATTTATAAATTATTTATTATTAAATAATTATGTCAACTGTGTTTTTGCATTTATTGAATTTTTATAACGCTTAGAAATAATCGTTCAAGAGAATTTACTAGAATTTGTACTAACAGAGTTGTTTACAACGAGCAGTAAAAGTGGAGTTCTTTTTTGAAAACTTGGGTTTGTTCAGCATCCGTTCGGTTTTCGGAAAAATGTTTGGAATAAAAGTTATTAGTATTTTTATAATGGACAACTTTTATTCGATGTATTTGTTCGAAAACTGTATAAATAAGGCACACATCAATTTTTTGAAAAAAGAAACCACTATTATTGGTTTTCATACTTGAAAATAATTTTCATTGAACTTATTTGTGCAAATTGGGTCAATAAAATCTCAAGGATCATTAATTTATTTAGCATGTAGAGAGCAATCTGGAAAATCTGGAAATATTAGAGAATTTTGATAGACTGGAAAAGTCGAGGAATTTAAGTGGTTTTTCAGTTGATATGTCCTGAAAATAATTCAATTGATTATTTTATCTTATTCCTTAAGGATAATTATTAATCTTTTTTGCCTGTTTTTATACGATTTTTCGCAATATTTCGTAAACGGTTCACCAAATCGTCAAATGAACGTGATTTTCATTTTCTTTGGGTCTAAATGGCTTCATATAATGAATTTCATACAAATCGAGAACAAAAATTTTTTTTTCAATTTTTTTATGGTATATCAAATCGAGAAAATCCCAAAAAAATTTTTGTCATCGATTTGATTGAAAATTTGTTTTTAAGAAAAAATGGACCCAAAAAGCTCAAAAATTCAATTGGTTTTACGATTTGACCGATTGTTTCCGAGATATTCCCTCTTTATACGATTTTATGCCCCCAATCATACGAATTTTGACAATGTCTCATAAACCGCCCACCAAAGCGGTTTTACGAGTCTAATTTATAATATGTATTGAAATTTAACCAAATAAAATCCCCCAAAACACAAAATGTAGTTGGTTTGATAGATAGGTTCCGAAATATGACAGTAATAATCAATTTTATTTGTGATAAACAGCGTTAAAATTGTAGGCTATGTCGAAAAATTTTGTTTTTAATCGACGCTGAACAACTTTAATCGATGCGACGCTGAACCATTAATGTATAGACAAAATATTCGGGGATATCAACAAAAATCATAACTTAGGTCAAATCATAGTGTTTGGATACAATTTTTGTACATCTCGAACACTTTTCGTCAAATGAGGTCGATTTTTGTGTTTCTTGGGTCCGTATTATCTTAATATTTCGATGATTTGCCAATTATATTAATAAATGACATACGTCAAGGGGAACGGGGGGCATAAAGATAAAAGAAAACACAAAATACAAAATACAAAATATCTCTCTTAATATTAGAACAATCGAAAAATGCGTAAGGAATAAAGTTGTAGAAAATCATGTTTGCTACAATTCATCACCTTATCATTTTTGCTCAAACTTTAATGTGTACAGAGATATTAAGGAAGTTAATTTTCAATCTTAAGCCGTCAATATTTCTGTAAATATTAGTATAACAGAAAAAATGATAAGGACCAAAATTATAGTAAAACTTATTACCTACAACTTTATTTCTTATATATTTTTCGATTTTTCGAATATTAAGGGAGTTATGTCAAATTTTGTGTTCCCGCCTCTCTTTAAACCCCCCTTTCCCCTTGTTCGATTTTACCCATTAACGAACTTGACCTTTTGAATACCAAAAGCGCCTCAAATACCAAATTTCATTTCAATCAGATCAAAATTGTGACCGCTAGAGTGATTACAGACATATATATATATATACATATATGTATATATGCATATGTATATGTATATATATGTATATATATATATATATATATATATATATATATATATATATATATATATATATATATATATATATATATATGTGTCCATAGATATATATAAATTTTACAGATGGTGATTTTTGACTTTTGATCTACTAGGTAGGATCTACTAGAATGGGCATTTGAAGAAATTTTTGCGTAATTTCGACTTCGGTACGAGACCAATAGCTCTATTTCCTTTGAGGATATTCGCTAATTATGAAACCAGTGCCGTTGAAATAAGTAAATATCTGGTAATCAACCCTTTTATAGTTGAAAAACCACACCACAATTTTCGTAGGTACATGAAATTAGGTAAATCAGATTGACCAAAGGGATGACCATATAGTGGTTTTAAAAAAAAACCACACATACAATCAACCCCTTCTTATCAACCCATCACACAAAGAGTTTAAAAACAATTAACAATGAACTGAAATTTGTACTTGGAATGAGATAGAATATTCGAGGACGAACAAGACGATCGCATAGATGAGTGGTAAGAAGTAAAATGACGATAATGATGATGATACCTTTGTTTATAAGGGTTGGGGGTGTTGTACAGTTAATTTAACACAATGATGTTATACATTTTTGGTAACAGGACATGTGAACTCAGGCAAAATGAAATTTATCTCACAACATACTCAGCACAAAACTAACCTTATATTAAAACATCCCTCTCTTACAACAATTACTTATACTTACCCCTTACCTAGTACTACATACCACCCCCACCATCCATGTAACATACATAGAAACGTATATTGCATCCCCGATATAGAAAATATCATTTGTTTTCCGAATTATTTTACCAAACAAAAACAACTCAACTAATTAATGTTTTCGTCTAAATTAAAAATTTTTATTCAGACAAATGAAAAACATTTTCGGGAAAAGTATGATCACTATATTTTCTAAACGAGAGTGTAGATAGATAGATAGTGAAAGAAACTTTTGTTTATAGACTAGGAATTGGAAGGATATGCGGCTGCAGCCGACTACGATAGGAACTATGCCGATATTCATCTGGAGTTCTCGAAGGAAACTGCAGAAAACCTTCTCAAACATAGCCGGTTACTTCGTTCTTGTCCATACACCGACAGTTTACTTAATTAACCGCCCCTTTTTTTTTCAAAAAATTGACAAACTGCCGATGTCGGGATTCGAACCCATAACCTCCCTGTTTCCAAGTACGCATACTGCGCAGACATAACGGCTTAGACCGTTCGGCCACTTGGACTGGTAAACGAGAGTGTAAGGGCGCTTTTACACCAAAAGGGTGCTTGCGTTGAGTCCGATTTCTTTTTCCCGGAGCTTTAATGGTGCCAGCCAATTTTACACCATTTATAAGAGTGTTCTTCGTTTCTAAATATGTTTTCCCAGCCTTATTACCCGATTGAGCAATTTTGATGAAATTATCATGTAGTTCGGAAAAACTTCTCGAAATAGAAATTTGGTAGAAGCGATGATAAATATGGGAAGTTGGTTTTTGTACGCTTAAGATAGTTTACTCGTTACAGTCAAAGCAAAAATTCAAAAAAAATAATACGATTACTTATCTTATTACAACTATTCCAATTGAACATATCTAGTATAACATTTATAGTGTTTTAACATTTATGATACAATTTACTAAATGTTGTACTATGCAAGAATTGTTTTGATAGTGATTATTCAATAGTTTTGGGGTCGCAATTGCAAATTATTACCATTAAATATCAATAGATTTGTTTAAAATCCGTAATATATGTTTTTTTGTTTGAGGTATATTAAGCTAGTTAAGCATTTTCATCTAGCAGCAAAAGAAACTATTGGAGACTTTTTTGGAAATTATTTGCTATTTTTTTGCTGAAAACACCAAATTTTTTTGCTAATGCGGTTTCCGAGATACAGCATGCTAGTATTAAGACTTAAGCTAGCTAGCAAATTAATGCCGTTCTCGAATGAGAGCCCATTTTTCAGATTCTCCATCATTTATTATATTGAAATTTTATTAATATTCGACCGTACTTTGCCAAAAAAATTTTCTACCAGCAGGGATATTACATAATAAAAAACAGTTGATTCTTTACCATTTGATACTAAAACTGAATTTTTTGCTAATGCCGTTCTCGAATGAGAGCCCATTTTTCAGAATCTTTTTTTAAATAAATCGAAAACATTTAGATTAATATTATTTTTCAATGTCATTAAATTCTTATGATTAGTATCGCACTAAAAAACAAAATTAAGTTATGCTTTTTGGTGCTTTTAAAGTTTCGGCACAAATGGACAGTGAAAATTTAAAGTTACCTAAGATAGCATTGGAATCAACAAGCGAGGTCGACTGGATATCCAATTTTCGAGCTCAATGTCATCTGAACTTTTCCATATTCAATTCTAAGCGAATAATTCTAGCAATTATATCACTGCCGCAAACAAACAATTTTAACAATCTTGCAGGGACTTGTAACAGGTCACAAGGGATAGCCGAATTTGGAATATGGAATAATTGCAGTATTCTAGGCCTATTGTCCTACTAAAATGGTATTGTATTGTAAGTGATCGAATGCCGTCGCACATGCATTGCTGTATCTCTTACAAATTTTTCTCAATTTTATGGCTCAAAATGCCAGAAGATAAATAGATACATCTTAGGGTCTAAAAAGTATTGCATTTCAACCTTATGGTCCATTGTGCTCCCCCTTCTTCAGTCCGACAAGATTCGCTTCTCCCTTATGTTGACAATAGCCAGGAGTTTGCTTATCAGCTTTTCCTGAAGGTTCATATATTCGGGGTGAGATGCACCGAATATCTTGTATCTGCTATAACCTAGAGGTTCGCAGTCCAGCTTTATAAATTTAAGCTAATTATCTCTTTTCGTTTTTGAGTAATTGTGTTTACGAACAGACGGACACGCGGAAATGAACTAATTAGATCATTTAATGAACACCTATACCAAACATTTTTTTCTAGAATAGGGAATATGCATGAAAAATTTTTGTTCACTTGATTTGAAGCATGTTTACTTGACAAATATCAAGGTAAAATTACTTTTTAAATAACTTTAAAAATAAGCGAGATATGAATGATTGAAATTCCCGATTAGACAAAGAGGGTGATAGCCCTCTTGATATGTTATGTGACGTCATATTACACTTTCACCATTTAAAATACACGTAAAACTCCGTTTTTAGTATTTTTGCAAGAAAGAGACAGATAATAATCTTTAAAAGCTTATAGCTACCTTGATATTTGCCGGATTTTAATTTCGTTTTTAAATATTATTACAGTATTAACAGTATTTTCATATTCTGAAAATAAATGTGAAAAAAAATTTTCATGCATATTCCCTATTCAACCGTTACAAACTTGGGACTAAACTGAATATACATACCCTTGTATATACCGGGTATAATAAAAACTTCAATTTAATTTTTTTGTACGTCTGATAAACGATACAATGACTGACTGTTGGGGTCCATTGTACTTTCGAGCGTAGACCTAGACAACCTTTTTAAGAAACGTTGATGATATTGAATGCCGAATTTGATATAAAAATAATAAATTGTTGATTAAAAATAAATATTTATAGAATTAATTGATGAATAAAATATAAAAATTATAATTGAATAAGAAGTACTTCCATATAGGTAATACCATTCGACATGTACACCAGTATAAATAAGTATTATAAGTATAAGGTTGTTGCATTGGCCGTAGTTACTAGCATCTATACTGCCTATCATGTATCTATCTATCTATCTATAGTTCGTATACTATTTATTTACTATTTGTATTTATATTAATAATAATGTTATATGCGTCGGACAATCGTAGACATACATAAGACATAATCGGTATTATGATGCAATATACATGGGATCGGATCAACTGTATCAGTGGTATAGAATGGTATATAGATGCTATATAACTAACCACCACATATGGTACAAGTTAGTTTTATGTATTAGTGAAAATATTAAATATCTTTTATCACATAATAATTCATTTTATATTGATTACGCATTTATTATTTCATCATAATTCATAATTTTTAATCACCTATTGATTATAAATCGATCCATCTAGATTTTTTCTTTTATAGTTTTATTTCATTCAATTTTTCTTTCAAACACCCGCACAACTATTTTAATTACATCACATGATTATTGATTTTGTATACTTTGCATTTGGATTGGGTGATGAATTTATGCTTTTGGGGTCCTTATAATTATAACAATTTTAGCACTCATAATTGATTTAAGTACATTATATTTTGTATACTTTGAACTAAACTTTGGGGTTTAGATTGGGTGATGGATTTATAGTTTTGGGTCCTCATAATTATACCAGTGTTAGTGAATTAATATTAAAAATCCAATAATTTAACTTTGGAGACTAATTAAGAGACAATAACGGTAAATAATAATTCTCTAGAGGTCACGATTTTAGTCCGATTAAAATGAAATTTCGCATTTCATATGCGTTTAGTATTTAAAATAGCAAATGCGTTCATGAATATAAACGATCAAGGGGGAAGGGGGATTTAGAGAATGAAGAAAACACAAAATATAGAATATCTATCTGAATATTAGAAAAAATTCGCATCAACTTAGCGAATTTCCTTACAATACATTAATTACTCTCTAGTGGCCACAATTATAGTCTAATCAAAATGAAATGTCGTATCTGATTATTAATAAATGGCATAGGTAAAGAAGAAAACACAAAATATAAAATATCTCTCTTAATATTAGAATAATATGTATAAGGAGTAAAGTTGTAGAAAATCAAGTTTGCTACAATTCATTACCTGATCATTTTTTCCAAACTCTAATGTGTACAGAGATATTTCGAATTTTAACTTTCAATCTGTAATTGTAAATATTTCTGTAAATATTAATGTAACAGAAAAATGATAACAAACAAAATTGTAGTAAAGCTAATTAACTACAACTTTACTCCTTACAAGTTTTTCGATTTTTCAAATATTAAGGGAGATATGTCAAATTTTTTGTTTCCCCTTGTCCGGTTTTACCCAATAACGAACTTGATCTTTTGAATACCAAAAGCGTCTCAAATAATTAGAGCAATCTTAGTGAGTTCATATTAAAAATTCAACCATTTAACTTTATTAACCTATCAAGATTAAGTTCGTTAATGAGTTAGTCGATCTGGAGGAGGAGAGCTTAGAGAATGAAGAAATCTCAAAATAAAGATCTCTCATAAGAATAGATTAGTGAGGAGCTCTTGGTATTTGAAAGGCCAAGTTTGTTAATGTGTAAAATTGAACAAGGGGAATTGATTATTCTATTCCGTTGAAGAGGAAATTCGCTAAAACTAACGTATATTTGCTTCTTAATGAGTAAAATATGGGCAGAAATAGCTATAAAAAAATGTAAAAATTGAAAAATACAATGGAATACACTAAAAATCACTCCACATTACAGATAAGTAAATAAACGCTTACACAGTATTTGTTTTGGAAGATAGTAAAATTTGGCACTCACGTTTTTGCTACCTTTCCTCGATAGAAAAAGCGTCAGTGAGCGTGGTGTCTATTGTAGAACTCAACCATTAGCACGCTTTGTCGAAACGAACACACACCCTTAATGTACCTTTGGTATATATTTTTATATACCGGGTATAACAAAAGCGACGGAAAAATGTCTATACAAAAAGAAATCAATTTGACCTAGAAAATCTCAATTCTTTGAGCCAAACAAAAAAAAAAACATTTTCATTCATTCATATAAAAATTCTTGATTGGTTACCCTTGACTGAAAAAAAAAAACACAAACACAAACACAAACCAATTCGCATATTGTCTACAAAACTGAACTATAATCGCATCAGAAGTAAAAAATGAAATTTTCTTGTATAAGTAACTTGTAATTCAGGTTTCACAGCCATAATCATTTTCATAATTTTAATTCATTAGCTGTTTTACAACAAGCATTTATAATTCTGATTGTCTGATTTGTTTTTTATTTACTTTTCTGTTAATTTTTACTTGAAATCAACTTTACCATTTTAAGTTCAAAGCCAATGTTGAAACGTGCTTTATAGATTTTATTCAATCTGTGTGTCCGTTTTTTTTTTCTGCTTGTTTTATTAATCACAACAGCAGCCGAGTAGTAGTTAGTTAGTCAGTCTGTGTTTCATTACTTTCATACCTAATTATGGCAAAATGTATATCATGTTTGAAATTCAATTACTTTGAAAATACTTTTCATTTTCATTGAAATATTTTTATTGAAAATTTTTCAAATTTTTATTGCAGTTTTTTTTTGCTTTCGTTTGAACATCGACGTTCGAGGCACTGTGCACTCTTATCCACCGTTTCTGACTGTGCACTCTTATTCAATGGAAATTAATCGCGAATCTGTGATAAATCTGTATTAAAAGATTGCAGTTAAGTCTGGAAAGGAGTATGCTCACTCATAATCAATCCACTTCGAGATTATCATGGTCTCATTCAGATTTATCGCGAAAGATTTTCCTGCTAGACGGTATCAATTCGGTTGAATATTGAATCAAAGTGCGAATTAATCGCGAATCTGTAACGAATCTGTATTTAAAGACTGCAGTTAAGTCTGGGAAGAAGTATCCGCTGCGAAGTTACCACTGTCTCATTTTATTGCTGAAGTTTTTCCTTCTAGACGGAAAAAAGGAGTATACCAAGATATATACCAAGTCTTGTAGGAGTATACCAAGATGTCCTGGTATATTCTACCTAAACCTAGGTTAATAAGAATTGATAAAAGGAAAAATTTGTGAACCATTGTTTATTTTTGTCCTCAATATTTAATAATCGATATAGATTTTTTTTGGCGGTTACCAAGTGTAACCTACGGTCATATGTATTGCACTAAGGTGACTACGAAAGTATACATTAGGAACGATTGGCTTTCTATGGGAAAGATCTTTGCCCAACTAGTGGGCTGTTATTATTATTATTCTCCGTCCACCACAGTCTATTCGGAAACCTTTTTGAGCAGTAATTTGGAATGAACAATCCAAATGCCAACAGGAATAATTGTGCAATTGTCTTTCAATTAGGGATAAATTTTAGTACTATGATGAGAAATGTATGTGAAGCACCAAAGTTTAGCTCTTGACGGTTTTGTGCTTTCGTAAAATATTGTGCAAAAAGATTGGTACAATTTATTGTGAGTGGTTTTGAGAAATTAACCAAAGAGGCCCGTTAGAAGCTTGCAAAATTTATTTATGTTTTTTTTTATCTGGTCGCATTGAGATCGTGGATTTGTAGCTAATCGCGCACTTTGATTGAGATTCACAGTTAATTGATTCAAGGTTCTTTGATCCAAAATTTTCCCGTGAAACGGTGTTCAATGTGCTAATAAACAATTAACTCGCAAATGAATACTTTCCCGCGAAAGATTGTAAAAATGACCCATTTTCTATTATGCCAAAATATTTTCTTTGCGAATCTATATGTAAACTGGATATTAAACTATACCTGAAAACTAACTGTGACATATATTCATTTCTGATTTTCCAGTGAAGCGACGGAAAAATTTGCCCTCAATTTTTAACAAAAATTTTCGGATTAGCCAGCTAACTAGCGAAATTGATGAACATTGCAATCCTCCGTCACGACAGAAAAATTTTCACAAAATTTTCAGGATTATCCATTTAACCAGCGAAATTTTTTCGCTTCCTTTAAGAGAAAAATTATTCGGGCTTTAGTACTGCGCAAACAGTTTCTTCTGATTAAGAAGTAGTATAAATAAATTAGTAAACTGATTTAAAATTGTAGCTCGAACAATTAAAATGCAAACTACGTGATCTTCAATTGTTTGGAACTGAGAGATCCCAACCACATCCAGTTCCTCTCTTTCATAAGGAAAACCATCCTGAATTGGATGTTCTAGATCTTTGTAGTGTCTACAGAAAAGGGGTTGATCGCGTTTATATATTTTTGGATTCTAGATATCGACCATACAATTAATTTTGCAATCCCCTGAAGATTGACGACATTTTGAATATTTATAAAAAATTGTGTATAAAAGGTGGCCGCCGTCCGTACACATGAGATTAGAAAAGGTAGATTATTATGGATAAAGTGCCAGAGCGGGGGTTGTATTTTGATATTTAATAAAAAAAAAAACATACTTTAAATAAACATAATATTATCATAATTTCGATATGAAAACAAGATTAGCAACTTAAAATATATCAAACATTGTCATGACATATCTGTGACGTCAGTAGGCCTTATAAAACAACTGCACAAGTACAAACAGACAGACAGACAGACAGACAAACAGACATAATAAGTAGACGGTTTGTTCGAACATAAAAAGTGATATATACGCGGTGGACTTGGCTGGCTATAAGTATCCTTGCTGTTTGCTTGCAACTGTTTTTAAATGTTGCAAACTGTTTAAAATTCTTTATGTACAACATTTGCGAGGTGCATTGTTTCAACTTATTAACCAATCACAAACAAATAAACAAAATGGTTTTACCACGCCCCACATACACTCATCATCGAAATTATCAATCTTACCATGTTTTTGTACCTGTATCGTCTATCTGTCGGTCTGTTTACTGCCGCGTCGCGCCGTTTAATGTTCGCTTGTATGTCTTTGTTAGGGGTGCAGTATAAAGGTTCTATGAAAATACGATCTATACCCTTAACAATTTATGTAATTCACTGCTTTATGGATACTTTCTACTCTTAGCGTTAACTAGGGTGGGGACAGTCGTAATGACGCGTCCCAAAATCACTTTCAAACAAAAAGGATACGCGTCCAATTATATCCCGTAAAATCGAGTGTCTGTCTGAAGACTTGTATAGAGAAAATCTTGTGTCTTTGTTGTGTTGTCCCAATTTGGAGCAACATCATTTTCATACAATATTTTGTCTAAAATTGTCTAAAGATGTTTTCCAGTTCAAGCGGGAGACAAGAAGTGGCAAATTTTGTCATCAGAGACATTGCTTTCTCAAAATTTTACAGTTGATTTGGGACGATTCTGCTCGGTTTCCGATATAATGTTTCGGATAAAAGTTGATAGTTTATTTACAACCAAATTTATTTGGCACAAACTGATTGCAAAATTTGTAAAAGTCTCTAAACTCTGCACGGCATTCGATTGACCAATTAAGTAACACGGCGTCAAAAGACACGCTATCATTTCGATTTTCGCCTTATTTATTCGACTTTCGGGAAAATTTTTCGAATAAAAGTTGTTAGCACAGTTATAATGAATAACTTTTATCCGAAGTATTTTTTCGAAAACCGAATAAGTAAGGCTGCCCTGGACGGGCTACACTTCGACCATAAGGTCCATTGTGATGCCTAAGGATGTTAGGATGTGAGTGGAGTGGAAAGAAATTTGGTGTATAGACTAGGAATTGGTAGGATATGCGGCTGCAGCCGACTACGATAGGAACTATGCCGATATTCATCGGGAGTTCGTGAAGGAAACTGCAGAAAACCTTCTCAAACATAGCCGATTACTTCGTTCTTGTCCATACGCCGACAGTTTAGTCAATTAACCGCCCCTTTTTTTTTTCTTAATAATTAACAAAGTGCCGATATCGGGATTCGAACCCATAAACTCCCAATTTCCAAGTAGGCATCCTGCGCAGACATAACGTCTTAGACCGCTCGGCCACTTGGACTGGTAGTAAGGTACAAATCAATTATAAAATTTTGAAATGATAGCGCAACTTTTGCGCCAAGTATATACGTTGATCTCGTGTTTAAAGGATGACGAGCAGATTAGATGACGCCTTAGATGAGCTCGATTTATTCCCACTGGTTTAAGAGTAACACAAAGCCTTTTGTGAAATATCACAATTCTCCACCTACTTAGCCGCAGGCCTTAGCTGGGTAGAAAAAGAGTTCCAGGAGAAAACTTCAAGTTTTTCTCAGATATAACATAACTGATGCTTCCCCTGTAAAATTTGATTTTTGCAATTTCGCCAAATATAGAAAAGCTATTTAATCGATTCAGATAGTTGATGAACCAATTTATGAAAAAATAATGGGATATTTACAGAGAGCAAAAAAGTTAATGATACCAAAAATTATTTTCAATAAAAAATCCATTTTTGCCGATTCCATTTTGAAAACACAATCTTTGGGATGCAATAGCTACTTGTCGAACGCGGTATAATAGACGATCATCACTTTAAAATATTATTTTTATTTAATTGAAATTTTTTTCTTCAGAAAACTATTCTTTGTTTCGATTCCCGCACTAAATAAAAGTTTTCAATGAATTGAAATCTATGAAACAGAAATCGAATCGTTCAGTAACCTTTCCACAATATATTGAATAAAAATTGTACTGAATAAAATAAAATGTATCACCAGGAAATCGTCGATATTTATGACCCGATCCAAATTTATGTAACAATCACAATAAATATGTCAAATTTGCAAACTAGTTTTTTGGGAATTTGAAAACAATTTGTTGCAAAATATTTAAATAAAAAACACACAAAAACAAAAGAATTGAGGCCGATTACCTTCCTATATAATAAGTTATGTGACTATTCAAAATACTAAGAAACCCCAAAAAAAACAAACAAACATAAAAACTTACCTTATTCTGACCCGTAGCGTAATCAATAGCTAACATACAATCTGCGTAACCAGTTTCAGTTTTAATTGTTGTGGCCATCGGTGAACAAAATTGTCCAAGTGCGGCAGCCGTAGATGCTTGCATTGCCGCCGCGGCTGTAGACGTATCCGTCGTACGGTACCACGGGTACATAATATTTTGACACACAAAATCGATAAATTTTTGTTTTTATTGTATAAATCGTTTTTTGTTTATCGTTTCAAGAATGATTGTGACATCATCATTGTGACTCATCAATTTTGTTTTTTTTGTTTTTGGATTGCACTTAGAAAATGTACTTACTTTAGATGTTTTTTTTTTTATTGCACAGTTTATCAAAAAAATTCACACACGAATCTCGAAATGCGCGTTACATATTTAGTGTCTTTGTTGAGCTTGCTCAATCCTCTTCAATGGTGGTGTATGATGTTGAGTTCTTCTGCAATTAGAAACAATTCACATTTTCATTAAATATCATATATACTATCGGGCCACGTATTGTCATTTTGTGCTTTATTTATTCGGTTTTTGAGAAAATATTTCGGATAAAAGTTGTTCATTATCAATATATTAACCACTTTTATTCGAAACATTTTCCCAAAAATTCAATGAATGAGTCACAAAATGAGTATACAATTTTGAAAAAGGACACGACGTTGTAATTTTTCAAAATTTAATAGTTAATTTATCCTTGATTTCTTCGGTTTTTGGGAAAATGAATATAAGTTGTTAGTATATTCACCAATCCAAGTGGCCATGCTGTCAAAGGCGCTCTGTTTGGAACTGGAAAATTGCGAGTTCCATTACCAACGGTGGTAGTTTGTAAATTAAGTAAAATTTAAAAAAAATGAGGCGATTAATTGACTAAACTGTCTGGACTAGAATGAAAGTAACCGGCTATGCTTGTGAAGGTTTTCCACAGTTTCCTTTCACGAACTCCAGATGAATATCGGCATAGTTCCTAACAAGATCGGTAGCAGTCACACAACCAACCAAATTCCTAGGCTGCATACAAATTCCTTGCCATTTGGGGGTCGGTAAAAAACGCCTAGAAAGGCCTGGCTTCGACCTTCCGCTACTAATACTACTAACAATGTTAGTTTATTTATAATGAACAAAATATCCGAAATATTTTTTCAAAAATCGAATGAACTAGACACAAATCGATTAAAAAATTTTTGAAAAATAAGGGTTACTATGGCCAATGAATCGGAAAATTTGTGCCAAATTAATTTAACAGGGGATAGAATTCATTAAAATAAGGACAAAAATATGAACCTAATTTGCTGTCTAGATATGTGCTTCGGGAGAAGTTTGTGAGAATTTGATCTGTGCCACAAATTAAATTGTAGCTTGCAATGCATTTTTTTTCTTCATATTTTGATAGATTTCGAAAGCGATTTAAATTTTGAAAACGAAATATTTCTGGGCTCCGCGATCATAGCAATTTTTTTCTTATTTTTTGTGTAAGATTCCTTGCAACTTAGTCTGGTATCCAATGGGGATATTATATTCGAAATCTATTCGATATTAACCTCTTATTTCTAAGATATGAAATTCACAGAATTCATATATATATATTGTTATTTTGTAAGTAATTGATATATTAATTTGAATTTGTATTCATTATTTTATTTATCGAATATCTATTTTTAATTTCTCCCTTCGAAACATGCAAATTGGAATAATCAACATAGATCCATAACACAGGTCGCGTTTTTCATGAAAAATTTTATTAAAAACTTTATATAATCAAAAAGATCTTGAATTTCATAAAAAACTGGGAATATATACGATTTTAAACCAGGCTAGTCGGCATTTAAAGATCCAAGTCTTCAGCTTTCAAGCGAAGCAGGTTTTTCACGTAAAAACACGGTGATAACTACATTTAAATTTTTATAATCAAGGAATCCTAGCAATATTATCAGGAATATTAAAAAAAAAAAGGAACTATATGAAATGCGAGGCTCCAGATCAGGAGTCTCAAGTTTATTATTTCTAGAGTAATCTGCGACATACAAAGGATTTTAAAAGTTTCTTGGACATAATTTTTCATTTATTCGATTGGTAATATGTTACATGAAATCAACAGGACTGGAAAAAGTGTCTAGACGATCCTTAGTTGAAAGCAAACAGATGCAATATCCAGGAATATCAGGACAAAAAATCAGTAACTAATATTTGTGTAGCTAAAACGGTATGAATTGAACATTGTTGGAAACCTACCAGAGATTAATTACCGCGCAGTAATTGACAAAAGCTAAAAGAATCGCCTTAACGCTTTATCTACTTGAAATCTGGTTCTAAATATTTTATGAAAAATGTAGCAATTTTCAAGTCTGGTAACGCTGGGCACAATCAGATCAATGTGACTTTGATACCCCAGGAAAACAATTTGGGAGATGTTTTAGTCTCTTATCATAAATTCAATGATGGGATTCTTGAGGATGGATCTGTTATCGCTAAATACGCTTAAAAAATACTCTAATCTTTAAAAATTTGAACTTATTTATTGGCTGTAAAAATTTCTATAAAGATTATTAAGAGAACTCTCGAAATTGGGACAAAATTTGAAATTTAAATTTAAGGAAGTTACTGGGACTACTGGGAGCTTATTGTTCCTTGTCGTTCGTTTACCATTATTGTCATAAATAAAGTTCATTCATATATTCTTGATTAGAGACTGCCGTTTAATATACTCAGATTTATTGATTAGTAAATAAATCGATATATATTTGTTCAGAAATTAATATCATAACTTTGAATAAATTTCATATTTCATTCAATGGATATATTTAATAATATTTTGATTTTGAAGCGGATACAAATTTTCTAAATAAATATACAAAAGTGTATTTTATTTATCTACACAACAATTTGATAACAAGTCCAATAAATCAATCGATAAACATTTGATTCAATATAAAAGTTCAAAAATTGTACCCCAATTGTGAGACATCAAACGCGGTAAGGGATTCACCAAGTTAGCATTGATATCCCCTCGGAGAAAAATTACGTCTAGTTCATTCGTACTGATGATGACTATTTTGTTGTCGAAATACTTATTCGAATAATATAAACTAGACTAGACTAGAGAAAAAAGGACGTGTTATATAAAGATTATTAAGATAATCAAAATAGATCAACAATATAGATCATAGACGCGTTCGGCGTTATACTTTAAGAAATATAGATCCAAAAAACGGGGTATAAATAAATGCGAAATAAATCTAATATTCGATCCCAAATGCTCTGTTCATAAATATCTGGAAAACTACTTGGAAGTTAAAATGTTTCGGGTACTATAGGGAAAATAGATATTCCCTGCCAAATGATCCAAAAATGCGGTACAATAAAATAAAATTTTCTTGAATATCTTATATTCGATCCTATATTCTCCGTTCAAAAATATCTCAAAAACTGCGTGGAAGATAAAATTTCGCGGGCTACAGGCAAAACAGATATCCCTGCAAAATTTCAGGAAAAATTAACTAATCAGTCAAGTCAAGAGACGAAATTGGGCTCTTTATTATATTCTTAAATGTATAACAATCATATTTAGATTTGTTGTTTTTTTGTATATTTAATACATGTTCTTTTACGTAAACGAAAAATACATAATGTTTGGATCTTGATTCTCCTATGGGGTATCCGCTTCGTAAATAATATGGATAAAATTTATACTTTCGAACAAATATTCGAAAACCTTAGTCTCGGAACCTTGCAGATTGAATCTCGTAACCAAGCCTTTTAGAATCTTTGTTGGCAAACTGTTTTCTCCGGAAGCTAGCCGATTTTATGTAGGCATCTGGCATTTTTATTCTCGCGAAAATATTTTTTTTCGCTACTTATAATTATAAATTCTTGTACCTATTCCACAGGAATACAAATTGGGAGATATCTTAGTCTCCAAGCACAATTCATTGTAATCAGGATTAAATGACGGTAATCGCGATTACGGATCTGTTACTGCTAAACTTGCTTAGAAAATACTTGAATCTTTCAAAATTTATAAGAATCTGAAGTCATTTATGGGTTTTTTACGTTTAATTTCTAATTAGGGCAATCTATGTTACTATATTTTCGTTCTATTTTTCGAAAAAAACTTCATTCTTTATTTTAATGGGTACTATCGTGAGCACGACCAAGTTTGGCGCCTTTATCCTGTTACTTCCTGTAGAGTATATTTATATACGTATCATTTCTTAAAACAACGATTAAAATTAAAACGACGCAGTTTTTAGGGGGAGAATTAGTATATACTGGATTAACTGATTCAACCGAGTTATACATCTTCGTATTAAATATACGCGTTAGGGAATACATAGGAATCTTAATTATAGCGACTCGATTGAGATTGATCTATAATGTAATTTGTAAAATGACCCATAGATAGATAATTTTGTAAGATCTACTGTATCCAAAATTAGCCGATTATAATAAAATGATTTCTGTAGTGAGATCTCGCTTTTGAACTAGGTTTCGACGATAAGGAGACAACCTTATTTAAAAAGAACAGTAAAATAACTCTATGCCTCATTTAAAAATGACCCGGGCTCGAATATTATAATCTATGACGCATATGACCACGTAATACCTATGATTTTTGACATTTTCTTAAGTCTATAGAAGTCAGACTACTTTAATATATACAGCGGCCCTTAGAAGGGCTCTAAGAAAAATTTACGCCTATATAACTTAAATGGATGCCTTAATTAATATGCCCATATTTTAATATGCCAACAATGGAAGTAAATAGACGCTGGTGGATGGCATAATCTCTTCGATTAAAAATAAAAATTTTAGCAAACGAAATAAAAAAAAGTACTCGAATAGGACTAAAAAAAGAACGATAAGAAAATAAATAGCTGGAATTTTCATTCAAATAAAAGGCTGAATATTTACAAAATACTAATTAATAATTAATTAACGTAATTAAAAAATAATAAAAAAATTCCACAATGTGAAAATTTGTTGATGATGTGCCAAACTTGCAAACAATTCGAAAAATTTTCATTATCAGAGTCACGTTCCAAATATTTTCTACGGCACTGATTCAAAATGCAAAAAACTCCGAACATTTGAAAAATTATACATATCTCTCACTGATAATGAAAATACGCGGAAAATTCTTTATCGAATTTTCAAAAAAAAAAAAACATGCATGCGATGTGTTTTCAAAACAAAATTACTTACAGTTCAGTCAAATCCAAAAAAAAAAAAAACACAAATAAAAAATCATGCAAATTAGGCGGGGAAATCACCAAAAAAAAAATCAAATCAAATCAAAAGAAAAGCACGAAAAACAAAAAAATTTTCACGCACTATAAACAACAATTCACTTTTTTTTCCTTAGACTTACCAAAAAAAAAAACAAACAAAACTCGAAAAAAATGAACGAACACACCCGGAATTGAACGCACTTGTTCGATATAAAAAATTTTTTTTTGGAACAACCGGTGCATTTAATGAAACGTCGCGTACATTGAATTCGATTGCTGCGCTATCTACCACAAGTACCAACTGTTTGAAAGTTACTGAATATATGTTCAGTTCGTGAAATGAAAAGCTCGATTGTTCGGTGTGCGTCGCTTGAGATCGTACACGGTGAACGTAACCGCGCCTCCAATGCGAGGCTTATTAGAGTGTACACTACATGTTAAAATTGATGTGTGCATGTAATGAACTGATTGTCCGGCCCACTCGCACTTTTTATCAATTCAAAAAATACTCTCGTCGTGATGAGCTTCAACGCGACTCTCATTTCTTTCCAACATGGACGGAGATTTTTTTTTATTTAGCGAAAAAAAAAACCGTATAAAAAACATGAGAGTAGACTGCTTGACGCGCGTCGATTTAAAAAATTTTTGTAAAAACATTTCAAAAAAACTGTTTCTTCAGTCAGATTTCATAACAGATTGAATTTGTGTCTTTTTTTTGTCGCTGAAAGAGGTCTGGTGTACCACCAAGTAGGAAATTAGTAGACAAAAACACTCACAAGAAATTCAGACGGCTTCTACTATACATGAGACAAAAAAATCAAATATATCGACCAAATAATAATATGTTTTGACTGCTGAAAAACATTACTTTTTAATGTCGATAAAAAAATGCCAGCCAAAACATTTTTTTTTTGTCCTCTTTAAAACATTTAGTGTTTTTTAATTCATTCACAGTTAGTTCGAGTGCCGTTTTTATGTACTCTGTGTTTATGCAATATCACATACATATGGCCACAAAAGTAGCGATCGTTTTAATTGATTTGGGCCTTTTTCGAAAAAAAATGTTTCGGATGAAAGTTGTTCATTATAAATGTGGTAGATAGATAGATAGATTGTAGCGGCTACCCTGGACGGGCTACACTTCGACCATAAGGTGATGTTTCATTGTGATGTTTAAGGTTTAAGTCCATTGTGATGTTTAAGGATGTGAGGATGTGAGTGGAGTGGAAGGAATTTTTGTGTGTAGACTAGAAATTGGTAGAATGTACGATGCATCTGGAGCTCGTAAAGGAAACTGCAGAACACCTTAGCCGGTTACTTCGTTCTTGTCCATACGCCGACAGTTTAGACAATTAACCGCCCCATTTTTTTTTTCTTAATAATTGACAAACTTCCGATGGCGGGATTCGAACCCATAACCTCCCAGTTCCAAATAGACATAATGCCTCGGCCACTTGGATGGTATAAATGTGGTAACAACTTTTATTCGAACTATTTTCCCAAAAATCGAATAAATAAGGGATAAATCAACTTGAAAAAAATGAGTGTATCATTTGTGGTCTTTGATATGAATAGATTTCTCGAAATTTTTTTGGGCTAGAATTTTGAATCTCAACAATTGTACATAATATAATTCTAGAATCAATTTCTAGATAGAATCAATCTGTAGAATTGCTGTAAAAACCTCTTGATTATGGAATTTTTTTTCTAAAAGTGACCTGGATAATTGGAGGTCTGCTGTATTAGTGAGGGGGAAATTAAACTCTGAGAAGTGGATCTATGTCGGTTGTTTTGCCAATCGAAAATTTCCTCATCTCTCATTCAATATTATCTGCATTTTCTTCGGGATTTACGATTCCCGCTCAATGTTCGATTAAGATTAATCCTTAATAGGTTAATTAATCCTTAAAAGGTAGATTAATCGTTAATCCAGGCATAAGTAATTTCTATCCATCGTGGATGTACAGAGTGGATATTTTCTTCCAGTGGATCTTTTCTTCCACGCAGTCCAGATACATTTAATGTCGTTCTATTCTTACGAGAAGGATATTTACGGTTTTGTTGGAAAGTATTACGAGAAATCGCCTGAAATCGTATAAAAATGGACATATATCGAAAAGTACTCGTCAAATCGTTAAATCAAGTGGATTTTTATGTTTTTTGAGTCCAAATTACTTACTAAATCAATTTTCATTCAAATCCATGATTAAAAATTTGTCATCATTTTTTGGAATTTTTCTAAGAGGTATACCTTGAAATATTCGTCGAAAATCGAAAAATATTTTTTATTTCCAATTTGGATAAAATTTACTATATAATGTAAATTGGACCCAAAAAACATGAAAATCGTGTTCATTTGACGATTTGGTGAATAATTTACGAGATATCATACCTTGAAATATTCGTCGAAAATCGAAAAATATTTTTTATTTCCAATTTGGATAAAATTTACTATATAATGTAAATTGGACCCAAAAAACATGAAAAGCGTTCATTTGACGATTTGGTGAATAATTTACGAGATATCATCTGAAATGATACAAAATAGGCCATAGAACCATATACAGAGGGTATTATCTCGAAAACTATCCATCAAATCGTCAAACCAAATGGTTTTTTCTTTTTTTTTTTTGGTCAAATTTATCATATAAAACAATTTTCATTCAAATCGATTACTAGAAATTTTTTTATCATTTTTTCGAATTTCTCCAAATCGCAGAAAATCGACAAAAATTTTTGTGCCCGATTTGAATAAAATTCACTATACAAGGTAAATAAGACCCAAATGGTATGAAAATCGTATTCATTTGACGATTTGGTGAACGGAATCGTATACAGAGGGTATTATCTCGAAAACTATCCGTCAAATCGTTAAATCAACTTGAATTCGTTTAACGGTGATCCTGTCTGTTCGAAAGTCGACGGTCCTTTTCATTTAGACTAAAATTCAAATTTAAGAAAGTTTAAGAAAACTTTCTTAAATTTGAATATTTAAGAAAACCAAAATATTAACATAAAAAAAAACTGGTTAATTTATATTTTTTCTCAACTTTGTATTCAAAAGGAAAACTATTGTTGCATGATCTCGCATTGCATGCAAAATTTGTATAACTTAGAAATGATTGATTGATTTACATAACCCTGTGATCATCCACCGCACATGGTCACACAATGGCAAATTTTCCTGTGGCAAACTTTTAAGACCAATTTGTTTCGAAAATATAATTTAAATTATGAAATATTTTATTCCCAATCTTTCAAAATAAAACATTTCGTTTTAAAAAAAATTTTATTTGATACCTTGAGCAAAATGTTTTGGGGCAGAGAGGATATATACTACAATGTAAATTTGGTGTTGGCGCTGGGAAATATGATAACCTTAAATGATGGTATATGTTTGCGAACTCATTTTTTTTTTGTAACCATATGCAATAAAAGATATGCTTTATTTTTGAAATTATACTTCTTTTGGCGCATTATGAGAATCCGATCAGAGTGTATTTTCAGCATGTAACGAATCGTCGATATAACATTCGACTGATCGATGTTACACAATTTTCTATCCATTCAATAAAAAAGTGTGTCATATAATGAAAAAGACTAAATTTATACATACATTAGATGCTTAACGAAACAGACAAAAAGTAAATCTGTCACATAAGTGACCCCACTCTTCAATCACTTTTGCATATTTAAATACAATATTAAACATTATAGAACGAAAGACAATGATCGTTATTATTTTGGTAAATAGCTGCATAGCTCTTAGAACATTTAAATTATATAGTTGAAATTAGATACAAGAATGTCTTCATCATTATCACTCCATGTTTCTGATTAAAGAACAATATTAGAAATACGAGCCACATTGTCAATGATATCATTTTGATGGGCTCGTAAACTTTGTATATTCCATGTATTTATTGATCAACCTGACCTGATGTTGATAAGTTTCTCTAATTCTGATTCTAATGTAAATAATGTATTTAATGTCAATTTTGACAAAAGAAGTGACGCTGGTTCTATTCTACTATGATAAAATTTATATCATTGGTTATAGATACAATATATATATATATATATATATATATATATATATATATATATATATATATATATATATATATATATATATATATATATATATATATATATATATATATACTAGTATATCATTTTATTGAACTTTTGTGTCTTAATGGTAGTGTTGACCTTATTGAATAATATATTAATAAGTTATTTAAAAAGAAGCATGACTTCTACGTGCGAACTTAAGTACACGCACTTACTTTCTTTATTAATTCATCTGAATAAACTCGTCATTTGGACGCCTAAGGTCGCATAACGACCACCAATTTAATCAAAATTTGTATTTATCTGTTCAATATTTCCAACTGGAAATCCAATGACGATATATGTCCGTAGCCTAGAGATGCCACAACAATAGATCCGCCACTGTAGTAAGCGCATCATTCCAAATAGATTTTAATTACTAATTAATACATAAAATAGTTGTTTCAATTGAATGAGTTTCCACAAGGCTATTTGTATATTTTATTTCAAAAACTCTGTCTTACATCCTCTTAATAATATACATCTGAAGTACTGTATCAATAAAACACATAACGTATATTTGGGGTAACAATATCCCTATTTAAACAGCCCCGTATTCGAATAATACTATTGAAAGAATATAGACAAAGTGATAATTATGATTTTTGGTATTTTCTTAATGTAACGTCAGAATACTTTAATGTATATTTAGGCTACTAAGAGGAGCTTTAACCGGCTATGCTTGAGAAGGTTATCTGCAGTTTCCTTTGAGAACCCCAGATGAATATCGACATAGTTCCTATCATAGTCGGTTGAAGCCGCATATCCTACCAATTCCTAGTCTATACATCAAAATTCCTTCCAGTCTACTCACATCCTCACATCCTTAGGCATCACAATGGACCTTATGGTCGAAGTGTAGCCCGTCCAGGACAACCTCTGCAATCTATCAATCTAAGAGGAGCTTTAAGTAGATTTTACGCTTCTAAACCGGCTCTATATTTGTTTAGGCGTTACTATAGTGATTACTTTAAACAAGAAATGTAACAAACGAAATCGTTTTTTTCTACGAAAACCGAAATTACAACAAAAAATTTTGTTACGCAGGAACTGCGTCAACTTATGTAATTTATGATCGAATATATATATATATATATATATATATATATATATAAATGAATTGAGGGAAAGCAAGAACCAGGTTAGTCCAGACATACAGACATAGGTTTTCCCACGGTTTAAAATCCGGTACTCGGTCACTATTTACTAATAAAACTAGTTAAAAATAGTATTTCCCAAATTGCATGCATACTAAGTTATATATATAATCTTTCATTTGAAACTGGAGAATTTCCAGACCTCTTAAAGATATCGATTATTAAACCAATATTCAAAAAAGGAGACACACTAAAAGTTGAAAATTATCGTCCTATATCATTATTGCCTCAATTCTCTAAAATATTAGAGAAACTGATGTATAATCGACTCTCCGAGTTCCTGGAACTTGAAAACATTTTAGTTAAATGTCAGCACGGTTTCAGACCGAAGCACTCCACGTGCTCGGCCAGTAATGAATTAACACATTTTGTATTGGAAGAGATTGATAAAAAAAAATTTGTATTGGCATTGTTTTTCGATTTAAGTTCAGCTTTTGATACTGTGAATCATAATCTTTTATTAAAAAAATTAGACAATATTGGCATAAGAGGTCTACCAAACTCCTGGTTTCAGACCTACCTACAAAATCGACAAATTATTATAGATGTTGCAGGAGAAAAATCCAGATCAAGGGATGTAAACATAGGGGTCCCACAAGGGTCAAATCTTGGTCCTTTGCTGTTCCTTATTTATATAAATGATTTGCCCTTACATATTTCGCTGGGAAAATTTGTGCTTTATGCAGATGACACATCTGTACTTTTGTCATCAGATGATTTGACTGACATTATCAATCAAATGGACCTTGTGGTTGATCAGTTTAGTGATTGGTGTAGAGTAAATCATTTAATTATAAATATGAGCAAAACTACTTATTTACTGTTTAATAATAAGCACATCGACAATACCAAGTTATTAAATAGCAGGAATCCGATCAGTCGAGTAACTGAAATGAAATTCCTAGGAGTCATGCTAGATGAAGACATGGGTTGGCATCTTCAAGTTGATGTAGTTTGTAAAAAATTGAGTACAGTATGCTACTATATAAGAAAATTGAAGCAAACGCATGATACAGACGCACTTTTGGCTCTGTATTACGGGCTTGCTTATAGTTGCATGCAATATTGTGTTATTCTTTGGGACAATGTTCGGACTGCTCTCGAATATTTGTGTTACAAAAGAGAATTATTCGACTTATTTTCAATCTGAACTATAGAGAAACATGTAAAGATCATTTTATAAAGCACAATATTTTAACTTTTTATGGCATATACCTGTATGAGTTGTTAGTATACATCAAGAAAAACTACCAAAATTTTAAACTGAGAAAAGAAATTCATCCTTATAATACTCGACAATGTACTGATCTTCATGTTCAAAATTATCGAATTGATAAATATAGAAAAGCTCCTCAAATTGTTGGGACTGAATTATATAACAACTTACCAGTAGAAATTAAGCATATTGAAAATATAAATAAATTTAAAACTGTATTAAGAAATTATATAGTAAAACAATGTCCATATAATTTGTGAATTTGACAAAACCTATGTACTATTTGTATCTTTGGTAAATAAATTATTATTATTATTATTATTATTATTATTATTATTACTGTTGATGTAGCCTTTTACCATCAATCATTTGCCTTACAGGAGAGGACTGATGTTACTTTTGTGCTCGGTTCTTCCCTAGACGAAACAACTATATTGTCCGCAGTCAAAAATTGGACTTTAGGTACCTACCTGGTTCTTGACAAGAAGGTCATCAAGACCCTCAATTGTACAAATCTTAATGATGCTGATTTTCGACATCTACTCTAGAGAGGCGATTGATAGCCACTATTGTAGAGGAAACTCACGAATTACTCGAATCGTACTTTAGGAAAACCTATAAAGCTTTTCGTATCACTGATAAAAGTTCGAATGAATAAAATATATCTGGAGTACTTTATCGATAAAACACATAACGTATATTTGTGGTAACAATAATTGTGTTTCGAATCGCAAAAAATGAGTATCAGTCGGTGTAGTAAAACGTGCAACAAGTAGGTAGTGAATTATGTAAAGATGTGTCCTTTTTGCAAGCCAATAAAAAGTCTAATAAATACTCTCTCGACTGTTCATTCCCAAACTTTGTGTGTGTGTGTGTGTGTGTGTGTGTGAATAACTATTGTCACAGGAAAATATGCCAGGAGTATGAAAAAAAAAACACATAAAACTATACTATTATATCCTTGCAAACAAACTCTGGTTGTTGGCAACGAAACGTTTTTACTTCGCATTTATTTACAACAAATATACACCAATAAAATCACCTTCGAAAACTCGAATTATTACGATGCTCAACATATTTTGTTTTTCATACAAATAAATTCCTCCTGTTTTCTTTTTTATACAGGATGTATTTCGAATCGTATCAAATATTTTAAGGATAGATTCCCATAAACAGAAAACACAACAAGTGAAAATAACAACTGACTTAGTTAATTGCTGATATACCCGGAATATACTCAGTTTATGAAAAAAAGTTTATAACAAAAGTTATTTATTTTTAAAAAAGATACATTTTCTGTCTTTAAATTTTTGTCCGATCTCTTACCATTTCAAAGATGGATATTTCTTCCCTCCTGGTAGGGGCAAACAGGATCCTATTTCGCCCAGTCTAGAACTTGACCTAATTTTTTAGCTCTAGAACACACTCTTTTCCAAAGTTGGGACTAAACTTAATATATATACCGAGTATAAAAACAAGGTTGATATATACTATCGTCCAGAAATATTTCGGTTTCGAGATACAATCTCAGGAAGTAATAGCCAAAAATATCCAGGAAGTATAAAAAATAGACTAGGATCTGAGAATATATTTTTCCTTCTATTCAACACGATGGATTGTCAGATCCCGAACGGATCCCTAGACAAGGTTTTATTTCGAAAATAAAGCATTTCTCTAAAGCATGCTTATATAGAACTTTTTTCTAAGGGCAATTTATTGATCTTGTATATAAGAGTATGAAAACTTTGCAATGCTTAGAAATATTGATCGTAGAAAAAAAGTTTGGGCAGTTAAAATTATCTAATTAATCCATTGCCAATGGTTTGTCCGTCAAAAAACAGATAACCAACAGCAATTATTAGAGGGTTCGCTAAGCTCGTAAATGATCAGAATGGGACCATCATCTACTCCCACACCCACATGGAGAAAACCTTTCTCTGCAATCATAAGAGATGAAAGAAAAGTTTAAAATTGCTCAAACTTTTGATCGTTCAATTGATTAGCGCTATTGAATTCAGATACATATTGATATAGAACTCAGTATATACAAGGTATTCAAAGAATTAACCCAGTTACAATTACTCTTTTATATTTTGTTTGAAATCTTACAAACTAGTTCGAGGTCTTTTAATCTGCATTCAAGGTAATTACAAGGCCATTAGTATTCTTGCCATCGAAGAGGGCTAGAATCATACAAATTAAGAGAACAGGATGTAGGAAATTAGATTGTCTTGAATAGATTAAGTTTCTTTGATTTTCAATACTTTAATCTTAAACGGTTAAATCTTAAAAGGTTTCCACATATAGGAACGTTCAAATTTGGGATCCACTAACTCTGAAGAAATGAATCACTGACCAGGGAACATACATTCTGGACCGTCGAAGAGTCTGCTTAACTCATCCAGACATAACAATTGATTCTGGTTAAGGGCATTCAATCTTTTAGTTCGAGCTTATCTTAAATAATATAACCAAACTAAAATTAGAACGTTGGGGTACGTCCTAAATTTGATAGTCATAAAAATTGGGATCGGATCCGATTTGATAAATCCTGGAAAAAAGTCATTTCTCAAAAAACTAAATTTGTGTTCACTGATGAAGAATGCAGACAAACGGTCGATTTTTTTGACAAAAAGTTTCGATTTTTCACATACCCGCCCTCAAAAAAGGTCTTCCAACACTCACTACTACAAAAACCGCTTAAATACGGCCGTTATTTATCATCAAAGCGACCCGGATAGATTAGACAGATAGTAGAAGCTACCCTGGACGGGCTACATTTCGACCATAAGGTCCATTGTGATGCCTAAGGATGTGAGGATGTGAGTGGTGTGGAAGGAATTTTGTGTATAGACTAGGAATTGGTAAGATATGCGGCTGCAGCCAACTATGATAGGAACTATGGCGATATTCATCTGGAGTTCGTGAAGGAAACTGCAGAAAACCTTCTCAAGCATAGCCGGTTACTTCGTTCTTGTCCATATGCCGACAGTTTAGTGAATTAACCGCTCCTTTTTTTAATTTTTCTAATAATTGACATACTGCCGATGTCGGGATTCGAACCCATAACATCCTAGTTTCCAAGTAGGCATAACGCCTTAGACCGCTCGGCCACTTGGACTGGTAAGCGAACCGGATAGTTCTGTTCCACAGGTCAATAGATTTCCACACGAGTATAAATAAAGATATAAGTTTCCCTTCCCGGATGGATGAAAATCCGTCAAATTAACATAATTGGAAAAGTTCAATAGGATATTAAGATGACATTGTTTGAACAAAGAAATTTCTCAATAAAAAATTTCCATCACAACAGACAGAGGTTTGTGTTAGGTCAGGTATTTAATAAATTTATTGAATAAAATTTTTTCTATAATTATCCATTAATGGTAATTAATTTTTTTTGCCCGTTTTTACCATCAGAGAGAATTATATACACACAAAAAATCCGTACACCAGTTTTTGCAGAAAATCGATATGGTGAAATGCATGCACCATCAAATAGAAACGTCGCGCGCTTCTCGAATTTTTTTCTAATAATATATAATATATATATATATATATAAGCTTTGAAAGCTTTTAGAGAGCTTCCCATTCATATATACATAAAGTTTATATAGTATATATGTATAAACACAGTGGTGGCGTTTTTTATGGGGGGGCCGTTAGTATTTACTATCTTTTGGCCCAGTCGTTTATTGCCTATTATAGACATTATTTTTATGAAACACTTGTTGAGAACTTTTCCTTTTACAACTAAAATTATTACTTATTTACAAAACATTTTCTTTTTTTTTCCTCTTCCATAATTTTTTATCTCATTTCATTTAAAAACAACAACAAAAAAACCATTTAAGGATGTTTGATATACAATTCGAAGGAGGTAAATTATGCGCCAACAGAAATTTCTACTCTTTAATATTGCCATTAACCTACTGACATACCTGAAATGCCCTAAAGTCCGAGATTCCTTTGTCTCTACCGAATATCAACTCGCCACTAATCTGCAACCCAGCAGATAGAGATCCAATCAAAAATAAACATACAGTAGAACGTTTCCGGATAAATTGGGATCGTACGTCGATCTGGATAATTAGATTACTTTAAAGTTGTGGGTAGGTACTGATGAAAAAGGAAGATAAATTGTTGATTTTTCCTGTCTAAAAAGCTCAAAAGAGGGTTTTCCAATGATCCCAACGTAGTTAAAGACTTTTTTTTCCTCAAACCGATCTAAACATTTTATTGGTTCTCTACCAGCTGTACTACAACTGACATTTAACGTTTAGTTTAAACAGTAGGTTACACAATTCTTGCTGTTGATCTATTTAAATTAAGGTGAAACAAATTTAGTATTTATTGGTACCCTGTTTACAAAAATGTAAAAATTCGACCTTTTTAGGGGACCACTATTAGAAAACCCGTAAGTAAATGGTCCTAGCAGAACTCATAAAGGGTTGGTTATACATTTTTGGCTGTTTATGTATTTAAATTACTATTTGGATAGAATGTTGTAGTATTTGTTTGGCCCTATTTACAAAAATATAAGTTTTTAAGGGACCACTATTAGAAAACCCGTAAGTAAAAGGTTCTAGCAGAACTCTATAAAATATAGTATCAATAAAATGAATCAAACGTCCTTAAAAGACGATAAATAATAAATAATTAAAAATTAAATGAAAAAAAAAAAAAACACAAACAAACACACAAAGCTGAGGCATTTTTACGCCATTTTAATTTAAGTATGTTTGTTGGCTGTTAAACCTAATTTCCATTCACACTTAGTAGCTCGATGGTAACAACAATTTCCAATGGAATGTGTTTCATAATAAAAACTCAAAAATCCTGATTAAAAACCACATTTTATGAAATCAACCAAATTCGTAGAGCATATATTGTTTGTTTGAGTTTTTTTTGTGCCATAGCAAAAGGCGTGACTTAAAGTTCCAACCTTTTGGTTTGAAACGCAGAAGAAAAAAAAAACTACGCGTACTCGATAATCGCGACGGGACTCCACCTTTAATATATCGAATGAAACCTGTCCGTGAGGTTTGTTAATCAATTTCTATAAATATGCCGCAAACATTGCATGGCAGATGTTATGAATTTCATATCACAAACATCACACATGAAAACCCCAAGAGTGCTCCCGATCAAGAGTAGCTAAGCCCATGACATGTTGTACTTGGGCTATGTACTAACATAACTGAGTGTTTGTAACCCAGAGTGTACTATGTCAAACATTAGCTTGCAGATAGACCAATCCGTTGTGTTCAACCTGGTACACTCATTCTGATTGGATCAGAACATGCGCATGTTGTCGTTCTACAACTATCGATTGTATGCATTGTTGTCTTAAGGCTCATATTTCTATCAACTATCGATGGTTTTTTACCAACATATCTCTGTGTGTGTGTGTGTCTGTCTTGAATACATTGTTGGATTTTTATTATTTTTCAGATTATCATTGTTGTGTATTCGACTATAGTTTTTGTACATTTTCAAAATAACTAGATGAGAAAACCACAAGGCTATTTAATCCTTTTTGTTTGTACTTTACTATTTATTTATATTTAGGTGTTGGTTATATGATGTTAGGAAGACGGACGGACGGACGGACGGGAGGATGGGGAGTGGATAAAGGATTCTTGTATGCTGCACACAAGTATCCCTGGATATTATTTGATTTCAGCTCTTTTAGTTATTTATTTTTATTTGGATGTAGAAAAATTAGAAAAAAGAATTTTATTTCGTCCATTCAATCATCACAATCGTCGCAACATTTTTCATAATATTTGACCTGCGTTTCCACCAAAAATGTATTTGTGAATCATTCCAAAATTTCATGATTTTATTTATAAGAAAATCGTTTCATGGATTTTTCGAAAATTGTCTGTGGGTAAAAATTACCACAGACGTCTGATTTACTATCATTCACGTCCGTGAAATTTTTTTTACTTCGGTTTGCATTTTTTTAGTGGTTTATTTTCAATTGTTTCATTTATTTGAATGCGACCGATACTGCCAAATGTTCGGCCCAATTCATTCACTTTCATTGCCAGAGGGTCGTTCATATTTTTATTGTAACTGTTTTTAGCGAATTTCCTGATAGGGAATAGAGCTATTAATCTCGTACCGACTTCAAAATTTTGCAAAAATCTCTTCAAATGTCCATCGATCCTACCTAGTAGATGTCGAAAATCATCTGTAAAATCTGTAAAATTTAAATATATATATATATATATATATATATATGTATATTTACAGAAATGTTTGAGAAAAATGATCGGGTAGTGAATTGTAGCAAACATGATTTTCTACAACTTTACTCCTTGTAACTTGTATTCCTTTTTGTTGCAAGCATTGTTTATTGATATTTTACTTCATATATCAATATTATAAAAAAAAATATTATATAAACTTCATATTATAAAAATATATTCAGGGTTTTTTTTTTGGTATTTGATTTTTTTTTAAATATACAAATTCATTTATTTATTTTTTGACAATAATATGAAACATGATATGAACTTCCCGTTACCTCCACCAAATTTATATATAAATTGATAATGCTATTAACATGCCGATACATCATCTTGGAAAAGAGCTGTTAATTTTGAAACGACTAAATCGATTTAAGATCCACCACAAAGAAATCAGCTATCTAATAAAAAAACCGCATTCAAATCGGTCCAAGTGTTTGGGAGCTACAATGTCATGGACAGACCCACAGACAGGCGTCGGGAGTATAATAAACTTAACTTAATCAAAACAGTTTGTTAATTTGACGTGCAGATCCGAATCATTTTATACGGTCAATAAACGGTTTTATGGACCAAAGAGATTGACTCTTATTGAGGAAAATATAATACAGTAGAAATCATAATTATTCGGATCGTTTTGAGGAAAATAAGGTCGAAGCAGTAGCGAGCAATTGGAAACCCTTTTCCGGAGGCCGATTTTTTGCGAAGCAAAAGTTTTTGACAAGAAAATTAACCCTTTTCATTCATTACTTATCAATCTATACTAATTTAGATTTATTGTTTTAAATAAATAAATGATTCTTTTTCCGTGATTTATTCAATATTTCGGATATTTGGCTTCGGACCCGGATAATAAGTGTTATTTTATACGAACTCCAGATTTGAACAACTATATATGAATATTATATAAATGTCTTTTAAATTATAAAAGATATTTATATAAATAAGTACTCGTAGTTTATAATGATGTTATAAGAATATTAAGGTCATTAAACATATAATAAACATTTTTATTTTATGTTTCAATTGAAACAAACATTCTGGGTCAGATTTGATCTTTTTGATTTTTTTGCTGATAATATAGCCAGATGCTTCTCTTAATGGAAAATCTAATATTTTCATATTTAAATAAACTTTTCTATTGTAATTTTCCTGAAAAAATCTCCATATATGTTATTTCTTCGTCCTTAAACATCTTCGTATTAAAGCTTCTAATCGAGCTTCCAGAATTATATCTAATATATTGAGAGATGAGTGGATATATACAAATTCTCTTAAACACAAAGAAGGGTATATATTAAGTTTAATCCCAACTTTGTCACAGACAAAAATGTTTGGTATAGGTGTTCATAAAATGACCTAATTAGTCGATTTCGCCATATCCACTATATCTATCTGATGACACAATAACTCAAAAATGAAAAGAAAATTCGCGTGTGTTTTAGAGCTAAAAAGTAAGGTCAAATTTCGAATGGGCAAAATCGAACCGTGCATTTCCGTCGCCCGGGGAAATAGCCATCTTTGAAGCCGTAAAAATTTAAAAACAAAAAATGTATCTTTTTTCAAATTTTGTTTATAAACTTAGTATACACCGGGTATTTAAGCAATTACCTCAGTTATTTGTCATTTCTCACTTATTTATATTATTTTTCATTATAACCAGAGATGAATACTTGAGAATATAGGAGAATTTCTTAAGAAATAGTAATTTCTCAGAATCTATAAAATGATTGTTTTTTTGTTTTAAAGTAGCAAAATTGTTTCGTAAACTCATTAATTTTGTCATTATTTCAACTCAAACATATGATTGTATGGATTTTAATTTCGTGAATAAGCAAAATCGGTCCATACATCCACCACAAATAAAATACACTTGTTAAACCGTAAGTGGTTGAAGATGTTCAAATTTTGTTTTTACAACTCCTGTTTGAAACTGTGAACTCAATGGTTTTGGCCAAAATTTCAATAGATTGCGAAGGCATTCGTATAAATATATCGCCTGGTGGAAGTTTCGGGGGTTTCCTCAACACTTGCTTGCACCCGGGCAATGCTCACATCATTTCGAACTGCATGAGGTCTTCCAGCACGCGGAAGATCACAGACAGCCCTATGTTGCCGAAAACGCTGAACCAATCGGTAAATTGTTGGAGCGCTAGGTACATTTCGAACATGAAAGAAATATGAAGAATCGAATGCTGAATTTCAAAATAAAATTGAACAAATTTGGTTCTTGTTCTGTGCTGAGTCTTTCCATCATAAATTTCCCAAGTTTTTCAAAGTTAATTCTGAAAAAAAAATGAAAAAAAAAATACGTAAACAAAAAATTTATTCACTAATTAACATAACGTTACTTAAGCACCATCCTATACTTACAAATACAGTACCTTGGTATTATTAGATACATTATTATTAGCTTAAAGAAAATATAAAAAAAGTAGAACTCCAATTATCCAGATCGCTTTGAGCTAAAACGGCAGGTACCTTAAAACGACAGTTATCAAGGCCTATTATTTGCAAAAAAACAAAACTTTCAGCCGAGAAAATTAATAGTTTGTTAATTTGTCTTCATTCTTCATCAGTTTACTTAAATTTAACTTTTAGCGAATTTCCTGAAAGGAAATAGAGCTATTGGTCCCGTACCGAAGTCAAAATTTCGCAAAAATTTCTTCAAATGTCCATCGATCCTACCTAGTAGATGTCAAAAATCACCATCTGTAAAATTTATATATATATATATATATGTATACCTGTGTAGAAGTAAATTAAACAGTATGCATATTGAATTGATAGAGTGTCAGACTATATCAGTACACGTAATCAAACAGGATAACTCATTATATACAGGATATTTCAACAATTGACTGAGATAGTACTTAAATTTCTTGTTATTTTTTTATTTTATGTATCCTCAGTAGCAACGATATACTATGGCCCACAAAAGTAGCGCTTACTTTTCAAAACTTTATAGTTAATTTGTACCCTATTCATTCAATTTTTAGGAAAACGTCTCCAATAAAAGTTGTTAATATATTTAAAATGAACAACTTTTGTTCGAAACATTTTTTTCAAAACACGATTGAATAACGCCCAAATCAATAATATAATTATATAAAATGATCGTCTACTTTTGTGGGTTTGTGTACAAACATCCTAGAACAAACGGTTATAAATGTAAAAAGGTACTCAACGTTGATTGAAATTTGTTGTAACTTTCAATTGCAATTTGAAAAGGGATGTGGGTGGAGTTGAATGCATTAATATAGTTTTATAAGAAGCATTGCATGAAGCGCTAATAAACAATGCGGAAATTGATCATTTAAATTGAATATTATAAACTTTAGTAAGTCTATTTAGTGGTCACTTGTAAGTATCGAACGTAACAAGTGAGACCCATCGACCCATCAATGATGATGGTAGCTTCTATTATTACATTGGTGTATCTAAGTACATGGTGTTTTATAATCATTCAACTGTTACGAGAACCGCAATTTTACATTTAGGTATATTATAGGTACAAGAGGCATCAAAAGTTGATGTTAGTTTTGAAAATTCTATTATTGAATTCGGTTTTCGAGAAAAGATTTCGAATAAAAGTTGGAACTATATTTCTAATGAACAGCTTTTATCCGAAGCATTTTTTCGAAAACCGAATCAATAAGGCACAAATTAATTATAACTATTTTCAAAAATAACATCAACTTTTGACGCATATTGTACATATATTTATGCTCATATAACTCATTTTTGCTGAGTCAGTGTTTCTAAACCAAGACATTATATTTATTCAGTTTTAACCCTATGATCTATTGGAGTCGCACGTAAAGTTAATGCTATTTATACCCTCTATACCAGGGGTGCAGACCAACTTTTGTGTGCATAACATCTACTTTTTAGCGAATTTTCTGAAAGGAAATTGAGCTATTGGTATCGTACCGACTTTAAAATTTTGCAAATATTTTTTCAAATGTTCAAATGTCAAGGGGGTTTTAAAGGGAGGGGGAAACACAAAATTTGACATATCTCCCTTAATATTCGAAAAATCGAAAAATATATAAGAATTAAAGTTGTAGGTATCAAGTTTTACTGTAATTTCGTTTTTTATCATTTTTTCTGTTACACTAATATTTACAGAAATATTGACGGTTTAAGATTGAAAATTAAATTCCTTAATATCTCTGTACACATTAGAGTTTGAGCAAAAATGATAAGGTGATGAATTGTAGCAAACATAATTTTCTACAACTTTATTCCTTACGCATTTTTCGATTGTTCTAATACTAAAAGAGATATTATATATTTTGTGTTTTCTTCTTTCTCAATGCCCCCTTTCCCCTTGACGTATGCCATTTATTAATAAAATTGACCATGCAAATACTAAAATCATCATTTTGATCAGACTAAAATTGTGACCGCTAGAAAGTGATTTATGTATTCTAAGAAAATTCGTTAAGTTGAAGCAGCTCCTGCGTAACGAATTTTTATCTTAAAAATGTGTCGCGATCGACTTGTACTATTTATTCGATGGTACCTACATATGAAAAAGTTCGGATTAGGAAAATTTATCATGGAAGAATGATATAAGATTTTTAAACTTGTTTTATTACTTATCTATCAATAGCTTGCGAAATTTTTTACCTATGTAAAGAACTACATAATTATTTAACAGGTCAAAATTAATATAAATTAGCTTCAGATAAAGACAGATTTAGAATTGATTTTATTGCCTCAACATTAATGGAAAGACTGAGTTTGCATGTCTCTAACCAAGAAATCGTAATTAGGTGCATATCCTGACAAAGATAATGATAATGAGTCTTCAGCATGGGAATTAGTCACCAGCCACGTAGCCGCGCTTGTAAAGGCGTTATGTCTACTTGGAACTGGGAGGTTATCGGTTCGAATCCCGACATCGGCAGTTTGTCAATTATTTTTAAAAAAGTGGCGGTTAATTGGCTAAACTGTCGGCGTATGGACAAGATCGAAGTAACCGGCTATGCTTTTGAAGGTTTTCTGCAGTTTCCTTCACGAACTCCAGATGAATATCGGCATAGTTCCTATCATAGTCGGCTGCAGCCGCATATCCTACCAATTCCTAGTCTATGCACAAAAATTCCTTCCACTCCACTCACATCCTTAGGCATCACAATGGACCTTATGGTCGAAGTGTAGCCCGTCCAGGGCAGCCTCTACAACCTATCTATCTATGGAAATTAGTCAAGACAAAACGTTGTTTAGTCTTCGTTGACTTTAAGTGTACAAATGCCAATTCACACAGGTATGTAGATCCGAAACAGGAATAAATATATTCACTACATTTGAAGATATTGGTATATTTTTCTCGGTTGACGTATTTCCAGAAATCATTACAAATAATTACAACAAATAATTTTATGTAAATGATAATAAATAAATAGTTTGAGGACTACTGATATAATATTTAAAAAAAAAAAAAAACCACGATAATCGAAGATCATTTTTTTTCTTTAATAATTCTCTAACAATATTGAATTTTTATTAGCTAGACGAACATGACTCGCTTGTTACACGCGTAATACACACACATTCACACAAACAAGATGACCACAAATCACAGGAAACAATATTTATTTAATAGGTTTGACTGTACCTTATCTCTCTGTAATCATAGAAAACCATTACAGATTTTCTTTAATTAAAAATGAACGACAAGCCAGTAAGGTATAAAGTGTGTTTAAAACTTTTTTGTGCAATCGTATACACAAGTACTTGCATCTTACAAGCTGTTTGAATTAAACTTGCATCGGACTTAAGGACGTTCATGCATGAGGCTGGATAATTTTGTTTAATGAATTGAATAGCTCAATTCAGTAGTTATCCTCCTTCAAAAATTTAAAACGTGTTGACGATCATTTCAAACAGTTATTATCGATTCAAAATCAAACATTTAACACAGCTTCGTATGGAGGCCGCAATTTTTTTGTACTTAAAATTGTAATAACTATATTATTAAAGTAGACACCATAATAAAATAAATATTCTTTGAAATATATAGTTTATATATTTGCATTAAAAAAACGTGTGTTGACGAACGTTTGAATTAATTACTTAATAAAATTAAAACTGTTTTGTTCGGTTTGTTTTTGCCACCATATTTTAAAAACTGGCGACAGCGCACAGTAAAAAAATATACATATACACTGTCAAATTAAGTCAAATCAATTTCTATTTTAAATTTACTGATATTTTACAATAAATATTTAGGACAAATCAAATCGTTGTAAGAATATTGATATACTTTACAAGTTTTTTTTTTAATCCTAAATAAATTTTATTAAGGTTAGTACTCATTTGAGTCTAGCGTAGCAAATGAACGTCCTTAAAAGTTTTTTTTTTTTGCGATCGTACATAGATACTTACATCTCTTCTCATGCTGTTTGAATCAAACTTGGCATCGGACTTGAAAACGTTGACTTGGTGGGTATAAGCAAGAAGCTTTCTCTGTATACTCTGTCGATAGCACAAATACAAAAATATTAACATTTTTAAACTTAGGTGGTCTCTATAATCTCGTATAATTCAGGCATCAATCAGTCGATTTGACGATACGTTTTACGATATAATCATATCGATGCGATTCATGATAACTAGTTAGTATTTTTCGAATTAAGAAAAGGAAAGAAAAAAAAAACAGTTTTTAAATTATGTTTAAATCAACATCAAATTAACAGAAATTGGAGTCTATTGTCCTAAATCGATCTGTGTGCTCTGTCTCTGAATGTGTTTGTGTGTGGCTGGGGCCATTTTTAATTTACTTTGACTTTTTTGTGAGTCTCTCAGTCTTGTGGGTTTTTGTTTTTTTTTTTTTTGTTTAATTTGATTTTTCGTACAAAAATTTTTTAATTAATTAATAATCACCTGCATCTTATGCAGACGTATGGTATTCAAGAAATTTGATAGGTAGGAGATACGTTGATTAAGTGAATTTGCTGATACTTAACACTAATTCAAGTATTAACATTAAAATTGTAAATAATGGATTTACAGTAACGAAGGTCAGATGAGAAATTGTTCAAATTTGTTTTCTACAACTTTACTCATTACAAATTTTTTTCAATATATACAGGCTGTGTAGGAATGCTTTTCCAATAGAGAATCAATGTTAAATATTATTCATTATTACTGGCAGGCCGTGTGGTTACTGTGCGGAGTCAGTCAGTACACACAGTCAATGAGTCAGTACACACTCTTAAATGACAAACAAACTACCATACGCATATGAGATGACTCTCATTACATGTATACTGACTGACTCCGTACAGTAACCAAACGGCCTGCCAGTAACCACTGGCAGGCAGGTAATAAATAATATACGGCTTACTAATAAATAATATTTAACATTGATTCTATATTGGAAAAGCATTCTAACACAGTCTGTACATATATGTATATACAGCGTGAGGCTAAAGCCTTAGTCTCAAATAAAATTCGCTTCGTGGAAGCATTCGTGGAAGCCTATATATGTGGAAGCGTAAGGCTTCCCCGAATGCTTCCACGAAGCGAATTTTATTTGAGACTAAGGCTTTAGCCTCACGCTGTGTTTTCCAAGTTGTTTCGATTCATTTTCCACTATTGATTCCATTGATTCCATGTTGCGGTTGGTCATACACTGGGTCTGCAGCCTTGGGGATTCCGGCGAATGCTATCTTGCGGTGGCTTTCTTAGTATGTGACCAATCCATTTCAATTTTTTTCGTCTGACTGTAATCCATATCTTGTGTTTTTCGCATCCTTGGTTCGTTATAAATTCATCCCACTGGATGTTGCAGATACGCCGAAGAGATTTATTCATGAAGACTTGTAACTTTTCCAAGTTTTTTGTTGAAGTCTTCCAGGTTTCTGAACCATATGGATATAATATTCCTGTGTTGAGTTGTGCTAGTCTCCCATCGGGCGCCCCTAGATGGCGGATAGGGGAATTCTCGCCAGATGTGATGTTGTACTTGAGAAATAAAATACCCGGGGTGGACCAAAAGCAGAAATTAGGCGAGGAAAACGATTCGGAAGGCGTGGTATGACGGCGGAAGATGTAAGCCAAATAGAACCCCATTGCTTTGTGAGAGTAGGAAAGATTCCTAAAAGGCTACGGGAGTCAACCACATTTTTAGTTGAAATCAAAAATCTTAACTCTTGCGGCAGCAAAATCATATTGTGGTTATGAATTGTTCGCCGTGTACTTTTGTCTCGTAATTTAAAATACAGTTGGTTGTAAAATAAATTAAACATTTGATAGTTTTAATAACCCTTCTAAAGTACATTACATATATCCGACCCGACCCATATGCATGGATCTTAAAACATCCATAAAAACACAATTTTATTACTCACTAAAGATAATTATTCTACAGTTCAATACTTACTTTTTTGGGGAGTAGTTATATTCCGCACTTTTTACCTAGATTACAAATTTGAAGGGATTACCCTCACACTTTTGTATTACTACCCTCTCCGTTTGTTTTTTCTTTCTTTTTGTATACATGGCCATAAAATTAGCTCACATTTTTCAAAATTTTATAATTGATTTGTGTCTTATTCAGCGGTTTTCGAGAAAAATACTTCGGTTAAAAGTTATTCATTACCAACTTTTATTCGAAACATATTTCCAAAAACCGAATGGATATGGTACGGACCGAATAGAATAGCCGGCTAAAGAAAACTAGGGTTAAATCTCTCTAATTGGGCTCAAATTTGAATGGATTGAATTGAAATGGGTAACGGAAACCATGGATCACTAGGTTTTTGGGTCTATTATAATGGTTTCAGTTTCAACCGATAAAGGTTGCGAATCTCTGCTTTCTATAGGCTCTATCAAGTTTCAATCGGATATCTGCTCGATTTTGTGATCTGAAAAGGAGTGCGGAAGTTTTCTTACGGCCATCTTATTACGTCATATATGAGATATTACATAAAATACATTCAAACAGCGTATGTAAGGATTTTTGGAGGGGAGAACGGAGTTAAGAAGCTAGTAAGATTCAATAATAATTAATACTAATTAAAAAGTATGGATACTTAATTATATTCATCACTCGGACATAAGTCAAATCTTGTATTACCATATTTTAAGTTCATTATTGGAATTTAAGGACGTTAGATCGGTACAGTCATCTATATTAAAAACTATTGTCTATAGTTGATAACGTTGTATTCAACTATAATACGATAGATCCAAAAAATCTTGCCTATTTTATTATTATCATTTGATTTGGTAGACTCTTAAATCCATAATGCCACTCGAGCCCATCAGGCCCAACCTGACGCTGTCCTCAACATATACTGGCCCAACATGAATACCTGTGGCAACTTATGCATCAAACGCCAGTGAACATAACCATCAAACAGCGAAATATGGTTGGATCGGACACATACTAAGAAGCTTAGAATGGAGCCTCTCCCAAGGATAAAACACCTGGAGAAGCGAATTACCCATGGCAGTGAACTAGGGGAAGAAAATAAATCCTAGAGGATGTCGAATATCTGTGGCCCAGACACATACTAAGAAGCTTAGAATGGAGCCTCTCCCAAGGATAAAACACCTGGAGAAGCGAATTACCCATGGCAGTGAACTAGGGGAAGAAAATAAATCCTAGAGGATGTCGAATATCTGTGGCCCAGACACATAATTCTGTGGCGTTCTTTTGTTGAGGCCTTACGTCCTCCTCAGGATCACAGGATATAAGTCAAAATCAAGTCATGTGTCCCAACCATCCTTAAGTATTTAATTTGAATTTCGCATTTACAGCATACAGTAAATTTGTAAAGGTACGCCCTTTTTCGTTGGAAATGAAAAACTCATTAAGTACAAACACAAAATATATAATTAAACTTATTTATTTCTGTTTATTTCAAATACTTTGCAGAATCAATGCAAATCTTATTGGACGTTATTTATATCGGAGAATACAAATAAAATATCTAGATAAAATGTAGAAGCGGAATAATTCGCGATACTCAGTAGCATTGCGAGCCATACTTATCCGGCTGGGCCCCTATTGGATTCGATTGGCTCGAGGCGGGCAAACTTTTTTTAGTAACAATTTTAATTAATTTTTTAAGATCTACATTTTGCAATTGAAAAAATTTGGTGTGAAAAGCTCCACAACCATTATATACAAACGTAGTCTAAAGAAGAAAAAAAAACCTCATTTTCCAATTATCCGGAGAAGCACTTAAGTAGTATTTGCAACAGCGAGCATTGTGAAACCTTCTTTTAGAGTGTATGTGCGAAAAAGTCAAATTTAGCTTCATTTTTCAAAGAAATGATCTCTATTTTCCATGATTTATCAAATTTTCTGGATATTTGACTATTCATATCGGGTCCAGATTCAATTTATCCAGATGTTTGGAGTCCTACTATAATTATCTTTTGCTTATCGAGTGTGATAAAAATATTTTGTTAATAGTGGACATGTTTCAGATGATTAATCCATTTTCGAACTGTATTTTAATTTTTAATTAAATAATCATTAAAGTTTGTGTTTGATTATTTTTGAAAATATCAATTGTTTTTTAAGACTAACAAAATAGGCCTAGAAACAAATCAATTTTATTTTCCTATGCTTACAATATTCCTAATATATTACCTTACGTATTTTGGTTAATATATTAGGAATATTGAATATTAGTCACCATTGTACTATGGCCATAAAAGTGATTGATTTGTGTCTTATTTCTTGCGAAAAAAATGCTTCGGCTAAAAGTTGTTACTATATTACTAATGAACAACTTTTATTCGAAGCATTTTTTCGGAAACTGAATCAATAAGTCACGAATCAATTATAAAATTTAAAAAAATGACATCAACTTTTGTGGTCCATAGTATATACTAAAGGATGGCGCATACGTAACGTTATGATTTATTTAATAAATGCGTATTTGTGCATCATTTGGTTTTAACTCGTGAACCAATTGAATCTTATATTGGAAAAGATGTAACGTATGTAAAATTCTTTGCAAAGATCGCCTAGACATCACCAACTGCTGAGAACGTCGCCTAGTGGAAGTTTCGGGGTTTTCCTCAACACTTGCTTGCACCCGAGCAATGTTCACATCATTTCGAACTGCCCGAGGTCTTCCAGCACGCAGAAGATCACAGACAGCCCCATGTTGCCGAAAACGCTGAACCAATCGGTAAATTGTCGGAATATGAAAGAAATTTCGATATGATCTTTGTGTCTGAATAATCGAATGCTGACTTTCAAAATAAAATTGAACAACTTTGGTTCTTTGTTCTGTGCTGAGTCATTCCATCATAAATTTTCCAAGTTTTTCAAAGTTAATTCTGAAAAAAAAAGGAAAAACAAGTACGTAAACAAAAAATTTATTCACTAATTAAATCATAACGTTACTTATGCGCCACGCTATATAATAATAATTTCAAAATATTTATTTATATTGGTCATTCAATACAAGGGATATAAAAAAATTGGCTGACATAGAAAAATGATATGAAATTTTTTAATTTAATCATTGCACAACGAACTTGACGACGAACACTCAGGTTATATTCGACAGTGAATCCAACCCAACACAACAACAGTGACTTGAACCACCCGTACGACTCACAGTACCGTTTACATTCATACTCTGGAGATAATCTGTAATGTTAACAAAGAGATTTAAAAAATCCAGATTAATTGGTAACTATTTAACATTGTACAAAATACAATTCATTTATTTCATACGGATTAGATAATTTTTACTAAAACATTTTTAATACCACTGGTGTGATTTATATATATTGTGACAAATTAATGATATCTATTTTTAGAAATTTTCTATTCTAATCACAATTGGGTTTTTTTATGTTAAGTGCATAGCGCCGCAGTGGTAAAACTGGAAATCCTTCACAATTGTAAACAAGATTATTTTAATGTGCTGTTACGACGTTTTTAGACTTTTCAGTGAAAATTTCAAGCAGTTATTAATCTTTTTTTATTGAATATTTATATTTTTGGTTTCATATTTATCATTTGTTAAAATTATTTTACTAAAATATTCTAAATGTCCTCGAAAATATGTTTTTAATTTTACTTTTTCTAGAACACTTTGGAAATTTATGAAAACTAATATAATTGATTCTTTTGGAAGATTTACAGTTCGAGACACAACAATTTGCAGACATTATAAATTAAAATAAACGATTTTTATAATGAAAAATTCACAATTCATATACAAGGAAATATGTTTTATTTGTTTGTTTAGATTCACCAATGATTCTTTTTTTTTAAGCTAGATAAAGTCTCTCTTAGCTAGAATTAAAAATCCACTACTTTTCAGCTATTTCAGGACTGTTTTTAAAATGTTATCAACAAATGTTAGAAACACGTGTTATTAACTTCGGTGTAAACGCGACTTAAAAAAGCGGCAAATTTAAATTAATAAAATCACACAAAATACAGAAGTTAGTATATTTATAATGAAAAACTTTTATCCAAAGCATTTTTTTTTTCGAAAAACCAAATGAATTATCACTTTGAGAAATGAGCGGTATATTTGTGAAGTCAAAAAATAAGTGCAGTTTATATGCAACCCTCAATATGATTCTAAAATAATGAAGCGTGCTTATAATTGATATAGCAACAAAATTCTAAAGAAACTATTACAAAAACAACTAATTTCATAAAGAATTCATATAAATAGAATCCAAAGGATGCCATTAAACCCCCAATGCATAAAAAATGGAATGGAAAAACGATGAAAATTGTATATTACATTTACACAATAGGAGGAGAAGCTCTCTTTAAATGTTCGCGTAATTTTGAACAAAAATATAAATATACTACTCTCTCAATAATAAAATAATATTTGAAAACTATACCATCAATCATGATATCAATAGTCGGCTGTAAGTTGAAACATAGAACGGAGGCCGCGTTCAAACATACATACATAGCAGTTTATAATATATATTATAAATATTATTTCGTGTTATTTAAACCGTAACGGAGGAGCATACAAATCCTACAGTCGATCATATCAAGTCTACTGCATGTTATCACACAAATTATCTACAATATTTTATTGACTTGTTGTTGAAATAAATTCCAGTAGCTCAAACATACAATAAAAAAAAAATATATTATATATAACAAAATTAATAAATTTTATTTTGTTAGTTTTTTTATTATTTACAATTATTTTAGAAAAAGGTATCCAGTATTGAACTATTTAGTCTAAAACCTTAATCTCAAATGCTTTTAACTATTAAAAACTTATGAATAATTGTTTAAAACAAAACATCTAATTATTGTCATTTAGTGACGTCATTGTGTAGGGAATAAATTGTATTTTAGGAGGAAGTCAAAAATATTAACGACTTCATAAGTGCTGTACAAATGTTTACAGAGAATTTGTGCTGAGTTTCGAAAAAGAGTTGAGTTTTGCCGAATTCATTTCGAGATAAGGACTGTGACAGCCTAAGACTACAGAGGCAATGTAAGCTATCTATCTCGGATAGAGAAAAGTGGACGCAGGAAACTATGAGCTTAGATAGATAGATTGTAGAAGCTACCCTGGACGGGCTATACTTCGACCATAAGGTCCATTGTGATGCCTAAGGATGTGAGCATATATGTGGAGTGCAAGGAATTTGTGAGTAGACTAGAAATTGGTAGAATATGCGGCTGCAGCCGACTCGATAGGAACTATGCCGATATTCATCTGAAGTTCGTGAAGGAAATTGCAGAAAACCTTCTCAAGCATAGCCGGTTACTTCGTTCTTGTCCATACGCCGACAGTTTAGTCAATAAACCACCCCTTTATTTTTTCTTAATAATTACATACTGCGCAGCCATTACGCCTTAGAACGCCTTACAATGAATTTGTGTCGAATTCATTCGAGTCCCGAGAATAATGTTTTAGTATTTTTACAACTTTGATTCAAAATAGATTCGACATAAGTGGATTGTAAAAATTTGACCACGAATATAAAAAACTATAGTTATTCTAATATTTGAAAATGACAACCGTATATACTTGTTTCAGATATGGTCTTTGGTATTGATCTGAAGATCTGAAAAATCCAAAGAAAAGTGGATATTCAAAAAGGGTGGTTAAAAATATATGATCGATTTTTCATGAAATATTTGCTGTATATTTTAATGAAAATGTATCTGAGAAATTTTCTTCAAAACAGCGCAAAATTTTGATCAGTCAAAAAGTTTTAGAGATTCGTGAAAAAGTAATTTAAATCATCATGACCCAAAAATCTTGTAATTGAATGATAGTCCCTTCCAAATGGTCCCTTTATTGCCTTGTATAGTTCGTTTTCGACTTTACGTGATGAGTACAATCTAAGTCGATGATATTTATATGTGCTACGCACTATCAAGCCGGATGAAGGTTCAAAGCATTCACAGACTACAATTTGGTAAAAACATTTTAACTTCACTAAAACATTTTAGGATCATATTCTGCGGATGTTTAGATTTATACATAAAAAGAAAATTGGCAGTTTTTACGGCTATACAAATATATTCTACTTTGGCGGGTTAAGCTGAGATAGAGCAAATCTCACAACTTTTGTAAAAAACATTTTTTCATAGACCTTTTATCATTTATGAATACAATGGCATACATAATTTTTAAAATGTATTTTAATGAAATATTTTTTTGGATTACTAAATAAATTTTTGGTATAAATATTGAACATTTTTCCAGTACTACGCGCCCATATTGTCCAATTTTTAATTAGTGATAATTAATGTTTTTAAATGAATTAAATTCTTAATTGATGAAATGAAATACTATTTGGTTTGTTAGCTTGATGGCTGTGAATGATGGACTCTCTTACTGGTTATTAAACACTTAAGATCAATTGAGTAAAATTTTGATATAATTAATAATTAAAAAAAAAAAAAAATTATTATAAAACAAAAAAAACTTCTCGATCAAGAATTGTAATTAATATTTTGTAATAATTATTTATCTGGACGACATTTTTACAATTTTATTGTTTCATATTAATCAACGAATTTAATTTAATTTTTAATAAACATTTTTTAATTTATTGTAATCGATAATAGGTACTAAATATTTCGAAAATTGTCCCAATTCCTAAATCAATTTTTTTGTATCATATAAATACGTATTTCGACTAAAAAGTACTCATCATCTTTACGAATTATTCTCAATAACACGTTTATGCTAATGATGACTACTTTCTATGCGAAATACGTATTTATATGATATATATGATTGATGATCTAGAAATTGGGACAATTATTGAAATTTTATTTCATAAACCTAAAGTTTTAAAGGCTTTTTCATTCGGTTTTTTTGAAAATATGTCAAACGAATACTACTTTTTTTGCTACTAATTAGTGCTACTTTTCTGGCCATGTTTGCTAGTCTGAAGACCTCAGAGTAAAAAAATTGGGACATGGATAAATATTTATCTGAACATTCTTTATATTTAATCAAAAACTAAATGCCGGTTTTTACATCTCCTGTTGAGTCAACAAAGTCTTCACTAACGAGTTAAGGTCCCCTTGTACACTTGAAGGAAAATTGAATATTCCAGGCCTGCAGATATCACGGCAAGTGTATGTAACGATAAGATCGAGTGTTCAGTAGGACTGTTCTAGGACTTATACAGTTAATTCATTGATATCTGAAACATGTAAATTGTTTCACTGAAAACTATTCGGAATTGAAATGGGAACAAGTGAAAATAACAACTAACTGAGTTAATTGCTTAAATGCCCGGTATACTCTGAATTTATGTAAACAAGTTCATAACAAAAGTTGTTTATATATTAAGAAAGGAACATTTTTTGTCTTTACATTATTGTTCTACCTTTTATGGTTTCAAAGATGGATATTTTTGCCCATTTTGCCCAGACATGGTCCGATTTTGCCCATTCACGAACATGACCTTACGTTTTTGCTCTAAAACACAAATACAAAATTTCAGCTCGTTATATCTTTTCGTTTTGGAGTTATCGTGCCCACAGGCGGACGGACATGCGGAAACGGCCGAATTAGGCTATTTTATGATCACAAAACAATCATGCCTGCGATCAATATTTTCAAGCGTTACAAAGTTGGGACTAAACTTAATATACCTTGTATATTTACATATACCGAGTATAATAATGTCTATGTCTGGTTAAAAATTTATTGTGTCCGCTTTATTCTTGGAAATAAAGGACATAGAACATATGAAAGTCGATTAATTGATGTTCAACAAATTATCTAAAAATGGTGAAGTTCTTTTTGAGTAGAAAATTTCTTTTGTTAGTATTTTTATTTTAAAATGAGCGCTACTTGTGGCCGGCCATTGGTACAATACAAAATCAACAAAAACTGAACTATTGTCCGTCGCATTCACTGATAGTTATTCCTTGAGTCAATAGTCCAGGACTATTCAGTCAATCTACAAAAATATTCCTCTATTTTTGACCCCTCTGTAGAATGTTATCTAGCCTTGCCTCGGTTGGATTAGCTATCATCCTCACCTAACCTCGCCTCATCCTCGCATCATTGGTCGCGGTAGATAAGGTCCTGGCTCAAATCTAATCTAATCTACTGAGCTCGTCGTGTTAATGAAGTACTAATAGTCGCCAAAGAATAAAAATCATTTTGACTATGTTGTTATTCAGCATGAGGGGAAATTAGCATTAGCTTTTGTGACATCTTATTAGATAGATATAGATAGATAGATATATATGGGGTATATAAATGTATTGCACTTCGACCATTGTGCTCCTTCAACTTCAGTCTGACGAGATTCACTTCTCCCCCTATTTTGACAATAGCCAGGAGCTTGCTTATCAGGTTTTCCTGAAGGTTCATATGTTCGAGGTGAGATGCACCGAATATCTTGTATCTGCTGTAACCGAAAGATTCGCAGTTAAAGATGATGTAGCTGGATGTTTCTTCCTCCGCGACATATAGTCTGCACATCATGGATCCGTTATTTGGTCATATTGAATACATACTCTGGAATTTTGGGCTGGTAATTTGGGGCATAAAATGTACCTTTTTAATATATTTGGGTATGAATAAAATATATATGTTATATAAATTATAAAATATAAATCTTTTGATCTTTTACATTTACCGCTTGTAAATTTTTTGATGATTTAGCTTTAGTTTAGATTTTAGGAAATTCCGAATAATTTGCCTAAACTATTCATATCGGAGAACTAATAAACAATTATTTGATTGATTTAATTATTTTTTCTTAGTGTGGGGTATAGTGTCATGGGAATTTGATAACACTGGATACAAAAAAGATGCCAATGATAAAGCTGGGTGGGGAGGGGGGAGGGTTGGTAATTTGTTACTAGTTTTTAAATGGTTAAATTTTACATAAAGTGGGAATACATATAGTTGTTGTTGTGTTGTAATTATAGTTATTGTAATTATAGTTAATTATAGTTACTATCATCATTATTGTTATTATTATTATTATTGTTATTATTATTATTATGTTTTTTGGTGTATCACTCCATATTGTAAAAGATATTTTTTAAACAATAAATATTTTATAAAACTAATTCTAAATTGATTGAATAAATTATTGGGCAATAATCGGTAGGCAACCTACATTGAAACATCGTTCCGTCTTACTTCAAAACATACCTTTATTACTTACTCTCATACAGCTTATGGAGAGCCCGTTCGACTCCGGCGTGTCGTCTGCGCCCACCTCTGCAGTAGAGGACAAAATAATTCTTTTATTTTGGACAGTCTCCTCTAAATGAATTAAATCAACCTGTAAATACGAATCAATAGCTATTATCGTAATGACCTGGATAAATATTGTTAAGTATGAACTTCGTACATAATTAATTGACCAAAGAAAATTAGTTATGAAAACAATGATCTATTATTTGGTAGGAACATATCCAGCATCGAGCGGCGACGAGCAACGACTTAGTGTGAACATACACTTTTCAACACCATAATACGATTCATACATGTCTGAATCATTCACAAAACATAACTAAAGTTTCAACAAAGTTTTCATGTTTGTGTGCTGTGCGAAGAAAATAAATGAACTCCTAGAACTGTCATAATCAGGATTTGTGAGCTGTGCTCGTTCACTCCTTGCTTTAAGTTTTCTATAACAAGAGACGTGTAATGTTTAGTACTTAATACCTCAGCCGTCGCGTCATTACTTTATTATGTATACCGTATTTTCATTCATATTTGAATCACTCAAATACAGGATGGCCCCTACAAACAAAATCTATTTCATATTAATGCTTTACGTAGATCGGTAGATAGATTGTAGAGGGTGCCCAGGTCGGGCTACACTTCGACCATAAGATCCATTGTGATGTCCACGGATGTGAGGATGTGAGTGAAGTGCAAGGAATTTTTTGTATAGACTAGGAATTGGTAGGATATGCGGCTGCAGCCAACTATGATAGGAACTATGCCGATATCCATCTGGCGTTCGTGTCCTTCTGGCGTTCGGTTACTTCGTTCTTGTCCATACGTCGACAGTTTAGTCAATTAATCGCCCCTTTTTGTTCTTAATAATTGACAACCTGCCGATGTTGGGATTCGAATCCATAACCTCCTAGTTTCCAAGAAGGCATACTGCGCAGACATAACGCCTTAGACCGCTCGGGTACTTGGACTGGTAATGTTTTACATACAGTCTTATACTTCAAATTACCGGGTGCACAAAAATTTCAGTGATTTAAGAGGTGATAGAAGTGAATATAAAAAAACGAGGATTAGAAACATGGACATGAAGATTTTGAGCATCATCGTTAATTTTGAGGGTAATCATGATTATTGTACCTAGGGATGCCAACTTTTTTCGGGAAAAATAACGTATCAAATTCTTTGAATAGGAAAAACATAAAGTATTTGGAAGAAGAAAAAAGTATTTTTCAAATTTATGTTTTTATTCCCTTAAAAATATATTTTTGGGTGTTTTCGCACACGCTAACAATTTTTTGTTGTCTTTGAAAGTTTCAAAGCTAGTTTTATAATCGAAATTTAGATTTAAATAAATAAATAACTTGTTTTTTATTAAATTTATGGACGATCTGTTTCTCTCTTCTCGCCATTTCAGATTCATTACTGAAAAAAAACTCTTTCAGTGAACGCTGAAGTGGCGGGAATAGAGAGTAAATAAGAAATCATTTTTTTTATATCTGGTAAGCTATCAGATGCATTTTTCAGTATATATTGCCATTTGTCAACAGTATTTTTCTCTGAAAATTCTTTATCCTTGTTAGTGGATTGTGTTTGGATGTCTTTAAGTCTTATTGACTCGGAATATAAATCATCCATCTTAATATTTAATCTGTCTTGTAATTTGACCTTTGTAATTACCATTTCAAAATGTTTAAATCCAACCTCATTTTTCAAAGATATGTTACGAAGTATTGAAAGCCAGTTATCTTCGCTAAAATCAAACCATTTTCTCAAATAACTTGAATTAAACTCATACCAATAAAAAGTGAAAAATTACTGATAACTGTATTGACCATTTCGGATGATGACTTTTCAATTCTTTGTAATCTCATTTTGAACTCATAACCAAAGTATTTTTACGCATCACAGTAAAGATTGGAAATCAAGTATTTTCGTATACTTTATTTTTATGCAAAAGTATAAAGTATTTTTGTCGAAAATAAAGTAGGATACGTTATTATAAAGTATGATTATCAACCCTAGTTGTACCGCGGAAAAGATAGCTTTAGTCTAGCTGTTGAAGACTAGAGTGAATAGTGGGCGATTTATCGCAATAGGGAATATGCATGAAAAATTGTTTTCACATTTATTTTCAGAATATGAAAATACTGTTAATACTGTAATAATATTTAAAAACGAAATTAAAATCCGATAAATATCAAGGAAGCTATAAGCTTTTAAAGATTATTATCTGTCTCTTTCTTGCAAAAATACTAAAAACGGAGTTTTACGTGTATTTTAAATGGTGAAAGTATAATATGACGTCACATAACATATCAAGAGGGCTATCAACCTCTTTGTCTAATTGGGAATTTCAATCATTCATATCTCGCTTATTTTTAAAGTTATTTTAAAAGTAATTTTACCTTGATATTTGTCAAGTAAACATGCTTCAATTCAATTGAAAAAAATGCATATTCCCTATTGGTAGTGATTGAGGGCAGGGTCATAAAAATTATCCAGGCCTTTCTTGATGCGTTATATTTCTGACAAAGAACTGTTTAAATCCACGCACATACTAAATACATATTTTTTACATATCTCAAAAGCTGAACAAGATATCGAAAAACTTTTCCTTACCTTCGATTTTTTTCAAATCTGAATCCTCCTGTCGCGTCAGGTCCTCGGAACTAGGAAAAGGGATCAAAACAATTGCCGGCAACATCCAGTTGTTTTTGGTTAGTTGGGATCTCAGGTATAAAAATCTGAGTATCGCTGCCGGTCCTAACATTTTGCAAACTCAAATTCCTTAGGCGCTTCTTCTATTTTTTTCCAATTTGTTTTCATAAGTTCAGACAATTGAATATATATTTCCCATGACGGGACGCTTGAACGCAATACTTAAGCGCTATACATATTCAAAAATTTTTTATCTCGAATTCGGAGGCTCTAGTGCCACTTTACGGGCCTGATTGCGGGCATAGTTTTGCAGCGAGAAACGAGCTTTGCGATAGTTGCGATTTTCGGAGACGAACATATTTCGAGAGTCAATTATTGAGAAGTGAAATAATTAAAAAGTTTTTGTTAAGTAAAAACTGCTTTTGTTTTTTTGATGCGGGACGAATTGGGATTTGTCTGTTTTTTTATCCCGATTTTTTTGTAATAATTCAATAGTTTAGCGAATGCTCACGTCAACGTAATATGTTTCTGTAAGCATCAAACACGATGATGGGAATTATCTTAGGGTAGATATCTTCTTAGGATATGAGATAAATATGGTACACCCGGTAAAGTTTAATACTTTCTTCTCACTGACTGTTGACTGAAAATGCATGATGATTAATCGTATTTCAAATACGTTTAACTCATTACACATTTTGAAACAAAATTTTTCCTCCACTAATCAATTTTCCTGTTCAACTTATTTGAAATAAAGTTTAAAAAGAATTTAATATGTTTGGGAAATTAAATTTGTATTAATTTTCATTCACAACAACTGTTGCTCTTGCTGTGTAAATTGTGAGCATTTTCATTGAATTCAAATGCATTTTCATCAGTTTTTCCACACGCGTGTTTCTATATTAGTTTTGTTTATTGGATGCAGATGCGAATTAAAGGGGATGCAAAATGATACATTATGTTACCCAATAAATCATTTATTTCGAAAAATTTTCCACGTCTTATATAAAATTCTATTTATTTTTTCATCAATAATAATCGAATTTTTCATTTTCAGTTTTCATTATCTTCGACCGACGCTTTCGACAGTAGAAGTTTTTTTTTTTAAATGTAGCTAAATTGTTTGTTTTCGAAATTTATTTTTATTGAAAATTTGGATTTATCACTTACTTCGAAAAATTTAGTTAAATTATTTTCTATGCAATTTTTTTGCATATCAACTACATTTTTATAAACTTGTATGGGGTTTTTTCTTTGATCTGGAGGGTTTAGAGGAGGAGATTTAAAAAAATCCGTATAATTTACGGGGAAAGAATTCATATTTAAAAAAAGACAAATTTGCATAAATTTTATAATATTAAAATTTAAAAAAAATACAGACGAATTGAGAACCATTCTCCTTTTTGAAGTCGGGTTAAAAAAGCATTTTAACTCGAGGTTTTTCATTGAAAATAAACTTTTAACAGTGGACCTCTTGTTCTAATGGCTGCCTTAAATCTATTAGACAAACTTTTAATTAAGTTCGTAACGACATCTTCGGTGATTACCTCACATTCCTGCCCTAAATAGATAGATAGATTGTAACTCCGATATTAATCTGGAGTTCGTGAAGGAAACTGCCGATTTTTTTTTAATAATTGACAAACTGCCGATGTCGGGACTCGAACCCATAACCTCCCAGTTTCCAAGTAGGCATACTGTGCAGACATAACGCCTTAGACCGCTCGACCACTTGGACTGGTATTCCTGCCCGAAAGTTATTATAAGCTCCCGTGAGCAATCAAGAGTGTTAATTCATCCTCTTATACGTCTCAAAATCTGATTTTCGATCATTTTATTTTAAAATACACCCTTCGGTATCGTTTTTTTACTGCTTTTGAGACTGTCCCAAAAACTGTGAGAATAAGATTTGCTAAAATGAAATTACGACCCAGAAGGCTTGCCATAACACCAAAGTTCATTTAAAAAGTTATTTAGTTTTGCTAGTGAAAATGTTTGCGATAAACTTCATAGTTTTGCGAAATATTCGAGATAAAAAAATCGATTTTATTCCCTATCACTCCTTAAAATTAGCTATTGTACATCTTCTATTAAAGGTGATTTTTCGTATGTTTAACGGGAAGGTAAAACTAACTTCCCAAATGAATTCGGTTCAAAATTTGTAATCAAATTTGAAATCACTTTCTACAAACTGATCGAGCTGAAATTTAATTTTTGGAAATTCTGATTTTAATTTGGGTCCATCGATTTTTATTCATTCAGATTTTGGGAAAATGTTTCGAATAAAAGTTGTTAGTATATTTATAATGAATAAAACAACTTTTATTCGAAACATTTTCACAAGAATCGAATGAGTAAGGCACAAAACGATTATACAATTTTGAAAATGACTTCTGTAGCCCATAGTTCCATCTAAACGACCTCATCGTGGAATTTGAAAGTATTCCTCGACCTAGAAACTTGGTAGAAGTGTTGGGAATAATTAAAATTGGGAAATAAACTTAACTCACTCTAAAAACAATTCATTCTCTTGAAAAAGACCCACTTTTTTTACAGTTAACTATTTAATTATTTTTTTGTTTTTTACTGCATTACCTTTTAAAGTTTTTTGCTGTTGAAAATTTGGAACTTCCATAATTTGTATTCACCACAGCTGAGAATACTGATATGCACGCATGTGATGGGAAGATATTCAATAATCAAATGTTTATTAATAATAAATTATAAATTCAGTAAACAGATTTTGAATAACATTGATTATTAAATGATATCGAGTGAGATAGCATTATACTAGATAGTAAGAGATAGATAGTCAACTGATATATACTGACGATGCGATGTCTAATAATCGTCATATTTACGAAAGAGAGAAGAATTAACTTGAACACAATAACTAAATAAAACAAAACCCTCCAGCCCATCAGTGAACAAACAAACAGAACACTCACTAACACAGTAGCACTAGCAGTCTCTACACACTACTGGCACACAGACAATTAAAATACTTTTTACACATACACTAAATACAACCGACTTCAAATAATAAGCTAGTCATAATAGTAATGTCTTAACCAGTTGTCAAAAGTTTTTTATGTAGGTACGTTGGAATTTCTTCGTCTTGCTCTAATGACTACCTTAGATCTTGTAGACCAGTCCAAGTAGTCGAGCGGTCTAAGGCGTTATGTCTGCACAGTATGCATTCTTGGAAACTGGGAGGTTATGAGTTCGAATACGGACATCGAAAGTTTGTCAATTATAAAAAAAAGGGGCGGTAAATTGACTAAACTGTCGACGTATGGACAAGAACGAAGTAACCGGCTATGCTTGGGAAGGTTTTCTGCAGTTTCCTTCACGAACTCCAGATGAATATCGGCATAGTTCCTATCATAGTCGGCTGCAGCCGCATATCCTACCAATTCCTAGTCTACTCACAAACTCTTTCCACCCCACTCACATCCTTACATCCTTAGGCATCACAATGGACCTTATGGTCGAAGTGTAGCCCGTCCAGGGTAGCCTTTACAATCTATCTATCTATCTAGGTCTTGTAGACAGACTTTTAGTTAAGTTGGAAACGGCATCTTGGGTGATTATGTCCCATGCCGGTACTGAAGCTTTTATGAGCTCTTGTGAGCAATCAGTAGGATTAATTCATCTTCTTATACGTCGGACAAGTTCATCTTAGAGATGTTCTATTGAATTTCACGCCGGTCTACATGTTAGCCATCACAAAATCTTAATTTCGATCATTTTATTTTAATGTACACCTTTCGAAATCCTCCAAGGCTCCGTATGGATCCTTGTGTTGTTGTGGTGTTTAACAGAAAGGTAACACTAAGTCCAGTGATGATGGTTTAAGATCTGACGTCACTATCATCTGTCCGGGAAGATGCAAAACCTGCATTGGTCAAAAATAGACTGCGGCTATTCACGAGATTTCTGACTCTGGATTGAAGACTCAGGGGACATCTTAGGAAGCTTGGGGCAGCTGCAGGTTTTGTGGAGAAATGGAAGAAACTCCGGAACACTTCCTAATAGACTGCGACGTACTCATAAAGAATCAAGTGTCGTGGAGTTTACCAGATCCGTTCAGGGGAGCTAGACCAATTCCAGATCCTGTGCTTCCTGATAGAAACAGGGTTGGATGAGGTGCATTAAGACAAGGTTATTCCTTGTCAAGCATTGGATGGGGGAGCACAAAATAAATAGTTTGTTTAGATCACAGTACACGAAATTCCCCCCATTATCATTCATAATGAAAATCAAACCGTACATTCCCTCTCTCAGAGGGGGTGGATGTTTATCTTTGAAACCATAAGAGCACTAGGCTGATATTCTTTTGGAGCTCGTGAAGGGAAACTGAAAACATTATTTTGACATCAATCATTCAATATGCAAAATCCTACACATCTTGGTGGCTGGGGATTGAAACCAAGACCCCTGGCATTCCAAACCAATGCTTTGCCAACTGAGCTACCCAGATGCTATGGTAACACGTGTATAATTTCTGGGTACTACATTCTTGTCTATACGCCGACAATTTAGTCAATTAATTGTCCCATTAATGTTAATTGACAAATTTCCACCGTTGGGAATCGAACCCGCAACTTTTCAGTTCCAAGCATAGCGTATTTGACCGCATCGCCACTGGGACTTGTGAGTTCGTCTAAATGATATCATATTATTGGATTATCATCGGAATTTTACAAAATTTCAGCTCGAATTTCAGAGATCAAATTTTAAACCCGAAATATTTACGAACGACTTCAGTTAAATACAAACTTGTAAAAAGATCTACTGTGAACAGGGAAAGACACTCATCTAGAGTCCAAATTATGGACTGAAATGACTCAAGTTAAAGCTTGTAAAAATAGGTTAAAGCTTAAATATATATTCTTAGAGAGATATACAGTCTAATAAGACATTATATCATCGTTTGACGACTTTGAAGCTCTAATGATGATCTAAACGGTTATATTCCAAGAAATAACAAAAGAAATGATGACTTATAGGATCTAATGATGCCCTAAATGTCAATTCGGGTGTTCATGAAATAAATATGCGTTATTTTGACAGATAAAATCTATCCTGAAAGTAAATACTCTTTTTTCGTTGCACCCTGTGTATCCAGACAAATGAATTGAGTAGAATTGGTTGATCGTTGTTTTTTTTGATATCGGTTAATAAAATACAAATTTTGGCCATATATATATTTATGTAAGTAACATCAGTTATCAAAACTCTCCTAATGTAATAATGGATTGTAATAAAAAAAAAGCCTAGATATTTGAACTATTTGTACACAGTCAAAAATGCTCGTTCAAATATCGGATCAAGTTTGACTAGTTTTTGACGAACAAGTGAAACCACTAATATCATTTTAAAAACAAAGATGACTATATATAAATACTACTGATTATGTGCTAGGATTCTTAAAAGACTATCTCAATCACTTCAGTACATTTTTAAGAAATCCAAAATCGTATAAAAGGACTATATCTCGAAAACTATGCTTCAAATCGTTATATCAACTAGATTTTTGTGTTTTTTGGGTGCAAATTATCTATGAAACAAATTTTCATTCGAATCAAAGACTAAAGTTTGTTGTGCTGTTTTTGATTTTTTCCAAGGTTAGCTTAAAATAATCGCAGAAATTAGAAAAATATTTTTTGTTTCCGATTTGGATAAAAGTCACTGTTCAACGAAAATTGCACCCAAAAAACACGAAAATCGTCTTCATTTGACGTTTTGATGAACGGTTTATAAGATATCATCTGAAAGGGTATACTAAGAGCGATACCAGTGTATACAGAGGGTTTTATCCCGGAAACTATCCGTAAAATTGTCAAACCAACTGTATTTCTGTGTTTTTTGGATCCAAATTATCTTAAAAACTAATTTTCAATCAAATCGATGAAAAAAAAAATGTTTTTGTCATTTTTCTAATTTTTCTAAATGCATATAATTCTTCACTTTCTTGATGTTGATGTATTATTACTTTGTTTCTGCCTGTGACATGTTCTATTGTGATAAGATACATATATCTATCAAAGCACCATACCAGGTAGTTATGATCTTACTGTAAGTTTAAATAGTGAGTGTATGCGAACACCATGTATTCAGAGTTGAAATACTGAAACTGAACTATGTAAACAGAGATAATATAGATATAAGTGATAATTCAAGTCACTGATCCAACTCAAATGAAACTTTTTCTTTTAATTTTAATAATATTTTGTGTCTTAGGACTATATGATGTAGTTCCAGCAAATACTCCGTGTAGTCCAGAGAACTGATTCCTTCGGCTCGCCGCATTTATACGAGCCTGGTAGTTCGAATAAACTTCGTTTACTTTGAATTTACTCAATTTGTTTTACTGTGAACTAAAAGTAAAAATTTGAATGAAAATCGTTGTAAGATCGCTAAGACTTGAGATTATTGGGTATTCTGGGTATGAGAATCCGAGCGTCCATGGACGTTCGTGGCCGTTCCTCATGAGTGTAGTGGTTGAATTATAAGCAATCTAAAATAGTATGGCTATATGTGACAAATATAAGATATAAAAAATATTTTATAAAAATTCTTTGTCAGCTTTGTTTTAAATGCGGTTAAACAATGTATTACTGGATCGGTGCGTCTCTTTGTCATGTATACGAGGTACCGCGCTAAATTCTGTTGTCCCAGGGACTTTTCGTTATTTGGCCGCTTTTGATCATCATATCAAATGCCGCGATTTTTAGTTGAATATTTGCTGTATTATTTGCTATAAACAGTTTTCAACTACAAAAGTAAAAATAAAAAAATAAAACAACAAAAACAAAACAACCATCAACTTTTTATTTTTAGTGTAGTTTTTAGTTTTTGAAATCATAATCTTTTTAATAAATATTGAGAGTTTGTTGTTGTTGTTTTTTTTGTATGGTGTGCGCGACGCTGAGTGAAGGCTTCGCGGATCTGTATATCGTTATTGTATCGATTAATATTAACTGAGTTTGTTTTATAGATACTGAAACACCTACAACAGTCCGCATAAATGTGTCCTTTCTGCCCAGACACAATGCTGTTCAGGAATTCATTATTAATTTACATCTAAAATCAGGCCTTGTTTCTATAAAACGATCGCATTGTGAGCAATTTATTCCGTTAATAAGTGATGATTCCAAGTGACAATTCATCTATTTTCAATTTATTTCAATTCAATAATTTTTTTTTCTTTACTCTCAAACCTTATTAAATATTGTTCATTTCATGTAGCTTGAACTTTACTAGGCTTTTTCGTTTCATTGGAACTATTGAAATATTAGCTTCTCTTCGAGTTAACGAAGTTTTTTTTATATCTAATAGTCTAGGATCAAGCGCATTGAGTATGAAGTCTACTTACAATACTGATGACAGTTGTAATATTAATTATTGTAATTATTAGATCATTAAAATTGCAAATATCTCTACAAACTTGCGTATTAGAGGAGAAATAAAACATCCTACCTCAATTTCTCCTTGACCGATTTTGCCCATGAACTTTGTTTTTGAAACATTTAGAGAGATGTTATCAAATTTCATTCCGACGGAACTAAATTGTGGCCTATAGAACGTTCTCTAGATATGGATCTTTGATTTATTCTTAAATCGAAATCACTCGATTTTATCTTCTTGAGGTCATAAATTAGAAAACTTATTGTGTGAAAAGGGGTGAAAATTAAGAAAAAAAAAAAAATTGATAATTAAAAATACTAAACAAATTGAGTATCTATGGTATCACAAAGTGTAAATGTTCAGTATATGGTGTGTTTAAAATATAACAAAAAAATATTTTAGTTGAAATAACTCAAAAACGGTAAAAACTTTGATATTTCTTTTTTTTGCTAAAAGAGAATTCAACATTAAGCTTTTGTTTGAAATTATTAAGCCGTTGTTAATCATTAGTCGAACTTGGAATAACGAATGTATTAATTTTTAACAAACATACAAAGTGAAGTACACCTTATATGGTTGTTGAATATTGAGCTTTCCGAAAAATCTTCGTGGATTTTATTCAAAATACTGAAACAAACTACTTATGAGAGGTTGAAAAAAATTTTGAAAACAAATTGAAATCACCATGGCAACTAGACATTAAGTTTAAGGAAATTTAACAAACTTTCACACACTGGTGGTCGGTCGCACATTCTTGTATGACGAAACACTGTAAGATTTCAATCTACAAAGTCGGTTGAAGGTACTTTACGTATCTGACGCGCTGAAGTTGTTTTGCCGGTGACGTCATCGTACCAGTGTATAACTAGAAGGAAAACCGAGACTATAAAAATATTCTCCGGTCTCATATGAATCATAAAATGCTCGGAATTATAGAAAACATATATCGTAGGAAAGCTCGCGTCGAAAAGAATCCAACGAGCCTCAAAATGCAAGAGCTACGGCAGCGTCCAAAATGATACGAATTGGGTAGCCAGTAGCCAATGATAGTCCAAATCTCTACGGATCATGAGTAGGACGTTTTCATGAAAAATGCATGGACCCGTACTGCGCCTTTCTAGATTGACTAGATTTTTACCCTCTGCTACCAAAATGAAGTTGATTTTTTTTTCAAAATGAAAATCTCCAACATTTAACGCTAGGTTTTTGGAAAAAATGGATAAACCTAAAAATCATTTGTCCCGTTTACAATAGGACTGTTTGCCCTAAAAAACTAATTTTTTTCAAACTACACTGACACATATTCCTTTAGGAGATGTAAGACTGGTATGAAATACTATTAATTTCTAATTCACCCCATTTTGACCTAATAACCCAATAATATGAGTCAAAAATATTCCAACACAATAAATATATTTGTTCACCCCTCTGCAATAAATAGATGATTAATTTGACGATATCGAATTATATATATATATATATATACATATATATATATATTTGTATGAAATAAAAATTAAATAATTGTTCCCAAGTTGAAGAAAATGATGCTTCAATGAAAATTCTGATGTTTAATAAAGAAAAATAATACTGAAAATTGTCAATGTGGATCCACCGACAATAACAACGTTACAATAGAGAATTTTCTCATTGTTTATATTATATATTGTTAGGGGTGGTTTAGGGTAGGTAGTAGGAGAGAGAAGGAGACAGGAAGATATAAAAAGGGATGGAATGGGTAGAAGTAGTCATGAGATAGATACTAAAACGAGCTAGGTAGAGCATATTAGATGCGATGTGGAAGGGTATTCTCTGTAGCTTGTGTGAGCTGTGTGCATAGTATATGTTGCTAGTGTATATATCGCTTTTTGTTTCAAGCTCCAAGCTCTCCTTTTTGAAAACATAGTGTTTTTTGTGTGTTCATACATCACCCATCTCACGTTTGTTTTGTTCTACATAAATAAACAGAGATACAAATATATTACATGTATATTTATAACATATATCGATCCTCGTCTAACATATACCAACCATCATATACAGAATGTTCGCGAAGAATAGTGCAAAACTTTTACGAAAACTCTTTCATTAAACTCAACAATTTTTAACATTCTATGACACCAAATGCTTGATATGAAAAATCATATACATCTAAGATGGAAATCGAACCCACGACCTCTGAAGGATGTGAGGATGTGAGTGGAGTGGAAGGGATTTATGTGTGAAGGCTAGGAATTGGTAAGATTGGAATTCTGATAGGAACTATGCTGATATTAATCTGGAGTTCGTTCTCACTATCTTGATGTCAATGTATTATTAATTTGTTTATTTACTATTTACTATTTACTATTTACATTTTTTTTTTTTTTTGCTATATTGTAAACTATTTATCCATTGTTAGTATGGTTGCCTTTCGGTTATATTATACCAACGGAAGTGACTAGCGTTCACTTAATTTGACATTTAAGTAATAGAAAATATGTTTATAATAATGAAATTTCAGAAAGATTAATGCATGGTGTAAACGATATTTTTGAACAACAGTTGCATCTCAAATGGTGATGACGCGAAACGAGACGAGAGTAACATGTCTCTTGTATTGTATTGACTTGTTGAAGTTTTCTATCGTATCTCGTTTTCACAGTTGAACTTATGTAAAAAGTTTGTGACCAGTTGAAATTAGGTACAGGAATGTCTTCATCATTATTACCGCATGTTTCTGGTAAAAGAAGAATATTCGAATTACAAGTCACATTATCAATGATATCATTTTGATGGACTCGAAAAACTTTGTATATTAAATGTATATATTGATAAACCTGGTCTGGTTTTGATACATTTCATTAACTCTGATTCTAATGTAAATAATGGATTTAATGCCAGTCTTTCAATCTATAATTTGAACGGAAGAAGTGACGCTGCTTCTATTCTACCAAGATCAAATGTATAATCATTGGTTTTAGATACAATATATACTAGTATATCATTTTATTAAACTTTTGTGTCTTATTAGAAGTATTGGTCTCATTTAATATTAGTTTAATAAATTATTTAAACAGAAGAATAACTTCTTACGTGCGTACAAGCGTTTATATACACAATTTTTTTCCAAGATCAATTAACCAGACATTTTATCCGTTCCCATTCTTTGTTAATAGCCGATCGTTTAGTATCCATTAAATTATTGGAACACTCGGTAAATATCCAAATGTATAATGTGTAGTTTTAATTATGAGAGCTAGTGTATAAGCTATATCGCTCTCACTGTAGCTGTGAGCTACCATATATATATATATATATATATATATATATATATATATATATGTATATTTATATATATTTGTATGTGTGTAACTTTTTTTTGCTAGAAATCTAACTTGCAAGCTCCTCTCATGTTCTATATATATATATATATATATATATATATATATACATTGTTGGTTATATAATACACAAAAAATTTCTAATATATAAAACGCATGCGCATTAAACTCGTTTCTCCCGAAAAGTCCGAAATTTAATTAAAACTAATAACCTCCCAAAAAATTTTCCCATTTAGTAAAAATGAACCAGTAAACAAGAACTTTTCGGTAATTGATTCTGATGAATTGACTCGGAGTCGGTAGTAATGAATTTGTAAAACCCATTGTAATTCTGTAACGTATATCGAATTTGTGTGAGATATTTCGGTGTTTGAATTTAATTATAAAATATTTGATAATAAATAAATTCGCATTCATTCGACTTGAATCGACTTAATTCGATTCAAACATTACCAAAATAGAATGTAATACGTTTAAATAAGGATTCATTTTAGATACTGGACAACACAATGTGACGCTATTCACTAATGATGTTCATAACTTTTACTTCCAATATAATCTAATATTTAAAGTCTAAGGGCGCAATTCCACTGAGGCAAATTTTGAGGCGCAATTCCACATGCAACATGTAGCATGCGGCATTGACGCATGCTACACACAGTCTTTCCATAGAAGGAACACAAAGCGATAAAAAATTGTCGCAAGCTACAAGTTGACCGTTGTTGCCTGTCGATTTCGTCATCTTTCGGCATGATTCAACGTGTCGAACAGTGTCGTTGTCTATCCAACAGTCAACGTATCGGTGCGGCTTGGAGCGGGCAACATGGAGTGGAGGAACGAAAAAACTGCGTCTTTTATTGACGATTACCATAATTTCCCCGAATTATGGAATAATAAAATCGCCGAGTACAAAGATATAAGAATTAAAAACGATAAGTTGAAACAATTATCGGGTAAATATAATTATTGTACGGTGATAGAGGTAAAAATAATTGGTTTATTTCGAAATTTCGAAATAAAGCATCATCGTCGGCAACCAACTTATTGTACAAATTATACTGAATTTCTTGACCATTGACAGGGGTCAAGAAATTTGACCATTGACAGGGATGTCAATTTCTTGACCATTGACATCTTTCAGGGGTCACAGTGGACACTGAGAGTGTGGCTTAAATGTTAAGAAGCTTTTTTATCAAAAGAAAAAACTGATCATTACAGATTTCCAGTGATTCACTGAGCTATAGATTTCCAGTGATTGTGCCATATTTGATATTCATTCAGAAATATTGTGCCTTCATTTTCATATAGCTCTCTTCTCCAATATCGTGGTGTTTTTCTTTTCCTTTTACGATTCAAAGCGATTACCAAATACGCAGTTGCCGCGACTGTTTGTAATGACATGATGTACCAAAGTGAAGTTGCCTGCGTTATTATCGAAAAAAGTTTATTATGCATTTTATGGTTCCGATACAGTTCCGTATCGAAGCTATGTCACTCGAATTCGCTAGAACTAAGTTAAGAACGTGAGCCACACGTGATATGTCTTGTGTTTCATCAACCAGTACAATAAAAAATTTGCCTCTTTGACGACTCTCGAAACACAAAAATTGACATATCTCCCTTAATATTCGAAAAATCGAAAAATTTATAAGAAGTAAAGTTGTAGGTACTAAGTTTTACTGTAATTTTGTCTCTTATCATTTTTTCTGTTACCCTAATATATACAGAAATATTGTCGGTTTAAGATTGAAAATTAAATTCCATAATATCTCTGTACACATTAGAGTTTGAGCAAAAATGATAAGGTGATGATTTGTAGCAAACATGATTTTCTACAACTTTAATCCTTACACATTTTTTGATTGTTCTAATATTAAGACAGATATTCTATATTTTGTGTCTTCTTCTTTCTTTATCCCCCCTTTCCCCTTGACGTATGTCATTTATTAATAAAATTGGCCTTGCAATATACTAAAATCATATCAGATACGACCTTTCATTTTGATCAGACTAAAGTTGTGATCGCTAGAGAGTTATTTATGTATAAGTTGAAGCAGCTCCTGCGTAATGAATTTTTTATGATTCAGTTGGCATCTTGAGTACCGACGCGCTGTTTGAAAGTCGTTTGAAATTATATACTAGTATATGTATACTGTTTTATTGCGGAATCTCCCTGATTCGCATATAATTTTCTATACAGTTCTTTTCGCGCGGGTACCCGATCAGCTGATATAGTTTGGAAATACAAACTTTGGAAAAAAGTATAATATTTATTTGTCATGTTATTATTTATGAATACTAATTAATTTGTAATTTTTTTTGTCAGTTTATTTTCTAAACAAAAAAAAAAAAACAAAATAAATAAAAATAAAAAACGGATTGTAATTTTTGTTGAACGTTATTGTTAAGTGAAAATGAATGGTTAAGTAACACATAATGAAATGTTAATATACATAAAAAAGGCATGTTAAATAACAGTATTTAGATTGTGAATTGTCCGTGAAGCTGTCCGTCCTTCCTTCGCATCGTCAATACTACACAGATACCCAACAACAACATATACTAACATAACTAACCTAACTAATAATACTATACATAATAGTATGTGTAGTCACTTACTAGCGGGGGAAACTATTCACACAAAGTGTATGATGGGTCCTACAAACATTCATACATACAAACATACAACGACTCTATAGTGAATACTATTTACAGTAAATTTGAAAGAACATTGTTATTAGATATTTGTAAATATAGTAGGGTCTCTTTTATCAATGTATAGTGTGTACAATAGACAGCAACAAAGTGGCGTTCTTTTGAATGAATAGGGAATATGCATGGAAATTTTTTTGCACATTTATTTTCAGAATATGAAAATACTGTTAATACTGTAATAATATTTAAAAACGAAATTAAAATCCGACAAATATCAAGGAAGCTATAAGCTTTTAAAGATTATTATCTGTCTCTTTCTTGCAAAAATACTAAAAACAGAGTTTTACGTGTATTTTAAATGGTGAAAGTGTAATATGACGTCACATAACATATCAAGAGGGCTATCACCCTGTTTGTCTAATCGGGAATTTCAATCATTCATATCTCGCTTATTTTTAAAGTTATTTAAAAAGTAATTTTACCTTGATATTTGCCAAGTAAACATGCTTCAATTCAAGTGAACAAAAATTTTCATGCATAGTTTTTTTTTTTAAATTCTGTCGAGTATTTTTTCTAATACAACAGATAATAGTTGGGCGGGCACGAAGTTTCACATGCTTCTAATGCGAGAGAGAGTGAGAACTTTGATATTAATTATCTCGCGTTCTAAACGGTCAGTTTTGTTAATTTGTGCAGAATCCATTAGGTTTACGAAAATTCGGTTTTTTTGTTGATTTGTGCAGAATCCATTAGGTTTACGAAAAATCGTTCTGCACAAAATTTGTCAATAGTGTTATGACGAACAACTATTTTTCGAGACATTTTTTCACAAACCAAATGTATTAGGCAAAAATGAACTATGAAAATTTTGAAAAAAACACCACCAAACGCCAAAAATTAATTTATGGTCCATCTCTGAAATATTTTATCCGATATAAGTGTAATTTTTTTTTCAAATTTACTAAATTTTAGATAAAAAATTCAATTTTGATAGAAAATCTGACATTAAGATGAAGTTCGTAAATCGGCAAAATCGGACCGTACTAACCCCCACCAGGGAGAGAGAAATATCTATCATTGAAACCGTTAGAGGTAGAAAAAAAATTTTAAGATAAAAAATATTTCTTTTTTAAAAAGAATCAACTTTTATTTGAAACTTTTTTCATAAATTCAATATATACCGGGTGTTAAGCAATAGGGAATATGCATGAAAATTTTTTTTCACTTGAATTGAAGCATGTTTACTTGACAAATATCAAGGTAAATTTACTTTTTAAATAACTTTAAAAACAAGCGAGATATGAATGATTGAAATTCCCGATTAGACAAAGAGGGTGATAGCCCTCTTGATATGTTATGTGACGTCATATTACACTTTCACCATTTAAAATACACGTAAAACTCCGTTTTTAGTATTTTTGCAAGAAAGAGACAGATAATAATCTTTAAAAGCTTATAGCTTCCTTGATATTTGTCGGATTTTAATTTCGTTTTTAAATATTATTACAGTATTAACAGTATTTTCATATTCTGAAAATAAATGTGAAAAACAATTTTCATGCATATTCCCTATTACTTCAATTATCTGTTATTTTTACTTATTCTATCTAACTTTTATGGATATTTCGCCCATATACCGTTTGAGTACCTTGAACACACTGTAGATTGATTATAATAAAATAACAGCAAGCAATATAGTTTTTATTATATAAAAATAATACCAATTATTATTTATGTATTGATGACTTCTTGTGGTAATTTTAGCCCGAACAATGTGCGTATATTTACGCATTACATATGCATAGCGCTTATTACATACCTCTAGTAAAGATATACACATAGACAGTTCTAACTAACATTGGTTGGCAGCAATGGTTGTTGTTGTTGATGGTTAATGCTTATTTAATAAAAAACGGATATGTCAAATTATTTTTGAGTTTGGTGTGAAAATGACACAGTACCTAATGATTTTAAAATTACACGGTAATTTGGATTTGGAGACCTATTATATGTATTATTACAAATTACAAATATTTTTATATTTTGTGCTGCGGCTGTGCTCGCGTTTACAACACATTTGTAACGGTTAGAAATTAATGTCATTTTCAAGAAACTTACTACTGAGTTCACCTTATCCGGCCCCAATCTCGGACTAGCCGTTCAAATCTCAAGAGAACTTTATTTCCCATTGTAGCTTTTCACTACAATATTATTCTATTAAACTTTTGTGTCTTAACAGTAGTATAACTTCTTACGTGCGTACATAAGTACACACACACACACTTTTCAAGAAATGATCATTTGTCATGATTTCCAGGATTAGTTTGGACCGGACTCGATACGGATAATTAGATAAATCGTGGCATAAGATCATATCCGAAAAAAAGTGTGTGTGTCTACTTATGTACGCACGTAAGAAGTTATACTTCTTTTTTAATAATTTATTAAAATAATATTAAATAAGGTCAACATTACTATTAAGACACAAAAGTTTAATTAAATGAGAAAGTAAAATGATGATGAAGACATTCCTGTACCTAATTTCAACTGTATAGTCAAATTTACCTCCAATTATCCGATCCGGATAATTGGAGGTAATAGGCTATAATATTTATTTATTAATTTTTTTGTTTTTAGTGCAATACCCATTAAAATAGAAGCTTGTATTTGTGTCGTTTTTTTGTGAATTCGATTCGAAATATCAAATTAGAAAAATTAATGTACCCAAAAAAAAAACACAAACAATACTAAGGAAAAAAAAAACTGATTTACTTCATTAAACTTTAATGACACGATTTTAAGAGGCTAAAAAAATTTCATGTAGCATTAAATCAAATTACCAACCACAAAAAAATGCTCGCAAAAACAATGGAATTTATTTTTTGATGTTAAATAAATAATATAATGATTTTTAATGAAATGTCATTGTTTTGAAAATTCTTAAAAATCATATTGAATACCGTTAGGTCGGACTGGCGGGGAGGGGGAGTCGGGAGGTCGGGGGGTGGTTAGTTGGTGGCGGATGGTTACAACATCAAAAGTCATCGTCAACATTGAATAATAAGTACTGATGACGCAACTCAATAATAACCAAATTATATTATAATTTTTTTCAGATAAATTTGTGCTCACGTCATTCTTTGTTTTGTTTCATTCAAGTGATTTTGTTTGTTTTTATACCCGGTACACATAATATATATAATATATAACGGTATATTAAGTTTAGTCCCGACTTTGTAACGGTTGAAAACTTGATTGATTGCTTGATTCATCTTCGGGTCTAAAAAGTATTGCACTTCGAGCTTATGGTCCATTGTGCTCCCCCTTCTACCTCAGTCCAAAGAGATTCGCTTCTCCCCTATGTTGGCAATAGCTTGGAGCTTGCTTGTCTGGAGCTTGGAGCTAGTTCTAAACGCTCAGAGATCATTTTCGATGAGAAGCTTTTTATAAGAGCCTTTACACGATCTTGGCCATGAGTATTTACCCAAGAACAGTTGAACTCGTGTACCGCCAATTCTTTTATTTTATATTTTATTGTCAATTTTGCCAATCCAAGAAACGGTTCTGGGCCGTTTGGTGAAGTATTAGCCCAGCCAATATAGACTTTGCTATGTATACCTAGACCTTTTCAGTAAGACGATACACTCCAGGACAATTTATAAGTTTATTTAAGGCGGACTTAAAACGCTTTAAGCGCGCCCTGACTATCGGATAAAATATGTATTACTCTGCCTTTATAGTTTTGCTGAAGATTCTTATGGCACACACTTCAGCCTAGAATACCGAGGCGTATTTACCAAGACTGACATAGATATTCGTACTTGATCGCTCAGACTATAGTCCTGATTCTACTCCAGTATTGGTAGTACGAAAACACTAAAAGTATACAAAAACAGTTAATTTGCGAATGCAATTTTTAGGATCGAACTCGACCGCCCTGGGAGCATAGTTAAAATAATTTATTTAAGTGATTAAGATAGTTGCCGTGCTAATGGGCATAATTATAGAATGTTCCAAATTTTTGCATGCATACTAAGGGTATTATTATACACTCACATTTAAAATTTTAAATCGATTGACCAAACTCGAGAAAAACTTAATTAAAATTCGAATAATTAACATGGGGAGCCATGGGGATCCGTTTTAAACCTTACTTCTACCAGTTTTTTATATTTAATAAAAAAAACGACACTTAAGAATCTTTTTAAAAAAAAAGCTATCAATTATTGGATTTGTTCTGCATATTAAAAAAAAACGAGAATTATGGACCGTCTCATTGTTTAGTTATAACAACGCAAAGTGAAGCATTTTATAAATAAATATACGTGTCGGCATGCTGAACAGATATAACTTGACAACATTGTACGTCACTATACGTTGTACTATTCGAGTACATATATGTAAACAAACATTATATCAACTGGCGGAATATAAGCGACGATGCCGGATTGCGACTTAATAAAAATGTTAGGTAGTATTTATATATACGTATGTGTAACGTGTCTACCGATACAGTCTTGGACTAAAATTTTAGCTTATTATGCTATATGTTCCTTCACTCTTAGTATACGCATACGCTCCACAACTTTTTGGCAATAGTGTATCACGGCAACAACCTTAAACGACAGGACTGAACAATTCAGTGGATGAAAAATAGACTTTTCCACAATCAATCAGATTTTCTTAATAAAACACAATGATTGTAGACGCAATCAAATCAAACAAAAGCGTAATTTTTCTATATATATATTGAATAAAATTTTCCTTTTCGAAATATTAAATATTTGGTGCGTCGTGGTAGTATTCTGAAATTTCGATAAATTGGTTTTGAGAGAGGGTTCTTTTGATAAATTGATAAAATTTTCCAATAAAAGAAAACAAAATAGAATGTCAATATATGAATCCGACCGCTTACATAAATTGAATGTCTTAAAATATATAAGTGTTTGTCATTTGGCAGAAGAATTGGTCATAATAGTGTCATATTTGTCACAATCCTATTATATGTATAACCCATACCGAATATATTGATTGATTCTTCGACTATGCGAGGAGCAAAAAAGATTCTTCTTTTTTTCCTCGACTAATAAAATTAATGTAGAGTCATATCTTATTTAATACAACTACTGGACATTTGGGTAATTACATTCGATGTATTCTATAGAATTCTATATAGAAAATAGATTATCGTTAATCAATTTTTATATTTTAATTTACGAAACAGAATTTTTTTTCGAAAAAAAATAACTAAAAACCGAGTTCAAAAACTTTGATATTAATCGAATTCAAAAGAAACTTCATGTAATGTTCGAATTCTATATAAAAAATAAATTATTGTTAAACAACTTTTATATTTTAATTTACGAAACAGAATTTTTTTTTCGAAAAATAATAATTTTTCTCGCTTTTTAGTGACTTTGAAGTTCTATAACTTTTATTTTATTTGTCTAAATATGGGTAGACCAACTAAACGACCTTTTTTTTATCCGTTTTTTTTTTTTTTTAATTTTTAGTGCATTTTTTCATAACAAATTTTCAGTTTTTTTTACATGCATTTTCTTTTATTTTTGTAAAAATTTTTTTACTAATAGTACAGTCTTTTGAGCTTCTTTCGCTGAACACATGGATGCAGGTCAGTAGCGTTTATAGGGTGTAACTTCGGAAGCACAAAAGCCACATTAGACCTCTGTCTCTAAGTATACACTCCCATTCAATATATTTGAACCAGTAAGTCACATTCTTACTGAATATAGTAAAATATTACATACAATAACACTTAGAACTGGTTTCAACTGGTTCAATTTTGATGAACGGGAGTGTACATGAATATTTTAACTAAACTAATAATAGATAAATATTGTGAATTTACTAATAAATAATTGAGTTCTCTTTGATTATTTTAATAATATTTTTATTAATCCGTTATTGATTTTAGGCAAAAGAGAATCAAAATCTGTTTTGAAACTCCCCAAATCTTTTCAAATATGAAAAATGTATTTGTCGACTCTATAGAAAAATAAAATGTCTCTCAATTAATGCGAAACGTTTTGTTTATCTTTGAAATGGAAAATATTTGAATCCTGTTTGTTATCAAGTTTTTGGGATAAAACAGTTGTGGGTATTTAAAACAAAATACACTTTAACGACTGTGAAAGCCGAGTTTAGCGACAACGACAAGTTAGGCTGTGTGTGTACTCCATATGATCATTTATAAGTGTCAACTAAGGGTTTACTAACATGTCGCCAACGGCTTAAGCAATCCTTAAAACTAGCGACACTCTAAATACTTTACTAATATGCTTTTATACAATTCTTTGTATGATATGATATGGTATACTGTGTACGACGCTCTGCTACTCTATACCATTAATTTTCACCCACACCCATCGACCATTACATTTTCATTCGAATGTATATATATATATATATATATATATATATATATACCGTACACATTTCTGATTACAATCTTGTTCGTACAGATTCGATTTCAAGAATACTTCTTCTATATGTTATAAAGCTAGAATGAAACATATTGAAAAATCAACAGTATCAATCACGACTCCTTTTTAGCGAATTTCCTGAAAGGAAATAGAGCTATTGGTCTCGTACCGACTTCAAATTTCTTCAAATGTCCATCGATCCACCTATTAGATATCGAAAATCAGCATCTCAAATTTATATATTTATATATATATATATATATATATATATATATATATATATATATATATATATATATATATATGTGTGTGTGTCTAATCACTCCAGCGGTCACAAGTTTGATCTGATTGGAATGAAATTTGGTATTTGAGGCGCATTTGGTATTCAAAAGATCAAGTTCGTTAATGGGTAAAATCGGGACATTTTTTTAGCTATTTCTGCCCACATTTTACTCATTAAGAAGCAAACAAACGTTAGTTTTAGCGAATTTCCTCTTCAACGGAATGGAATAATCATTTCCCCTTGTTCAATTTTACGCATTTTAACACTTGGTATTTTTGGCCTTTCAAATACCAAGAGCTCCTCAGTAATCTATTCTTATGAGAGATCTTCTTTATTTTGAGATTTCTTCATTCTCTAAGCTCCCCTCCTCTTGATCGACTCATTAACGAACTTGATCTTGCAAATACTAAAAATGGTGACCGCTAGAGAGATTTTATTTGCCGTTATTGTTATATCTTCAATAGTCTCCATTTGATAGGTTAATAATGTTAAATGGTTGAATAAGGACCCTCTAATTATAAGGACCCTAATCCTATATCAACATATGTATATATATATATATATATATATATATATATATATATTTATATATATATATATATATGTATATATGTTGATATATATATATATATATATAAACATACACATACGTTTATGTGTCTGTGGACTCTTTACCGGTCACAATTTTATTTCGATTGGAATGAAATTTGGTATTTGAGACGCTTTTGGTATTCAAAAGGTCAAGTTCGTTATTGAGTAAAATCGGACAAGGGTAAAGGGGGGTTTAAAGGGACGGGGAAACATAAAATTTGACATATCTTCCTTAATATTCGAAAAATCGAAAAATTTATAAGAAGTAAAGTTGTAGGTATTAAGTTTTACTATAATTTTATTTCTTATTATTTTTTCTGTTACACTCATATTTACAGAAATATTGACGTTTTAAGATTCAAAAATTAAATTCCTTAATATCTGTGTACACATTAGAGTTTGAACAAAAAATTATAAGGTAATGAATTGTAGCAAATATGATTTTCTACAACTTTAGTCCTTACACATTTTTCGATTGTTCTAATATTAAGAGAGATATTTTATATTTTGTGTTTTCTTCTTTCTTTATGCCGCTTTTCCTCTTGACGTACGTCATTTATTAATAAAATTGACGATGCAAATAATAAAATCATATACGACATTTCATTTTGATCCGACTAAAATTGTGACCGCTAGAAATGATTTATGTATTCGAAGGAAATTTTATTGGACTAAAATTGGATACGTTGAAGCTGCTCCTGCGTAACGAATTTTTAAGTAAGCAGTAGTTGTAGCCTAGCTAGAAGGCCTTTCTAGACTTTTTTATCGACCCCTAATTCATCCTCTCCGCTGTCTCTACCCTCTACCACAACTGGTTCGTTTCCTCTACCGCCATGTTCGTTTTTGAACCAACCCGTCTTCTTTATGAATAACAGGATAAAGCTCAGCAAAAGATGGAAGGCGTATCATCCACCCCGTTACAGTCCTGACAGATCGCACTGTCCTTTAACCTCATGAGAGATAGATCCCTCTTGAGCCTGCAGTTACCAGTAAGAACCCCTACCAGAAGGTTTATCACTTTTCGGTTTTTGTCAAGGTTAACCTTGCGGCTTTAATAAGATATAATTTTTGTGATATATTTGGACAGATGATAGAGGACATAGTATATGCAAGAAATTAGTATATAGGATATCTAACGACACAAATAAAACACAACTTTTCTAATTGTATTTAAAAAACATTTCCTATTTACATGGAAAAATTATTTTCTAAGCAATGAGGAAACATCCAATGAATTTTCTGGCCAAAATTCCAGCAAATCACTTTTGATATTCAAAATCTTCAAAAAATGTTTTTTGACGTTTCAACCAGCTTCGTTAAAAAAATGGAAGTTTAAATGTTCGAAAATATGTATTTCAATCGAATTTCAGACGCAATTTTCCACAAGATTATAAAAGTCCTTTAGGATTTATCCCGATTGTACAATTGAGGAAAGTCTATGAATGCTTCGAGGAGCTGAACCACCAGGCACTGTGTAACACAGTCAGACTAATCTAGGTACCAGGTCACTCTGGCATTAAGGGGAACGAAGTAGCGGACTCGTTGGCACGAGAGGGGTCATCTCAAGCGCCCCTTTCACCTGAGCCAATCGTTCCCATAGCAAGCTGCTCCGCAATTTATCGAATCAAGGGGTGGCTGTTACAGGCTCATCTCGATTACTTGGACTTTGCGCAGGGCATGCAACAGGCCAAGTTGTGCATAAGCACGGCTTGGCCATTCGACTGTGCTCGGTTGAGGCTCAATAGAATGCTGTTGAGAAGTGTGGTGGGGCTCTTGACAGGACACTGTCGATTAAACTATCACCTTCATAACTTGGGGATCTCTGATGATCCCACTTGTAGGGCCTGCATGGAGGACGATGAAACCTCAATACATGTTATATGCACCTGCAGAAGCCTGCAGGGTGCCAGATATAGAATGTTTGGGTCCGAACTTTTGGACCAATCAATCCTTAGGGCAATTCCGACGGAGAAGTTGTGGGCCTTCTGTGTGGCGTCTAGCCTCGACAGAATCCTATGCTTCATCTACTTATTTACATCTTACGCGGAGCCGTCTCGCCTTCGGGTGACAGGTTGTTCTCAAGGAGGACACAGAGGACCCATTGGTCTAGGTGCTAGGGACCCGTTTGCGGTACCCCTCTTTTTGATTATAATTATCCCGATTGTAATTTGAATAATTTTTATATAGGAATCTAGAGCACGGTAGTCCGCAAGACCGAGTTTATTGTATAACATATATATTAACATATTTCATAAAAAGTCTATGATAGTGATTGACAGTAGTCAATTCTATATAAGCTGAGATGGTGGTGCTAATTTTTGTAATACTATTTCTCATAGTTTTGAAATATCGTATAATACTAGGGAATATGCATGAAAATTTTTTATCACTTGAATTGAAGCATGTTTACTTGACAAATATCAAGGCAAAATTACTTTTTAAATAACTTTAAAAATAAGCGAGATATGAATGATTGAAATTCTCGATTAGACAAAGAGGGTGATAGCTCTCTTGATATGTTATGTGACGTCATATTACACTTTCACCATTTAAAATACACGTAAAACTCCGTTTTTAGTATTTTTGCAAGAAAGAGACAGATAATAATCTTTAAAAGCTTATAGCTTCCTTGATATTTGCCAGATTTTAATTTCGTTTTTAAACATTATTACAGTATTAACAGTATTTTCATATTCTGAAAATAAATGTGAAAAAAAATTTTCATGTATATTCCCTATTATTGTTAACATTGAAATAAGATATATATACCGCTTTATATAAATAGTTTTCTTCTCTTCCATATAAAATCACATAGTTTTTCTGCAATGTTAATAATTTATTGTTTTAAAATTTTTCAAATTACGATCTCTATAGAGATAAAAATAAAATAGTCATTATATATGAAATATTCCATAAATTAATTAAAAAAATATTGAGTGTTCACAAAAATAAATTTACATGAAGATTATTTCATAAATAAAATTTCAATTAAGCTGCATCTCCGATACGTAAATACTATGGGCCACAGAATACGCGTTCATTTTTCAAAATTTTTTAGTTAATTTGTACCTTTTATCAATCAGTTTTCGAGAAAATGTTTCGATTAAAAGTTGTTAATATATGTATAATGAACAAATTTTATACGAAGTATTTTTTCGTAAGCCGACTCAATAAGGTACAAATTAATTATAAAATTTTTGATAAATGAGCGCCACTATTGTGGCTATGAGTACATACATGAGTTTCGTTGAACCAATAATGTAATGGTTAAGGATGTACGAGCACTGAAATTTCAAAAAGATTAAGGTTTGATTTTTGTTTACATGAAGTGCATATAAATCAATTATAAAAGTTTCAGGGGAGTTACGAAGGTCTTGCATTAATTATTTAATGTTAAAGTTCAAGTTTTAATGCATTGCTCTTATGGAGAAACCCATATTTTTACACATATTTTCACATATTTTGATAATTTTCACTTGGAATAAAATAAGACGAATAAAAAAAAAACTACGCAATAGAAAATAGAAACATTAATAAAGAGATTGATCCAATAAAATTCCAGTATGACGGGTCTTAAAAAGAGAAGATATTTAAGAAAAAAAACTGAGATTTCCGGAAAGTTTTTTTTTTGTCGGCGGTAGCTTAATTACCCGAAATCTCAGGCTTTTTTCTTAAGGACGTTCCCAAAGAGCAGTCGTGCTCAACTTAAAAAAAATTTCATTATGTAAACTACAATAGATCAAATAAAATATAGTTGAGGTACAGTGTTACTTTTTGCTGCAGTGTTACTATATTTTATTTGATCTATTGTAGTTTACATAATGGAATTTTTTTTTAAATTAAGGACTTAAACAATAGTTATAAGATAACTAATACCGCTTGTTTGTTTGTTATTTTTGTAGAAAGATATTTGTTACATCTTCAATTACTTATTCTCATTTTTTTAAAACAATCGTAAGAAAATTACTATTGATATTTAATAAAACGTGTGTGACAACATTAATCGGGGTCAGTTTTATATGATAACATACAAATTTTAACTGTCAATATTTACAAATGTAGTACCGTATGGACCATTAAAAAAAATTCGTGGAAGATACTTCTAACTACATATATTCAAAATTACAGAATAATCGTAATAAAACTGATTTTCTTGGGAACGTCCTTAAATATCTTTTTTGTTAGGCCCGGTATGACGGGCCTAAGTTAAATTTTAATTTTAACTTAAGACAAAAAAATAATAAACATTATTGTGGACTTTTATGAATGTACTATATAAGATTTTGAAGAATTTTATAAATGGATTATACATCGGCGCTCGTACATCCTTTTAATATCGTATCGTTTTAATAAACAAACGTTACAAACGACTCACGTAAAAGCTTACATATACTGATATGAGATGATGAGAATTGAAATACAGGCGTTGATGATGCTCTATCTAAAAAATAAAAGAAAATAAATGTATATATTTGTATCTTTGTTTATATGTAATAATCATTTACTGTATGGTTCACAAAAAATATACCCCCTCATCCAACATTCAATAGGTTTCATTAAAAACATATACCATAATCTTATGGAAATCATCATTTTTGTAAAGTTTCTGTTAAATATTGAACTATACAAAAGTGTGCCAAGTTTCAACAGAATCCGTTCACAGATGACAATTCAGTGGGTGAACAATCCATTTTTACCTATTTTTCTACCCTTAGACACGAATTTTGTTTTTCAAATTTTATGGTATCAACTTCGAAGTATACCCAATCCAATAAAAAAGGAACTATTGAAATCGGACTACTCTGTAAAAAGTTATGCGTGATCATACATAAAAAAAACATTTAAAAAAAATATACAGGTTGAATTGAGTACGTCCTTCTTTTCGCCGATAAAAAAGGAACTAGATTATTACTAACTGATTAGAACTAACTGATTATTTATGGAATAAAATGTGGATTCATATTAACTAATATACGTATTTTGAACACCAATTCACCTTTGAAGGCCAAATTGTGCAGTCTTCTGTTTGTTTCGACGAAATTTCTTAATTACAACGTTATTAGAAATTGTACATTTAATTTTTCGAATAAATATGGAATCCGATTGGCTTTAAATTTCTGTTTTACCTATTAAAAGTATTAATAAGAGACTGATTCTCTAGAAAGTAAAAACTTTTAATTGAAAAGTATCTGCGGTCATATTGACCTAATCTATGCTATACAGATATGCAATCACCAATTTTTAAAGAGTATTAATTTTTGAGACACTTTGTACATGTGATATTATAAGAAGGTATAACAAGTAGCTACCTGTATTAAGTCAAAAGAGGCCGGTCATTTCAAAATTTATTTTCTGTAGATAATATTTGTTATGGTTCATTAAAACGTAATCAGAGCTCGGATTATTAATAGTTGAATATCATGGTAAACTTAGATCTAATTTTCATTTAACCCTTCTATGTATATAAAATCGAATTACTCATGTAAAAATATAAAATGAGTCATTTGAACTTAATATTAATAGTTTGACACACCCCACGGAGTAAATTACAATTGTAGGTTACATTTTATTATTATACCATAAGAACTGTAAATAGGTATTTAAATTTTTCCGGGATAAGTATCCTTTGTTAATTCAGGACGTACAACTATCCAATACGCTAAAATGTAAAAACATCCGTTCAGCAATTGCAGAGTAACGTTTGGTTACTGTCCCACAGGAACTATACATTTTTCGGGATGAAAAGTACTCGACTAGGCTCAATGTGCATCTGATATAGGTGCTGGACCATAGGGACATGCCGGAGAACTGTAGTGCCGACGAGATACCAGAAATGGTACAACGCTACCGGACGTTACTCCTGATAGAAACCAAATTAGGTAAAGCTAATATACGGAGGCGAGAGGAACGCCTAATAAACACACATACACACAAGCTTTCGCATTTATAATATAAGCAGGATAAAATTTTGGTATGAGTTCGAAAGACTCCACTCATACACTGAAGGGTTAAGATCATTCATTATTTGTGAGTTAAACTTTTTTTTTTTGGTACTTCGTAATAATCTTTTGATGTGTAATCATACATAATCATGTTTTAATATTTTTTGATTTTTTTTTCCTAATACGGTTTTACTATATAAATTTTTCGGTTTTTTTTTTGTGTCGTTCTTTGTGTACGGTAGTGATGCGGTAGATAAGTTTGCTACGCCCTTTAAATTTATATTAAAATAATCAATAAAATCCTTTTAATATACAAATTTTTTCCAATCAATTTTACTTTCATCACAAATTGAAATTGATTTAAATTTAAAATTCTCTAAAGTACTTGTGGAGAAATGGTAAGGGGATTTATTAGTAATTCAAGGAATTATTTAAATATTGAACTGAATTTTTTATTCTTAACCCTTTCATCATAAATTGATTTCAAATTAAATTTTTATCTCAACCATTCAATTCAGATTTTGTGGACTTATTTCAAAATTGCATATTTACTTTGGCAAAATCATGACTTCGTTAATAGGTCCAAAAACAGTTAAGCAGGAGTTTCCTCAGAATAAATTTCTGTCCGATTGGATGTAAACTATGGGCTCTAGAGTTTAATTACTCCATCGGTATTCGATAATAGCCGATGCAAGGACAAAAGAGGTCACCTTGTTGTGGGTACCAGGACTGCGGGGTTGAGGGAAATGAAACGGGCGATGAATTCGCCCGTGAAGGAGCGACACTCTCATGTCAGGGCTGGAACCGGAACCATATTTAGAAAATAACTAGGGGACAGACTACCTCTACCCTAAAATAATGGGTGGATAAGTCTATGGACAGGAAATGGAAACATACAGCAAGGAGGTTGCAGATAAGTCAAACTAATGATCGCTGGGTACAATTCCACGACCAGTCCAAGTGGCCGAGCGGTCTAAGGCGTTATGTCTGCGCTGTATGCAGTACTTGGAAACTGGGAGGTTATGGGTTCGAATCCCGACATCGGCACTTTGTCAATTATTAAGAAAAAAATAGAAAGGGCGGTTAACTGACTAAACTGTCGGCGTATGGACAAGAACGAAGTAACCGGCTATGCTTGAGAAGGTTTTCTGCAGTTTCCTTCACGAACTCCAGACGAATATCGGCACAGCTCCTATGGTAGTTTATACACAAAAATTCCTTCCACTCGACTCACATCCTCACATCCTTAGGCATCACAATGTATCTTATGGTCGAAGTGTATCCCGTCCAGGGTAGCCTCTACAATCTATCTATCTATCTACAATTCCACGGATAAACATGGCTTCTTCGTAAAAACTAGAAAGATATAAACCTTCTGGCTGGGATGCTTACCGGTCATTGTAGGCTCAAGAGGCATCTATCTCTCGTTAAGAGGTTAAAGGGCAATGCGATCTGTCCTACCAACTTCTGGTTGAATGTCCTTACAGAGCTAGAATGAGGTACCTAGCCTTCGGCTCAATCGAAATGAGGAAATTGAGGTAAAACCGCTAGGGTGCATCTCTGTCCTACCATTCGCAAAGAACTCGGGTAGGTTCGACCCGAACACAGTTCTAGAAGAACAAGGCATAGTAAAGGATAGCAGAGATTGAGGGGATGGGTTCTTTAGGGTTCGGTACAAAAGTCCTACTTGTACAGACTTCGACCTCCCCTCTACTACTATTACATAGTCCTGATAGTGGCTACAGATACATATATATATAAATAAAGTTTCCCTACGGAACCTTAAAATAATCCTACTGTGTACTTGAATAAAAAATCACACGCATAATTTTGATAGTTGAAATGGAAAATTTAAAAATAATAATTTAAAACAAAAAAACCAACACAGTAAATAATTATGACGGACGAGTAAATAATGTCCATAGTCCGATGTGTCATTCGTCATCAAATACAATAGTTATGAGTAGAGACCGGATTCTATAGGCACTAGAACAAATTGGAAACTGCGTAGGTTAGAAAGATGACCAAAAATCTCTGTTTTACATGGAAAATGGCTACAATTAACAGTGTAATTTGTTAAAAAATCCTGTATATATTAAGCGACCCGTACATTTATACTATTTATTTTATTGTGTTTTATACTTTTATTTTGGGAATTTTTTTTTTCTCGAAACTCGTAGTTCTACCTCTAGAACTGGCTCGAGAAAATCGCTAGCTCCTTATCGCTTACGAACACACGTCCAGAAAGGAAGTAATTATAAGGTTTTATGAACACCTCTACCCAAATTGTTTTTCTATTATCAATATTCCCTTAAGACGAGATAACCAGCTAAACGTTGGGTGACTTCAAGCTCGTGAATGGGCAATATTTGTCCATGCTTTCATCCGCTTGAGGGGACAATATTTATATTTAAAAACAAATAACTTTTGTTTTACTTTAATTGCTAGTCAAGTGGCCTTGTGGTCACATGTCCTCTGCTTGGATATCGAAGGCTGCCAGTTCGATTTCCAACGATGGAAGCTTTTCAACAGTATCAGCATAGTGCCTCTCAAAGTCGGTTGCAGTCGCACAACCATCTCTTGTCCTCCACCCACTTCAGTAATGCAATGTACTTGAGATTATTAAAGGTTAAAAAAGATAATGATGTGAGAGGCCTCTGTTATAGATTGTGTGTCTCAGAAACGGAACTAAATTATTATAACTTTTGTATGAAACTTTTCTTCACAAACATCTGTAATAGATAATTATTAAATATATTAAATTTTATAATTGATTTGTGCCTTATTTAGTCGGCTTTCGAAAAAATGCTTCAGATAAAAGTTGTTCATTATAACTATACTAACAACTTTTATTCAAAACATTTTCCGAAATCCGAATAATAAGGCACAATGTACATATACCGTCTGTTTTGTACAGCTTTGCCAATAGAGAATCAATGTTAAATATTATTTACTATATAACTAGACAATGCTTCATAAAGAAATAAAAATAGTAGGGGACTCTGTAGTTAGTAAGTGGGATCACTAAATCCCCGCTCTTAAATGACAACAAACCATCATCATAACACAAGCAGCCCAGATGTTTGTAAGTATGTTTATGTATGTATGGTTTTATAGTAAATATTTTATTTGTTTATTTATAACATTGATTCCCTATTAGAAATGCATTTGAAAACAGACTCGTAAGGTATATTTTTGTGTATTTTTATACATCTATGTGAGTTTGACAATAAAATAAATACTGATAATATTCTCAGTATATATATGGTATTTAAACAATTAAGCTAATAATATTGTTCAATTTTACCTTAGAATCCGTTCTTTAGTTAGAAAACGTTAGCTGTTTGAACTCCGTATAGAAGTGTCCATCAATGGTTTGGAGTGAGTCAAGTGTGTTTGTGTGGAATATAAATAATAATTTGTGGAAGTGAACTAATGTTTTGATTTGAATGGTTGAGGTAGATAGAATGGTACTGTTGTGATGGTTATGGCCATGGTAGTGTGGCGTGTCAGTGTGTTCTCTCTGGTCACAATACACAAAGCACATTAAAAACCCATTAAAAATAACTAAATATGAAATGAATCAATCTTTGTTGGTCTTAGTTTAACACATCTATACAACATACTTGAACAAGTATGTGATGTAAATATACCCTCAATTGTTAGTTCTTCAACCACTCCACTCATTCTAACCAACAAAATTTTTTCTCTTATTTAAAAAAAAAAAACATTGTCATTTAGAAGCTCCGTCGTAGACTAATCGAATTGTCTTAAAGGGAGACATCATAATGAATATCAAATCAAGTTATCAAGACGAATCAGTCCAAGTAGTCGATCGGTCTAAGGTGTTATGTCTACGCAGTATGCCTACTTGGAAACGGGGAGGTTATGGGTTCAAATCCCGACATCGGCAGTTTGTCAATTATTAAGAAAAACAAAGAGCGGTTAACTGACTAAACTGTCGGCGTATGGACAAGAACGAAGTAACCGGCTATGCTTGAGAAGGTTTTCTGCAGTTTCCTTCACGAACTCCAGATGAATATCGACATAGTTCCTATCATAGTCGGCTGCAGCCGAATATCCTACCAATTCCTAGCCTATACACAAAAATTCCTTCTGCTCCACTCACACCTCACATCCTTAGGTATCATAATGGACCTTATGGTTGAAGTGTAGCCCGTTTAGGGCAGCCTTTACGATCTATCTATCTATCAAGACATAAGTTCTAATATTATTTATTAGAAGATTTTTAGTTTCAAATCGATTGAGGCCCAAGGTCCTGCACCAAACTTTTTCCATGTATTTTGATCTACTGAACACGATTTTCGAAGGTGCTGTGGCTGTAAAATATGGCGATAAGTTGATATAAACAAATTTTAAAAAAGACGCAATTTGGACTGTCCCTTGTCGCTGTATGCCCTACGAACCAGCTACGTAATTGCCTTGTGTCCTTTTGTCATTTCCTTTTCGACGCTACCGTAGATCTTGGATTCGGTACGTGAGTTTTCAGACTCGTTAGATTCCTTTCGAAGCGAGCTTTCTTCTGATATGCATTTTTTATAATTCCGAGACGAAATCTTTAATTTTTTTTCAATTTTCACTTATATTCCGGCGAAAATTTGTATTGCCTCACTGTGGCTCCTAGTAGTACTAAGCGAGCTCTTTACAATGACACCCAAATCAATGTCCTAGTTAAACGCGTTTCAATGTTACACCTATATATTTACACGGTGCTTATTCGTAACCAATCACGCGCATGCATTAGTTCGATAACGGCACAGGCACACCAAATACATCGCGACAGATAAGTAAACACATGATCTATCTGTTGTGGACTCAAAGATTGAAAACCTATAATTATTCTCGAATTAATTACCCATTGAAATTTAACGGTATTTTGTAACACAAAAATGTTTGACCAACCACCAGTGTAACGAGAGAATAGACATTTTCACGTCAAGAATTTGTTCTGGTACTTAAAAGTACTTTGCAGGATTTTTCGTAAAACTCATAGTTTTCCCTAAAAAATTCTCAAACCATTAACATTATCGCAAATAAGCGGCTCTAAAAGAGGGTTTCCTAATGCTCACTGTTACAAGAACTACTTGGATACAGCCTCTTTGTTTTCCTCAAAGCGATCCGGGGGTTGGAATTCGGATATTTGGAGTTTCTACTGTATATTTAAGTCATTTTTCGATATTCACAAGGTAGGATCGATAGACATATCGATATCGAAATCGTTCATATCGGTATTCAATGATAACTGAGATTGTTTCTCATTTATTTCGGTTAATGAAAAAAAACCAACGCCATTCACAATATCGTGTATTGTTTCACGAATTCAATAGCGCAATTGCTTCAGCATTGATTTCAAACAAACAGCATTAAAATCTAATTGAAATAAAATCAATTGACGATACTATTTTTTGTAGTGAAGTGTAACAAGATCATACAAGAGGTACAGCGCAGTCTCTCTTAATGGACCAAAACATTTTTTTTTTCTAAAAATTGATCTGAACACAAAAAAAAAAAAAGAAATAATACAGATCTTTTTAATTTAAAAAATCAAACGTGCATAACTAGTTTTACAATCTCAAACACTATATCTTTACACCTTCACCCGTCTTCCGCCCTCGCTTACCCCCCGCCACTGTCTTTAAATTTACATCAATGAATAATAATAAAATACGCGTGCGTAAATACAATTGTTACTTAAAAAAATCCGGTCAAGTGCGGGTATCACTCATCAACTTAGGGCCCCGTAGTATCGGTTAAGTAGCAAGAAGTTATAAAGTAACAAATAATGCTGTATTGTGACGCTTAATACACAAATAATAATATGTTAGAATAATTAGTTAATGTTAACTTCAAAGTAATATTGTCAATGATATGAAAAAATTGACTCAAACATCAGTATCATCCGTGGTATAATTGTAGCACACTGAAGGTATCATTCAGAGATCCAGAGTTCGATACCTGATGAAAGGGGTAATTTTTTTATATCAATATTTTATTTAAAATTCAAGGACATGCTTGTCTATTAGTATACGCTAGTTCTTTCATAATATGTTTTCGTAATCTTAATAGAAATTAACAAATAACAAGTAAAAAACAACTAATTTAATTTCTTAAATGCTTGAACTATGTATAAAAATAAAAAGAATTGTAGATCTAAAGGTGCTATATACATATACGCTTTTGTAATCAACAGTAATTACAGATATTTGAGCTGAAAATGTGACAAAACTATTCAGTTTAAGAAAACAACAATAGTCGTTTATTTAAAAAAAGTAAACATTTCCTTTCTTTGAATTTTTCTTCTATCTCTTACGGTTTCAAAGATACATATTTTTCCCTCTGGTGGGGGGATGTACGGACCGATTTTGATTATGCACGAACTTGGAGTTACTCTTTAGCTCAAGACTATACCCTCACAAAATTTCTACTCGTTTTCTCTTTCCGCTTTTGAGTTATAGTGTTTACGGGCAGACTTTATTATGGTTGAAAATATTGGTTGCAGAAATAAATTTTTGGAACCATAAGAAAAATTTAAAAAGACAGAAAACGGTACAGTCTTTTAAATATAAACAACTTTCGTTTGAAACTTTTTGAAATCCCAATTTCAAGCTCAAACATCTGTAATTAGTGATAATTACAAAAGTATATATGTATATAGCACTTTTATACACTCCTTTGTATTTTTAAACATTTGTGCGTGTGTAAAAAGTAATATAAACAGTTCACGCATAGATATACAGAATATTTAAACAATTGACTCTAGTTTTAAATAATTATTGTCAACAATCATCATTTGTCATTGGTTTGGACCCCTACGGAATGCTAAAAAAAAGATTTTATCTATAATAATTGCATTTGCCTACTAAACAGACTCTCTACTCACTACTGTGTATTCATAAATGGTTTATTTTATTTGTTTGTATTGTTATATAAGTGTTTAGACACAGAGTAGTCTAATTAAGATATTGTTAAGTGTGTGTAATCTGTATAGTACATGAGGTGATAATTACTTGTCTTGTTTAAGAAACAAAAGGTATTATAGATTGTAATCACAATTTGAGTCTCTTCTCTGACGACAAAACACTTCTAACTTAAATATTCCTTCTTAAATGGTTTAATACCAGCCACTAAAGATATGTTCACACTGGACAAGTTATTAAAAATTATTTAATGTTTAGGATAAATAAGTCTAGGCAATCAAAATTTCCATCTAAATCTGTGGATTATCCGCAAAAACGGCTAAGGAGGACATGAATCATCACAAAAATTCCTTTTTTTGCAGTAGAAGACCTTTATAGGCAATTATAGCTTAAAAAGCAGTTTCATATCTACTCCTAAAGTGGCATACCTTTTTCATACATTCGCAGTCGATTTATACCCAATCCATTTGATTTTCGAACAAATGTTTCGAATAAAAGTTTTTTATTATAAAATTATAGACAACTTTTATTGGAAACAATTTTTCGAAAACCGATTGGATTCAGCCCAAATCAACAATAACATTTTTGAAAAAAAAAGTGGCTTTGAATGTAGAAAATTTGTTTGGGAAGATTATGGTCGTTTAATTTTAGAACACAGTGCGTCCCCCTTTTTTTAGAATTAACCCGTCTGTTTATCAATAAAAGGTCTAGAAGGGGAAAGGGGGTATTAGAGAAAGAAGAAAGCACAAATTATATAATATATCGGTTACTATTAGAAAAATCGAAAAAATGTATTTGTAGTAAAGTTGTAGAAAATCAACTTTACAACTAATTACATGATTTCCCCCTACCTCTAAACCACCCTTTTCTTTTGATTTTGTCCCTACAATAACTTGGCCGTTTAAATAACCTACCAAATTTCTTTCCAATCGGATTAAATCTGTGACCGCTAGAGTGGCTACAGATACAAATTGTTACAGTACTATGTATACTCCCGTTCAATAAACAGACCTGAAATGTTAATTTTCTTTCATTTCATAAAACTCCTCACTTTTGTAACTCTCTGTATAATGATTCATTTATAAACAAAGATAAGTAGTATATATTTTAAGTGTGAAAAAAGAAATGGAAGTATAGTTAAAAACATTTACTACAAGAATAATCAAAATTGTGAGAGACTGATTCGGTTTAGATCTGTTCAATTTTATTGACCGGGAGTGTACATTCCTTTTAAAGTTATATTTACACTATATTCGCAAATTTTTGAAGAAAATGTAGTTTTATTGATGTTGAAACTTTTGTGAAATCATGTCATCGGTACAAACTCCTCAATATAAATCTTCTTCGAAAATTCACAAATATAGTGTGAATGTACCTTTATAAGGAATATATAGTACTATGACCATTATTTGTACTTAAAAAGGGTTTAAGACAATACGGTGGTGAACATGTCAAGTTTATCTATGCTAAAATATAGTCGTTAATATGAGAGAAATCTGTGTTATCAACAAACAACAACAACAGGGGTAGGGGGGGGGAGGAGGTTATGAATCGAGGTGGTAGAAATTGTCTTAGAAAATATTCTTAAATAGTACACATAGAAAATATAATAAAGTTTCATATAAATTATGTCTGTCATCGTGGTTAAATTTAATGTCAACAATTTTGGTTATGAATTTATTTGCATTCCACCACGTACCCCCATCCCCTCTACAAACCCTTCTATATCAAATAATAATATTTGTTTAATATTAACTTCATATTTCATTTGATAAGTTGCAAAATTTTGTGGTTACCGAAAATATTTCATATATTAAATATTTGTATGCACACCCGCTCGAGAAGCAAGTCGAGTGGGTGAAGTATGTTGTTGGTGGCCTTCATCATAATAATATTTTGTTGCATTTTGTTTAAGGTAAAATTTAATGTTTGATTTATGGCCGTTTTAAATTAATGACTACATGTTTTAAAACTTTGTAATTATTACCTATATGAAATTTGTGTACATATTTTTGTGTGTAAACTCAATAGTAGTGGATCTATATTAGTGATGTAACGAACTTTTATTCGTTAATATTTTCCCCAAAACCCAAAACCCATGCATAAGAGGTTACATGGGTTTGAAAATTTCAAATAAATTATAGTTTAAAAAAACTAAAATAACACGTTTTTATAGAAAATCCAACTAAAAAATAGAAAATATAATTTAATAAATTTGGATTAAGAAAAGTGTAAATAAGAAACAAATGTATATTAATGGAAAAAAGCGTGGGGTGCATAGTGTCAATAGTTATTCCATTAATATACATTTGTTTCTTATTTACACTTTTCTTAATCCAAATTTATTAAATTTTATTTTCTATTTTTTAGTTGGATTTTCTATAAAAGCATGTTATTTTAGTTTTTTTAAACTATTATTTATTTTTCATTTTTTAGTTGAAGTTCGCACACTAGCTCTATCTCTCTTACTCTCATGCAAAGGATGCGGAAAGAAATTGATGAATCCTGGCGAATCTAATTAGGATAATCGGATATTTTGTAGGAGAAAATCGAGCCCAAAAGGGTCGGTTACATACATACAGGTGAAACTAATAAAAAGCGTATAAAATCTTTTTTTTTTTAATTGACTTATTAAATAGTACAATATGTTTAGAATATTCTCCCGAAGTTTTAAGTCAATCAGAGTAATAGTTTAGGAGAGGGAGCCTTGGGAAGTATATTGAGGCAACTGCTTACCTATTATTTGTCGGTCTTAAATCGCGTTTTTCTCAAAATCCTATTTTTGAAGTCGGTTGACATGATTTCTCAAAAAATAATGAACCGATCTTGTTCAAATTTTCCACACTTCTTCAAGATAAGATTGATTAGTACTTGAACGAATGATTTAGTGCAAATTTTACCAAAAATAGTACCTTTTTGTACAAAACTCAAATTTTCAATGTTTTCCTTCGTCCAAGCACGAGCTATATATATATATATATATATATATATATATATATATATATATATATATATATATATCTACTAACCGAAATATATTGGGTTTTTAAATTTCGAATGAATCTGTCATAAGTTATTCTGACTATGCCAAGGGAACTTTATTTTGAGGGGTCGTAGGAAATGACGTCCCAATCGCTGAATTTTGAAAATTTTACTAAATATTTGTCAAATTATGACCTTTGATGTGTTTAAAGGTTGAATCAAATGTTTCATTTATTATATTAGAAAAAAAAAATTCGTAACGCAGTAGCTGCTTCAACTTAGAGAATTTCCTTAGAATACATAAATCACTCTCTAGCGGTCACAATTTGAGTCTGATCAAAATGAAACGTCGTATATGATTTAAGTATTTGCAAGGCCAATTTTATTAATAAATGACATACGTCAAGGGGAAATGGGGGCATAAGGAAAGAAGAAAACACAAAATATAAAATATCTCTGTTAATATTAGAACAATCGAAAAATGCGTAAGAAATACAGTTGTAGAAAATCATGTTTGCTACAATTCATCACCTTATCATTTTTCTCAAACTCTATTGTGTACAGAGATATTGAGGAATTTAATCTTAAACCGTCAATATTTCTGTAAATATTAGGGTAACAGAAAAAATGATAAGAAACAAAATTACAGTAACACTTAGTACCAACAACTTTACTTCTTATAAATTTATCGATTTTTCGAATATTAAGGGAGATATGTCAAATTTACTGTTTCCCCCTCTCTTTAAACCCCCCTTTCCCCTTGTTCGATTTTACCCATTAACGAACTTGACCTTTTGAATACCAAAAGCGCCTCAAATACTAAATTTCATTCCAATCAGATCAAAATTGTCACCGCTAGAGTGATTACAGACACACATATATATGTATATATATATATATATATATGTCCATAGATATATATATATAAATTTTACAGATGGTGATTTTCGACATCTACTAGGTAGGATCGAAGGACATTTGCAAAAATATTTGCAAAATTTTGAAGTCGGTACGAGACCAATAGCTTTATTTCCTTTCAGGAAATTCGCTAAAAATTAGAGAAAATAAGTTTTATTTAACCTTCGAAACCCATGTAAACCCAAAAGGCACAAATCAATTATAAAATTTTGAATAAAGAACTTAGTTATTACATTTGTGGGCTATAGATTGTAAGTACTACTCAAAGGGGTAACGTAAACGTTAAATAAAAACAATAAACGTAAAATTACAGTTGTTTGTTCATTAGTGTTAACAGAACAACATAAATCTTTTGTTTACATTGATATGATAGTATGAGTATTCGTAATCGTACGTTCAAGTAGGGACTGAAGTCATGAAGTCAGTTCAAAATGCTAATGATTAAAAAAATAATTTTAATTAATTTATAGAAATAAAAGAATACTTGTTGTGTTCAAATCAGGTTTTTAAGGAAACGGATGTCTATGCATTCAGTTTGTTGCGCGAGTTATTATCATTATTACATGTTTAATTCACTTATGTGTGCGCACAGACTGTTTGTTGCTTACTTCGAACTGTCTTATTAACAAACTTATGTTTTTATACTACCTCCATGTACAGACCGTTTTCAAAAGAATGTCTAATAGAGAATCAATGTTAAGTAAATAAATAAAATATTTACTATAAAACCATACATACACATACATACTGAAACTGAATGTCTGGACTGGAATATTGGGTGACCATATTATAGGACCCTTCTTCATTGACTGATCTCAAAAATATTTGAGTTTGTTACGAAATAATATTTTGCCAACTCTTCCTAATTTAGACCTGGAATCTGAATGGTTCCAACAAGATGGTTGCCCTGCACACAATGCCATGATAGTAAGGCTGTTTCTGGAACAAACTTTCCAGGACGACTTTTTTTTGTGGGGTTTTCTCAAAACACAGATCTATTCGCAGAATAGGCCTGAAAAAATGCAACAATTAAGGCAAAGAATTGTTGACAATTGTGCGAATATTTCTCCTCGAGTGCTAGAAAATACCTGGGTAGATTTCTACAATTGACTCGGATATTGTTTAGCAAATAATGGAGGAATATTCGAACCGTTGGTTTAACCGTTTTTGTTTTTTCTTAAACCGTTTTTGGTAACCGTTTTTGCATTATATACGTATTATATTATATACATTTCGTTACCATAGCTACCAAACTTGTTTATTATCTTTGGAATTCATTAATAACTACAGTTTTAAATTAGGTTTCTGAGACAATGTTTCGAAAAAAAGTTGTTATTTGTTAGTTAAGTTATTTAAACAACTTTTACCCGAAGTATTTTTTCGAATTTTAAATATGAATATAGAGGCTGTGTGGGGGTTTAAACACCAAATTTTTTCACAATTATTGAACATTAAGTCATTTTTTTTTTTATAAATATTTAACTTTCTCATATCCAGTATACATTATTAATATTACATAAAACTAAATATATGAATGCTTTTGAATAGAAAACACCCTCGAAGGCATCATACCCCCGTATTGAAGGTGCCAGTACACCCGCATTGAAATATTCTTAACACATTTTCTAATGTTGAACAACAGCTTGCCACTTGGCTGATATTAAATTTATAAGCTTTTGTCAAGTACCGGATTCTGAACATATTTATTGTTGTATGTATATTGAAATAATTATTTATGTAATAATTTTTATGATTTAATTAAATTATTATATATTATTATTATTATTAATTATAATTAATTAAATGCATTTTAAATATTTATATATATGATATTAAATGTTGCATAGAAACAAAAAAATTGTGCAAAAAATAATTAATTCATTCGAGAATTCATTCAAGAGGGCGTTCATTAAATTATGCGAGACATAAGTTTTAGACCTTCTTTCACTTAAAGTGAGAATTTACGATATCACTCTCCCTTCCCTAATTTTTCTCTTACTTTTTATGGTCCCGTAATTCAGAACAAAACTATTCGTATGTAATTAATTATTCTGAAACTATTCGTCCAATTCGAGATGTAATAGGGGGTATAAAATTATATTAAAAGGCCATCTCGAAAAATATTCATCAAATCGTTAAACCAACTTCTTGTATTTTTTTGGGCCCCATTTACCCTATAAATTAATTTTCATTCAAATCGATGATTTTAAATTTTTCTCATTTATTCCGTTCAAAATAGAAAACTATGTTTTTCTTCGATTTGAATAAAAATCACTATATTAGAGCAATTCGTTTTAAAAAACACGAAAATAGGGTTCATTTGACGATTTTGTGAGCGGTTAACGACATATTGCCTGTCGTAAACCGCCTGAAATCGTTTGAATGGGAACGAGATAGATAGATAGATAGATTGTAGAAGCTGCCCTGAACGGGTTCACTTCGTCCATAAGGTTCATTGTGATGCCTAAGGATGTGAGGATGTGAGTGAATTGAAAGGATTTTTTGTGTATAGACTAGGAATTGATAGGATATGCGGCAGAATATGATAGGAATTATGCCGATATTCATCTGGGGTTAGTGAAAGAAACTGCAGAAAACCTTCTCAAGCATTACAGCTTACTTCGTTCTTGTCCATACGCCGACAGTTTAGTCAATTAACCGCCCCTTTTTTCTTTTTCTTAATAATTGACAAACTGTCGATGTCGAGATTCGAACTCATAACCTCTCAGTTTCCAAGTAGGCATACTGCGCCCTTGGACTGCTTAAATGGGAGCAAAATATTCTAAAGGAAATAAATACCACGTGTAATCAATTCAAGTATTTTCAGGAAATAAACAGTTCCATGAAATTAAAAAACTAATCTGCATAGAAGCATTTTTAGGCTCTTAAAATGCTTTTCTAGGTTTTCCAAGGTAACTGTTTATTTGATTTTTTGAGCTGAAATTGTGACAAAATTATTTAGTTATTGAATAAAAGTTTGTTTATTTTTAAAAAAGGAACATTATTTGTCTTTAAACTTATCTTGTCTCTCTTTCGGTTTCAATGGTGGATATTCCCCCCTGTTGGGGGGACGTACGGTCCGATTTTGCCCATTTGTCCTTAATTTTCAGCTCCAGAAGGACAGGCGGACATGCGGACATATGGAAATGGACTAAATAGGCCGTTTTAGGAACACCAAAATACCAAAAATTTTTATCTCCGATCAATATTTTCAACCATTACAAGGTCGGGACTAAACTTAATATACCCTGACATTTCAAATTTTGCCTCTATTCCTAGAACATTTGTTTGTATTTTATAAATACGTATTTCGACTACAATGTGGTCATCATCAGTATGAATTAGTTAATCGTCAGAGATATGTTGCTTGTTGCTAATTTGGTGCGTGTCTCACAATGATATTGAGGAAGTTCTGTCTTTTATACGATTTGAATGAAGGTATGATCTGACCTGAGGATTATTTGAGTTGACTGACTAACGGATTAGGTGTGAGAAGAATCCCACCTGTATATATTACACGTACCGGATATAAAAAGTCTTTGATTGACTTCAGTCAGTTCTACCAGGTTATAAGTGTTTATGGACTGCAGATTTATGATTACATTGTTCTTGACTATTTGCATCTATTTCGGTATTTGGGTGTTAAGAATCTAATCCCATAAGAATATGATTCGATATCATAACTGACCCTAATGTAACATAGAATGACCACTGACTACTGTATGAATACAATATATTGATAGGACTGAGAGGTGTGATGTACGAGGAGATGAGAGCGCCTCGAACTAAGAAATGATAAAAGCACATATGTTACTCGCTAACCAAAAACTATGAAACCTGACTTACATGAAAGATAGCCGTGGTTAAAGATTTATTGCCCAAAGGAATATACCTCGTATATATACTCGATCACACCATGTTTTCCCATTTAGTTTTTAGTTTTTCCTAATACAATACTCTACAAACATATATTATTTAACTTTTCAAAAACTACACATTTTATGAAAACAGTGAAAAGATGGAAAAAAAAACACACACCAACTGATATGATTTTTCTTTTGATATAAAAAAAAAAAGAGTAGTGTAATATTTTTGTCTAACGCGTAATTTAATTTAAACCAAATAATTAATAAGTCAAGTTTAATTAAATAAATTAATAAAAATAGTTGAAGTCTACTCTCTCAAGTTAAGTTATTTTTATAAATAAATAATTCACATCAACTCATATCTCTTAATAAAATTATTTAGCGATCAAATTTAATTGAGCATCCATTCAAATACAATTGAATATGCGTTCGTTTTCAATTTATTTTTATACCTAGTACATATAATATACAGTCTGTTTTCAAAAGTATTTCTAATAGTAAATAAATAAATAAAATATTTACTATAAACCAAACGTACATACATACATACACATACTTACAAATATGTATGTAAATTGATGTTTATTTGATGCAATTTAAGATTTAGTGATGCCCACTTTATTTATAATATTATTATTCATTACGTATGCAAACACACACTACAGACGACAGAGTACTCCCCCCCCCCCCCTATTTTTATTTCTTTATGAAGCATTGTGTAATTATTATAGTAAATAATATTTCACCTTGATTCTCTGTTAGCAAAGGTGTCCAAAACAGACGGTATACCAGGGTATATTAAGTTTAGTCCCGACTATGTAACGTTTGATAATAGATGTGTCTTGAAATAAGATATATATTGCCATTTTTTATCAATAATTAGATTTTAGTTTCGCAATGCTAATAGTTCTTATATAAGATGACATAACAATCGATGTATGAGCTATTACTAAAAGTGTATCTATATCAACTTTATATATTGTTTTGTAATATTTATTGATGGTCAACTCATTTTGATCGTGTAATAAAAAACTATCATATAAGTTAAAACAGGCAGTTATATTGCATTTGTCGGCCAACGATGATAGCTTTGACACTACTTTCAGTTTTAATATGATAGAAGCCAGAACATTTTCAGTTCCCACGCATTCAAAGGGGTATTCTTTCAATTCCATATGTATATTTACATATGTGATTATAAAGTTCATTCACATTCAAATTATATTCTACGATTGATATCTTTTTCAAAAATTCAGGAGTTATTCATCTGATATTCTAAGCGAAAAAAGTACAAAAGTAAGATCCTTTTAATTTTGATTCAAACCTATGAAAACGGTTAATGGTGTGTATATATCTCGATCTCTCTTCATTCTTCAGGTCTTTCGTATTTAGTGAAAAACTTTCGTACTATACGCTTGTACTATACGCTTCAAAAATGTTGATCCTATTTCAAAATTTTGCAGTTGATGTACCGAATGAATTCGGTACTATTCATTCGGTTTTAAAAAATATATTTAGAACAATAGTTGTTAGTGTTTTTATAACAACTTTTATTCGAAACTTTTTTTCTATAGTACCTACAAATACATTTATTAAATTATCATTAACTATATACTTAACTGAATGAAATTTCGTATACAAGAGCCCCATCCTAACTTTCCCTAAAAGTCGTTAAGATATTTATAATGAACAATTTTTATCCGAAGCATTTTTTCGAAAACTGAATATTCACAAATAAATTTTAAAATAAGGACGCTAATTTTGTGGCACATAGTACAAAAGATAATAGAAATATAAAGCTATAAAGGTTAAAAATAAATAAAAATGGTTATATATATGAAGTGACTTCACAATTTGTGATGTCGCGAGAGATTAGATAAACGATACGAGACGAGGATAAGTGAGCGAGAGACGCGACAAAAATAAGAATCCTGATTTTCGATAAATATTCGGGATCTCTATAGATTTCTATATCTGTAAAAATATAAAACTGTAAAAACGCGACGACCCGAGACGATGCGATAGAGATAGATTGTAGAAGCTGCCCTGAACGGGCTACACTTCGACCATGAGGTCCATTGTGATGCCTAAGGATGTGAGGATGTGAGTGGAGTGGAAGGAATTTGTGAGTAGACTAGGAATTGGTAGGATATGCGGCTGCAGCCAACTATGATAGGAACTATGTCGATATTCATCTGGAGCTCGTGAAGGAAACTGCAGAAAACCTTCTCAAGCATAGCCGGTTACTTCGTTCTTGTCCATACGCCGACAGTTTAGTCAATTTATCGCCCCTTTTTTATAATTGACAAACTGCCGATGTCGGGATTCGAACCCATAACCTCCTAGTTTCCAAGTATGCATACTGCACAGGCATAACGCCTTAGACCGCTCGGCTACTTGGAATGGGCAGCACATGGTTATGCAAATCTTAAATTTGACTGAAAATGAATATAATTAATTCAAATTAATAATTAAGAATGATAGGATTTTGTGATTGGTCTATATATAAACCATCTGTTTATTTTATCAATGCGACAATTTGTTTTTTTTTTATTTAAAAAAATAATATAAGAACATGTGGTCGCTTTAGTCGTAAAGTATAAAATTATTATTTAGAGTTGATCATCGTATATCGTCAAGTCAACTCAATTCAACTCCTAACAGTCCTGTACTAATGCATGTAACACCAATCAAATTACATAAGTTTTAATTTTAATATGTTAGGTTAGCATATGTGGACTAACTCTAACTTCAACACGACGACCAAACTGTTTTAACATGTTCGATATGTCTTTTAATTTAAGTGTTTTAAGCCGCGTTTACACCGGAGTTAGTAAAAAATGTTACCAACTTTTTGTTGGAAACACTGGAATAACAAAAGTTATTAACCAAATGTTATTAACATTTGCTTTTAGCGATTTTTAAGTGAAAGGAAATAGAGCTATTGGTCTCGTACCAATAGCTCTCAAAATTAAAGTCAATAAGTCAAAATTTCGCAAAAATTTCTTCAAATGACCATCCATCCTACCTAGTAGATGTCAAAAATCACCATCTGTAAAATTTATATATTTATATATATATGGACATATATATATATATATATATATATATATATATATATATATATGTATATATATATATATATATATTTATATATATATATATATATATATATATATATATATATATTTATATATATATATATATATATATTTATATATATATATGTGTGTGTGTGTGTCTGTAATCACTCTAGCGAACAAAATTTTGATCTGCTTGGAATGAAATTTGGTATTTGAGGCGCTTTTGGTATTCAAAAGGTCAAGTTCGTTAATGGGTAAAATCGAACAAGGGAAGAAACACAAAATTTGACATATCTCCCTTAATATTCGAAAAATCAAGAAATTTATAAGAAATAAAGTTGTAGGTATTAAGTTTTACTGTAATTTTGTTTCTTATCATTTTTTCTGTTACACTAACATTTACAGAAATATTGACAGTTTAAGATTGAAAATTAAATTCCTCAATATCTCTGTACACATTAGCAAAAAGTTCGAGCAAAAATGATGAGGTGATGAATTGTAGCAAACATGATTTTCTACAACTTTATTCCTTACACATTTTTCGATTATTCTAATATTAAGAGAGATATTAAATATTTTGTGTTTTCTTCTTTCTTTATGCCCCCTTCCCCTTGACACCAGTCAAGTAGCCGAGCGGTCTAAGGCGTCATGTCTGCGCAGTATGCAGCACTTGGAAACTGGGAGGTTATGGGTTCGAATCCCGACATCGGCAGTGTGTCAATTATAAAAAAAAAAAAAAGGGGCGGTTGATTGACTAAACTGTCGGCGTATGGACAAGAACGAAGTAACCGGCGATGCTTGAGAAGGTTTTCTGCAGTTTCCTTCACGAACTCCAGATGAATATCGGCATAGTTCCTATCATAGTCGGCTGCAGCCGCATATCCTACCAATTCCTATTCTACTCACAAATTCCTTCCACTCCTCTCACATTCTCACATCCTAAGGTATCACAATGGACCTTATGGTCGAAGTGTAGCTCGTCCAGGGCAGCCTTTACAATCTACCAAATACTAAAATCATATTTCATTTTGATCAGACTAATTTTGTGAACGCTAGAAAGTGATTTATCTATTCTAAGGAAATTCGCTAAATTGAAGCAGCTCCTGCGTAACGAATTTTTGGTATATAGTTCTACATTATGTTTTTTTAATCTCGGTTAATGACTACATGTCCCAAACATTTTCTGACTATATTTCGGAATGCCCCGAACAAACAACTTGACAACCCTAATTTCAATTATTTAAGATAATAACTCTCAGTATACGCCACATAGAATGGTGGTATTTAAGCTAAAAATTATTACTCAAAAAATGATGTTACTAATTAATGTTTCCAAAAAATTTGAATTCATATTATAACAAAGGATAAATTTAGGACAATATATATGTATGGTGGGTGAAATGTGTCCTTTTTTTGTGCAACTGTGTGGATACGGTAGTTTATGTGTGTTAGTCCTTTATGGTTATAAACATTAATATGATTGCGTACATGAATAGCGATAGATATATCTCTCAATACGAACGATACGATACATTCAAGCTTTGTGAAGGCAGAGCAGACGACACTGTCTCATATATGTATGAGAATTTGACCGTTTTACTAGAAAATGACTCAGTATATGATAGATATACTTTTATATTTCATGTCTTGATTTTATTCCATTTTGGCATCTTTTACATATTAAGGGTTTCGAAGGCTAAAAAAATTAGTTACGCAGGAGCTGCTTTAACTTAGCGAATTTCCTTAAAATACATAAGTCACTTTCTAGCGGTCACAATTTTAGTCTGATCAAAATGAAATGTCGTATATGATTTTAGTATTTGCAAGGCCAATTTTATTAATAAATGACATACGTCAAGGGGAAATGGGGGCATACAGAAAGAAGAAAACACAAAATATAAAATATCTGTCTTAATGTTAGAACAGTCGAAAAATGTGTAAGGAATAAAGTTGTAGAAAATCATGTTTGCTACAATTCATCACCTCATCATTTTTGCTCAAACTCTAATGTGTACAGAGATATTGAGAAATTTAATTTTCAATCTTAAACCGTCAATATTTCTGTAAATATTAGTGTAAAAGAAAAAATTATAAGAAACAAAATTACAGTAAAATTTAGTACCTACAACTTTACTTCTTATAAATTTTTCGATTTTTCGAATATTAAGGGAGATATGTCAAATTTTGTGTTTCCCCCTCCCTCTAAACCCTCCTTTCCCCTTGTTCGATTTTAGCCATCAAAATAATGAATATTACAGATGTATCACTATGGTTACTTGATATTTTTAATGTATTTAAATAAATGTTTAGAAGGTTAGTCTATATTTTGTGTTTTCTAAACGCCCTTTATCCTTGATCGATTCGGTTCATTAACGAACTTTTGGCCTTTCAAATACCAAAAGCATATCAGATACTAAAACGTATTCATTTATATATGGGTCTGTAGCCATTCCACTCTAGCGGTCACGGATCGCCATGAACACTAATAAGATAAAAGTTAAAATAGGCCAAGTTGATGTAGCTCCTGCGTAACAAATTTTTTACATTCAGCTACTGGACATAAATTTTTTAGTCCTTTTCTTTTCGGAAAATTCGGAATATAGGATAAGGTTGGAAAAATTTGTGCCGAACTGTATATAGATTTATCTTATATATATACGTTACACAAAATGCAGTGAATGAGTTTGGGAAAAGACGAATTGTGAAAACGACAACCAAAGAATATTCAAGAATGAGGAATTGCTTAAATCATTAGCAGAGCGGACGGATATAGAAGCTATAGTGGGAAGGGTGATCAACATACAGCAGAGAGGGAAGATGGGGTGAAAATGTATCTTTTGGATGTAACAAAAAATGTTACAACTAAGTTGATAGATATACATTATAGTAGAAGTTTTCGCTCGCACAATAATATGCATCTATCTTTTTTCATTTTTTCACATTGTTGGATAAAAGTTATCATCACATCAATTGTTCCCTATTTATACACATTCACAATCCCCGTCACAACCGTTCCCCCCCTCTCCACGCTACCCGACTCCTTGTTCGTTTGTTCGTTCATCATATAATACACATCTCAAACTAAACACATACCACCGACTCTCATCCCTACCACCTGTGTGTGTGTCTTAACAGTCGTTAGATCATTATGATAAATATATGACTATCATGTTTGAATTTGTGTTTGGGAGTCTTGGGGATCTTTTATTAGCGATATTAAATAATTCATTAATATCATATCAAATAATTATTTTTATTTATTTATTGATACCGAAATCTATCATTTTGATTGTAATTGTTTCTCATTTGTTTCATCGAAAATTAGTTCGTACAAAAAAATTAGGTACAATAGTTTTTTTTTTCACGAAAAAACTCTTATAAATAATTTCTATATGTTGTTCTAGTAGTAATAGTACTAGAGGGGACAAGTAAGTCTTTCTAGGCCTTTTTTTACCGACCCCTGATTCTCTCAACCATCTCTATCCTCTACCAAGCCTTGTTCATTTCCTCTGGCCTTGTGTTCGTTGTCGAACCTACCCGTCTGCTTTGCGAATGACAGGACCAAGTTCCACTTTAGTTGTTTTACTTTAGATTCACCCATTTCGGTCGAGCCGAAGGCTAGATACCTTATTCTGGCTCTGTAAGGACATTCTGTCAAAAGGTGTAAGGGCGAAACATCCGCCTGTCCACAGTCCGGACAGATCGCACTGTCCTCTGACCTTATGAGAGATGCCTCTTGAGCCTGTGGTGGCTTTCCATTTTCTGTACATAGAATTATCCACCCATTTGTTTAGGGCAGAGGTATTCTGTCTCCTAGTTATTCTTAGATTTAGTTCTGGTTCCTGATATGAGAGTGTGGCTTCTCCTCGGGCGAGTTCGTCGACCGTTTCATTTCCCGCAACTCCGCAGTGTCCTAGTACCCACATGTGACCTCTTAGCCAGAGCCTCTCTTAGCCAGAGATGTGTTGTCTTAGTCAGAGCCTCCAGTGATTCTGAGCATTCAAGAACCAGACGAGATGTTATTTTGGCGGAGAAGATTGCTTAGACCACAGCTTGGCTACCTGAGTACATATAAATGCGCCGCTCAGTGCTACACACTACTTCCTCCATATTTGCCACTGAGAATATGGCATAAACCTCTGTTTGAAAAATAGTAGCGTTTCGTCCTTGTGCAAAGCTGCTCCCGATTGATTCTTTTCTAGCTTGAAGTCTGTGTCTACTCTATCGGTCACATTTTTAAATCGATCAGAATGAAATTTTTTTTGTATTCTGGTCGCAGCTCCTGCGTAACGGATTTTAAGTTAGAACAGCTATTATTCGAAACATTTTTTCAAAAATCAAAATAATTCGGAACAAAAACTGTCTGCAAATATTTGAAAAAGGGAAGCTTTTATTGTTCTATATTCAACTGAACTCATCGCTAGGGTGTTTTAATGTTTCCAGTAAGTGAGTTGGAATACTAGAGGCCTAGGCGATACAGACCTCTGGATGAAGTACCCTTCCAATTTATTATTCCCAGACTAAGACCAAAATTGGGAAACAATAAAAAATAAATATATATATCGTAGACATGTTTGTGAGTACTAGTCGAGTAATATATTTATATTTGGTTGTATACGCGTTGTCAATTGAAGTGTGTCAATGGTGAAAGCGTCGCGGCGACATTTGTCAGCGTCGATGTGCGTCCGTTACCAGCGTCTTTATGTCGCCAGTAAGCTTCCGATCAAGCAAACGATGTCTCTCTGTTTTCTTTATTCATGTATGTATGTATACACAATAAGCGAACAAGCTATATACAAGCTATGTACACATGGTCATAAAAGTAGCGCCCATTTTTTAAAAATTCCATAATTGATTTGTGCTTTATTCATTCACTTTTCGAAAAAATGCTTCGAGTAAAAGTTGTTCATTATACATAGACGAACAACTTTTATTAGAAACATTTTCCCATAAATCGAAGACATAAGGTACAAATTAACCAAAACATTTTGAAAAATGAGCGCTACTTTTGTGGCCTATAGTACATACGTACTTTGTTCGACACACAGTACAGTAAGTAGCTCTGAACTGTATGGAGCTTGTAGAGCTTGGTAGAGCTTGCTTGCTTATATACAAATGTGTGTATTCTATTTGAAACCAAAACATTTGTACTAATGTTTGTATGCTTTACGAAGCGATACAACAACAAACTATGCGCTTTTGCTATTTCTTTCGTATTTCTTTCTATTCTAAATCATCTCACTATTAGCTATACTATCAGTTTGTTTTCATTCGGCTATCAAGTTAGCAATGTATTAACGACTACAAAAGACGCGCACATTTTTCCAAATTTTTTTTGTTGATTTCTACAAATGGCGTCAAAAGTCGAGCTATCATTTCAAAATATTAGAATCGATTTGTATTTTATTTTTTCGAAAAAATACAACAATTTTGTGTACAATCATCTAATAAATTAGTTTTTTTGTTACAGGTGGAACAATATTTCTGAATACTACCGAAAAAGAATATTGCTGTTAATTGAAGAAAAGGTTTTGGTGAGTTTAGTTGTAATTATTTTATTAGGATCCTTAAATTAGCTTCGTCAGTTTGTAAAAAAATCTTGGATGTCGATTTTCACCTTATTCACAATTCTCATATCGACTATCGCGGCAGTGGTCAACAGTTAGCAGAAATATTCGAGGATTTTGTAGGCTACACTTAACATAGCCTACACGTAGGCTACCATAAGGTACATTGTGATGCCTCAGGATGTGAGGATGTGAGTGGAGTGGAAGAAATTTTTGTGTATAGACTAGGAATTGGTAGGATATGCGGTTGCAGCCGACTATGATAGGAACTATGCCGATATTTATCTGGAGTTCGTGAAGGAAACTGCAGAAAACCTTCTCAAGCATAGCCTGTTACTTCGTTCTTGTCCATACGCCGACAGTTTAGTCAATTAACCGCCCCTTTTTTTCTCTTAATTATTGACAAACTGCCGATGTCGGGATTCGATCTCAAAACCTCCCAGTTTCCAAGTAGGCATACTGCGTAGACATAACGCCTTAGACCTATGCCACTTGGACTGGTATCCAGACCCTGTACTTTCTGAAAAATCAGGCACCAGATGGAGGAACACAATAGATCTTACAGGTCGCAGTTCACTAAATTCCCCCCATTATCACTCATTCATTATATCATCAAGGTCATATCGATTACATGTACTATTTGATTGTTTGTTAAAATTATTTTCGAATTTTCTACTTAGTTTAGAAGCTTTGAAACGAGGGATACTATGATTTCTTGGAATCATAGTTTTAGTTTGAGGATGCCTATATTAGCCGAAACATATCACATTACTTAAAATATTAAAAGTATTTAAAATAAAATAGCAACAAAATAATATCGAAGTTTTAACCTAGGTATATAAAAAATTAGGAGTAGTTTGGGTTCCATATGCGCTCGAAAAGTCATAAGAAAAATTATACTCGATTTTTCAAATAAAAAACGCTTCAATAGCCCCAAGAGTAACAACGAATTCTTCTTTGAAATCGATTAGACTTTTGCTAACTTTATCGGCATTTTTGCTAACATTGACTATGCATACCAAATATTCATAGATTATAAATAGTTTATACAGAGTTGAATTTAAATAAATTCTCAATCCAACAATTTTGAATCCTAACTTAATTTAGGAGGCAAAATTTTAAGCCAAATAAATTTTTTTATCCAATTATTTTGTAATTTATTTGGTCTAATAAATACGATATTTTTTTACTGCCATCTACCTGCAATGTATTGAAACACAAGCTACTGTTTCTCATGGTTATGTGATATGACTTCCAAAATACGACAAGAAATTTATCTTCTTTCTAATATACAGTTCGTTCGCTATTCTGAGAGATCGCCAAAAATTTACAAAACTATTAGAAATCTTCATAAACTAGTCTTAATTTTTCGAAAAACCAAGAAAAAAATTCGTTACGTAGGAGCCGCGTCAACTTAGTGAATTTCCTTAGAATACATCAATTACTTTCTAGCGGCCACTATTATAGGTTAACAAAATCAAATGTTGTATCTGATTATTAAAAAACGGCATGGGTCATGGGGAAAGGGCATAGAGAAAGAAGAAAACACAAAATATCAAATATCTCTCTTAATATTAGAACAATCGAAATATGTATAACAAGTAAAGTTGTAGAAAATCAAGTTTACTACCATTCATTAATGTGTACTCTAATGTGTACAGAGTAATTGATTCTGGTATCATTGTAAAGAACTTGCAGAGCACTACTAGAAGCCATAGAAAATATTCGCCAGAATATGAGTGAAAATCTGTATTAAATTTCGTCTCACAAGACTCGTAAATATGCTCGGAAAATAGAAGACGTGTATCAGAGGAAGGCTCGCGTCAAAAGAAATCCAACAAGTCTAAAAAGTCCAGTCCCGAACGAATGCGAGAGTTACAGCAGCGTCGAAAAGGAAATAAAAAAAGCGGCAAAGCGATTACGTAACTGGTCTATCGGTATACAGCCGCTAGCGGCAGTCCAAACATTACGGATCATGTACAGGACGTTTTAATGAAAAATCAATGGCACGGAGCCGAACTACACCTTCCTTCATTTTTACAAGCTTTTATTTAAGTTTCAATGTATGTATGTATGTATGTTCGGGTCAAATCTTGCAAGCTGAATTAAAACTACTTCCTCTTATCCTACGGAGTTGAATTTTTACATGTTGGTTCAGTTACGATGACAATGCTTTTTTGTGGTAAGCATGACAAGAATCGACAAGGGGAAAAGGGGGTTTAAAGGGAGAGGGAAACACAAAATTGGGTATATCTCTCTTAATATTGAAAAAATCGAAAAACGCATAAGAAGTAAAGTTGTAGAAAATTAATTTTACTATAAAAAGCTTGTTTTAAAAAATGTTTTTTTAATAGAAACTTATTTGAAATGATCGTACCGTGTATTTCGTACATGATGAGTATTTCTAAAACTATTTTTGTTGAATACACATCTGTAATAAGATATATATGTTAAAAATATATAGTTAAATCTAAATGGTGCGTCGTAGCAAGGCGAGCGTTACTTCCTTCTCGTTCCGGTTGTGTTACAACAACCCTAAGCGTCCCTCAAACTCCAAACCGATTGAACGTGTATTTCGTATATGAATGCATGAAAATTATATTTCTCTTGAATATTTATTTATTTTGTACAATAAATACAACAACAAATACAACAATTAATCACAAATTATTGAGATAATTTTTTTGGAACCAACCGAATCAAACGTGTTTGGTCCCTTAATAACTTTTCAAATTTTTTTAGTTATTATGAAGTACATATGGACACAAAACTAACGCATATTTTTCAAAATTTTATAATTGATTCGGTTTTCGAAAAAAATCTTTTGGATAAAAGCTGTGCCTTATAAATTTATTAACAACTTTTATACGAAATATTTTTCCAAAAACCGAAGAAGTAAAAACTTTGGGAGTATGGTCTATAGTACATCTTTATAGGCATGCGGGGTTCACAAACTTCACGTATTTTGGCCTCTATGTCTAGTTTTTCATTGGTCGAGAAAAACGATCAAGGATATGTGAGTGGCCGAGTCCTGTAATACAATACATATGTTCTTGGATTTAATCTACGAATTACTGTATAGCATGTATATTAACACTTCTATACTATTATAAAACTATAATTACCTGTTTGTTTGAGCATCACGCTAAAACTACTGGACCGATTTTGTTGAAACTTTTTGTGTTTCAAAGCTTATGATTAAACTTATCTCGGTAAAATGTAGCCATTGAGGTTGTACCGATTACAAAATTTCGTCAAATGTCCATCGATCCTAGCAGATATCTCATGTTAAAATTTATATATTTAAATAAATGCGAGGGCCTCTTCCAGAAGTTATGAGCAATTATCGTCGGTTGACAAGCCAGAAGAAAGCTATAAAAAACGTACAACGATGTAGAATTTACTTTCGTCGACAACAATTCGCTAGTGAGAGCTTGAATCAAACATATTTTTTAATTTCAAAGGTTCATAATACTCAGAGCTATTAAAGCACACTCAGTTTTTTGTCATATTTTATACATGTGTCGAAGTAAAATAAACAGTTCACACATTGATAATGAGCTCTGATGTATGTTTTCGTAAAAATTAACAATAGGGAATATGCATGAAAATTTTTTTTCACATTTATTTTCAGAATATGAAAATACTGTTAATACTGTAATAATATTTAAAAACGAAATTAAAATCCGACAAATATCAAGGAAGCTATAAGCTTTTAAAGATTATTATCTGCCTCTTTCTTGCAAAAATACTAAAAACGGAGTTTTACGTGTATTTTAAATGGTGAAAGTGTAATATGACGTCACATAACATCACCCTCTTTGTCTAATCGGGAATTTCAATCATTCATATCTCGCTTATTTTTAAAGTTATTTAAAAAGTAATTTTACCTTGATATTTGTCAAGTAAACATGCTTCAATTCAAGTGATAAAAAATTTTCATGCATATTCCCTATTGATTTGCAAGAATTTTTGGTTTCCTATATATTTAAAAACAGTCACACATTTGTAAGATGAATATTCTTAAACACCATATAAGATCAAGTCCGAGCTTCTTGATCAACCAAGTAGATCATATGAGAAAATTGAAAAAAATATTAGTGGTATCAAGTAATTTATAGTGGTTGCCATTGTTGCATAATTAATTGATATGAAGTTGTACCTAATCGAGTCAGTACGTCATTTGGGAATTATTTTATTAATAGATTTAGTAGTGTGGACCAAACGTTATATATTTTGATATTCAAGACCACATATAACTGTTATAAATCTACACGAATATTGAATACGGGGACATTACGGGACACTGGTTGGTACTCTCCTATATCTTCTCGAAACAATTAGATCCTAACTATCAGATAAACTTAGATATATTGAACAACTATATATACATGCTCATTCCACAATCATTATATAACCTAAATGTTTTCAACCCTCTCACAAACTAAACGAATTATATTTATTGTACATACATACAACCCCACTCCAACTCCCTCTACCCTTATATAATAATATATACATATTTGTACTTTTCTTATTTGTAAATTTAATATCGTGTTTTCCATTTATCTGAGAGGTTTATATTCAATTATTCTAGTTTTTCTCGATACATTTTCGTGGAAATCATTACTTTCTTTTTCGATTTAAATCAAAAAACTTACAGACATAGGCAAAGTAGCCGTTGATTACATTTATGTATGGAGGTTCTGTGCTAGATTAACACCAAAAATAAAAATAAAAAGTTTCTTTGACACTTTAGGACTATAGAAATTAAGGTCCCCCCTTTCTGTTTGGTTTGTTTTACGTAACTTTTTAAACCAATAAAAATATTAATGTAACAACTAATTGAGTTAATTGTTTGAATACCCAGTATATACTGAGTTGTATATCAATGTTTAAATTGTTAATATTTCTGCCTATTCAATGTTTATAAAAAATGAATTATTTGTAAATGTTTGTTGTGTCACATTTTTAAAAAAATATCTCATGATTTTGAAAATGGGCACATTTTTCGCTTTCCGAGGAACTTTGAGCACAAATTAGGAGAAAACTATTAAGTTTATAAAAAAAATTTTCAAACAAAAGTTGTTTATTTTAAAGAGAAGAACATTTTTTGTTGACAAATTTTTTTTCTACCTCTTACAGTTTCAAAGATATAAAGTTTTCCCCCTGGCGAAGAGAAACACGTTCCGATTTTGCTTATTAGCGAACTTTGCCTTACTTTTTAGCTCTAAAATACACAAAAAAATTTTCAGTTCATTATTTCTTTTCGTTCTTGAGTTATCGTGTTCACAGACGGACGGACATGCGGAAATGGCCGAATTAGACCATTTTATAAATACCTTTGTGAAGCATTTTTGTCAAGGATTAATATTTTCAAGGGTTACAAAGTCGGGACTAAACTTAATATACCTGGGAATATACCTGGGTATAATAAAGAGGGTGATGAAGTCATACTTTTGTAAATACCTCTAATAGGTAATCGTAAAAATTTTGAGAGCAATTTTTATCAAAACGAAACGGTAAATAATTTTGCAATTGAAGCGAAGTTAGATACTTATATTTTGAATATAAAAAATTCAACCAATTTCGTCGATAACGCGTTTCGCCCTCCCTTAAAAATTTCAAAACAATATTTTTGAATATAGAATCATTTGTATACAACCGTTTAGTAAAATGAAAATAGAAGTTTATGGACAGAACAACAGACAACCCTTTTACAAGATTTGTGTTAAATGGACACTGGTAGTGACCATTGATATTATTTGGTGTGAGTAATACGATCTTTACTCGAATATAGATATGAACCCTTGACTATTTATAAGATGATATATGTTGAACTTCGGTATCGAACATTTATATAAATACAAATAATTTTCATATTTTGATTTCACTAATGCGTTCTCGCTTCTAAGTTGCCCGTAATACACTTTGTCGAAGGATTCACAATTCAATTTGCTATATGTAAAATATATCAACTATTTATTTTACCCCCTTAAAATACTAAAACATTGTGTAAACCCCATCATTTTTTCTTCTTTTATATTAAGATTGAATTAGGAAAATATTCAATATTCAATTGTCACTACATTTTTCTTATATTTGTACACAGTAAAAAAGATTTGGGTAAATGGAAAGTGAACGTTGTTCATTCAGCTACGCGGCCAGTATACATACGGTGAGCGGAAGGAATCAGCTCTCTAATCTACGGGCGGCGTATTTGCTATAGTTCTATTGATCATCTATATACATTTCCGAACATAAAAATTGAACCAGTAGGTCACATTCTAAGCATATACATTACGAAATATATGTAAATAATAGGGAATATGCATGAAAATTTTTTTTCACATTTATTTTCAGAATATGAAAATACTGTTAATACTGTAATAATATTTTTTAAAAATTCGTTACGCAGGATCAAAATGAAATGTCGTATATGATTTTGGTATTTGCATGTCCAATTTTATGAATAAATGACATACGTCGAGGGGAAAATAGGGGCATAAAGAAAGAAGAAATCACAAAATACAAAATATCTCTCTTAATATTAGAACAATCGAAAAATTTGTAAGGAATAAAGTTGTAGAAAATCAAACTTGCTACAATTCATCACCTTATCATTTTTGCTCAAACTCTAATGTGTACAGAAATATGGAGGAATTTAATTTTCAATCTTAAACCGTCAATATTTCTGTAAATATTAAGGTAACAGAAATAATGATAAGAAACAAAATTACAGTAAAACTTAGTACCTACAACTTTACTTCTGATAAATTTTTCGACTTTTCAAATATTAAGGGAGATATGTCAAATGTTGTGTTTCCCCCTCCCTTTAAACTCCCCTTTCCCGATTTTACCCATTTTACCTGTCCGATTTTACCCATTAACGAACTTGACCTTTTGAATACCAAAAGCATCTCAAATACCAAATTTCATTCCGATAAAATGAAAACTGTGACCGCTAGAGTGATTACAGACACATAGAGGATAGTATCAGCTATCTACCTGGGTGTTTGGGGTCCACTATTACAATTTTTACAGTGTACCACTAAAATGTATACACATTATCATAATTTTCCATTATCTCAATAAGAAAATCTTAATAATAATAATAATAATAATATATATGGAAAACAATGTATAAAATATATTTGTCAAGTCATTGTCGTGACAGATTTTCATATTAATATTTAATCCCTAAGTAAAAACGAAAGGGTTCTTATATTGGTGTTGTGTCCGGCATTCTTTTTTTTTTCTCCAAAAACTATTATGTGTCCATTTAAATTTTGTATCACCAGTGATTAATTAAAGTCATTAATTAATATGAGAATAGCTTGACCCTTTCTCGAAGAGATTATGTCAAATGTAATATTTTATAACAGTCAACTCTCACTCTACTCGAAGTACAATTACAGTCATCTTTTATAATTATGATTGGAGTTTGGATTTGTATGAGCTTCTATGCAAATATGCACTTGGATACTACAGGCCACAAAAGTAGCGATCATTTTTTAAAACTTTGTTATTGATTTGTTCTAAATCAAATTTCAAATTCGTCCCAATCAACCTAGATCAGTTTTTGTATTATAAATACGTATTTCGACTACAAAGTAGTTATCATCAGTATAAATTAGCTAGTCGTAATTTACTCTTTGGCAATTAGAAATAGATAGTAAATCGAAATCAATCGACAAAAATAAAAAAAAATTAGTTACGCAGGAGCTGCTTCAACTTAGCGAATTTCCTTAAAATACATAAATCACTTTCTAGCGGTCACAATTTTAGTCTGATCAAAATGAAATGTCGTATATGATTTTAGTATTTGCAAGGCCAATTTTATTAAAAAAAGTCATACGTAAAAGGGAAATGGGGGCATAAAGAAAGAAGAAAACACAAAATACAAAATATCTCTTTTAATATTAGAACACTCAAAAAATGCGTAAGGAATAAAGTTGTAGAAAATCATGTTTGCTACAATTCATCATCTTATCATTTTTGCTCAAACTCTAATATGTACAGAGATAGTGAGGAATTTAGTTTTCAATTTTAAACCGTCAATATTTCTGTAAATATTAGGGTAACAGAAAAAATGATAAGAAACAAAACTACAGTAAAATTTAATACCTAAAACTTTACTTCTTATAAATTTTTCGATTTTTCGAATATTAAGGGAGATATGTCAAATTTTGTGTTTTCCCCTCCCTCTAAACCCCCCTTTCCCCTCGTCCGATTTTACCCATTAACGAACTTGACCTTTTGAATATCAAAAGCGCCTTAAATACCAAATTTCATTCCGATAAAATGAAAACTGTGACCGCTAGAGTGATTACAGACACATATATATATATATATATATATATATATATATATATATATATATATATATATATATATATATATATATATGTCCATAGATATATATATATAAATTTTACAGATGGTGATTTTTGACATCTACTAGGTAGGATCGATGGACATTTGAAGAAATTTTTGCGAAATTTTGACTTCGGTACGGGACCAATAGCTCTATTTCCTTTCAGGAAATTCGCTAATAAATAAAAAAATTAAAGAAAATAAATTAAAATATAATAAATTTTATTAAAATTACTCAAGTTAAAATTGCTTTCATTCAAATTTACTCTTGTTAACCTCACTCTTATTAAACTTACTCTTATATTGTCTCAGGATATGTTATTCGTTGCTAATTTGGTGACAGTTTTTGAAAACGGAACGAATAAGGCACAAATCTACTATTAAATTTTGAAAATTAAGTTCTACTTCTGTGGCCATGAGTTAGAGCTTTATATGACAATTTTTTATTCATCCTCAAAAAAGTTTTAAGCCCTGGACATAATGTGAAAACATCCTATTTCCTGAAAAAAGAAATATTATAGGAAATTTATGTTAAATAATTATTTTTGTCGAAATTTTGACATTTTAAAACGTCAATTTTAAAATAATTGACAAATAATTCCAAAATTTTGTTAAAGTAGATGTTTCTATAGAAACTATAAACTATATTAAATATCTAGCCGTTAGAAAACGTTCTATTCATGTTAAATTCCTATTTAAAATACGAATGACAATGTTTTCCGACTATCATATAGCCGATCGTTTACAAAAAAACGTCACATTGTAAAATTTTAAATTTTATTTCACTGCCCATATGAAATCATACTTGCATAGCCTCGCTATAGATGTTGTCACATCAACAAGTGAAAATAACAACCAACTGAGTTAATTTCTGAAATATCCAGTATATACAGAGTTTATTACCAATGCGTGAACTGTTTATTTAAATTTTTGGGTTAATAGGTTAAAAATATAAATTGTGTGGTGTTATGCATAAAAGAGTTAACCCACAACTGGCTAGTTTTGAGATAATTGGCTTCAAATCAGTAATATGATAGCTGATAAATGTAATACTACCTTCGAATTTTTATTTGATTAGGTTTTGAACAGCTGATTGGCTTGAATCATTTTTTTTGCACATTGTAGGGAACAACGTTTTCTCCCACTTTGGTGGGATATTTCGAATTTTCATGTATTGTGAGTTGAACTCTTTTTGCATAACATCATTCAATTAATGTACAAAAGTGCTTTATCTATACTTAATATTATAAAGAGGAAAGATTTGATTGTTTGCATTGAAGGCTCCAAAACTACTGGACCGATTAAAAAAATTATTTCACCGTTGGGAAGCTACACTATCCCCGGGTGACATAGGCTATATTATATTTTCAAAAAAATTAGGGAATAATACTCCAATAATGTAACCCGAGGTGTAAAAAGGTGGAGGTTCTGGGAAGCGAAATAACATTTTAATTCTGATAGCTGAAGTGCCGGTAAAAATTAATAAAGTTGAATAGTAGTACGCTATCGACACCAAAAGTGCCGGAGCCAATCTTGGAGTTCCACGGCCAACGCCGGGGAATTCAGCTAGTAAATAATATATTATTTTGTAATAAATATTAATGACAGATGTTTGAACCAAAATTGTGACAAAACTATTCAGTTGAAGAAAAAAAGTTGTTCATTTTATAAAAATGAATATTTTTTTTATTTGAATTTTTTTTCCATCTCTTACGGTTTTAAAGGTAGAAATATTTTAGAGCTCGTTATCTCTTTTCAGTTTTGAGTTATCGTATTTTGGGTTATTTTATCACAAATCAATAAAATTTTCAAAACTGGCATCAACTTTTGTGGTCCATAGTACAAGCTTAAGAGTCGATATTAGAGTATCTGAATAAAAAATTCTTCTTATTCATGTTTGTTGATGTTAGTGGTTTACTATACTTACAATAGTCGAATATTCGGGTAAGTTTTCACGTGATATAACTTATGGTATGCTATATAATATATAATATTCAATTTGCACAATGACTCAGGATAATTTTCTAGTAGTATGCGGTCTCGGTGTATTCGTTGTCGCTTCTAAGTAATTAATCTCAAGTATTATATAATTTAAAACTATTGAGTGGTGGTGTGTTTTCGATCCCGAAAATTTTACACAATTAATTATTATTTACACAGAAGAACCACCAGAAGAAAAAAAACCTGTTATATATATATATATATATATATATATATATATATATATATATATATATATATATATATATATATATATATATATAGGTACAGTCTGTTTTCAAAAGCATTTCTAATAGTAAAAAAATAAATAAACTATTTATTATAAAACCATACATACATACATACATACATACACATACTTACAAACATCTGACTGCTTGTGGTATGATGTAAATTGATGTTTGTTTGATGCCATTTAAGGGTGGAGATTTAGTGATGCCCACTTAATTTATAATATTATTATTCATTACGTATGCACACACACACTACAGTCTACAGAGTACCCCCACTATTTTTATTTCTTTATGAAGCATTGTGTAATTATTATAGTAAATAATATTTAACATTGATTCTCTGTTAGCAAAGCTGTTCAAAACAGACGATATATCTAATATATATTTCAAATTTTTGACGAATCTATTCATTTTTTGAAAAAATCTTTCTAATTAAGGGGGGGGGGGTAGTATTTTGACTATTTACATTGAAACGCATACGGGGTCGTTCAAGTATTTCGTAAGCAGGTATAGGCGGTGGAGGGTTCAATTTTTTCTTACTTTTGCTGACATAAGAATTGGGTGGGGGGGGGGGGGGTGTATCATAAATCTTACGTAAGATAATAAAAGTAAAAAATAATGAAAATGTTTTTAAAACAATATTTTAATTTCAATTTTCATAATTAATAAAGTTTTGAAAAAATTATTGTCTTATCATTTGGGGGAGGGAGGGTGCACAATTTTCTTATTTTTGCTTATACAGCGGGGGGGGGGGAGTCTACGAATAGTTTGCTTACGTAATACTTGAACACCACCTAATAATAATAATGGGCTTTAATAATAATAATAATAATTAATAATAATAATGGGATTTTACCTTCGTTTCCGAGGCTCCACGGTCTTCGGTTTCGTTGGAATTATTATTCGAATTTTTAAATATTAGTAGTTCAAATATTTCAAATAGTATTAATAATATTAATTGTTAATTAAATTAACTCAATTAAGTTACTTTGATTTAAGTTAAGTTGGTAATTAATAACACACTAAACTTGTTTACTATTTAAATGTCAAAATATAATTTAATGGTGACGAAATTATTACAAGTGAATAAAAAGTCTGTAATTTTTATATTAAATTTAAAGTGTAATATTTTAAATGTTCGATTTATTTAAACAAATAATAGTTTTTTAATTACACAATCAATAAATAGAAAATAAGTAATGAAATGAAAATAATATTTAAAAGTTATGTTTTACACGATTTGATTGATGAATTTTTTATCATTTATTCTTCAAGTCCGTAATTATTATCCCTGAACGTATGATGGTGAGTGATTTGAGAAGGTTTCATCCGGAAAGTATAAAGTCGGTTGATGAGAATATCTGCGAAAGAACGATCTGGTTCGAAGATGAAATAACCAAGATTTAACCAAACTTTCACTATTTTACTCATAATATTGCCAAGTCGAATCAGTAGCGGGTCTGTGATTAAATTCAATGCACTATAACACAGGTAAATGAATTAAATTCAGGATCCTTTAAAATCTAACAAAAATGTATTCAACAAAACCTTGTTTCATTTTTATATTAGGTCATACGTCAATCAACACAATTGAAAATAACGCCACAACATATATTTAATTGTTTTCGTAAACTTAAAGTATATATCCATTGCCAGTATGGTTGCCTATCAGTTATGTTATACTAACGAAGGTAACCAGCATTTAATTTATTCCTAGTCCCAATTTCTAGAACAACACGTGAGACACGCAACAAATTAAGGAACATATCTTTGACTCCATATCTCGGCGATAGTAATGATTAGCTAATTCATACTGATGATGACTACATTGTAGTCGAAATATTTATTTATAAAATACAAATAATTGTACTAGAAATTGGAGCAAAATTTGAAATTTTATTTAAAAAAAATCTTGAGTTCTCTTTGATTATCTTAAGGGCTTGGATGGGTTTGGTAATCACAAAAAATCGATTTATTGTTTTATTAAATAGTACAATATGTCTAGAAAATTCTCCCAAAGTTTTAAGTCAATTAAAGTAAAAATCTAGGAGATAGAGCTTTGGGAAGTATATTGAGGTAGTTGCTTGTTTGTCTGTCTTAAATCGCGTTTTTCTTAAATTCTCTATTTTTGAAGTCGGTTGATATTATTTCTCAAAAAATAATGAATCGATCTTGTTCAAATTTTCCAAACTTCTTCAAGATAAGATTGACTTGTACTTGAACGAAGGATTTTGTTTTATCACAACTAATTTTACCAGGCAATAAGTGGTGCAAATAGGGAATATGCATGAAAATTTTTTATCACTTGAATTGAAGCATGTTTACTTGACAAATATCAAATTACTTTTTAAATAACTTTAAAAATAAGCGAGATATGAATGATTGAAATTCCCGATTAGACAAAGAGGGTGATAGCCCTCTTGATATGTTATGTGACGTCATATTACACTTTCAACATTTAAAATACACGTAAAACTCCGTTTTTAGTATTTTTGCAAGAAAGAGACAGATAATAATCTTTAAAAGCTTATAGCTTGCTTGATATTTGTCGGATTTTAATTTCTTTTTTAAATATTATTACAGTATTAACAGTATTTTCATATTCTGAAAATAAATGTGAAAAAAAATTTTCATGCATATTCCCTATTATACCAAAAATAGTAACTTATTGTACAAAACTCTGCCAAAAATTCAAATTTTCATTTTTTTTCCATCGTTTTTTCCAAGCACGAGCTATATATATCCTATTAACAGAAATAAATTTCGAATGAATCAATCATGAGTTATTCTGACCACGCCAAGGGATTTTTATTCTGAGGGGTCACAGAAAACGAGGTCCTAATGGCTGAATTTTCAAAATTTTGAAATCAAAATTTCACAAAATATTTGTCAAATGTTTATCTCGGATATGTTTAAAGGTTGAATCAAATATTTCATTTATTATATTAGAAAAAAATTAGAGAAAATATGCTTTTTTTAGCCTATGAAACCCATGTAAACCCTTAATAATTTTTATATTAGTAACATTATTTTGACATCACAATTTGATATGAAAAATCAAACACATCTTGAGTGGGAATCAAACCCATGACAATGAAAAACACCATAAAAAAAAACCTGTTATATTTTTCCGGAAAATCATTATATTAACAAATGAAATATCAATTTAAGGGAAAACGACTAGAAAAAAAATAGCAACCAAGAAAATTGGTAATTTACTAAATGAAAAATATTAAATTGTAATTAACTAAATATATATCTTTGTCTATCTAAGTTCCTTCGGTTGGTCGGGACTAGCTAGCCAGAGAATGGTACACAGTTGAGTCACAATTAATCACTGATGTATAAAAATATATATTTTAAGAATCCTTGGTTGGTAGTTAGAATCATTTTCTTAGGTCATTAACCACCAGTGAAAATGAGATATCTTTATGTTCATTTGTCTTAGATATTGTCAGTGGATGTGGATGTCTGTCTGTCTGTGTGTCTGTCTGTCTGTCTGGTAAGTGAGTCTATCTCACCCAGTATGTGTTCGGTTGATGTCCATCTAAGTTGATGATCAATTCTACTCTTAATGGTCATCGTCCGTGTATACATATATACATCAGTTTCGACATAGACACATCTATCTCTTGATGATATTTTAGATGGATTAGTCTAGTCGCTAAAAGCACATTTATTGGGTTCCTTTTCAAATATTTGTATTTTTATGGAATTTATTTCGAATAAAAGTTTCAGATAAAAGTTGGGCATTATAAAATTACAAATTTCGTTCTAATAGTCCTTTTTATACGATTTCATGCAATATCTCGTAAACTGTTTATTAAATCGATAAATTAGTACGATTTTTCGTATTTTTTTGGATTGAATTTACCATTTTTGGTGAACTTTCTCCATATCAAAGATAAAAATTTTCTTTTTATTTTCTACAATTTTTTCAAAGTAAACCAGAAAAAAACAAATCGCACCAAAATCGGTCTAGTAGTTTTTTAGTAACACATTTACTACAGCGCCCTTTTTTGGCCTATAACCGTAAAATATGACTAAGAACCTGCTGTGAGGTGATACCTATGTATGCAGCAAACCGCATAAAAATCGGTTCAGTAGTTTTTGAGTGAGCAAAAATCGAAAAGACACTAATAAGTTTTAGGTAAACGATTTGAATCAAAAATAGTTTAGAGGATAATTGGAACCCATAAAACACAAAAATCCAGTTCCTTTATAGAATCTTTATGGGTTCTTTTATTTGATTCCAGACGGTATCTCGTAAAACGCTCAAATTTGCACGATTTTTTTGATTCAGTTTACCTTATATTTATATACCATGTCAATCAGTTTAACAAATAAGTTTATTTTGAGGGATTCATGGACCGATTTTGTACATTTACGAATTGAAAACCAGGTTTTAGATCTAGAACAATTTCTGCACGTTATCTCTTGTCGTTTTTGAGATACAAACCACAGATGTTCAAAAATGGAGTAATTAGAACATGAACACTAAATTTCTTTTACTCAATATTTCTAACCGTTGCAATTTAGGAACGAAAAATTTTGGAAAACCTCCAACCGAAAATTGTGTACCCGAGTATATAATAAATAGTTTAGTCCCGACTTTGTAATGGTTGAAAATATTAATCGCCGAAAATAATTTTTAATATCCGTCCGTCGGCTCGGCTGTACGTAAACACGATAACTCAAAAACGAATTGAAATTTTACGTTTGTGTGTGTCCTATAGCTAATTAATAAGATCAAGTTCATGTTTGGGCAAACTCGATCCGTCCTTCCCTGCCAGGGGATAAAATATCCATCTTTCGAAACATAAGAGATACAAAAAAAAAATTCAAAGACAAAAAATGTTGCTTTTTTCAAAATAAACAAACTGGTGTTTGAAATGTTTTTTCACAAACTCAGTACGTACCGGGTATTTAAGCACGTAACTCAGTTAGTTGTTATTTTCGCACTTGTATTATAGTCGATTAGCGGCCGGTCTAAACAGTGTACATGAAAATCCTAACTCATATCTAAGTATATTTTCAAGAAAACATTTCAAAAAAATCTTCAAAATAGAAACAACATGATTCCCCGAATAATCGTATTAAAATTCGTTCGTTATATGAAAGTTTTCTCAAAGTCTTAAAATAAAAGGAAGGGTTTTAAATAGGTTGTTGATACGTAGTATCTCACAGTAAACATGGGTACATTCATATATACTGTTAATACGTTTGAAGTGGTAGAGAAGATAGCTTCATATATTTTAAACTTTAATGTCCTTACCAGCTTTCGTAAAGCTTGCTTGCTGCTCTGTTTACCTACAAACAAAAGTATTACAACAATATTAGTGTGTTACTTCTTAATATGTTGTTTCATTTTCATTTTCTACTTTGTGGTCGAAAATATGTTTCGACTTAGAACATAATATCATCTTTTCTTTATTTAACTATTTTTATTACTTTCATATTTGTTTTATGTTTCTGTCATGTGCAGCTTCATTTGCTACATCCCTATTAATTACAGATCATATAGTTAAAAACTTTATATTATAAATTATTAACATTCCAGAATTAGTGGAAAATTTTGTGATTTTACATTCAGGAGAAACTATATGTTAATAGGGAATATACATGAAAATTTTTTTTCACATTTATTTTCAGAATATGAAAATACTGTTAATACTGTAATAATATTTAAAAACGAAATTAAAATCCGACAAATATCAAGGAAGCTATAAGCTTTTACAGATTATTATCTGTCTCTTTCTGGCAAAAATACTAAAAACGGAGTTTTACGTGTATTTTAAATGGTGAAAGTGTAATATGACGTCACATAACATATCAAGAGAGCTATCACCCTCTTTGTCTAACCGGGAATTTCAATCATTCATATCTCGCTTATTTTTAAAGTTATTTAAAAAGTAATTTTACCTTGATATTTGTCAAGTAAACATGCTTCAATTCAAGTGATAAAAAATTTTCTTGCATATTCCCTATTCTATATTAAACTTTACTAAATTTTAAACTTCATGGAATTTTGGCTTACCATAGTCCAATTTTATCCGATTTTAATGAATTCGGGTCATATTTTCCAAATTTTATGTCATATGAAATATATTTAATACATTTTTTATGGATTTCAAAAGTGTGGTGTCATAATCCTCATATCTAGGTATCTGGATGATCTTAAGCAAATTTCTACTACCAGAAATGAAAAATATGGCCCAAAATAAGTGAATTTGAAAAAGAATTCATAACGCATTTGTCGGACAACCGTTGGGCGTATCGAGCTACTGCCTGAAAGCCCTATTATGTAGTCAGGAAAAGGGGAAGGCTGACTAGGTGGCATGATAAACTGGTTAACCTCTCTCGGGAGGTCTTTGCCCAATAAATGAGCTGTTAATCGGGCTTTATTATTATTATTGTATTTTTCAAAACTTGACGTCACCAAAATCCATAAAACTTAATTTTAGTCTCCATGTAGGAATGGTAGTAGACGGGAGGCCGAAGCCTGGCAAAGCCTTCGCCTTCAAGACTGTATTTAGGCAAGGCTTTTCTAGGCTTCTTTACCGAACCCTAAGAAACTCATCCCCTCAACCACCTCTATCCTCTAACACGCCTTCTACGCATCCTCTAATCCCTGCGTTCGTTATCGAACCTTACCACCTTCTTTGCGAATTACAGAACAGAGCTCTACTTGTTTTTCTTCAGATTCCCCCATTTCGGTGGATCCAAACACTAGATACCTCATTCTGGTTCTAAAAGGATATTTTGTCAGAAGGTGTAAGAGCGTATTATCCACCCCATTACAGTCCGGACAAATCGCACTGTCCTCGAACCTTATGAGATAGACGCCTCTTGAGCTTGCAGAGACCGGTAAGCACTCCAACTAGGAGGTTATCTCTTTCCGGTTTTCGCCAATAAGCCAGATTAACATTGTACCTATCATTTGTTTGGCGTGTCTGCAACCTGCTGTATCTTTCTATTTCCTATTCATAGATTTATCCACCCATTCGTTTAGGTCGTTAGGTCTGTCTCTTAGGATATGGTTCCGGTCCATATGGTGTGGTTCTGACTTGAAAGCGCAGTTCTTACACGGCCGAGTTCGTCAACATTTGCATTGCCCTCAAGTAGCAGGCTCCTTCCTAGCCAAGCTTTCCTGTGATTCTGCGCATTCGAGAATCATAGGAGATGTTATTTTGGCGGATCAAATTCCTTTGAGGGCTATCTAAGCAGATATACACCCGCCGCTCAGTGCAAATCACTAATAAAAGTCAACAAACATTTGCTAATGTTATAAAATTATGGTATAAAATTGCTACTGGTCGTATGTTGATCGATAGTACAAAAGCAGTTGAATATTTGTGATGATAATTTGAAATAATTTATGTGGCGACATCTTTTTAATAATTATATTTTATACAGTGTATTATTATTTCATATTAAGTATAAATCTTAAATATATTAAGGGCAGTTACCAGTGATTATAATACATACAGCACTCGGGGTGGTCTATGTGAACGCAACCCCCTGCTACGTTTATGTATTTTATATGTTTGACTCTGAACTATTGTAATTATTGAAATATACTCCTTTTAAACCAAACAAACTATTACTAGCTGCTGAAGCTCCGTTTCATTCGTACTTCATTTAGTAAACTATATCATCAACTCGAAAACTTTATTCCAATTAAACAAAAGGACTATTATTATTATTATGATTATTATGTTTTAATATTTCTACATAAAAGTGGAGGGCGGAAGAAGTTTGTCCATTAATACATTCAAAAATATTTTTTAATTCCAAAATCCAAATATACACCGAAAATTACAATTCTGATGGTTAGCAAATTACATTTCAAATTTTGCCCCAATAGGGAATATGCATGAAAATTTTTGTTCACATTTATTTTCAGAATATGAAAATACTGTTAATACTGTAATAATATTTAAAAACGAAATTAAAATCCGACAAATATCAAGGAAGCTATAAGCTTTTAAATAATTATTATCTGTCTCTTTCTTGCAAAAATACTAAAAACGGAATTTTACATGTATCTTAAATGGTGAAAGTGTAATATGACGTCACATAACATATCAAGAGAGCTATCACCCTCTTTGTCTAATCGGGAATTTCAATCATTCATATCTCGCTTATTTTTAAAGTTATTTAAAAAGTAATTTTACCTTGATATTTGTCAAGTAAACATGCTTCAATTCAAGTGAAAAAAAATTTTCATACATATTCCCTATTCCTAAAACATTTGTTTGTATTTTATAAATACGTATTTCGACCACAATGTAGTCATCATCAGTATGAGTTAGCTAATCGTAACTATCTCTGGAATATGGATTCAGAGATATGTTGCTTTATAAAATACAAATAAATGTTCTAGGAATTGGGGCAAAATTTGAAATGTAATTTCAAAAAACCTAGAGTTCTCTTTGATTATTTTAATAATCTTTGTTAGCGAATTACTTTATATCTATTTTAAAAATGTTTATGTTTGTTAATTTTCTGAGATTTTTTATCAGCTTTGGCTAATTCTTATCGTTCTTTTCAATATTTTCAAGAAATTGTATAGAAAAATCGTTTAAAACGGGTATATTTTGGAAATTATCTATCAAACCAATTGAATTTTTTTAGTTTTTGGATCCAATTTACCTTATAAACCTTACTTTCATGCAAAACCTTATTTTCTCGAATTTTTCTAAAGGTTTTGTTTTTGATTTGGGTGAAACTCACAGTATAAGATAACTATGATCCAAAAATCACGAAAATCTTGTTTATTTGACGCTTAAGTGAGCGGTTAACAAGATATCGCAGTATCGTCTGAAAACGTATAAAAGAGGACATATAAAAAGGGCATATGTAGGAAACTATCCATCAAATCGTCAAACGAAGTGAATTTTTGTGTTTTTTGGGTCAAATTGATCTTTTATTCTAATTTTCATTCAAATCGATGACTAAAAATTTTCGATCATTTTTTCGATTTTTTCTAAGGGCCCTTAGAAAAATAGAAAAATTATTTTTGTGTCCGATTTGGATGAAACTCCTTATATATAGTAAATAGAACCCAAAAAACACGAAAATCGTATTTATTTCACGATTTGGTGACCGATTTATGAGATATCGTATGAAATCATATAAAACGGACAATAAAATCTTATAAAAATGGCATTTCTCGAAAACTATTCATTAAATCGTCAAACCAACTGGATTTTTATGTTTTTTGGGTCCAATTTACCTTATATACTAATTTTCATTCAAATCGATGACTAAAAATTTTTGATCATTTTTTCGATTTTTTCTTTACCCCTTAGAAAAATAGCTAAAAATCGAAAAATATGTTTTGTGTCCGATTTGGATGAAACTCCTTATATATAGTAAATAAAACCCAAAAAATACGAAAATCTTATTTATTTCAAGATTTGGTGACCAAGTTATGATATATATCCCATAAAAGGGGACGTACAATCGTATAAAGAAGGAATATCTCAAAAATTATTCATCAAATCGTCAAACCAGCTGGCATTTTGTGTTTTTTGAGTCCAATTTGGGAAACAAAATTGAAGAAAACCTTCACAAACATAGCCGATTACTTTCGTTCATACGTCGACAGTTTAGTCAATTAACCGTTCTATATATTTTAATTTTTAAATTAATTTAATTGAAAAACTGCCGCCTTTGGGAGTTGAACTAACAACCTACCAATTCCGAGCAGAGCGTCTTTAACAGCTCGACCACTCGCATTGTTTCGACCGAAACCAATATTTCCAGATATTCCATTCAACCAACTATAATATACTAAAGCAATTATCATTACTAGAGATTATTGTGAGGTATCCGCATTAATAAATTTTGAATATTCTTGTAAGTGAATGTTTGGTAAAAAAATTTAAAAAGATTGTAATTTAAATAAATTCTACAACCACTATTAAGTAATTATTCATAATTTATTTTACTTTTTTTTTTTATTTTAACTTAATATAAATATTTTTAACTTGTTTGTCAGTGTGTCTGTTATATCCGACAGACGGACTTACCGAATGTTTTATGTTTTATGTTCTGTCGGTGAGTCTGTATATCTGTAAATAGAACTCATCTAACTAGCAATGTTTAATAGTACATCTGGTTTTTGTAAAAATTTACAAAGACGAATTGAGACAATTACTATATATTATTACTATCTATATATTTTGAAAATGTACTAACATTTATGTACAAGGTGTTTCAGTACTTTCAGCTCTCGAAAGTTTGACATTCTTTATTTTTAGTATTTCGTGTGATTATATTAATGTGATGAATTTGTAATTTACAATAGAAATCCAATTATCCGACCTCCATTTATCCGAATTGATATGAGGAAAGTAGGCGACGAACTTAAAAGGATAGGTCAAAACAGAGTTCGATAGCAACATATTACTTGACGAAAATTCATTATAATAGGGAATATGCATGAAAATTTTTTTTCACTTGAATTGAAGCATGTTTACTTGACAAATATCAAGGTAAAATTACTTTTTAAACAACTTTAAAAATAAGTGAGATATGAATGATTGAAATTCCCGATTAGACAAAGAGAGTGATAGCTCTCTTGATATGTTATGTGACGTCATATTACACTTTCACCATTTAAAATACACGTAAAACTCCGTTTTTAGTATTTTTGCAAGAAAGAGACAGATAATAATCTTTAAAAGCTTATAGCTTCCTTGATATTTGTCGGATTTTAATTTCGTTTTTAAATATTATTACAGTATTAACAATATTTTCATATTCTGAAAATAAATGTGAAAAAAAATTTTCATGCATATTCCCTATTATTAAAAAAAAAACAAATATTTGAAATTTTCGTAAAACCGATTTTACGAAAATTTATGGAAAGTATTGTGGAAGCTCTATGCCCCTGACCAGATGTTAAAGGACTACCATATACATGGCCCAATCCAAACTACTGATAACATCAAAATTAGAACTTTAAAATCCTTGAAATGTTTATTCGTATTTTTTAGGAATCCTTGGAAAAGTCTTTAACTTCTAAAATAGGTATGCACTGATATCTCAACGTCTGAGGTTCCAGTTTTATAGATTCGATTATCGTAGCAAAAACAGCAAAAAAATTCGAAAAATTACATTAATAAAATTATATAAACATATAACTATCCTTTTTTATCACTTACTAATCAAATCTAAATATATATCATGGGCGCAACTAATATTATTTTATAAGGGTCTTTATAACAGTTCGAAAGCTCATCTCCCGAAAAATCCATCGAAATATTCCGTTTTTAAAACCAAGCCACTTCTGTTTGAAACGTTTTTCATAGACTTAACCATAAATGTATTATAGCACTTCAGTTATATAATAATAAGCCCTTGGATCGGCCCACATACCGGGCTAAAGCCGTAGAGTCACCCATTCTTTTCAGTTATATGCCCTTCGCATCCACTGACCCATGCATACTTAACTAAATATTTCCATCTAGCCGTCGGGCCCTATCTTATTCTTGTCGAGCCGTACAGCGTCCAGACAGTAGCACAAATTTCAACTAGTTATCTTCAGTTTTGGGTTATCGTGTCTTTAGACGAACGGGCAGACCGTCGGACGGACAGTAGAACAGACGGACATGCGGAAACAGACTGATTCATTGTATGAACACAGATACCAATTTTATACCATGGTATATAAAGTTTAGTTCCGATTTTGTAGCGGTTGAAAATATTGATCGTAGAAAAAAATTTTTGGTATATGTGTGTTCAAAAAATTACCTAATTGGTTCATTTCCGCTGGTCTGACTGTCAGCACAATAACGCAAAAACGTTAGGCGATAGCATGCTGAAATTTTGTGTGTGTGTTCTAGAGCGAAAAAGTAAGTTCAAGATCGTGAATGGGCAAAATCGGGCCATGTTTGGGCAAAATGCACAAAATTGTCTATCTTTGCAACCGTAAGGGACAGAACAAAAATTTAATGACAAAAATGTTCCTTTTTTTTAAATAAACAACTTTTGTTTGAAACTTTTTTTCATAATTTCAGTGTAGACCGGGTATTTAAGCATTCAAGCTCAGTTAGTTGTTATTTTCACTTGTTTTTTCTCTGATCAATGTTTTCATTACAAAGTCGGGACTAAACTTATAATACCCCTGAATATTTATAAAAGGTTATAAGATAAAAGGATATATATATATATATATATATATATATATATATATATATATATATATATATATATATATCCTTTTATCTTATATCTTTCTTTAATTCCGTCAATCGTTCTCCAAAGAACACACGGGAAGAATCAAAAAAAGTTTTCGATAATGCAGTTAAAGATCATACGTTTTTTTTTGGACAAAACAAATAACATAACCTTAAAAAAATTCTAAGAGATCCGCATCTGGGGCTTTCGACTATAGCGAAGCCAAGGAATAATAAATAATATTTTGTAAAAACAAACATTTTCGAAAAGACAATACACGAACAAAGAATAATAGCAACAATAACATTCGAAAACAAATGAAAGTACACCAACAAAGTGCTTGGAAAATAAGTGATGATTGTTGAGAACACAGTGAGTGGTACACCTAGCCACAAAAGTATCGCTCCCTGTTCAAAGCTCTCTAATTGATTTGATGTTTTATTTATTCGCGTATCGAAAAAATGCTTTGGCTAAAAATGGTTCGTTATAAATAAACTAACAACTTTTATTCCAAGCATTTTCCCAAAAACCGATTGAATAAGACACAATTCAACTAGATAGTTATGAAAAGAGAACGCTACTTTTATGGCCTATAGTACAAGAAATAGAGATGCTGTGTATCAGTATGTTGTGTACCATCCTCCAGAGAGACAGAGTCTATTGTTTTGTTATAAAAATTTAGTGATACGGTTTGTGTGTATTGTCATTATCAGAGTAGTATCAGAGCGAACAGCCCAAGAATAGTCAGTCGTAGTATATACAGGATGAGTCATTTTAACTCATCCAATTAAATATCTCGAAAACTAAGCTACATCGAGAAATATATTATTTAAACATCACATAGTTTTGGTGTAAATACGGGGCCACATTTACATCAAAACTATGGAATGTACACTCCCGTTCATAAAAATTGAACCACTTGAAATATTCTAAATATTATTGTATGTAATATACATATATTTAGTAATATGTGACTTAGAATATAACTTACTGCAGATTCAATATTTGTGAACGGGAGTGTATGTGAAAAAAGTTTCCAATAAAATTAACATCTCCGGATTTGTATTGAAAGATTTTTCATATCGTGCACCGTTTAAAAGATACGTTATACCACGTGAGTTTTAGGAATTTCAAAAACAGCATGTGAAGCGTTGATCAACAAGTGGATGAAACAACGTGATCACTAGGAAAATATACCGCAACAAAATCTCGGGAAAATACTGTTTCGAAATGCATCCAAGAGGCTATCCCTGCACACATTCGGATCCATTATGTGCAGACTGTACGGCGAAGAGGAAACATCCAACCACATAATCTTTTACTGCGAATCTCTCGCTTAGATAGATAGATAGATTGTAGAGGCTACCCTGGACGGGCTACACTTCGACCATAAGGTCCATTGTGATGCCTAAGGATGTTACGATGAGAGTGGAGTGGAAGGAATTTTTGTATATAGACTAGGAATTGATAGGATATGCGGCTGCAGCCGACTATGATAGGAACTACGCCGATATTCATCTGGATTTCGTGAAGGAAACTGCAGAAAACCTTCTCAAGCATAGCCGGTTACTTCGTTCTTGTCCATGCGCCGACGGTTTAGTGAATTAACCGCCCCTGTTTTTTTTCTTAATAATTGACAAACTGCCGATGTCGGGATTCGAACCCATAACCTCCCAATTTCCAAATAGGCATACTGCGCAGACATAACACCTTAGACCGCTAGGCCACTTGGACTGGTGATTCAATATCTCGCTTACAGCAGATACAAGATATTCGGTGCATCTCACCCCGAATATATGAATCTTCAGGTAACTCTGATAAGCAAACTTCTGGTTATTACCAACAAATGAGAGAAGCGAATCTCGTCAGAATAAAGTGAAAAGAGAGCACAATGGGTCATAAGGTCTTGCAATATTTCTGATGAACCCCAAGATATATCTATCTATCTATCTATAAATATAATTATTGCATTATGTTTTGCCCCTTTAAACTGTGCAACTTTTGTCTCAAACATATTTCCGCTTAGTTTTGAAGATATTGAACTGGATGAATTAAAATGACTCACCCGGTATTTATATGTATGTATGTATGTCTATATCGTTGTATTGTAGGGCGCATAATATTAGCCAGATAATGACATAAATGTAATTCGTCAACATCTTCTGCAGCCGGATTGTTCAAGACATTTGACAAATGTGCAAAAGTGTCCCCTGCGTGCCGCGCTTCTACCCATTCTCTTACCATCTCGTATCCACTCACATACAAACACACTACAGAGTTCGGTCTCCCTTTAAACATACACCAACCATAATGATAACATCTCTTGTATAAATTTATTTTTCGTTTAATGTTTCTATTCAATACGACTTACAAAATACTATCAAATTCATTGAATTTTTATTGACTACCACTGTTTTTTTAATTTTTATTATTTAATAGGGAATATGCATGAAAATTTTTTTTCACATTTATTTTCAGAATATGAAAATACTGTTAATACTGAAATTAAAATCCGACAAATATCAAGGAAGCTGTAAGCTTTTAAAGATTATTATCTGTCTCTTTCTTGCAAAAATACTAAAAACGGAGTTTTACGTGTATTTTAAATGGTGAAAGTGTAATATGACGTCACATAACATATCAAGAGGGCTATCACCCTCTTTGTCTAATCGGGAATTTCAATCATTCATATCTCGCTTATTTTCAAAGTTATTTAAAAAATAATTTTACCTTGATATTTATCAAGTAAACATGCTTCAATTCAAGTGAAAAACAATTTTCATGCATATTCCCTATTGTTTATTCGAAACAACCAGACAGATTCAGAAATTATTCGTATCGGAAACGAATTCAAACTCGGGATTTTATTAACAAGCAATGATGTTATCTGGATAATTTTGACATGCCTTTGTACTTTGTTACTTCTTTGCAAAGATTAGGCTAAAAAATTCGTTAAGCAGGAATTGCGAATTGGCCCAAACAAGCTGATTGGCCTATCACACATTTAAGGACGTTCCAGCGTTCCTGTGTTATATAATTAGGACAAAAAACCGGTTTGATTTTATTATAACACAAATACATAAACACACATATACAACACATGGACAAAAACACTGTTCACATATAAAACATAATGTTATGTTGAATATAAGGAATAATTTTAAACTTTTATGTTTCGAAAACAAAACGGTAACTTACGACTTTTTTTTAAATTTATATAATAAATATTTAGCTTTACTCTTTTAGTATTTTTTTAAATTCTGTCGAGTATTTTTTCTAATACAACAGATAATAGTTGTGCAGGAATGAAGTTTTACATGCTTCTAATGAGAGACAGTGAGAGAGAATGATAACTTTGATATTAATTATCTCGCGTTCTAAACGGTCAAAAATTCTAAAACTTCGGGATTTATTAGAAAACGTTATTTTTAGCCTGTGATAAAAAAATGAGCAAAATCTGTCGAAAAGTGGTACTATTTGTAATTGAATTTCGAAAACCTAGAGTTTTCTGATTATTTTAATAATCTTTATATTTATCTTATTAGCTACAGCCACGTAATTATGAATAAATATATTTTCCATGCAACTCTCTAGTGGTCACAATTTTAGTCCCATTAAAATTTCGTATCTGATATGCTATATATATATATATATATATATATATATATATATATATATATATATATATATATATATATATATATATATATATATAAATTTGAATAAAATAAACATTTTTTTAGCGAATATTCTCTACAAGAAAATAGAGCTATTTTGATGGCCAAATTTTGCAAATATTTCTTCAAATATCCATCAAATGTACATGTATATATATATATATATATATATATATATATATATATATATATATATATATATATATATATATATATATATATATATATGTATATATCTTGATGGACATTTGAAGAAATATTTGCAAAATTTAGCCATCAAAATAGCTCTATTTTCTTGTAGAGAATATTCGCTAAAAAAATGTTTGTTTTATACAAATTTTATTTAATTGCTACTTTGTGTATAAAGACGGTCGATCTACCACAGTGTTTGTGATAAACTTGATTTTTTTCGAAATATTTCGAACAAACCATATTTGTCTTCTTGAACTGATGGGTGCATGGATAAGTTCAAATTAAGAAACGTTAGTTCAAATTACAATTTTAAATAATAAGAAAAGGTTTAACTGTAAATATGTACAGTAAAATCAGCTATAAAATAAATAATAAATGATAAAATAAACAGGGCTATTAACAATATAATATTTATAAAATTTGCATAAATTCATTTTAATACACTTTAAAACATAACATAGATATGATTTACATAATTGCTAATGTAATTAATAATATGATACTACTAACTGACTGATGACTAATATAACACACATTGTTTTGGAATAAATTTATCTTAAATAGGGGCTTTATACACTCTGCTACCAAGCATCACATTCTGCTACCACGCATCACATTTTGAACTCACCACACATACCAGGAACAGAGATGGAACTAAACTCTGACTGAATCCTGATACTAACTGACAAATGATGACGAGTTATTATGACTGACAATTGGTGCATATTACAACTTAATTTACTAATTATTATTATATTGGTATCCATAACCACTACACTCGCTCTGGACTGAACTGAATCGAGTATGTAAATCTGGTCGGCTACACACAGATGTTGCCCTACAATTATTTTCACTAATTAACTCTTACTTTGAAATTTTTACATTTTTAATACAGAGTGTTTATTTGAAACGATAGGAAATCGTTTAAACTAATCGGTATACGTTACAAACGACTTTGACAATAGGGAATATGCATGCAAATTTTTTTTTCAAATTTATTTTCAGAATATAAAAATACTGTTAATACTGTAATAATATTTAAAAACGAAATTAAAATCCGACAAATATCAAGGAAGCTATAAGCTTTTAAAGATTATTATCTGTCTCTTTCTTGCAAAAATACTAAAAACGGAGTTTTACGTATATTTTAAATGGTGAAAGTGTAATATGACGTCACATAACATATCAAGAGAGCTATCACCCTCTTTGTCTAATCGGGAATTTCAATCATTCATATCTCGCTTATTTTTAAAGTTATTTAAAAAGTAATTTTACCTTGATATTTGTCAAGTAAACATGCTTCAATTCAAGTGATAAAAAATTTTCATGCATATTCCCTATTGTGAAAACATAAACGTTAATGTCGTATTTATTGTAAGCAATGTGATTGGTTGACAAACACGAATGCATATCTCCGATGATTGCCGAGTCTCACAAATTCGATCATAACAAAAAATCGTGACATTGTATAATCTGAAATTTCATTTCACTTCCCATAGAAAATCTTGTATAGAAAATTTTACATAAAAGAATTTTGGGATTTGAATATAATTTTAATTTCAAACGTATTTCGACTACAAAGTAGTCATCATCAGTATGAATTAGCTAAGCGAAACAATATCCGGGAATGGAATCGATGATATGTCCATGACTAAAGCTTCACTTGAAAATGAAGATACTAACTACTTCACGATTAAAAAATTTTGTATATGTGTAGTTTAGTAAAATTTATTTTAAAAGAGATCGATTTTAGACTAATCAAGCGCCTTGCTATGAGCGTGAATGGTTACGAATTTGCTTTGTGTAAAGTTATAGTCTAAACGTCTACGAATCATTTGCAGGACGTTTTCATGAAAAATCTACTGCACGGTCCTGAACTTCGCCTTTCTTCTTTTTTTTAGAAGTCAATTTTCAACACTCAGGGCCCCGTTTTACAGCGGGGCCCCGAAGACTGTTGGTACAGATCTGGTTACTAGTCTAGTGGACACCTGAAGATAAGTAGGAACACTTCGTTAATTTTCGAAGTCAGTTATTAAGAATGCCGTATAAAATATTAAAAAATAATAGAATTCACTTGTTGTGTTTGTTTAAGATAATCAAAAGATGTTAGAGATAATCGTTTACATAAACGTTGTGCATTATGTAAGTGAATATTTGTTATATAATAGTCGTTGAGTCGATGTTTAACAACGGAAAATATTGCATATTTTAGCAGTTTATTTCGTAAACGTCAAAGCCAGTAAGGAATCGTTAAGGCGTTGCTTACGTTATACGAACCAACTTTTATGTTCAACTGCTTTGATTTATATGAAATCTATTCTAAAATTCTAGAATAATATTTTATTTGTATACATATATACATACAAACTAACCCTCCCCCCCTCTCCTAACCCCCTATGTACCCTCATCCCACAGAATAATGTGACATCATGACAAGGGGTGAAATATAAGTATATGTTTTCGATCGAAAAAAAAAAAAACATTTTTCTCGTAACATATTTCACATTTCAATAAGTTATTTAACAAATACAGTTAGGTTTTTTTTTTTAACTAAATATTCAAAGTTGAGTTACGATTATTAGAAAGTTACATCGAATGTTTTATGATATCGAAACATGGGGGTTTTTTTTTTTGGACCATAAAAGATGATAAAGACAATACCAATTCAATTGTACCATTGGGATATGTTTTATTGTGTATATAGTGATATGGGACACTTATATAACCACTATGATAGAAAGTTCGAACTGTATTTCGAAGTTGTGTTCATGTATGTAGTGAAACTTTTCGTAAATAAACACTATACAAACTATATGTGTAATATAATCATGTGATTATTATGAGCTTTGTTGCATTTTCAATAGAAATTTTTCTTTTCGAAAACTTTTCGATGTTGTTGCTTTGTTGGCTTTTTTAATAGTCGTTATTATATGGTATTTGTTTTTTAAAGTTCGAGTATAGTTTTATTGTTTCGAACAAACTATTTGATTTTATGTTTTAGTTGTATATATATCGCAGATGGATTGTCGAATCCACTGTTTTACAAAACCGCTAGTTGTTTTACATAACAACTCCGTTATGTAAATTAACTGAACGACCTCTTAACGGCGTTCTCTAATTAAAAAGCCCTGATTTCGAATCTCACTACCGTCTAGTCAATGTGTATTTAACCTTAGATTTTTAAGATCCCGAATTTCCATAGTCGAAATTATTCGCGAATAGTTTCAAATACGGGGAAAAATATTTCAAATAAAAATATGTGTGTATATATTGATGGAAAAAACAAATACTAAATGTTCAGTAAAATATAATCATTGGAAAAACTTTCCAATTACTAATTTAAAGTTTACACAATTTGCCACAAATTTTAAATGGGAAAATTTTCTTAAAAGTCATCGTTCATCGTTCATGATGTTGATCGAAGGGTGAGTTTTATAATTGAACTTTCAATTAATTTAAAATCACAAATTCACACTCATACTCTCCTCAGCCACCCCTACTTCCCTCCCGTATCGTACAAACCTCAATCACATTTTATTTAGAAAAAGAAAAACATTGGTAAGTTAATTAAGTTATCGAATTCATTTATTCGATTATAAAAAAAAAAAAAACGGTTTGTAAAACGTTACATTTGGGAATGTATATTATTTGCAAATTCCTTCTGCCTCCAAAGACTATACGAAAACCGTGCTTAATTCATTCTCTCATATTCAATTAACCATACAATGTAAGTATCCTCTTGGGGTGGTTTTTTTTTTTCACCACTAATAAAACAATAAAAAAAAAACAAGCTACGCTTCGTTCGAGTCGTCAACCATATCACAACACGTATGAATGCAAGATGACGAATATTATCCGGTGTTGATTTAAATATCTGACCTGTTTGTTTGTTCAAATAAATTGGAAATACTCTCCTATATATATATGTTATATATAAAAGTCTAATTACTTATATACTCTATTTCATATAGCATGAACAGTTTTTGTACGAATTTGCAAAGAAAATTTAGCAATTGAGGTGGCACCAATGAAACAATTTTGCCACCAAGTTATACTTCTTTGACGCGTTATGAGTAGGATAGAGTGTAGGATAGTATATGCCATTTAAAATCGACAATTTTCAATACAGTATACCGTTTTGGATTTAAAAAAAAAACTCCTAAAATTGAAATATCTCAGAAACCGCTCGAAAAAATAATCGCAAATTCTTTTGTTTTAAGTCAAAATAGACAATTAAATCCATGTACCAAATTGATGAGGTCATGCAAATTGGTGAGACCTTGCAAAATTTGTGGACCTGGCTAGTTAACGCTTCAACCTCCCCTTCACTACTACTACTACTTATTACTTAAATACGTGGTATATACTGAGTTTATGGGACTTATAAACATTTATAAACATTTATAAATTTATAAACATTTTTTGTGTATTTAATGATGGTCCGTATCTTGCACCGTTTATAATAAAGTTGTATCACCACGCGGGCACCACGGATGCATGCAACAAAAATTTTTTTTTCCGAAATATATCACTTTTTAGGTTCGAAAATGTAAAAGGCCTCACCAATTTACATGGACTCATCAATTTGGTACATGGATTCTATTGTCTATTTTGACTTAAAACAAAAGAATTTGCAATTAGTTTTTCGAGCGGTTTCAAGATATTTCAATTCTAGGAGTTTTTTTTTTTTAATTCAAAACGGTATACTGTATTGAAAATTGATCAGACCACGATCCGATATCTTGTATGATAAAAATGTTCAGTTTATAAGAAATACACAATATATTTATCTAATAAATTTATATACAGTCAAGTGAATTTTTATATATATTTTGTTTTTTTTTTATTTTTTATTTTTGAAAAATATCACCTTCGGTAATTACGATCTATAGATACGGGATATTTTTATGTATCCCAGATGAATTGTTTGTAACATTTTTTTCCGGATCAAATAAGCGAAATTTTTTTTTTTTACATTTTATAAGAATTTATTGAAAAAAACATACACAATAAAAAACTTACGCAATTAAAAATAAGGGGTAAATTGGAAGTAACCATAGTTAATGGCTTGCGTCCGTGAGAATCTACGTTGAGGCTACATAAACCAGAACGTATGTATTCTCTTAGACAGTCAAGCTGCTTTAAAAGTCTTTTCTGGAACTGAGGTCACCTCAAGGGTAGTCAAGGATTGTCTGGAGGAATGTTAAATTGATCTGGGTAACGGGTCACAGTGGTTTCGAAGGAAACGAAAAAGCAGATGCCTTATCAAAGAAGAGAGTCGGAATGCCCTACATAGGTCCAGGGCCTATTTTAGGAATTCCAAGGACTGAATGTAAACAGGTGATCATTATTATCCTTTATGTATATATATATATATATATATATATATATATATATATATATATATATATATATATATATATATATATATATATATATATATATTTATATATATATATAACAATGAAATAATTTATATATACAGGGTGGCCCAAAAGTAGTCGACTTCCATAAGAGGGTAGGTAGAGGGTACGATTTTGGAATGAAAAGTCCTGGGAAATTTTTTTATTAGACGCACCGTTAATTAATTATTTATTAATTAAGGAAACCAGGTTGAAACCAGTGTTGCAAAAAAACATTTTTTTGATAATTCGTTTTTGATTTAATTATCAATTTTTGGAAAAATGTATTGCTTAAATTTTTGAAATTATTAATTTCTTGAAAAGTGCATTAATTAAATTTTTTTATTTTTTGAAAAATATAATAAATTAATTGTTTTAATAATAAATTTTAAAAAATATGCGCAAATTAAATTCGTTAAATTATAAAGTTTTCTCAAAAGTGCATATTAATAAAATTATTTTAGATAAAAACAGTGAAATCGCAATACAGAAATCTCACATAGAGGGATATCAACCACGCATTGATAATGAACTCAGTTTATTTCGAGTATTTAAGCAATCATTTCGGTTATTTGTTATTTTCATGGAAGGTTATGGATTCGAATCCTGACATCGGCAGTTTGTCAATTATTAAGAAAAAAAAAAGGGACGATTAATTAACTAAGCTCTCGGCGTATGGACAAAAACGAAGTAACCGGATATGCTTGAGAAGGTTTTCTGCAGTTTCCTTCACGAACTCCAGATGAATATCGGCATAGTTCCTATCATAGTCGGCTGCAGCCGCATATCCTACCAATTCCTAGTCTATACACAAAAATTCCTTCCACTCCACTCACATCCTTACATCCTTAGGCATCACAATGGACCTTATAGTCGAAGTTTAACCCGTCCAGGGCAACCTCTATCTATCTATCTATCTATCTAACTATCTATCTATCTATCTATAGAAATAATTTTATAACTTTTTGACATTGAAAAATTTTCCCAAGAAAAATTCATATGATCTATCTCCGAGGTTTTCAAAATGTTTACACACAAACACAAAGAAGACGAAGACGAAGAAGACATATAAAGTCGTGTTTTTTTCTTAAAAGGAAATGGTGAAAAGATTAATATTTTGTGTATGTCCAAGTCGCATCATTGTCGATCAATATAAAAGACTATTATCATTAGCAGATACACAGATACGAGAATAGTTCGTTCGCTGCTATACACTATCATCTGTATTGTTGTCATCATCAGGGTTGATGATATTTTTGGGGATGTTTTTATTATGGGGTATGAGTTACGTACTACATGTAGTCAGTACTACCAAACTCATACTAGTATTTAAATACTAGATCATCTAATACTGTCCGCCCCTAGTCCAATGTATATAACGACTATACTCGAAATTTTCTCGAAAAACATCCCTTATGTATTTATTGTGTTATCATATCATACAAGGGTAATTTTATTATCAAACGATACACACGGAAAATTTCCTCTCGTTTTTTTTTTTTTTTTTTTGAAAATCGTCTTAAAAAATATACAAATTCTGATTTATAACTTTTAGTTTTATTTTTTTGAAAATATTGGACATAAGGGATGAGATTTGTGAACCGGGAATTATTTTTTCAGTTAAATATGTCACTAAATGTTTCTGAAATTTGTGTTAGTAAAAATGCTTACAAATAAAAATCAGTTAATCGACCTTAAATTCAAAACGAGTGAAAATAACAACTAAGTGAGTTAATTGCTTAAATATCTGGTATATACTGAAATTATGAAAAAAAGATTTAAATAAACGTTGTTTTGAAAAAACGAGCATTTTTTGTCTTTAAATTTTTGTTCTGTCTCTTACGGTTGCAAAGATAGACAATTTTGTTCATTTTGCCCAAACCATGCTCCGATTTTGCTAACTCGCGAACTTGAACTTACTTTTTAGCTCTATCGCTTTAAGTTTTCGTGTTATTGTATTGCCAGGCAGACAGATGGACATGCGGAAATGGACTAATTAGTTAATTTTTTGAACACCAATACCAAAAATTTCTACCGTTACAAACAAAGTCAGGACTAAATTAATATACCCTGGTATATTTACATATACCGAGTATAATAACAACTAATTTAATTACATACATACATTTTGAGTTTATTATCAGTGCGTGAACTGTTAATTTTACTTGTCACACACCCACAAATGCATAAAAATACAAAGTAATGTATAATGGTGATATATACATATATTATTTTATAATTAAGAGTAAATACAAATATTTGAGTTGAAATTAAGGTAAAACTATGGGGTTTATGAAAATAAGTATCAAACAAAAGTTGTTTATTTTATAATAAGGAACATTTTTTGTCTTTGAAGTTTTCCTGTGTCTCTTATGGTTTTAAAGATAGAGATTTTCTTCGCTAACTGGACCGATTTCGTCCATACAAAACGAGCTTGATCTTACTTTTTAGCTCTACAAAATTTTACCTAGTTATCTATCTTCATTTTTGGGTTATCGTGTCTATGGACAAACGGACGGACAGAAGGGCAGGCTGTCCGAATATGCGAAAACAGATTAGATTATTTTATGATACCAATGTTTTCTGATCAATATTTTCAATCATTACAAAGTCGGGACTAAACTGATAATAACCTTGAATATTATATATATACTGGGTGAAAAAAGAATTACAAGAAAATTATTTATTATTGCAAGAATTTTTTCTAAAATTTGTTAATAAAATATATCTCTAAAGATGGGGTTGTGATTTTATTGAGAGATGAGAATATGTCGGCCAGAAATTGTTTGTAAAATTTTCTGTTATTTTTTTTTTGCCGGTAGAAAATGAAATAATGATTTGTCTATGATGATCATGTGACTTGTGTTATGACATTAACTGTAATGAACCAATGAATTTATAAAATGTAGTAAAATAACATTTTCTTTTCTATGAATTTTTCATCTGACATCATATATTATATACAGGATGTTTCATCGAAAACTTTACATATATATTTTTAAACAATTAAATATTAACATAAAAATATATTTATCACTTTGGCAAATTGTTTATAGGTCATTTTCAGATGACAATAGGGAATATGCATTTATTTTCAGAATATGAAAATACTGTTAATACTGTAATAATATTTAAAAACGAAATTAAAATCCGACTAATATCAAGGAAGCTATAAGCTTTTAAAGATTATTATCTGTCTCTTTCTTGCAAAAATACTAAACACGGAGTTTTACGTGTATTTTAAATGGTGAAAGTGTAATATGACGTCACATAACATATCAAGAGGGCTATCACCCTCTTTGTCTAATCGGGAATTTCAATCATTCAATTCATTTCAATCAATTTTACCTTGATATTTGTCAAGTAAACATGCTTCAATTCAAGTGAAAAAAAATTTTCATGCATATTCCCTATTATTTTCAATTCCAAAAAGTAATAAATAATCATTTTCATTATAGGACCAACCGAAAATTTTAGTACGTGAAAATATGTTAGTACGTTATTTTTAGCCTGTGAAAAAAATCAGCAAAATCTATCGAAAAGTGATTTTATGGGTGGAACAACTATCTTAATAAAAATTTGTTGATTATGTAATTATATATAGAGTGGGGGTTGAATATTAAAGAAACTCCCTGTATAAAATATGTTATAAAAGAAAACGTAAATGGTGTACATATATATATATATATATATATAGTAAAGGACTTTTTGACTCAGTGCCTGAGGCATGTCATTTTTCAAAGTTGCCTTGAAGCGGAGACGACACACATATAATACATACATCTGATCTCATCTCAACGTTAGAGAAAACGGGGGTGCGGTCGTATACGCTAGTAATATGGGTCTGTGTTCTGTTCATACACATCCTTGCTACAGCCAGCTATAGCACGGATTATCTAAATTATTTACTTTTTAAATGTCATTAACTATGATCACGTATTCTTAACATATCTCTCAACTTATTTTTGTAAGGGTTGATTATGAGAGATATCTGCATTTTTAATACAAATGTTTGTGTTTATACTTTTGACGGACATGGCTTATATATAGCTTTAATTCCTGTGTTCCTGTATCAATGTCCACCTCTTTGACATAATCAACCCTTATGTGTACATTGTCCACCACAACAATTAACCTATCCCCACCACCACCATCCTCTATACACCCCCCGTCTTTAAAATTTATTTGTTTAATTTTTATACCGGTATACATATACAGACTGTGTTGGAATGCTTTTCCAATAGAGAATTAATGTTAAATATTATTAGTTACTGGCAGGCCGTGTGGTTACTATACGGATTCAGTCAGTACACATGTAATGAGTACACACTCTTAAATGAGTCAGTCAGTACACACAGTCAATGAGTCAGTACACACTCTTAAATGACAAACAAACTACCATACGCATATGAGATGACTCTCATTACATGTGGACTGACTGACTCCGCATAGTAACCACACGGCCTGCCAGTAATAAATAATATTTAACATTAATTTTCTATTGGAAAAGCATTCCAACACAGTCAGTATATTATATATTCAAGGGTATTATAAGTTTAGTAACGGTTGGAAATATTGATAGCAGACAAAAATTTTCGATATAGGTGTTCATAAAATCACCCAATTAGTCCATTTCAGCCTATCCGTCTATAGATACGATAACTCAAAACTCAAACATAGAGAACGAGCTGAAATTTTGTGTATTTGTTCTAGAAGTAAAATGTAAGGTCATGTTTGTGAATAGGCAAAATTGGTCCATGCTAAGGTGGAAAATCTCTTTAAAACCGTAAGAGATGAGAAATAATTTCATCACAAAAAATTTACCCGTTTGCTAAATAAACAACTTTTGTCTAAAACTTGAATTGTTTTTCCGAAAAATGAGTTCAAACATCTATAATTACAAAGGATTGTAAGTATATATATATATATATATATATATATATATATATATATATATATATATATGTATATATATATAAATATATATATATATATATATATATATATATATATATATATATATAGAACTTTTATACACTACTTTATATTTTCATACATCTGTGCATGTGTATAAAGTAAAATAAACAATTCAAGCATTGATAATAAACTCAGTATGTACAGAGTATTTAAGCAATTAACTCCGTAAGTTGTTATTTTCACTTGTTTTGTTAAAAATTTGGGTACTTTTTTTACACCCGGTACATAGTTCCGACTTTGTATTGGTTGTTAATATTGATCGAAGAAACAAAGTGTGGTATATGTGTTCATAAAATGATTAATTTCCGCACGTCTGCCCGAGCATCCGTGAACACGATAACTCAAAAACGAAAAGAGATAACGATCTGAAATTTTAGGCCGTGCTTACCCCCCCCCCCAATTCCGCCAAGGGGGGTGTCCATTTTGAAACCGTAAGAAATAGAAAAAAAGTTTAAAGACAAGAAATGTCCTCTTTTTTTTTTAAATGAACAACTTTTGTTCTAAAATTTTTTCATAAAGTCAGTATATACCGCGGGTATTAAAGCAATTGACACACTTGTTTCTTATAAATTTTAATCAAGCAATTATTCATTTGAATTCTTCTCCAAGACAAGAATCTCTTCTGGGGAAGAAAACCTATCTTGGAGAACTATTTTTCGTTGATCTACGATTTTCCATTAATCATGAGGTAACGATCGTAAATCCTCATAAGGACAATATCATAAGGAATATAATACGGCCTTAAAACCGAAGTCTTCACAAAAACTTCAACTTTAATATCCTTTTAGAACCATTGTATTTAATTTTCCCAATTTATTACATTATTTTCAGACAAAAAATTACATATCCAATGCGTCGGTCAACATCTTTTTAGGGTTGCCCCGTTCATCAATACCAAAAAAAAAAACACAATTTTGAAAATGTAATTAAAAAAAATTTTTTTTTTCTTGACAAAAGTAATGGAATAAAAAAATGCCACTAAACTAATTTTAAAATAATAGTCCGATCCAATTAAAATACAAGAGTTCCATGAACTGAGATACTCATTACAAATTGATTTGATTTCTTTTAAGTAAATATTATTATTTTACTGTACTTAAGAGAGTTAAATATGTACATACTTTTTAATCAAACAAAAAACCTAATGTAAGAAAAAAATTTATTTGCACTTAGATCACTTATTATTAGGCCAAAAAAAAAAAAACAATTATTACGTGTTTCCTGATTTCTATAAAACAACAAAAATTTTTAAAACAGTTACAGTCATATTTACATCTGAATTAACTGCTTATCATATGTTTCTTTACCTCCATATATATAGACTATCAATTTCGTGAGAGTGTTCTAGAGCTAAAAATTTACTTTGAGTTTGCGGAAGGGGCAGGCGTGGATCCAGCCCTCAAAAAAGATTATGGTCACAGCCACCCGAAAATCGGTCAAGTGCGAGTCGGTGTATAAACTCGCTCATGATCGATATAGTGTATTCCTACAAAGTAGATGTTTACAAAATATATGACGCCCTGACCAAGATTTTGTACAGTGTGTAGTTCCACGCGGGCAAAGTCGTAGGGCGAACACTAGTAAATTAATAAACCTGTAAAAAGTTAGTTTATTCGCTCACGAAAATTACAAAAGTAAATGTGTGTTTGTTTGCACATCACAGTGTTACATTTAGACTCCAAATCACTGAACCGATTTTGATGGCACTTCAAAGGATATCAAATTAAATTAAACGCTAGTCTACATTAAATAATTTTATTTTAGGTGTTTACTTAAATTACAAATTCAAGCTTACGTTTCGTTTTCGCGAAAACGTTGATAAGTTCATCGATATCCAGTTCTCAAAGGCCAGCAAGCATACACAACAGACACACTACAGAGTACTCCCACTATTAGCGAATTTCCTGAAAGGAAATACAGCTATTGGTCCCGTACCAAAGTCAAAATTTCGCAAAAATTTCTTCGAATGTCCATCGATCCTCCTCCATCGATCCCTCCTTTTGTCAAAAATCACCATCTGTAAAATTTATATATATATATATATATATATATATATATATATATATATATCTTTGGACATATATATATATATATATGTGTCTGTAATCACTCTAGCGGTCACAGTTTTCATTTAACCGGAATGGAATTTGGTATTTGAGGCACTATTGGCATTCAAAAGGTCAAGTTCGTTAGTGGGTAAAATCGGACAAGGGGAAAGGGGAGTTTAAAGCGAGGGGGAAACACAAAATTTGACATATCTCCCTTAATATTCAAAAAATCGAAAAATCTATAAGAAGTAAAGTTATAGGTACTAAGTTTTACTATAATTTTGTTTCTTATCATTTTTTCTGTTACACTAACATTTACAGAAATATTAACGGTTTAAGATTGAAAATTAAATTCCTTAATACCTCTGTACACATTAGAGTTTGAGCAAAAATGATAAGGTGATGAATTGTAGCAAATTTGATTTTCTACAACTTTATTCCTTACGCATTTTTCGATTGTTCTAACATTAAGAGAGATATTTTATATTTTGTGTTTTCTTCTTTCTTTATGCCCCCCCTTTCCCCTTGACGTATGTCATTTATTAATAAAATTGGTCATGCAAATACTATAATCATAAACGACATTTCATTTTGATCAGACTAAAATTGTGACCGCTAGAAAGTGATTTATGTATTCGAAGGAAATTCGCTAAGTTGAAGCAGCTCCTGCGTAACGAATTTTTTATTTATTTCTTGATTTATAACATTGATTCTCTATTGACAATGCTTTCCAACACGTACGGTATATAGACGTCATTTAGTGTTAACACCAAATTTTTTGTCTTTGGATATATTATTTAAATATTTATTTTTGGTCCAACGATTATTATAGCAACAATTTTTTATATTTCATAAATAATTCTACGTGCCTTCAGAAAAATTTTTAATTAAACCTGTGTCGATATGGTCAACCACCAACAAGAATATTATAACATGTACATCGCTCTTTTTTTTAAATTTTTTAAACAGTTAATTACTCAAAAGGGAGCCTTGACGTATAAATGGTGAAATTTGGGAGAACCGAAAAATCGTGTATAGCTGCGCACGTTATTGAGAACAACCACGAAATTGACAAATCGAATTTAAAACAATTGAAATCGGTACAAGAATTAGATGCATACGAAAGTATCTACATACACAAATTAAGAAAACAGATAATGAATTTAGACAATGGCCCCATTCCAAATTCTGATGTAATAAAATTAAACCATATTCAAAATTTAATACCTGAATATGAAGGTTAACTTCGATCAACACCCTCATGTTATTTACAATAACAACACCGAATGGTCAAAAAAGGATACCGCCAATAAATGGGTTGGGTTAATCACAGACTTAATCCCTTCATTGGTCAGTCAACTCAAATAATCCTTCAGGTCCTACTTCAGTCAGATCATATAAAAGACAAAACTTGTTTAATATTATTGTGAGACATGCACCAAATTAGCAACGAGCAACATATCTCCGACCCCAAATCCCAGAGATAGTTACAATTAGCTAATTCATACTGATGATGACTACGTTGTAGTTGAAATACGTATTTATAAAATACAAATAATTGTTCTTGGAATTGGGGTAAAATTTGATATTAATGATATACGGAAATTGATTTCTGCGATCAATATTTTCAACCGTTCCAAAAACGGTACAAATATTTGATATATATACAGGATATAAAAAAAAGCTCATGTTAAAAGTTTATATCAATAAATGAGATCACCTTTATTATACATTATCATCGAATTGATTGAATAAAAATCAATAAATAAAATGTTCTACATTTCCATGCGAGAAAAAAAAACTATCGTTTTCCTGACCTAGTATACAAAAATCGTATGCAATAATAATCGAACAAGGAAACCTGCAGGATATATAACGAACCCCCAACTATAGTAATACACATTCACAACTAGACCGCTCTACTGAAATAACTACTTCAATTATGTAAGCTCTAAGCTCCACACCACCGCATATAATGCGAAAAAAAATTTATATTCTCCAAACATTGAGTCTGACAGAGATAGATGAATATATATCTGTTTTTTTCTAATTTTTTTTCTGCTACCAATAGAAAAAAAAATTTGACATTTCTCGTTGTACGGACAAAAAAAAAACGGCATCTCTCTTTTCCTATCTTAAGTATAAAAAAAAAAAAACAGTTTTTTTTTTCAGCCCTACGATATGTGAGTTTTTTTTCTATGTTTTTTTCCTCGAATTTGTTGGTTTTTTTTCTCGATGTTTTTGTTTTTGTTATATACTTTCTCCGTCCGACAGAGAGAAATTTTCATGTAGATAAAAATAATTATTCGACATTAATATATATGTTTTGTTTTCGAGTAAAATTTCGATCTTCATATGATTCGCGATCATTGTATAAACAGTTCTATGAGTTTATAGAAAATTTTTATACTTATAGAAAAATTCCGTAGGCAGGTAGGTTTGGAAAAAAACAACAACAATCGAACTTCAATTAGAACCCGATTCGGATAATAAAATATCTATAGGGTGTCTCAAAAGTCATCACCTTATTTGTTTTACCCGGTATATGTAAATATACCAGGGTATATTGAATTTAGTTCCGACTTGTAACGGTTGAAAATATTGATCATTTAAAAAAATTCTTGCTATAGATGTTCATAAAATGACCTAATTAGTCCATTTCCGCATGTCCGTCTGTATGTGTGAGCAAAAAAGTGGGGACAAGTTCGTGATTAAGCAATAATAATAGTAATAATCAGAAAGAGGGATACCGCATACGGGTCCCTAGCACCTAGACCAAGGGGTCCTCTGTGTCCTAACTGAGAACAACCTGTCACCCGAAGGCGGGACGTCTCCGGACAAGAGGTGTCATTTTAAGCAGATGCAGCTATAGGATTCTATCGAGGCCAGACGCCACACAGAAGACCCACAACTTCTCCGCCGGGACTGCTCCCAGGATTGATGGATCCAAAATTTCGGACCCAAACATTCTATATCTGACACCCTGCAGGCTTCTGCGGGTGCATATAACATGTATGGAGGTCTCATCGTCCTCCATGCAGGTCCTACAAGTGGGATCATCAGAGATCCCCAAGTTATGAAGGTGGTAGTTTAATCGACAGTGTCCTGTCAAAAGCCCCACCACCCTTCTCAACTGCATTCTATTGAGTTTAAATCGAGCACAGTCGAGCACAGCTTGGCCTGTGATTGGGCAAAATCGGACCATGTTTGGGAAAAATGGACAAAACTACCCTACACTTTATTACCGTTTCATAAGCGTGACAGAATAGTCATGATATATGCCCATCGTAAGAGCGGACACTTCCTCTTAAGTGTTTCATTCCAGAATAGAATATCCCCTTAAGTGTTTCTGATACTGAACCCTAACAAATTGAATGCGGAAATTTAATATTACAAACTATTATTATTAATTTCAATAAAAAAAATAAAAAGTAATATTAAATTAAATTTTTATGAATTAAAGTGAAGTATAAAATAAATAAAAAAACATTTTTTTTTTATGACTGGTCATCTTCATTCAAGTGGGATCATATTAAAAATTTTCGAAAAAAAAAAAAACCCAACAACTGCAGTAATTTATTTGTGTAAGTGGTCTAATAACATTTTTCCGTGACTGAAATAAATGTAAATACAATTTTTGTCTCCAGATATAATTTTAGGTTACAATAATTTCATTAAAATTGCTGTCAATAATGAGATAAGATCATACTATTTTTGATTCGAGCAACATATATATTATACTTTCATAATTACACATCTAAGTAACAGTTTTTTTAACCCTTCTGTGTATAAAATCGTTTAAACTGACCCAAACATATATAAGTAGTCTTTTGAACTCACTCGTTAAATTTGATTAGCTCGAGTTTATCAAAAACAAGTGAAAATAACGATTAACAGTTAAACTGCTCTAAAAGCCTTGTTTGCCCCTGAATGGGAATCATGGGATGTCGAGAAACTACTAAAGCTGACAGAATAGAGCAATGTTAAATAGGTCTGGATACTAGGATATTATCACCTACGAAAGTATCTGCCCACAATGGGTCCATTATGTGTAAACTGTGCAGATAGGAGGAAGAAACATCCCGCTAAATCATCTTTATTTGCGAATCACTCAATTACAGCAAACACAAGATATGCGGTGCATCTCACCCCAAATACATGAACCTTCAGGAAAACCTGATAAGCAAGATCCTGGTTATTGATAAGATATAAGAGAAGCGAGCCTCGATAGACTTAAGTAGAAAGGGGAGCACATGGACCATAATATTTATCTATCTAATATATCTATCTAATAGGGAATATGCATGAAAATTTTATTTATTTATTTTCAGAATATGAAAATACTGTTAATACTGTAATAATATTTAAAAACGAAATTAAAATCCGACAAATATCAAGGAAGCTGTAAGCTTTTAAAGATTATTATCTGTCTCTTTCTTGCAAAAATATTAAAAACGGAGTTTTACGTGTATTTTAAATGGTGAAAGTGTAATATGACGTCACATAACATATCAAGAGGGCTATCACCCTCTTTGTCTAATCGGGAATTTCAATCATTCATATCTCGCTTATTTTTAAAGTTCTTTAAAAAGTAATTTTACCTTGATATTTGTCAAGTAAACATGCTTCAATTCAAATGAAAAAAAATTTTCATACATATTCCCTATTGCTTAAATACCCGGCAGGAGTAATAACAGTTATGTTTCAGTTGAAATTGCAGCGAAACTAATCAGTTTATGAAAAAGAGTTTCAGACAAAAGTTTTTTTAAACTTTAAAATGAGTGCTCAAAACTCTTTACACTGAAGGGTTAATATAGTAGAGTTGCGCTATCTAGTCAGAATAGATAGTTTTGGGAGCGTAATTTTTCAAGAACGGGAATTTTTAAAGTTTCGAATATAGTCTTGAGCGACGGAAGAAACTACATAATTTTGATTGTATGACAAAAATATTTAGACCGCACTTTGAAATTTCATGCAAAATATCATGAACGTGGTCCGGCCGCCGTTTGAGTCTAGTCAAATCAGCAAATTACATAACCATTCTTTGTGTTTTGAAGTTCCTAAAAGAAAACTAGATATTAATGAATAATAAATTTTATGAAACGAATTACAAAAACACCTTAAGTGTTTTTGTAATAGATGATCATATTGCTCGAACATATCTAATAATTATTGGTAGTAGTAGCTCTAAGTATCAAAAGTGTTATGAAGAGACATTTGTATTAGCTTCTATGTTTTAAAAACAGTAGTTACAGGTAAATTATACGTTATGTTGATGCGTGTATAATGTTAACATGCCCCCGGCGAACAATACACTTCTCTATAGTCTATACCTACCATATATGTACTTATGTTTGAAATCTAATCAAGGATTACATTTCAACAAACTGAGGATTATCTTAAATATGACACATATTATAATTGTGACACATTTTTACTTCTGTGTGTACAACGTTCAGTATAGGGGATGACACGTATCTCGTTCGGAAAATTGTAATTGAGATGCGAGAAAATATAATCTAAAAAAAAAGTATTCTTTCATAAAAAAACCTTCCAGACTAAAGGATTCCAGTTTATATGAATTTTGAACGTTTTTGAATCGATTTATTTAGATTTAAAAGGTTCCATGACCTCCAAAAATACCGTATTTGGTCTTTAGCTTTTACTATTGGCCACAGAAGTAGCGAACATTTTTCAAAATTTTGACCTGAAAAAGTATTTTCGCACGTATCTAATAGCGTTTATGCTTATCCAACGGATAAATTTTTGCACAGCGCTTCCAAACTTTCTGTACTTGTTTGAACCGTCCTATAGTAAATTTTGCCCCAATTCCTAGAACATTTATTTGTATTTTATAAATACGTATTTCGACCACAATGTAGTCATCATCAGTATGAATTAGCTAATCGTAACTATCTCTGGGATATGGAGTCAGAGATATGTTGCTTGTTGCTAATTTGGTGCGTGTCTCACGTACGATAGTTACGATTAGCTAATTCATACTGATGACGACTACCTTGTAGTCGAAATACGTATTTATAAAATACATATAAATGTTCTAGGAATTGGGGCAAAATTTGAAATTTAATTTCAAAAAACCTAGAGTTCTCTTTGATTATTTTAATAATCTTTACGTCCTATGTTAATGGAATACAATTATTTTTCTTTTAAACTAAAATCTGTATATGGATGTCATATGAGTGCTCCACAATATTATAATCAATTTTGTGAATAAAAAAGATAACCTCTACATATTCGATATGGAGTATTTGTGTACCAAAGGAATGTGAAGCAAGCAAGACAAGACGTCTCGCTTCAATGAACTCATCAAACAGTGATAATCAGTTGAGATGATGACTGAATGTTTATCTACCTCTACCCCCCCCCCTCACTCCTCCTTCCCCTACCTCGCCCTCCGCACTTCTTTCCTCTCTTTGGATCAATTATTATCAATAAAAATATATTTATTAATGTTTTTTTTTTCTGCTTTAATAATAATTTTAAATGAAGTTCAGAATATTTCTTTGATTTTCGAAAAATTTTATTAGAAAAACAAACACGTTCTTTAATTTGATTTTCACACTGTCCAACATTACCTATTGGAATTAGGGAGACTAATAGTTCGAAAGAATACTAAATGTTATACAATTTATGATTTATTTTGATCTCGTACAAAAAACGATCTCCTTTCTGGAGGTAATTCGTCCACGGATTTATTTACGGTTGAATTAGAATAGATTTTTTGGTAATCAATCAATATTTTGAATATTTTTATTGACAATGGTAGCAAAAAAGGCTTTGTAAGCTTCAAAATCAACTATTTATCTCATATTTTTGATTTATGATTGAAAATTAAAATCCTAAATATCTCTGAAATTATAAAATTATAATTGGTATTTATTTTCGCTTTTGGTATTGGTATTTGAAAGGTCAAGTTTGTTAATAGGTAAAATCGGACATGGGGAAAAGGGTGTTTAGAGGGATGGGGAAACACAAAGTTTGGCATATCTCCCTTAATACTCGAAAAATTTATAAGAAGTAAAGTTATAGGTAATTAGTTTTACTATAATTTTATTTCTTATCATTTTTTCTGATACATTACAGAAATATTTACAATTTAAGATTGAAAGTTAAAATTCTTAATATCTCTGTTCACATTAGAGTTTGAGAAAAATGATCGGAAAGTGAATTGTAGCAAACATAATTTTCTACAACTTTACTTCTTATACATTTTTCGATTTTTCTAATATTAAAAGATATATTTTATATTTTGTGTTTTCTTCTTTCTCTATGCCCTTTTTTCCCCTTGACCTATACCATTTAGTAATAAAATTAGTCTTGCAAATACTAAAACCATATCAGATTTGATATTTCATTTTGACCACACTAAAGTTATGACCGCTAGAGCGTGATTTATGTATTCTAAGGAAATTCGCCAAACATTGTTCGTTTCGTAGCATTTTAACATACATCTCGAACATCCTTAAAGCTTTTATTTAACTTTTTTGTTGTTGAAAATATATAAATATTTTTTGTATGTACCTGATTATGAATGCTGTAGACATTCGATCGTACCCCTATTAAAAATTGAACTAATTAAGGTGAACAAGACGATGGTTGATGTTGTCATCATTCTGTTTCTTATTCAAAAAAATAATTAAAAATCAAAAAATAATAAAAACAATTGACTGACTATGAATTGACAACTGATGATCTAAATGACATCATGATGAAATGTGTGATTTAAAATGTAAATAATGGTAATTAATTGTGATTGTATTTTAAATAGTTGTCAATTAATTTATTGATTTACAAAAGTTAAACATCTATCTATACATATCTATTGAATTGTAACAGTACACAATCACAATAAACAAACAAAAGTTGTATATATAATCGATCTTTATTAATACTAAATACCCACTTATTTACATTTGACACATGAAATACAATCACCGGATATTGTTTCAATAAGATACCGGAGATACAACGATAATCACACGATATCGATATTTATTTTCTAATACATTTATACAGGTAGTCTATTCAATAAGCTGTGCTATGCAGCTTTGCCATCGTTATTGCTATTTATTTGTATTAAGGGAGTTCCAGCATTGTCTTGTATAATCAGGACAAAAACCCGATGTGCTTTAATTATAGAACAAATAAATACATATAAACACATACAAATTAATGTAATTTTGAAATTAAAAAAATTTTTAAACTATATTTCGAAAACAAAACGGTAAAACGCGATTTTTTTTAAATAATTTATTTAAGAAATATTTATCTTTACGGTCCTTGTTTTTTTTTTTAAATCTGTCGAGTATTTTTTTTAATACAACAGATAATAGTTGGGCGGGCATGAAATTTTACATGCTTCTAATGAGAGTGAGAATGATAACTTTGATATTAATTATCTCGCGATCTATACTGTAAAATTCTGAAACTTCGGGATTTATTAGAAAACGTTCTTTTTAGCTTGTGAAAAAAAAATGAGCAAAATCTGTTGAAAAATGATTTCATGCTAAAACTACCTTAAAAGAATGGTACCTTTGGATGATTTTTTGAAAATATTAAATATGAAGTTTGAAGTGACTTCATTCAGCGGTGTCAACGAAGGACCGAAGCTTTACATTTGCCTTAATAAGTCCAAAAATAGGAAGAGTATCTTGAACTATGATTAGGGTGGCTAATCATACTTTATAATAACGTATCCTATTTTATTTTCGATAAATATACTTTATACTTTTGCATAATAATAAATGTATACGAAAATACTTGATATCCAATCTTTACTGTGATGCGTAAAAGTACTTTGGTTATGAGTCCAAAATGAGATTACAAAGAATTGAAAAGGCATCACCCGAAATGGTCAATACAGTTATCAGTAATTGTTCACTTTTTATTGATATGAGTTTAAGTTATTTGAGAAAATGGTTTGATTTTAGCGAAGATAACCGGCTTTCAATACTTCCTAACATATCTTTGAAAAATGAGGTTGAATTTAAACATTTTGAAATGGTAATTACAAAGGTTAAATTACAAGACAGATTAAATATTAAGATGGATGATTTATATTCCGAGTCAATAAAACTTAAAGACATCAAAACACAATCCACTAACAAGGATAAAGAATTTTCAGAGAAAAAAAACTGATGACAAATGGCAATATATACTGAAAAATGCATCTGATAGCTTACCAAATATAAAAAAAATGATTTCTTATTTACTCTCTATTCCCGCCACTTCAACGTTCACTGAAAGAGTTTTTTTTCAGTAATGAATCTGAAATGGCGAGAAGAGAGAAACAGATCGTCCATAAATTTAATAAAAAACAAGTTATTTATTTATTTAAATCTAAATTTCGATTGTAAAACTAGCTTTGAAACTTTCAAAGACAACAAAAAATTGTTAGCGTGTGCGAAAACACCCAAAAATATGTTTTTAAGGGAATAAAAACATAAATTTGAAAAATACTTTTTTTTTCTTCCAAATACTTTTTTTTTTTTATTCAAAGAATTTGATACGTTATTTTTCTGAAAAAAAGTTGGCAACCCTAACTATGATCCCCATAACATAAGAATACTATATTAAACATTGTAAATAAAGCTTTGCCGTCGGAACGAGACAAAAATTTAAAAGGGGAATGCACAAAAAAACGCTTTTAGGGAAAAGAAAATCGCATTCAAGCATCGAGGATTAGAAAACCAGCTCTTTCAGGGCCAATTATTTGCGAAAAAGCATAACTTTAAGCTAGTTTGTCTTCACCGGTATACGCAAATTTTGCTTATTTTTGAAAGAAATGATCTTTTATCATGACTTTTCAAATTATTCGGATCGGGTCCAGTCCCCATTAATCCGGAGTTCTATTGTATCACCATGTTTCATCAAAAATTCGTTACGCAGGAGCTGCTTCAACTTAGCGAATTTCCTTAGAATACATAAATCACTCTCTAGCGGTCACAATTTTAGTCTGATCAAAATGAAATGTCGTATATGATTTTAGTATTTGCATGACCAATTTTATTAATAAATGACACGTCAAGGGGAAATGGGGGGCATAAAGAAAGAATAAAACACAAAATATAAAATATCTCTCTTAATATTAGAAAAATCGAAAAATGCGTAAGGAATAAAGTTGTAGAAAATCAAGTTTGCTACAATTCATCACCTTATCACTTTTGCTCAAACTCTAATGTGTACAGAGATATTGAGGAATTTAATTTGCAATTGGGTAACAGAAAAAATGATAAGAAACAAAATTACAGAAAAATTTAGTACCTACAACTTTACTTCTTATAAATTTTTCGATTTTTCGAATATTAAGGAAGACGTTAAATTTTGTGTTTCCCCCTCCCTCTAAACCCCCCTTTCCCTTTGTTCGATTTTACCCATTAACAAACTTGGTCTTTTGAGGGCCTCAAATACCAAATTTCATTCCAATCAGATCAAAATTGTGACCGCTAAAGTGATTACAGACACATGTATGTATATAATATATACATATATGGGTCTGTAATCACTCTAGCGGTCACAATTTTGATTATATATATGTATATATATGTATATATATGTATATATATGTATATATATGTATATATATGTATATATATGTATATATATGTATATATATGTATATATATGTATATATATGTATATATATGTATATATATGTATATATATGTATATATATGTATATATATGTATATATATGTATATATATGTATATATATGTATATATATGTATATATATGTATATATATGTATATATATGTATATATATATATATATATGTCCATAGATATATATATATATATATATATATATATATATATATATATATATAAATTTTACAGATGACGATTTTCGACATCTACTAGGTAGGATCGATGGACATTAGCAAAAAATTTTTGCAAAAATTTGAAGTCGGTACGAGACCAATAGCTCTATTTCCTTTCAGGAAATTCGTTAAAAATACATCGAATATATATTTTTAGAGAATATTACAGCTTTATGTTATGAAATATATATATTGCGAAGTAAGTTAATTATGTGTAAATTCTTAATTGATATATATCATATATTATTATATACATTAAAGCGAGTGCATTGTCTTTAAACACCCTTCATCTCATTGTCTGTCACTTCTAGATATCCCTACATAACCATTAATACCAAAAAGTTTCATAATAAAGTCATTATGAAAATGATTTTACATTGAACTCAAATTTTTCTATATAATTAATTATCAGAAATGTTTTATTTACATTCTAAGCATATCTCTGGAAAATTCCATATTGTATACATTGTAACAACTCAAACATCCGGCTCTATCAGAACATGATACACGATTTCGCGTCGAAAGAGATCTCACAGATCTCATTCTGAATCAAATTGATCGATGCAAAATTTTTATTTACATTCTAAAAATTTCTCTTGAGAATCCCAAAGTATTTTGTAACAACTCAAATATCCGGATCTTACGAGGCATGATACACAGTTTCGCGTCGAAAGAGACCTAAATAAAATTGATCGAGCTATGAAATTTTGATATTTTAATAAATAATCGATAAATATTCAAAAATATACATTTTATTTTATTTTTTTAAGGATTTTGGAAACCAATAAATCGTTATGTCAATGAAATTCCAAGTATCTGGATTAATTGGAACACGATCCGACGAATTATTGAATAAATCATGAAAAATGGTCATTTCTTTATCAAAAAAAAAAGAAGCTAAATTGAGGGCTTTGATGCAAGAACCAGGTAAGTCCAATTTTACTTTTATTTAAGGATGTACGAGCACTTGATATAGTCCATTTATTAAATTCTTCAAAATCTTATATATAGTACATTCATAAAAGTCCACAATAAAGTTTATTATTTTTTGTCGTTATATTAGGCCCGCCATACCGGGCCTAAAAAAAAATATTTAAGAAAAAAACCTGAGATTTCGGGTAATTAAGCTACCGCCGACAGTTTAACTAGTTCAAGTGGCCGAACAGTCTAAGGCGTTATGTCTGCGCAGTATGCCTACTTGGAAACTGGAAGGTTATGGGTTCGAATCCCGACATCGGCAGTTTGTCAATTATTAAGAAAAAAAGGGGGCGATTAATTGACTAAACTGTCGGCGTATGGACAAGAACGAAGTAACCGGCTATGCGTGAGAAGGTTTTCTGCAGTTTCCTTCACGAATTCCAGATGAATATCGTCATAGTTCCAAGCATAGTCGGCTGCAGCCGCATATCCTACCAATTCCTAGTCTATACACAAAAATTCCTACCACTGTGAGTGGAGTCCTCACATCCTTAGGCATCACAATGGACCTTATGGTCGAAGTGTAGCCTGTCCAGGGCAGCCTCTACAATCTATCTATCTCTACCGCCGATAGAAATAAAAATTTTCCCGAAATCTCAGTATTCGTACAACAAAGACACCATATCATAGTACACTGCATATAGACAGCGATAGATACTCTATACATTATTTCCAGATTGGATGTATTTTAAAATACGGACTGTATAATTCATATAATTCGTATATGAAACTGTATTGTCGTATTAATACAAATAATATAATACTACCCCATTGTTTGTACTGTCTTCAGTTTTATTAATGAACACTTAACGATAAAGATAACATTGTTTTTGAATAAGATTGTATTTGAGTGTTACTTAATGACACCACAATATATGAATTATATACCATATACCTTCCTTCTATCTCCTCCTCAAGCTGTACACTCTATATACCCTTCTCTATACGCTCCTTCACACATTACATATCATATAATATGCCAACCACCAACCTCTCCCTCTCCCCCCAGCCCCTAACTCACTAGCTCCATTCCTCTTCATTATATAGTTTTAAAATACAGGCTGGTTTGTAACAAAATTAATTAGCATAGTGCTAATAATTTATGTAGACTTTTAAGGATGTTCGAGACGGATATCAAAATGCTATGAAACAAACAAACTATTTAGTAGAATGCTAACTTAAGGCTAAAGCTACTGTGAAAATTTCAAAACGATTTAATAAGCCGTTTTAAAGTGATTGCAATTTTTAAAAAAAATTCGTTACGCAGGAGCTGCTTCAACTTAGCGAATTTCTTTAGAATACATAAATCACGTTCTAGCGGTCACAATTTTAGTGGGATTAAAATGAAATATCATATCTGATATGATTTTAGTATCTGTAAGGTCAATTTTATTACTAAATGGCATAGGTCAAGGGAAACGGGGGCATAGAGAAAGAAGAAAACACAAAATATAAAATATCTGTCTTAATATTAGAACAATCGAAAAATGCGTAAGGAATAAAGTTGTAGAAAATCATATTTGCTACATTTCATTACCTTATCATTTTTGCTCAAACTCTAATGTGAACAGAAATATTAAGAATTTTCAATCTTAAATTGTAAATATTAGTGTAATAGAAAAAATGATAAGAAATAAAATTATAGTAAAACTAATTACCTACAACTTTACTTCTTATAAATTTTTCGATTTATCGAATATTAAGTGAGATATGCCATATTTTGTGTTTTCTCCTCCCTCTAAATCCCCCTTCGCCCTTGTCCGATTTTACCAATTAATGAACTTAACCTTATAAATACCAAAAGCGCTTCAAATACCAAACTTAATTCCAATCGGAATAAAATTTTAACCGCTAGAGTGAATACTGAGAGGCTTTCTTGGTCAAATACTCTTGTGATTCTTTAGCCAAGATAATGAAATTCTTGTAAAAAAAAAGTATTTTTTTTATTAAAAAATAAATAAAAAACCGCAAGAAGAGAAAGTTTATGCAGCTTCTTTAACTGAAGTATATATATTTAACTGAAGTATATCATTACTTCTTTAAAAAGTTTCATTTGTTTGGATTAAACAAATGTTTATTTCGGTCCGAAATTTTAGCATCTTGGTCGAAAGAAATCATCATTTCAGTTTAAGAATTTCTAGATTCTTGAGTCAAGAGTCAGTTGATCTTTAGTTAAGATAATTTTCTCAAGTCAAAACTATAGATGTCAAGATACTTATTTTCTTATACCAAATATATATATTATCTTCTCTTATATATGAGAGTCAAAAATTCTTGGTTGAAACAAAATTTTTCTTACTGCAAGGAATTACTTCTATACCTCGTGTACCGGGTATATAAATGACAATTTTGTAGATTGTAGAGGGATATCCATCCTGTATAATAAATGAGTAGCACCCAAATCAAATCATGTTCATAAATGTACATTGTAAATTCAATCAAATATTTTATCGGTTGACCAAAATGATTAAGCCCATTCAGCCATGGTAACATGGAATTATTCAAAATTACTCACTGTAACCAATTTATTTGTATGGAATACAATCACTTCACTTCTATAAGACGTATACATATATATACATACATACATACATATACATATTACATACACACATATACTGTGTTTTTTTTACTAAAAAAAGTATATAAATTAAAGTCTCATTTATATTGGATGTATACCGTGTGTTTACTGTATACTGAGTCGGTTTTTTTAACTTTGGTAATTCCTCCTCCTTTTGGATATAACATTGCATATAGGATATGCTTTCATATCATTACATTTCAAATTTTGCCCCAATAGGGAATATGCATGAAAATTTGTGTTCACTTGAATTGAAGCATGTTTACTTGACAAATATCAAGGTAAAATTACTTTTTAAATAACTTTAAAAATAAGTGAGATATGAATGATTGAAATTCCCAATTAGACAAAGAGGGTGATAGCCCTCTTGATATGTTATGTGACGTAATATTACACTTTCACCATTTAAAATACACGTAAAACTCCGTTTTTAGTATTTTTGCAAGAAAGAGACAGATAATAATCTTTAAAAGCTTATAGCTTCCTTGATATTTGTCGGATTTTAATTTCGTTTTTAAATATTATTACAGTATTAACAGTATTTTCATATTCTGAAAATAAATGTGAAAACAAATTTTCATGCATATTCCCTATTCCTAGAACATTTGTTTGTATTTTATAAATACGTATTTCGACTATAATGTACTCATCATCAGTATGAATTAGCTAATTGTAACTATCTCTGGGATATGGATTCAGAGATATGTTGCTTATTGCTAATTTGGTGCGTGTCTCACAATGACCTTAAAAAAGTTCTGTCCTTTTATACGATTTGACTGAGGGTATAATCTGACCTGAAGATTATTTGAGTTGACTGACTAACGGATTAGGTGTGTGAAGAGCCCCATCTATTTATTGATGGTACCCTTTAGTGACAAAACAAACGCCGCATAGTCACCAAAGAATACCGTCAATAAATAGGTGGGGATCTTCACACACCGTTAGTCAGTCAACTTAAATAATCTTCAGGCTTATGCATAGCTTGGTCTGTCGCTTGCCCTGTGCCAAGTCCCAATAATCTAGATGAGCCTGTCGCAGCCACCCCTTGATTCGGTAAATCACGGAGCATCTTGCTATGGGAATGATAGGCTCAGGTGAAAGGGGCGTTTCAGATGATCCCTCTCGTGCCAACGAGTCCGTTACTTCGTTCCCCTTAACGCCAGAGTGACCCGGTACCCAGATCAGCCTGACTGTGTTACTCAGTGCCTGGTGGTTCAACTCCTCGAAGCATTCATAGATTAACCTCGATTGCAATCTTGACGCCTCAAGGGTCCAAATGTTTTGATCATAATTGAATTGAATCGTATTCTATACAGAATTGGATACTTTTTGGGTGAACATGCCGTAGATATTAGGTAGAATGTACACCTCGTAGATGATGGTCTTTATAATTTAACTTGTGAAATGGAGTGAATCCAAATAGATATAAGGTGAATATTATTATTGTAGAAGTATTGATAGACTTTATGACTGATACTCTCTGATATTGGTAGGTGCTGATAGATATATACAGACAGACGGACGGACAGACTGACGGACATATATAGAACAAATTGTGTGTAGTTGTGTTCGTTCGGTAACATAATACTGACAAATTTGTTGTTCAACTTCATTCTAAATAATAATGATATGCTAACTCGTGCGTTTCGAATCCACGTGGTATACATCACTTGATCCGAAAGTTCATTCACTATTTGGAATCCAACATTATAGTCGGAAAACCGTTCATAGACCCAGAGCCTATTTTAGGAAATCCAAAGACTGCATGTAAACAGGTGATCAACGTCACACTTTCACGGTCTATTGAGGTCGATAGGCTGATGGAGTACCGACTCTGGATGACCAAATGGAAAAGAGAATGTGAAAACAATTCCGCCATACCAGAGTCGGTAGCTCATCTGATTGAAACATGCGACCAAGATTTGTACTCTAATATAAAAATTTTCTTGCAAATACTGGCAACTCTTCCGGTCAGCGTAGCTACCGCAGAGAGATCGTTTTCTACTCTTCGCAGAGTAAAATCTTGGGAATAGCACAGGAAAGATTATCCGGGCTAGTTCTTCTAAATATACACAAAGATGTGAACCTGGATATCGGTGAATTTATCAACGTTTTCGCAAAATAAAATTATTTAACATTTTTTTGACATTAAATGCTTGATATGAAAAATCATACACATCTAGGGATGAGGATCGAACCCACGACCACTGGCATTCTAGAACAATGCTCTACCAACTGAGCTACCTTAGATGTTATGGTAGTACTATGCATAAGATCTTTCACTATTATTTTTGATGCCATTGTATTAATTTTGTTTATTTACTATTAACATATTTTTAAAATTGTTTTTTGTAAACTAGCGTCTGTTTATATCCATCGTTGTTAGTATGGTTGCCTTTCGGTTATATTATACCAACGGAAGCGACTAGTGTTTACTTTATTTGACATTTAAGAAATATGTCTGAAAATTGATACCATTTTTTGACATTAAATGCTTGAAAAATCATACACATCTAGGGATGGGAATCGAACCCACGACCTCTGGCATTCTAGACCAATGCTCTACCAACTCCATTCCTAGATGTGTATGATTTTACATATCAAGCATTTGATGTCAAAAAAAGTGTTATCAATGTGAAGACTTATTACTTAAATGTCAAAGTAAGTAAACGCTAGTCGCTTCCGTTGGTATAATATAACCGAAAGGCAACCATACTAACAATGGATATAAATAGAGGCTAGTTTACAAAAAACAATTTGAAAAATTATTTAATGTAAAATGTATACTAGCGTTTAATTTAATTTGATATACTTTGAAGTTGTAAAAATTTCATCAAAATCGGTTCAGTAGTTTAGTGTCTAGATATGACACTGTGATGTGCAAACAAACACACATTTACTTTTGTAATTTTCGTGAACGAACAAACTAACATTTTACAGGTTTATTAATTTACTAGTCATTATATTATCGAATGATAATTAGTGATAACTCTAGGTTTTTGAAATAAAATTTCAAATTCGCCCCCTTTACCCAGATCAGTTTTTTGTATTATAAATACGTATTTCGACTACAATGTAGTCATCATCAGTATAAATTAGCTAGTCGTAATTTACTCTTTGACAATTAGAAATAGATAGAAAGTCGAGATCAATAGACAAAAATAAAAATAAATAGAAAATGAACTAAATTAAAATATACTAGATTTAAAATATAATAAATTTTAAATTATATTGAAATTACTCTTGTTAAAATTTCCTTTATTCACATCTCGCCCCACGGCTTTGCCCACGTGGAACTAAACACTGTACAAAATCTTGGTCAGGGCGTCAGATATTTTGTAAACATCTCCTTTGTAGAAATGCACTATATCGATCACTCCGACTCGCACTTGACCGATTTTCGGGTGGCTGTGACCACAAGATTTTTTGAGGGCTGGATCCGCGCCTGCGAGTGAATGAATGTTAAACACCATGATCACTAGGAAAATATACTGTTTCGGAATGGATCTAAGAGGCTATACCGGATTCATCACCGGGCATTATCCCCTGCGGAAGCATCTACCCACAATGGGGGGACTCCATAACGGAAAATTTTGTGCAGACTGTGCGGTGAAGAGGAGAAAACTTCCAGCCACATTATCTTTAACTGCGAATCTCTAGGTTACAGCAGATACAAGATATTCGGTGCATCTCACCCCATATTGATGAACCTTCAGGAAGAACTGATAAACAAGCTCCTGACTATTGCCAACATATGGGAGAAGCGAATCTCGCCAGACTGAAGTAGAAGGAGGAGCACAATAGACCATCAGGTCGAAGTATTCAATCGATCGGAAATCGTTTGTGAATTTCAAAAATGTTTATAAAAACGTATTTGAAAATTCGATTCAATTTTTGGTTATGTTGGTGGTCATTGCACTGATACTGGCATTTTACTGCCCTCTAGTGCTATCGTAAGTAATTATGAAGTAAACATGATTGCGGTATCGTTTATAGTATAAGAAGCAATAGTAGCAATTCTTATGGCTAATAATTTTCCTTTTTTGTTATTTACTTTCAATAATATTCAAAGAAAAATGCAAGATTGTCAAAAAATCGTTTGAATCAATTTATTGATACCATTTTATTATAGTTGCTCACTACAACACTAGAGGGCATTAAAAAACATGCAAAAGTTGTATCGAATTTTAAATTTTTCTCGAAAAATACTGAGTTAGAAACGTTTTTATGAACATATTTGGAGTTCACGAATGATTTCCGATCAATTAAATATCCACAAGTCTATTTAAAGACTTTTTTTTGTTAAATGTTGGCTAAACTTCGCTAAACGGATGCCTGTTATTACAAATTAAATTTAAACGAAATCGATAGTGTCACAAACGATTGGGAAAAAAGAAATTAAAACATCATATTGGACAATTTCGTGTTGGCTATTTGGACGAGGTAATCTTCACTAGTAGTACCCAAATACAATAAAAAGGTCATTGAACTGATAGCGCTCATGTAGTTAAACTCGTTAAAAAGCATCATACGTCATGCTTCTAATGTAGTATTAAAATAAAATACACACAGATGTCCCTAAATTTTCAATAGTAGTATCATAGTAATTAAACATTATGCCGGCAGTACACACTCGGGGAGTCATTTGTAAAACGAGGAGCCGCGAGTGGAGCTGTGTACACTCTCGCTGAGTTTTCAGCCGGCAATACAGTTCTCGTCAGTGTTGGCAACGTGCTGAGTAATGATACTAAATGAATTAAAAAAAGCATTCATAAATTTATCCAATTAACAGTTTTGATTTATTTTCGTGTTATACTATTCAGATTATTGAATCGAATGTAGACGAGAGTGTTCTGAGGGTGCTCTCACTTGCCACTCGCTTCCTTTGACTCGTGTCAAAAAACCAACTTTTAATGGAGCGTTGGCGAAGCGAGACGAGTCGACACAAGGCTGGTTGAGCGTTGTGAATACACTCTCGTGCTCGTTATGTCTCGCCGAGAGTGTACTGCCAGCATGAAATATGAGCTGCTATTGTGGCAAATACTAGAACATTTTTTAAAACACATACACAATCTTTCAATTGTGTACAGATTTTTACCATTCGATGGCGACTGTTAGTAAGTCACAATCACAACCACAGGGATCAGACCAATTTTTTCTGCGATCAATATTTTCAACCGTTACAAAGTTGGGGCTATACTTATAACAGATACATATTTATATATACTTTAGATATCTATTTCCAAAAGATAAGTCATATATTTATTCCTGAGGAAATTCCCTAAGTTGACCAAGCTCCTGTGTAACGAGAATTTTTTCATTGTTATAGGCAATTTTTTAACATATATGTATTGAAATTTATACGTATAAGTTTTATATCATTCTTATAGGCAATTTTTTTACATTTTTGTATTAACATTTGTGGGTATAAGATATACATCAATTCCTCAGTAGTAGTACCACCGTACAACAGAAAGGTCATTGACCTGATGGTGCTGATGTTATTTAATTAAATACGCAGCCTCGTTTAATAATGTAATACACAAAATTAGACACAGATGTCAACCAAGGTATTATCTACTAATCTCTACTAATACATAGTCCTTACCACAGTATAATAAGGTATTTGTAATTAAAACGAAATATAGATGTCAGCACTTTGCACAATTAGTAGTCAAAATACGTATTTATAAAATACAAAAAAATGTTCTAGGAATTGGGGCAAAATTTGAAGTGTAATAACTGAGTTAATTGCTTAAATACCAGATATATACCAGGACTTTATGAAAATAGTTTTTTTAATAAGTTGTTTATTTTTAAAAAGGAACGTTTTTTGTCTTTAAATTTTTTTATATGTCATACGGTTTCAAGATGAATATTTCTCAGTGGCGGTGCGAAGCTCGATTCGATTTTGCCCATTCGCGAACTTGATGTTAATATTTAGCTCTAGAACAATTTTTTGTAAGTTGAACAAACCATTAACTAAAGCGAATGGGCGCGCGTGATTTAGGCGCTTACACGTTTTTAACGTCATCAAGCGGTGGTTTTAATGTTTAAATTCACGCTGTGTACGCTGACAGACGCTTTATCCATCGAGGTAGGACAGCTAAAGTGTGAGCCCTAAATCGTACTAACTCCCAAAATGAATACTGTTTAAGCGTTTGTTTATTTATCTGGCATGTGTAAAGTGTAAACGTTCATAAGCCAATACGAACGCCAGTAAATTGCGCGTAAATGAATACACCTTGTATATAGATTTCAAATCTGTTCCCAAAAATGTTTACCACATTCTGTTCAAAGTGTCGTATTTTGGACTTTGGAAAATTGGAACCAAGTTTGAACAACTTTGATAACTAATAATTGGTACAACCACATATAGAGGTCAGTGGGCACAACTGTTCGTATTCTTAAAAACATTCGTGTATGATCGACAATGATAGAACAGCAATTAATCCAAAACCAAAATTAGTGAAAATTTATATTTAAAAAAAAGGATGTTTTTGATTTATTTATTTACAATATGTATTTATTTCGTAACGAATACCCAATCCGATGAAATTCTAGGTTGTGGCGGTTTCATCAAGAGCGACGTACAATTAGACTTTTCACGTGTACATATTAAATTGTAAGTTAAAACGTCAACAGCATTCATCGAATTAGGTTAGAATACTTGAGTTGAAATTTCTTGATTTTTCCGTAGATTGACTAAAAAGGGTAGTTTAAAAGATACCACAGAATGTGCACCGAATAATGGATATTATTTTATACCCTTGTATGACAAAGGTGATTATATTTTGAAGGTTGAACCACCGACCGGCTGGAGTTTTGATAAAACTCAATTCGAGTTGAATGTCGATGGCGAAACTGATCCGTGTAGTTTAGGCAAAGATATTAATTTCTATTTTAAAGGATTTGGTATTACTGGAAGGGTAAGTTTTTTATTTTTTTACTTCTAAAGCTCAACTTTTACGTGAGTTCATATCATCTAGGTGTCTAAATAATCATTCGAGAGTAATATGACTGTCTTTAAGGATTAATTTTTTTAACAACGTGCGATTATTTTTTGCACATGTAATTCGCACATCGGATATTCTCTGCTGTCAGTGAAAATCCGTAGTTTTTCACCTCTCTCCCATATTTTGGGTATTTATGAGGTAAAGTTTTCCAAGATATGCACTGCTATACCTTTTTATGTCCCCTTTTATACGATTTTAGATAATACCAGTAAACCGTTCACTGAATCGTCAAATAAACAGGATTTTCGTGTTTTTGGGTCATAATTACCTCATATTGTAAACATCATCTGAATCGAGGCCAAAAATTATTTTTCTTTCTTTTTTCAAGAACACCATAAATTTGTAGTCATCGAATTGGTTATAACTAAATAAGATAAATTGGACCCCAAAAATTCAGTTGATTCACGGATAGTTTCCGAGATATGATCTTTTTATACGATTTTTTATGCCGCTTTTTTACACGATTTTAGACGATATTTCAATGTTCTAATCTGTTTACTAAATCGTTAAATAAACAGGATTTCCGTGTTTTTTTGGGTCAAAATTACCTTATTTTGTGAGTTTCATCCAATTCGGGAACAATAAATATTTTTCGATAATTTTTTTTGTCAAGGTACAAAAAAGTTTTTCTGTAACTTTGTTTCTTATCATTTTTCTGTTACACTAATATTTACAGAAATATTTACAATTAAAAATTGAAAGTTAAAGTTGTAAATATCTCCGTACACATTAGGGTTTGAGAAAAATGATAAGGTACCTCTTTAAACGATTTTGTTGGGGCGTACAATAATTCTCAAGTAAGGAAATGCGCCTAAAAAGATACATTTGAACAGTTCTAAATTTTAGTGAGTGAAAAATCCAATCTATAATTGATTTTAGGTATACAGTGCCAACAGTGAAAACGGACCCGTTGGTGTTAAAATATCATACAACGAAAATGGTAAACAGCGTGAAACGTACACCACTGAAGGGGGTAACTTTTATTTTACCCCTGTGGTCCCAGGACGTTACACAATCGTTGCATCTCATCCTAAGTAAATATTTTTATTAAAATTCCGTTTAGTTATTTGTTTTTTTCTCATAAATTTGTTATTTTGGGGGTATTTTTCTGGTTACAGATGGAAATTTTTGAAAAATTCTATTACAGTTGATGTGAAAATTGGCAATACTGAATTACCACGTGATAGTTTTATCGTTGCTGGATACGATGTTACCGGGCACATTGTTGGTAATAATGAACCAATCGATGGTGTTAATATTGTTTTAATTAATGATAAACTGGTGAGTAACCTTTTTAAATCATTTTGTATAGAAATTAATGTATCCGGACTCCTAGTTCCAAGTAGACACAACGCATCAAACCGCTCGGCTACTTGGACGGTTTATAACTGAGTAACATAATATTTCTCTCCGTCAAGGACTGATTTTCTTAAAACGCTGTTCCACGTATTTATTTGTTTATTTATTATTAATCGACTAAATATCACTAAACTATTGGTTGTGTGAAAAAATATTTCTTACTAAAGTTGTTTGTTTTTATTAGATAAACATTTTTTATATTTAAAGACTTTCTCCATCTCGCATCGTTTAAAAATTAGGTTTTTAGTGTACCACGGATTTATTACCTGCCACGCGGTCACGGATGCATAAAACAAAAACTTTTTATATTCTATGTCATTCGGGAATAATCGATTTCCAATCGATAGAATCGGTTCAGTAGTTCCAGAGATTATCCGGAACCAACAAACAAATTTTAACGTTTCATATATTAGTATAGATACACGTACAGGGTGTAAAAAGAATAATATTTTGTTACAGAATTATGTGGTAGCAGAATGTAATGTTCATCCCATAGCCAATTTCCAAACAAATTTAGGCAAACCGATTTGTAGTATTAAATCAGATGTGACAGGTACATTTAAATTTGTTTCGTTACCACCCGGTACATATAAAATTGTACCGTTCTATCAAGAGACAAATGTTAAATTTGAGATACAACCGGCATTTATTGATTTCACTGTAAATGATAACAGTGTTGAGATTGATACTAAGTTTACGGTGACTGGTTTAACTGTAAGTGGTCGAGTTCTTTTACCCAAGGAAAATCAAGGCGCAACTGTGATCATCAATAACGAACAGAAAACTATTACCGGCGTTGATGGACAGTATACCTTGAATAATATTCGATCTGGTAGTTATCGATTGACTGCCCAAGCTCGTAAGTATATTCTATGTGTAATATTGTGTTATCCATCGAAATTTTTGAAGGGTCCTTGAAAATATAGTAGTAGTGGAGGAGATGCCAGGGCCTGGCAAATAGGCCTTTTTTACCGATCGCTAAGGAACCCATCCACTCAACCTCTTCTATTCTCTACCAGGCCTTGTCCGTTTTCTCTAGACCACCCGTCCTCTTTGCAAATTACAGGACATAGCTCCACTTAAGTTGTTGGCTAGATATCTCATTCTGGCTTTGTAAGGACATTCTGCTAGAAGTTGGAAGGTCGTATCATCCGTCCGTTACAGTCTAGGCAGATCGTACTGTCCTCCAAACTCATAAGGGGTAAATGCCTTTTGAACCTGTAGTGACCAGTAAGCACCCCAATTAGAAGGTTTATGTATTTAGCTAATAAATCAGGTTGACCTCGCGGCATTGTACCCAGCTATCATTGGTTTGATTACAACCTGCTGTAACTTTGCAAATATAGGAAATTTAATTTAATTAATTTATGTCTACTTTTGTGAAATCCCTAGGTTCATACAAAATTTGAGTATGTTTCCTCCCCTTTTTTTCGAAAATTCTGAATAATTCGGAAATATCATATTTAGTTTAGTATACTGCAAAGACTGGATAAAACAGGGCCACGTGACTCAGTGGCAGTCATTATTGGCTGTGTTCACGTACACACAAAACTGACTACCAGCTACCAAATAATGGAAGCCATTTCTGTCCTCGTGTCTATTATTCGGCCATATCACTAACTGCTACTATTGTCCTAGTATGCAGGAGCCTATAGTTCTCTTTCAGTTTGTATTCTTGGCAAATTTGAATTTGATGGTTACTTATGCAAAATGGAAATTTCGATGTCTTTTCCACTCCCAAAATACTTCTTTTCCCAAGGATATTAACTTCCCAAATATATATATATATATCTTTAAAATTATGTGTTTTTTTGTGCGCAGCCGATATTAAATTTCCTGAAATCAAAGTGGATATCATGCCTCGCAAATATACGTTACCGGATTTAAAACCAAATGCATACAAAAGTTGTGGCCAAGTGTTAAGTGATAACGAATATGAAATTGTGTACGAGCTCCAGCCGAACAAAGATCGATTTACAATCAAATCAAATCCAAAATCGGGTGGCACTTATTGTATTTATTTACCACCGGGACAGTATGATACCAAAGTGCTTCCAAGTGTTCATGATCCACCAAATGTACAGTAAGTATATAAGGAATCATATTAATAGATTTGCGTAAGATTAGGTTAGGTTGTAGTGGGTGTCCGGGTGGGATACACTTGGGCCATTAGACCCATTGTGACCCACGGTGAGTCATTAGTCCTTAAACCATTTGGAACTCGAACAGCAAGAGAGATTTGACGTCTACCGATTTTAGTTCGGAGAGGTCGTCAAAGAAAGGCTGTCCCAAGTGTGTGTCAATCTTCTCCTAGCAAGAGCTGGACAGTGCTCAGCATCTTTGCCTCCCAGCCCAGTGCCCTGTAATGGCTGCTATTGTATTACTACGGTTTTTGGACATGAACCGTCCCTAATCTAAAATAAAATTTGTGAATCGAAATGGCCTAGTGATTGTTTTTTTTTTATAGATTTTATCCATTAGTACATCATGTTGAAATTGTGGATAAAACTCCACAAGATATTGTTTTTTCGCAATTACGCGCCACAGTGACTGGAACTGTTGACTGTTTCACAAGTGCCGAATGTGAATCGTTACAGATTGATTTGAAATCCATGTCGACGGGCAGTCCCTCACAGATTTACAAAACTGTCATATCCAGTAAGTAGGGTCAAATATTATCCGTTAAATTTCAATTCCAGATATTGAAATTTGTTTTCGAAAAACGCTAAACGATACGTAATGAATTTTATCTATTTTTTCTAGATGGAAAATATAAATATTCCGATATTCCTCCGGGACGGTATGAAGTGTCTATCGTTGGTGTTGGACTTTGTTGGGAAAGTCAGAAACATTATATCGTTATCAATTCAGAAGAAGCTTCAATTCCCTCATTCAAACAAACTGGATATCGAACACTTTTCCGAACTGATTATCAAACTGAAGTAAGTTCAAACAATGCAAAAAATTTTCAACCCACTTAAGAAATCATAGAACAAATTATTCAATCACAATTTTCACGCTTGTAATTTAAATGAATCGGGACATTTTAAAATTTACAATCGAAAGGTTAAATCGAACAGGAAAAGTGTAAAAAGAAAAAATCCCAAATTTTGAGGAGTCATAAATAAATAAAATAAATTTTCGAAATGTTTTTCTTTTTTTCATTGAATTTGTATCTTTTCCAGATCCACTACGAGTTATTAAACGAAAATAATTCCATTATACAAAAGGGGGTAATCAACAATCCACCGGGAACGAATACACACTGTCTAAAGAAATCTGGACGATACCGTTTCACTGGTGTCAGTTGCCATGGCTACGATCCAAAATTCGTTGAATGGAGCACCAGTTCTCGATCAAATATTCAAACTCCAATTGTATTTACTGCAATCACACATGCGCATAACGTATTAGTGACGGTGAACGATAAGAATGCGAAAATTACGTTGAATGTTAAATCTGAGGATGAGGAATCCTTGTATTCTTTGGATCAAGCGAATATCACTCCAATCAGTGAGAATAAAGTGATCCATGAATTTAGCTTACAAGTGGCCGAACATGAAACACTGATTATTGAACCGAAATCTGATATTATGTTGTTTAAACCGCAAGTTTTACAATTGGTTGGTAGCTTTGATTGTGTAAAACTGGCTGGAGAAATTTTGGCATTGAAGGGGAAAATACTTGCTGGAAAAATTGTACCTCCTCTTGCAGGTAATATGCCGTACTTTTTTCGCTTTTGGAGCTCTTATAACGTCATTAATAAGTTTTTCCACTTTTACAGGTGTTCAAATAAGTGTTGCCCAATTGAAAAGTCATACTCAAATTGCAACATCTGAAACAAAAGCTGATGGTCAGTATCGATTTGGACCGTTGGACAATGATTTAGAATATCTGATCAAAGCAACGAAAGAAAATTACTATTTTGAGGGACCGGATGCAAATGGCAATTTCAAAGCACACAAAATGGCTGATATAATTATTGAAGCTGTTGATCAAGATAGTAAGGAAACTCTTTCGGTAAGTAATTTTTATTTCTGAAACACACTGTATATATTGTAACAAAAATTTTAAACAGATACGTCGCTTCGTTTCAATAATTAACCATCAAATTTTTGTACAGGGTGTTTTAGTATCTGTGTCCGGTGGTGATAACTATCGTAAAAATTTACAAACCATAAACGATGGTACCGTACAATTTACATCACTGAATCCCGGTGAATATTTCATGCGCCCGATGATGAAGGAATATCGCTTTGAACCAACATCAAAAATGATCACAGTCAAAGAAGGTGAAAGTTTCCGATTACAGGTCAATGGTAAGCGTGTTGCATTCAGTGCATATGGAACAGTTCGTTCACTAGGTGGTACCGGGGAACCAGGTGTACTCGTTGAAGCTCGTGCGGTATCAAGCGCTTCCAAATGTGAGGGACACATTGAAGAGGCCACAACTGATATAACAGGTACATTCCGTATTCGTGGCTTATTGCCTGGTTGCTCTTATCACTTGCAGCTGAAACATCAATCAGAGATGTCTGCGCCGATTACCTTCGACAACATCCAAAACGATTTACACAACATCCAATTGATTTGTTTACAACCCCCCGCGTATGTAGATGTCACGGTCCATGTGTATACCCCGAAATTGGATGATTACAAGTCGTTACGCGTGAAACTAGGATATGGAGATCAATTGTCACAACCCATTCAATCCGTACGAATTGATCCACAAATATTATCACAGCGTAAAATCCCAATACCTAAACCAGGACTTCTGGTTGTCCTAAACAGTGTACCCTATGACAGCAACCAGTATTACATCCAATTAGAGTCAAGTCTATCGCAAGCGTCCCATTCGTATGACACAAATACCATCTACTTTTACGCGAACACATCTTTCAAACACGTTCAACTCGATTTTTATCCGAATATTAAATCACCCGAATACGAAATTAGCCCAATCTCAATTCTAGGCCTACCCTTGTTATTCTTATTAATCTTTGTGGTATTTGTACCGAATAAATTATTTGAATTCGGTGCAATAGTACAACAGTATGCCTCAATTTATATACAAAATTTTAATAATGGAAGCCCTCTGAGTCCAGTTACCGCAAAACAATCGAATAGTTCGAAAAGCGGTGGGGGTGCAGGTGGTGGTGTTGATACCGATTATGCGGATATCGAACAAATTGTACAAAATATTAATGCTGTTAAGCATAAACCGAAGAAACGTGTCTTGTTATCGACGTAGAAAACCGTAAATGTTTTTAATTTATTTATCCGGATTTATTTTTTTCAACAGTATTTCGATGTACACGAGGTACAAATTTTTAGTATTTGGGGTCTTCGTTCTCTTCGAAGGTTTTAACGGCCATATTAGGTCTAATTCTCGACTATTCACTATGCAACTGTATTGCTATCAGTGGTGTCGCAAAACATAGCAAATAGTTATTTTGCACAAAAAAAAGTCCCTTACAAAATTTACGCAGGAGCAATAGTTTTCGAAGAAAAGTTGGACGTAACGATGCATTAAACTGTTGAACTGACTTTTAAATGGGATAAAATGTGCAGTCTAGGATTCTATTGTAAACCAACGTGTGTATGTCGAAAGGAGTTTCGCAATCTTTGACGTTCAAAAACTTTTTTTACAAGCGCGATTTCATTATGAGCTTTTTGCTATGTTTTCATAGTGACAAAACTAGGAGAATTCCGTTAATTATTTCACTGGGCTATTTGTAGTGTTTGGCGAAGATAAAGAATCGTAGTAACGAATTCAAAAACTGGATGGGCCTCGGTCCACCTTCTGTCAACGCCCCTGCTTGCTAAAGTTTTGTACCTGCATGGATTATCATTTCCGGTTCGGAAGAAATACTGTTGAGAAAATGTATTTTCTTTTTATGTACACTTAGAAAATTCGAAGCGCAGTCCCAGTTTTTATAAGTGCTTTGTTTTCCTTATGGATATTCTATCGAAAAATAGAATTTTCATATACTACAGTACCAATAATTTTCCAAACGCAAATTTTGGAAAAATTTATGTAAACTATCATTCCGTATATAGAAAATTTGTGTAATTAGCGAATTTCCTCTACAAGAAAATTTTGAGAAAATTCGTTTTAATGGCGCAGCTTCGGCGTAACAAATTTCTTGTTTTATTCTTTATTCTTCTGTTGATAAAAAATGATTGTGGAAAAATCATCGATTTTTCTATAATATAAATTTTATAAATTAATTTTTTGTTGTGAATTTTCATTGTTAAATAAAATAAAAAGAAAATTTTTTGAATTCAATAATATTTATCTAAATTTTTAAACCTGTTTTGTTTTTTTATGGACGAAATTCTTTCAAAATTTATAAATAAATTTTACAGAAGAATGTAATAAACATGAACCAGTGACTCACAGTTGTAAATTATACAATAGTATACAAACAGCTTTATAAATAAGCGGTGTACTTACAAATTTTTACAATCGATTTGTGACGAATCTATTTGGTTTTCGGAAAAAAAACCTGGCACAAATTGAAACTAAAATTTTGAAAAAGGAGAAGAAAATTTAATAAAAATGAAACATTATTTCTCAGTCTAAGTATACGACGATACACCTAAACTTAATTAAATCTGAGGCGTTATGTCTACTTGGGACTGGGAAGTTATGGGCTCGAATCCCGATATCGATAGTTTGTCAATTATTAAAGAAAAAAACAGGGGGCAGTTAATTGACCAAACTGTCGGCGTATGGACAAGAACGAAGTAATGGACCTTATGGTCGAAGTGTGTCCCGTCCAGGATAGCCGCTATAATCTATCTATATAGTTCTTAAATACCGACTTCAACGTCCAATATTTCCTCGATTACTGCGACGAAATATTCGAGTTACTACGTAACGAGATAGATCATCTTTATACGATTTTAATTTATCTAAAATAGTAAATTTAAGGTGAATTGGACCCCAAAAAAACACAAAAATTCGGTTGGTTTGAAGAGTGGACGAATATTTTCCGAGATCATCTTTATACGATTCCAGATATAATCTCGTAAACCGTCCACCAACTTGGTCAAATTGGCACAATTTGCATACTTTATGTGATCAATTTACCTAATATAGTGAATTTAAAGATAATTAGAGCCCAAAAATTAGATTGGTTTGATGAGTGGGCAAATAATTTCCGAATTATACTCACTATTATTCAATTTCAGTTAAGATCTCATAAACCGCACACTAAATCGGTAAGTGAACACCATTTTTGTAGTTTTTTAAAAAAAATCAGATTTACCTCAAATAAGAAACAAAAATTATTTATCGATTTTTTCAAGATTTAACAAATTTGTATTCTTTGATTTAAGGATGTACGAGCACTAGATATAGTTATATCTAGTGCCATTTATAAAATTATTCAAAATTTTATATAGTACATTCATAAATGTTCACAATAATGTTTATTATTTTTTGTTGTATGTTAAAATTTGATTTAGGCCCTAACAAAAAAGATATTTAAGAAAAAATCCTGAGATTTCGGGTAATTAAGCTACCGCCGACAAAAATAATATTTACCCGAAATCTCAGTTGTTTTCTTAAATATCTTGTTTTTAGGTCGGTCATACCGGAATTCTATTAGCAATCTCTTTATTAATTTTTCTATTGCGTAGTTTTTTTTTTTTTATTAATTCCAAGTGAAAATTATCAAAATATGTAAAAATATGGGTTTCTCCATAAAAGCAATGCATTAAAACTCGAACTTTAACATTAAATAATTAATTCAAGATCCCCGTAACCCTCCTGAAACTTTTATAATTGATTTATATGCACTTCAACTACATGTAAACAAAATAACAAGCCTTAATCTTTTTGAAGCTTCAGTGCTCGTACATCCTTAAATGAAAATTAGTTTATAAAGTAAATTGGACCCAAAAAAAACATAATCAATTGATTTGACGTATTATTGTGTCCCAATTAGTACAATTTCTAAAAAATAGATAGTGTTACTTGAATTTGATCAAAATGATTGATAATTAGTTGTGGCTATTAAATTTAATCGTCGTTAATTTATGAATATTAAAAGATGCTGGTTGGTCCATCATCATAAATCTTAATAATTTATTCAAAAATATGAATCATAATATTTGTTATTCAATCCAGAATGATTTAAATTAGCTATGATCAGAACCATTTTTTAAAGTCAGGTGAATTCATTCTCAAATGCAACAGGTGCATTTGTTAGTGGCGCCATTTAACGCAGTTATCAACACCAATTAATAGAGTTCTACATGACACCAAAAATAAAATATGACCAAATTGTTATTGGAAAACAATTTTCGAATTTACAGTTTTAAATATTCGAAGTTAGGCTTAGATTTATCGACGAAGAAGTTGAATGAATGGAAATATTATAGTGATTTTAAATATAACTCTTAGGTTTATATTTAGAATAACTCTATGATGGCACCAGACCGTCATAAAGCCGGAAGGCAATAAGGCTGCCAAGCAGCCGAGTAATAAGCAAGCGACCATGTAGTAGAGGTACGGCATGAGGTGATACAGTCCGTCTATCTTGAGACTATAAACCATCTCTTTACCCCACTTCACCCATAATCTGTTATTCTCACACACAACAAGCAACGTCTTAAACAGGGAGTGTGCGATATACTCGTGAACAATAAAAATGATCCGATATTTATTATTATTTTAAAATGAACATTTATTATTGTGTTTCGTCATAGATTTATAAAAACGATTCTAATCTGTCTTGAATATGAAAATTCTGGGAAATTATTTTGGAAATATTCAGAAATTTTAAACATTTTAATCAAAATCCTGAAACTTTTGTATATAAAATTTATTTCAGTACGAAACATGTTCTTATTTTCATGCTTCATTTTGAAGGACCACTCAGAAAAGATCGGAAAAAGCATAAAAAATTTGCTTTCATCCAAGTGGCTGTTCGATGCACTCAACCCTAACAAGATACAACTTCGGAAGGTCCCCGGATTATTCACCCCACATTATCATCTACAAAAGCATCTGCACACAATAGGACTCCACAATGGATCCACTATGTGCAGACGGTGCAGCGAGGAGGAAGAAATATCCAGCCACATTATCTTAAACTGCGAATATCTCCATTACAGCAGATACAATACATTCGTAGCATTTTACTCCGAATATATAAACTCTCAAGAAAACCTGATAAGCAAGCTCCTGGCCATTGCCAAGCTATGGGAGAAGCGAATCCCATCAGACTGAAGTAGAAGGGAGAGCACAATGTACCATAAAGTCGAAATGCAATACTTTTTATACCCCAAGATATATCCATATCGGTTCATTTTCAAAATTTTACATTACCGAATCAAAAAGTTGTTAATATTTTTATTAAAACATTTTGCACAAATCAACAAAAATTTAGTGTTGAAAATAATTTCGTATGAATTTGATTGTACACGAGTATCTAAAAAATAAATTTGAGTAAATGTTTGAATAGTAGAGCCGTCTCCGTCGCTCCGTTGTTAGTGTTTGCGTGCCTTTGCGAGGCCAGAGTCCTCTACAGTGCATTACACTTATCAATATCATTTGTTAATATACAGAAGCAATGTGTTGTTTTAAGTCTGTCGTGTCTAAATTATGTATCTATGTTTATAATATTATTTGTATCATATAACAGAGTACACACTATATACATAACATACAAGTACAACAAAGATAACAATATCATTCAACGATTATTAACGATCAGATCCGATGTAGATATATACTCTTTGATATACAACCATAAAATGTATGAAAATTTCTATAGTAGTCAGTTTTGTGCGGGTTTGAGACGGGTGTAAGAGACGTGTGGATACGTTTTGTTTTTTTTTTGTTTTATATATTTTTGTACATTTTTTTTTTACATTTTAATGGGATTTGGATTTCATGGATTGGTGTAGTTATTGTGGGTTAATTAATTAAAATATTATTAAACAAAATATACAAAAATGGTAATCATTCAAACGACATAGCTAAATCATAAATTTTTGATGTGGTTCTTAAAAAGAAACAATCCTTAAGCTAATTGTTTGGGTTTTTTTTTTGTTGTTTTCCTTTTTTTTTGTTTTATAATAAAAGTTGAATTCTAATAAGAAATCATCATCAGAATCGTGTTGAATTAAAGTTTTTATAATTGTTTGTTTCTTAAAAAAAAAAAATCAAAAAATTTATAAACAATGGCTTTAAATAATAATAATACAAGTAATAATCCTGATGAATTAAAATCTGGTAAATTAGTGGTACGAGTTGATCAGGACAGTGATTCTGATTTACAAGCATTGTTTGACACTGTCTTAAAGCCAGATTCAAAGCGACCATTACAAGTGCCGTTACGTATGAGAAAATTACCAAATTCATTCTTTAATCCACCATCGACTGGCTCCAAATCCCCATCGATATCACATTCACGTGAGAACAGTGCTGATTCAGCATTCGGTTCAGCGGGTGGTGGTGCGACAAATGTAACAACAACAACGGGTGGTTCAGTTGTCACACAACAGAATTCAGGTGTACAAGGGTGTACATTACAAGTAACACATGCTAGGGCCCATAGTTCACCTGCATCGTTGCAACAGACGTATGCTGTGGGGGGACAACAGCCGGGACAACCACCTCAAGTAAATAGTGCACATCATATGAAACAACGGTCCTATGATGTTGTCAGTTCGGTACAAGAGGAACAAGGACCTTTACCACCTGGATGGGAACAAGCTCGTACTCCAGAAGGACAAGTCTATTACCTCAAGTAAGTCTCATCTTGTATTGTACACACTGTATATTTTGTTTACTTCGAGTTACTTTATTTATTCAATTGTTTTTCGAAGTTTGGTACGGTATTTCGAATAGACTTTCTAGATCAAGACAAGTGACTTTCGCAGTAAGCCTTGTGAGAGGTTAGCAAAAATTTACAAAACTAATCGAAATCTATATGTAAACTTGTCTTAAATTTTCGAAATTTGAATAATTAAAGAGATTTTGAAGGGGGTAGATCCTGTGGTGTCGATGTGGTCCCGAAGGACAGATACCTAATCCCATCCAGAAGAAGACATGTCAAACTTACTTCGTGAATAATTTTTCTCCCAAGTTTAGGTGATGGAAGTTTTTCCTGAATAATTTCAGGAACTAGACCCCAAGCCTTATAATATACTCATAAATTTTGAACGCAATATCTGCCGTCGTTTTAGAAATAAACATAATTTTAATTTTCTTAGGCGAGAAAATGTTTTTCTGAAGTACAATAAATTTTGACTTCATTATATGTAGAATGTTTAGAAAAGGATTTATTCCGGAAAAATTGATCTCCGTTCTAAAATGCCCCTGACTTTAAAATTTGAGGAGCGTACCAACTACCACGCGTGATGAATTTAGCCGTATGTTTTCGATAAAGATCCTTGGGATCATTTTTGTTGACAAGATCCGAATCAATCTATTAGATTGGTTGTATATATTTTGCAGGGTCCTGTCAAAATATAACCTACTTCTTCGTACAATACGCATTTCTTGAAAAATATCAAGGTTGTATCTCAAAAACTGCCAATTTTTCGATTTTTTGCCCATTAAGACTTTCTAATGTTTCAGCTTAGAAATAGAATGATGAATAGTAATTTTTTGATAAATATAAATAATAAACTAATGTATTTTCAAAAGAAAGGACTCATTTATGATTGTACAGAGTGAGTTAGGGAAGCAGTGCAAAAACTTTCACTACTAATAGAAATACGGAAACAATCTAAGTTCATATAAAGATATAATTCCGAGAAATAGCGGTGAATAAAACGTCTCGTATTCTGTGACAAAGTAATTCCCATTCCTCTATAGTTCACTTCAACTTTTGATAAACACTATAGATCCTAGACAAGCTTTTTTCGCCACTATTTCCTGAGGGCATCACGCAAACCTACTTGTACCAGGCTCATAGTCATATAAACTTTTTTGCATACTATGATGAGTTCTATCACGTGTTAAAATTTTTGCACAGTTTTTCCTAAACATCCTGTATAAATATCCATTTTAGAACATGTAGATTCGTGCAAAAAAAGTCCATTTTCGAACCTATATAAACTTTTCGCTGATGGATTCTACCTACTATCCGTGTTAATTTTTTGTGCACAATATTTTTGAACATTCTGTAGCAAAAGTTTTTATGACAAAATGGGAATTTACGTCAAAGAGTCTCTAATCTATTTGTCTCCAATTGTCTTATCATCTTTTTATTTTAATAAATACAAAGCTTTATTTGTAAAAATAATAACAAAAACTATTATTTTATTGTTTCAATTCTATGAATTCAATGAGATTACGTCATTTTGGAGTAGCTATAAGCTAATAGCTATAACTATCGAGCTAATAAACACGTTTATGCATATCTATATTGATTAAAATTTAATTTCAATACTGGGTTAGTCGTTTTTTGATCTCTGAATGGTGTTATAACTACATAATTATCACAAATATACCATTTTTATGTCCTTAACTGTAAATTTCATAAACGATTACATATTTTGATGCAATCTTTTTGTATTGGTTTTCTGGTGTAATTTTTACAGTCGATTTGTGGCTAATCTATTCGGTTTTCGAAAAAAAAATGTTTAGAACAAAAGTTGTTAATATTTTTATAACAACTTTTGTTTGAAACATTTCTTACGAAAACCAAAGGGATCACGATCTCTTATCGTGTTCGTAATAAAATTTGTGAGTATTGTCAATTTGAATTGATATTTTAGGCTCAAAACAATATGCTGCAAGGTCAAAAATCGGAAAGAGATAAACCTGGTTGGTCACTCAAAAGGCATCTATTCCTTATGAGACTAGAGGACAGTGCAATCTACCCAGACTAACAGGACGGATAAAACGCACTGGCCGAGTGTCCTTACAGAGCCAGAATGATGTACCTAGCTTTCGGCTCAACCGAAATGGGAAAATCTGAGGTAAAACAACTCATGTGGAGCTCTGTCACGGTTCCTTAAGGGGTCAGTAAAAAGGCCTACTTGCCAGGCTTTGCTCCCTCCCTTCCACTACTCTTAGGCTCAAAACAAAACTCCCCCAAATCATTTTGTTGCACTTTTTTAATCTCAATGTACTCATTAACGCCCTTAAATATAAATTATGAAGAAAATACATATAATTTAGATATAAATCATATATAACTTTAATAATGTCCTTCACTATAATTAAATCACATCGATATATAATAACATATTTGATGTTCATACATTTTACCTGTCCATAGATTGAATATAATATAATAACACCCTGATGATATATGTTTGTCTCTCGCCCCCTCTGCATTGCAACCCTCACGGTAGTGGTGTCCCTGACTCGTTCGTCGGACTTGGTGTAGAATTGTAGATCATGTCTATCTATCTATATTCTATATATTAATATATATATTTCGTGTAATTTCAATGATTATGTGATGTTATGAGGGGCACTGTACCTGTGTTTTGGTTGTCTTGAAACCTGTCTCATTTCACCAAAGAGAACACCAGATGTTTGTAATAAATATACCCTAAATTTATATATAAAAATATACCTGTTTGTATAGTTGTTTAATGGAAATTCACCTGTATGTTATAATATTAGGGCTACTCAATTTACATAAATATGATTTTGGATTTATATCTGGTTTTGTTTTTTGGCATTGATTTTGTTTTTAATTAAAAAGGTTTCGAGTAGTTAATTATAGAACACGTGGAATAATTTCCTTAATGTTGTTTTTTTTTTCCTTTATACAAATTCTATGGAAATTGGGTTTTGGTTAATTTTTGGGAAAAAGATTTCTTTGAACCCGTTCGAATAAAAGTCTTAATGAATATAAGATTGTAAATTGGTATGTTTGAATCGAATTTACTTAAAATACTATATTATGGCCACACATGTTGCGTTTTGTTTTTTATTGATTTTTTCCTTATTCATTCGGTTTTTAGGAAAAAGTTTCGAATAAAAGTTGTTGGTACATTTGTAATGAACAAGTTTTATTCGAGGCATTTTTTCGAAAACCGAATAAATAAGGCACAAATCAATTTTAAAATTTTGAAATGATAGTTCGATTTTTGATCACTCGTATTTGTACACTCGTATACATTTTTATTAAATTTATATGACAATATACTATTTGAATGTCGATTATTGGAACCATTCTCATTCGTTTACTATTTTAAGTTTGAATTAAACATTTAATGTACATATGAGTGTACAAATAGCGTCATAAGTCGATCTATCATTTAAAAATTTTATAATTGATTTGTGCCTTATTTATTCGGTTTTCGAAAAAAATGCTTCGAATAAAAGTTGTTGGTTATAGCTATACTAACAACTTTTATTCGAAACATTTTTCCGAAATCCCAATATATAAGGCTCAAATTTTGAAATGATAGCTCGACTTTTGATATTTGTACATATGTATAATATAACATATATATATATATATATACTTAGAGTGTTTCAACTGGTTCAATTGTTTTCTTTTGACTGTACACTTAATATATTTATTAGTCATCGATTCGCATGAAAATTAGTTTATAAGGTAAATTAGACCCTTAAAACACTAAAATTTTGTTGATTGAACTTTTTTCGACTGATATTTTTCAAGAAATGCGCTCTTCGTACGATTTTATTGATTTGGGACATCTCAATTATTAAGTATTTTTATCGAAGACTTCAAGAATGGTCCGGGAATTTTTCGTACCTTTAGAGAAAAGTTTGCAATATTCATAACATCATTTTGAGCGAATTCCTGAAATTGGTTTATTTCTAAAACAAAGTGAGATATGGGACTCAATATTGTTGGGGTAAACCTCAATAAAATTCTGACATCTTGGGTACCTAAGATAATATTATTGTTTGTATGTCGAGGCAAGAGAATTTTTTTGTTGGGAGTAGAGGGTTGAAAACGTAATTTGTTTGAAAATTTGGTACGTTCCTCCCCTTTCTTCCAGTTTTGGATAATTTGATAATTTAATTCAGATGATTATTCACCTTGATTAAGGTGATTGATGTAATATGTTTTTCTTTAATATTTAACCCTTTAATGTATAAAATCGTTTATTGACGAAAGGTATAATAATAATAGTCTTTTGGACTACGACAGAATATTAAAAATATTATGAAACTGTTAGTAATCGGTATAAAATAACACAGATTTACTCTTTTCGATTGTGACATGTTCTATTATGATAGATGTACATAGTTATCAAACCAAAGTAGTTAGTTATAGTCTAATTGTAAGTATATATAGTGAGTATAAGTGCAAACATCATGTATTCATGTAGACAGAGTTAGTATAGAGTAATGTGACTAATTCAAGTCGCAACCCAAAGTAATAGGTTGTTCGTAATTCGGTACAAGTCGGTAATATTTGTTTGAAAGTTTTTTATAAATTCAGTATATACCGGATATTTAAGCAATTAACTCAGTTGTTATTTTCACTAGTCTTTACTGTGTATGAGTAAAACTACATATCGTTTTACATAGAATATTTCAGTTGGTTCAATTTTTTTGCTTTGAAGTGTACTTAGAAGTAAAGTAAGGAATGTGAATCATTATGTTTTTTTTATTTAGTAAATAAAAGTTGCGACAATATGAGTATAGATTTTCGTACCACAAACACGAAAATTCACCCCCCTTCTCGTAAAGGAATCGATTTTTCGTGTACATTTCTACATAATAAAACGAATTTTTTCATGACTCATGCAAGAGTAAAATTCTTTGTAAAATAATAAACAAAACAGGGCCGTAACTTTTTTTTTCAATTGCAATCACTTAATTTTTTTTTCTGTACTTCCTAGCTGGGTTTTCAGTAAATTTGTGCCCTAGACATTGAATTTTCGAAAAAATATTTCAAATAAAAGTTGTTTATTATAAAAATACTAATAACTTTTGTTCGAAACATTTTTTCGAAAATCGAATAGTTTCGGTACAAATTAACTATGAAGTTTTGAAAAAGGAACCGATAATATTTCACATTAAAATTGTTTTTTTTTTTTTATTAATTCAATAAACATGAATTTCAAATGGTAAGAGAAAAAGATACTGAATATACTGAGTTCTTTATCAGTAAGTTATTTGTTTAAAAAAGAAAAAAACTTTGTTTAATGCTTGCTATTTAAAGTAGTTCACTTTCGTTACAGTCAATGCAAAAGTATAAAATACAATATGATTAATTTACTAATTACAACTATGCCAATTGAACATATCTAGTAAAACATATATAGTGTTTTGATATTTATGATACAATTTACTATACAATCAATATTTCAAATCTTGGCTGCAATACTACTATTGACTGCAATAGTATAAGTAGTAATAATATAACCGAATTTATTCGGTTTTTTCTAAAACCGATTAAATTCGGTACAAATCAACTATGAAATTTAAAAAAAAAACGCCAATAATATCCTTATAGGGTACTATTAACTGCAATAGTAGCACTGCTGCAATTATACGGTTAATTTGTATCTTATGCATTCGGTTTTCGAAAAAATTCGTCAAAAACTAACTGTAAAATTTTGAATAAAACAACGCCACTTTTACTGTCCATTATAAGTACAAAAATTTTAAGTGGAAGCTTCCACATCGACAAAAAAAAATATTGTGGTTGAAACCACTTAATTATGTCCTTGAATAAATGTTTATCACTTAATGAATATTTAATGATAAAAGGGGTTGTTTGAATAATCCTTTATTCCATGAAAAAAACTTTCTAATTTTGTTGTTTTTGAATATTAGAAAAATAATATTTACAATTTATTATTAACATAATATTAAATGTTATGAACAACTATCTGACAAGCTAATCTAAACTATTGAGTGCGCTTGCGTCGTGTTATTTAACATTACATTTGAATTCATAGGAAGAATAAACCTTCAGATTCAATATACATACCGGGTGTTCAATGTAAAGTGTTATGCATTTTTATCTAAAGAATTGATTTAGAAAATTTAGAATAGAAAAATTGATGATTTTTCACGATTATTTTTTATCAACAGAAGCTGCGTCAATTTAGCGAATAAATACATTACGTGTCTTTTTTGGAAATAGATATTAAGAACAACCACTCGTAAACCCACTTTTCTTAAGAATTTGATGAAATTAAAACATGATATTAATCTAAATGTTTTGCATTTATTAAAAAAAATGTTTTTGTGATCGATTGTGAAGGAATTCGTATATTGATATTCGCAATCAAAGTTGAATTTTTTTAAAAATAAATCTGGAAAAATTTCCCATACATTTCTTTCAAAAACAAAGATCTTATAATCTTATTGATATTTAATGATGGTCATAATTTGCAACTATGACCCAAAAATATTGAATAATCACTGTCAATACTAGTCTTGTATAAATACAATATATATTAAATTGTATCATAAAAATTAGAACACTATATATGTTTTACTAAATATGTTAATTAAAAAATTTGTTATTTTAAATTTATTATATTTGTGATATGTTAATATTAATAATTTTTTAATAAAAAATTTGGAACGCTTTACTTGAACACTTTATATAATTATTGAATTGATTTTTTATTTTCAAATTTTTACAATCGATTTGTGCCGAATTTATTGACTTTTCAAAAAAATGTATCGAATGAAAGTTGTTCGTTATTAAATTACACACAAATTTTATTCGAAACATTTTTTTCGAAAACCAAATGAATTCAACGTAAATCAACTGTAAAATTTTGTACACCGTTTTTTAAGCGATTATTACGTAAACTTTAATTGTATTGTGCAATATCATATGAGAGCGCTGCGCCCGTGTTTGAATTTTTTGAATATTTATGTAGTAATACTTTTAATTTAACATTCAGAAATATTTATACAGGGTAGCCTCCTTCTGAAACCTGGAAATATTGGAAAATCTCTCTTATCAAGGAAAATCGATTATTTGAGATATTCATTAAAACATAATTTGGGAAGATTCGGAATTTATAAGCAATCAAATAATAAAAATTAGAAAAAGGGGTACCGCAAGTGGGTCCCTAGCACCTAGACCAAGGGGTCTTCTGTGCCCTCCTTGAGAACAACCTGTCACCCGAAGGCGAGAAGTCTCCGGGTAAGAGGATTCTAAGCAGATGAAGCTATAGGATTCTGTCGAAGCCGGATGCCACACAGAAGGCCCATAAGCACTCAAAAGCTGAATACAAATACTCTTTGCCTGCAGTACACTCGCGGCGAGAGCTCTTGACGAGACATTCGTAAGGTGGGGATTCGCAAAAGGAGCTGTTTCTGATTGGTTAAAATCCACGTTATGTCGTGAGCGTATACGAGAGTGTACTCAGCGCTCTCGCACCCACCGCTCGCTTCCTTTGCCCCGTGGTTAAAAAACCGACTTGAAATGCAGCGCTCCCGAGGTGTGGCGAGTCAACACGACTTTTGATCGTTACGTCTCGCCGAGAGTGTACTGCCGGCATTACAATGGGTATGTTTCAAAATTTGCTGCCAGTGCTGTGAGTGTTAACGCCATGAATCACACTGCGAACAGCATTCCAAAATTGCAAGCGCACTGCTACTGCTACTGCAGCCGTGAAAATTGGAACGCGGTTCACAGCACTTACAGCACACCACCATGTTCATTGCTTTCACTGCTTCACATTTTCAGCGGCAGCAGTCACAGCACAAAATTCATGACGTCATTTTTTTTCACAGTACTGCTGCAGTGGCTGTCATGAATTCGGGAACGCGCGGTGAAGCACTGTCAGCGCTCGCAGCAAATTTGGAACATACCCAATGACTGTCTAGGTCACGTGACTTTTGTAGAATTAAAGCTTGTACATAAAATCAGTTATATTTAAAAAAATATTTGTGTGATACGGTTTGAAATAAAAATTTACGTGCTTGAACTCAAATAATAAACATTAATTTACAATAAATAATATTGTAAAAACTCAATAAAAAATAATTAAAAAACTTTTATGAAAACATGTTTACCTCGGATATGTGATAAACACGTTTTTTTTTTGTCCACACAATTTTATCACAACACAAAATATACCAAGCGATTTGAACTTTAAGATAGTTGCCGTCATACAATATTGTCAAAAAGTTGTGGAGCGTATGTAAGAGTGAAGGAATATATAGCATAATAAGCCATAATTTTGGACTGTATCGGTAGACATGTTACATATACGATACTTGTCTTTACGTATATACAAATACTACCTAACATTTTTATAAGTTGCAATCCAGCAACGTCGCTTATATTCCGCCAGTTGATATACTGTTTGTTTATATACATGTACTCGAATTGTACAACGTGTAGTGACGTACAGTGTTTTCAAGTTGTATCTGTTCAGCATGCCGACACGTATATTTATTTATAAAATGTTTCACTTTGCGTTGTTATAACTAAACAATGAGATGGTCAATAATTCTCGTGTTTTTTTTTTTAAATACGCAGAACAAATCCAATAATAGGGAATATACATGGAAATTTTTTTTCACTTGAATTGAAGCATGTTTACTTGACAAATATCAAGGTAAAATTACTTTTTAAATAACTTTAAAAATAAGCGAGATATGAATGATTGAAATTCCCGATTAGACAAAGAGGATGATAGCCCTCTTGATATGTTATGTGACGTCATATTACACTTTCACCATTTAAAATACACGTAAAACTCCGTTTTTAGTATTTTTGCAAGAAAGAGACAGATAATAATCTTTAAAAGCTTATAGCTACCTTGGTATTTGTCGGATTTTAACTTCGTTTTTAAATATCATTACAGTATTAACAGCATTTTCATATTCTGAAAATAAATGTGAAAAAAAATGTTCATGCATATTCCCTATTGATAGCTATTTTTTTTAAAGATTCTTAAGTGTCGTTTTTTTTTTATTAAATATAAAATCCTAATTATCCCCATGCTAATTATTCGTATTTCAATTACTTAACTTTTTCTCGAATTTGAGAAGGTCAATCGATTTCAAATTTTAGTGTGAGAGTATAATAATACCCTTAATAAGTGTGCAAAATCTGGAAGATTCTATAATTATGCCCATTAACAGGACAACTACCTTAATAGGTCTAATAAAAAAAAGTATTTTCATTTTTCAAATTTTTACTTGACCTTCAGCAGATGGTCGCACTACTACTCTTCCCCTCTGTCCGTCCCATTGTACATTTTGTTTTTTTATGACTGCAATAAATTACTGTAACAAAAGAATCAAAATCGTCAAACAACCGTTGTGGAAATAATTATCGTATTTTTTCGATTATTTCAAAAAAATTCTGTACTTACACTCCTGTGCATAAAAAAATATGAACCAGTTGAAACACACTCTAAAGTCTAAGTGTTACTGTATGTTATAATATACAGTGTGTTCACTATAAAAGGGGGAAATATAATACAATAATTATATTTGTTTGTTCCATGAATCCGTGTTCGCGTGGTATAACTTATCTTTAAAACGGGACAAGATAGGGAAAATCTTCAAATGCAAAAACTGTTGACCTTATATATATAAGGTGGCGCATAAGTAACGTTATGATTTATTGAATGAATGCGTAATAGGGAATATGCATGAAAATTTTTTTTCACTTGAATTGAAGCATGTTTACTTGACAAATATCAAGGTAAAATTACTTTTTAAATAACTTTAAAAATAAGCGAGATATGAATGATTGAAATTCCCGATTTGACAAAGAGGGCGATAGCCCTCTTGATATGTTATGTGACGTCATATTACACTTTCACCATTTAAAGTACACGTAAAACTCCGTTTTTAGTATTTTTGCAAGAAAGAGACAGATAATAATCTTTAAAAGCTTATAGCTACCTTGATATTTGTCGGATTTTAATTTCGTTTTTAAATATTATTACAGTATTAACAGTATTTTCAAAATTTTCATGCATATTCCCTATTATGCATCATTTGGTTTTAACTCGTGAACCAATTGAATCTTATATGGGAAAAGGTGTAACGTATGTAAAATTCTTTGTAAAGATCGCCTAGACATCACCAACTGCTGAGAACGTCGCCTGGTGAAACTTTCGGGGTTTTCCTCAACACTTGCTTGCACCCGAGCAATGTTCACATCATTTCGAACTGCACGAGGTCTTCCAGCACGCGGAAGATCACAGACAGCCCTATGTTGCCGAAAATATGAAAGAAATTTCGATATGATCTTTGTGTCTGAATAGTCGAATGCCGACTTTCAAAATAAAATTGAACTTTGGTTCTTTGATCTGTGCTGAGTCTTTCCATCATAAATTTTCCAAGTTTTTCAAACTTAATTCTGAAAAAAAAAACGTAAACAAAAAATTTATTCACTAATTAAATCATAAATCGCATGTCTATCCGCCAACTCGATTACTCAAAAACGAAAAGAGATAACGGGGTGAAATTTTGTGTGAGCGTTCTAAACCTAAAAGTGTGGTCGAGTTGGTAAATATAGGAGGCGGGGGCGGATATCCATTTTTAAAACTGTGAGAAAAAAAAGCTCATACAAAAATATTTTATTTGAAACTTTTTTGCATAAACTGAATAGTTTTGTCACAATTTCAACTCAAAAACAAAAATTACAAGTTCACACATTGATAATGAACTCAATATATACCGGGTATTCGTTATTTTCCACCTGTATATATTATATTTATACACAGGGTATAAAAAAAAAGTCACCGTTTAAAAAATAAAATAAAAATAAAAAACATAACGGATTTCTCAAAGTCAAAATTAACATAAATTTCATGAATTCAAATTTGTTCATTAAGAGGAGAGTACTTGGCCGAACCAGGTACTAGATTTATTTATTGGTTAAGTCAATTTATTAAAATAAAATGCCTGCGGCCGATTTAAATCAATTTTAAGTACGACTCGTTTGATTTGATTTTTTATTTTGTATAATTAATTCAGAGAGAACGTTTAAATACACGATTAGTTACGGTATCCTAATTCAATAATTTGTTAAAGTGTGTGTGTAATATTATAAATACATATTTCTCACTTCCGTTTTTGCCATCATTATATTCGGATATGAAAAACCGGATATGCTATATAAAAAATATTGTATGGTAATTTTTTTTTTTTTCAATTGTTTTTGTAACTCACGTAAAACCTTGCCGTTTTTGTATTTTGGAAAATAATTAGCTAACGGTTTTTCAAAGACACAAAATTTTGGTTATGTTATGATCGCAGTATCAATTTTGAGATCACACACTGTCAAAAATAAAATAGTCGGCCCAACTGCACCATGGGAAACTAGCATCATCCGTACGGCTTCGCCCGCAAAAATTGAAAGGACTGATTGTCTTAAAACGCTGTTACACGTATTCATTTGTTAATTTATAATTTTAGGCCAAATATCAATTTTCATGCCTCTAATTTTAAAATACTGAACTTGCATACAAACGCTAACCCTGTGTTTCAGCCCCCTTGAGGGAATTTTCCAAAAAATCGGAAACACGTATTTGAAAAATTTGTTACGCAGGAGCTGCTTCAACTTAGCGAATTTCCTTAGAATACATAAATCACTCTCTAGCGGTCACAATTTTAGTCTGATCAAAATGAAATGTCGTATTTGATTTTAGTATTTGCATGGCCAATTTTATTAATAAATGACACGTCAAAGGGAAATGGGGGCATAAAGAAAGAAGAAAACACAAAATATAAAATATCTCTTTTAATATTAGAACAATCGAAAAATGCGTAAGGAATAAAGTTGTAGAAAATAAAATTTGCTACAATTCATCACCTTATCATTTTTGCTCAAACTCTAATGTGTACAGAGATATTAAGGAATTTAATTTTCAATCTTAAACCGTCAATATTTCTGTAAATATTAGTGTAAAGAAAAAATGATAAAAAAACAAAATTACAGTAAAACCTAGTACCTACAACTGTACTTTTTATAAATATTTCTATTTTTCAAATATTAAGGGAGATATGTCAAATTTTGTGTTTCCCCCTCCCTTTAAACCCCCCTTTCCCCTTGGCCGATTTTACCCATTAACGAACTTGACCTTTTGAATACCAAAAGCACCTCAAATACCAAATTTCATTCCGATAAAATGAAAACTGACCGCTAGAGTGATTACAACCACATATATATATATATATATATATATATATATATATATATGTGGTATCTGTATATATGAGATATATATATATATATATATATACAGAGATAATATAAAGATCAGTAACTAATTACAAGTCGCAATCTAAAATGATTGGGAATTTGTTCGTAATTCGGGATGTAAAACTATGATTAATAAATTAAACGAAATTTTGTCTTTGGATTTCAATAATATACACTCCCGTTCATAAATATTGAACCAGTTGAAACATTATAAGTGTTACTGTGTTACGTATATTTAGTAATATATATGTTTAGAATGTGATTTACTGGTTCAAATATATTGATTGGGAGTGTATATTTTGTGTTCAAGTGATTGAGATCAACAAGTTTAAAAATTTGTGTCAAACTTTAGTATAATATTTTCTACTACGCCGTTTAGTTTTAGCAAATTCACGCTGCATTGTTCAGAGAACTGATTCATTAGGTTCGCCGAATTTATATAAAATTGCGTATAGTTTTATTTTCAAAATAAAATAAATAAATTCCACCTGCGGTAGGTTGGTTATATTTTGAAACAGAAATACAACAGGCTATTAATTTTCAAAAACAATATTAATAATTATTACTTTCTTTTGTTTTCAAAATTTATTAAAATAATCGATTCAATTTCTAGAATTTGTTTTTTGTTTTGAATCGTAATTCTAAATATTGTTTAGTTTTCTGTTTTTAATATATTCATACAAATATTTTTACTAGATAATTTCAATATATGTTAAAATATAGGTACCTGGAAAATCGGGGAATTCTATGCAACCGGGAAATATCAGGAAATTTAATTGAGACAACTTTAAAAAAATATTATATGGTTTTAAAGATGGTCATCTTTTTCGCTTTCCGAGGATATCTTCTGAGCACAAATTATGAGGAAACTATTGAGTTTATGAAAAAAAATTTCAAACTAAAGTTGTTTATTTTAAAAAGTAGAAGATTTTTTGTGAACAAATTTTTTTTCTATCTCTTACGGTTTCAAAGATATATTTCCTCTCTCTCTAGCCAGGGGAAACACGTTCCGATTTTGCCCACTAACGAACTTGACCTTATTTTTTTGCTCTAGAACACTAAAATAATTCAACTCGTTATCTCTTTTCGTTCTTGAGTTATCGGGTTTATAGACAGACGGACGGACACGCGGAAATGGCCGAATTAGGCTATTTTATGAAGACCTATATCAAGCATTTATGTCAAGGATTAATATTTCAAGCGTTACAAAGTCGGGACTAAACTTAATATACCTTGTACATTTACATATACTGGGTATAATAAATGAAATAAATAATGAATTACATATTCAAATAAGCTTAATTGAACATCTTCGTCTTTTTCAATTTTATGAATTTTATCCGGATTTAATTCTAGATAATTAAAAGTATAATAAAAACTTTAAATATCTTAATGTTACGAATAAAATTCTTATATTAGGGAAAAGTATAACAATAATAATAATTAGAAACAGGGGTACCGCAAATGGGTTCAACAGGACAATTTAAAATCTTTTTTTTTTTGTGGCAATCCTGTAAAAAGATGTGAAAATAACAATTAACTGAGTTAATTGTCTACATACCCGGTAAATACTGAGTTTATGAAAAAAAAGTATCACACAAACAAACTTGATGAGACATTTTTTCCTTGACTTTATGGAACATCTATATGAAAATTAGGTTACTATGATGTCAATAGATATTAGGTATTAGGTAAATTAAAACAAATCAACCAACGGCGAATTAAATATATCCGGGAAACAAATATTAATAATTATTTTTAGTGTTAAGTTTCCTGTAAATACAACAACACAAACTTTACATCCATTTTTAGCAATTCTATCACTCAGTATTTGAATGGTCAACTGTAATTCATAGACATACTTAACTATCCATAGACTCACTTCGTCAGTGTAACTTCAAAGATTCACAACTTATATTAGCGAATTTCCTCCAAAGGAAATGCAACTATTGTTTTTGTACCGATGATGAAATTTTGTAAAAAATTTCTTCAAATGCCATCCATTCTTCAAAAATCCTACCTACTAGATGTTAAAAATGATCATCGTTAAAATTTATATATATATATATATATATATCAACATATATATATATATATATAAGTTTATGTGTGTGGACCTCTAGCGGTCACAGTTTTATTTTGATTGGAATGAAATTTAGAATTTAAGATGCTTTTGGTATTTGAAAGGTCAAGTTCGGTAATGGGTAAAATCGAACAAGGGCATGGGGGGGGGGGGTAGAGGAAGGGAGAAACATAAAATTTTACATATAAAATTTTAATTTACTCAACTTTTCGTTAAGTAAATTGAAGGTTTTCAAATATTGGGAAGTTTTTGATTTCAGTCCCATTATCGAAAACTGAGTTTTTATAAGATCTTGAATTTTTGAGGTCCTAAAAAACTATCCTGACTATTTTTATGATAATCCTAAAAATATTTTTTTAAAGAATTTTTACACTACTGTATCGATCGATTCAAAAATCGAATCAGCTCTTAACTTTAAAAAACAACGCCAAATATCGCTGTAAAATTTCATCGTAAGAAATCTAATAAAAACTGAATAATTCAGTTAATTAGATTTTTCAGAAAAAAAGACGTAAATTTTTTTTCCAAAATTTTTTTAAATTCTACTATAAAAAATGTACCCGATTTGAAACGTATAAGGTCGACTCGGTCTACGTTAGTGATGGGGAGAGCTCGCTCCCCTCACGTACCTCTGCTGACGCTGCATTAATTTCCCATCATTTCTTTTTCCGTTAACGCGTTTCTCTTATTGGTTACTTTATTTAATTAATATCTAATGAACCGTGGGTCAGGTGCAAAAATGTCCAAGGACTTTTCATCTTAGGACTTTTCATTTTATCCCCTATCCACCCTTTCAATAAACTCCATGATTTTTGACTCACCCTGTATAGTTATCATACTATAGTTATATGTTGATGTACTGATTTTAATGCAGTTTAAGTGTAACAAAGACACCATATAGTACACTGAATATAGACAGCGATAGATATACTATACATTGTTACCAGATTGGGTGTATTTTAAAATACAAGCTGTATATTATATATTTACCGGTTGTTCAAAATTAGGATACAGTTGTAATGGAAACAACTGTTTATAATTAGTCCACCTAACAAGGAAAAATATCTATAAATATGGTTAAGAAATTTTGTGATTCTAAAAAACTCGGGGAATTAAATAAACGTTTTTTAATTTAATGAAAGTTTTGATTTCTTGAAAATAATTAAATTGAGGTCATCTCTCTTCTCCTTGAGAATAATAATAATAAATTATTTTTTCCTCCTTGTATACGATTTCAGATCTCGTAAACTGTTTACCAAATTCTCAAATGAATACAATTATCGTGTTTTTTGTCACCAATAATAAATCCATATCTAAATCATAAACAAAAATTATTTTTCGATTCTATGCGATTTTTTTTAAGGTAAGTACTCTTAGATGCAAAATGGTCTGTCTATAGGCGCTGGACCTTGCTTTGACTATTATTTCAAGGTTCAGTGGAGTAATTTATTTTGATTAATTTTTATTTTTGTCTATTGATTTCGATTTTCTATCTATTTCTAATTGTCAAAGAATAAATTACAACTAGCTAATTTATACTGATGATGACTACTTTGTAGTCGAAATACGTATTTATAATACAAAAACTGATCTAGGTAATGGGGCGAATTTGAAATTTTATTTCAAAAACCTACAGTTATCATTAATTATCATTTGATAATCTAATAAAAAAAAAAGTTATTTTCAAATTGTTTTTTGTAAACTAGCGTCTATTTATTTCCCCATCCCTAGATGTGTACGATTTTTCATATCAAGCATTTGATGTCAAAAAATGTTAAAAAAGTTATTGTTCATAGATTAAATATAAATATATTCAAATTTCAACAAATATTTGAAAGACTAGGTGGTCTTTTATATTGTTTTTATTTTGAATGGAAAATTTTTATACTGGAAATATTTATCGTTTAATATTACAAGTGTTTTTTTTTTTTGTGTTTGGTACCGATAACAAAATATTTTGGAGTATTAAATGACATCTATCGGATATTAAACAAATTCAAGTGTGGAACATTGCCAAAATGTTCTACGCCATTTAAACAGTTCGAATAACAGTTTGAATAAAGTGAACGAGAAATTATTCATAGTAAAAACAGTTTACCAAAAAAATTTGCAATTAAAATTGCACTGGTTTAAAAATTGTAAACTCAATCCAAAAGTTTCCATGTTTACCTGATTTTAAAATCTATCGTTAAGTAGAACTCCAATTATCTGAATTAATTGTGATCGAAGCCCCGATCTGGATAATTGGTTACATCATAAAAAAAGATCATTTCTTAAAAAAAAAGAAATTTGGGTAAACTGGTGAAGAAAGTAGACAAACTATCGATTTTCGCAGCTAAAAGTTTAGCTTTTTCGCAAATAATCGGCCCGGAAAGTAGATATCTCAATGTTAACTGCTGTAAAATATACGGACTATTTTTTAGTCAAGGTGTTCCGAATAATTGGAGTTCTATTGTCTTTACAATTTTTTTGGAGATTAGAACCAGCGCATTCAAAATTTCGATTATTTCAGTGAAATAATTTCAAGTTAATCTGGGGGGGAATGGGCTCACTTTCCACGTTTCCCTGAATAGATAATTTATTATTTTATCTATGTTAGTGTTTTTGTATGACTGGACCATTTTTGAGCCTGAATGAGATTTAAAAAAAAGGGGGATTATAAATCCCAAATTCATAACGATTGAAAATATGGATTGCAAACAAAAATTTGATATTTTGACAAAATATTCTAATTACTACATTTTCGTCAACCCTTCATAACTCCAAAATTGAAAAGAAAAAACGGGGCCGTGAATCCCCCACAAAAATCTATCTTTTAAACCGTAAAAAATACTCAATTTTCAGATGTCGAGATTCAGATGTTCTGAAGGTAACGAGATTTGTTGAGAGATAAAAATTGACTACGAATTCATAAATGGGCGAAGTCGATTTGACTCATTCACGAACTTGACCTTACTTTTTGGCTTTAGAACACATACACAAAATTTCAGCTCGTTATCTCTTTTCGTTTTTGAGCTATCGTGTTCACGGACATATATGTGGAAATGGACTAATATTTTAACCGTTACAAATTCACAGAGGGCTCCTTGGTCTAGATGCTGGGGACCTATTTGCGGTACCCCCTTCTTGCTAATTATTATTAACTCGGGACTAAAATTTTAACACCCTTATAAAATAATGGTATCAAAACTTTATTCTTTTTATAGCAAATGACTTTGTAAGAATTCAATATTGATCAACTCAAATTGTTTTTTCTACGATGGTTATTTCTAAGTGTAAAATTTCAAACAAAGTTGTTGATTCAATAAAAATTAGAAAGAATAATATAATATCGGACTGACTTTGTATAGAAAGTTTTTGTAAGGAAGGCGATTATCAACCGCATAGCATTTCATTACTTATAGAGCATTACAAAATTATAAACATAAATACACTTGGAAGTGTTCGAACACATCAAATCACTTCCATAACACTACCAAATCTCATCTATCTGTAGTAGTCTGTACTATGGGCCACAGAAGTGTGTCCATTCTTCAAAATTGTATTGTCATTTTGTGTCTTATCATTCAGTTTTTTGGAAAATGTATTTTTTGTAAACCGTAAGAATAAGGCGCAGTTCGGATCCGTCCTGTAGATTTTCCGTGAGAACTTTTTGCACATTATCCGTTGACATTTGGACTGTCGTTGCCCGCCGTATGTCTAATGGACCTTCTACGTAATCGTTTTGCGCCGTGTGTCCTAATTTCGACGCTGCCGTAGTTCTCACATTCTATAGGCTCGTTGAAATACTTTAGACTCGGGCTTTCTTCTGAAATGTGTTTTTTTTATAATTTCGAGCATATTTACAAGTCCATATGAGACGAAATCTTTAATTATTTTGTAAATTTCAATTTAATACCAATTTTCACTTGTATTCCAGCGAATATGTCTCTCTTTGGGTCCTAGTAGTACTCCACAATGTCCTATCTAAACGCGTTTCCACGCTACATTAATTTATAACTTCACAACAAAGCTAATTCGTATCCATTCACGCGCATGCTCCTACACTGATACGAGGACATCATAGGCAAAACAAATACGTATGCGACAGACACGTAAAAATCAATCTCTTTATTAATATTTCTATTTTCTATTGCGTAGTTTTTTTTTATTCGTCTTATTTTATTCCAAGTGAAAATTATCAAAATATGTAAAAATATGGGTTTCTTCATAAGAGCAATGCATTAAAACTCGAACTTTATCATTAATTAATTAATTCAAGACCTCCGTAACCCCCATGAAACTTTAATAATTGACTTATATGCACTTCTACATGTAAACAAAAAATCCAGCCTTAATCTTTTTGAAGCTTCAGTGCTCGTAAATCCTTAAGATTAACAAAATTAAACAGAAAATTGGTGTATCAAAAACTTTTAAGTCATATTTTCACACACCTTTGGATATAGAACTCAGTATATACAGTTGATTTCAACAATTAGATGTGATTTGTGTTATATTTAAAGACCGACCCATTAACTGACTAACTAGGAGTATGTTATAAAGATGGAAGTTATTTTAATAAGTATATATAACAAATATTACTGTAGTAATATTTAATACTAATAATACTAATTAATTAATATTAATTAATGAAATACAATAACACTGATTGTAATAACGTAAATAAAATGATTATAACATTGGTGTTCATGAATCATGACTGAATTATGCAAAATAGTACTCAAAATTTGTATTCAATATTGAGTATTGTTGTATATTGTACTCATGGGAACCAGTCCAAGTGGCCGAGCTATCTAAGGCGTTACGTCTGCGCAGTATGTCTACTTGGAAAGGGGGAGGTTATGGGTTCGAATCCTGACATCGGCAGTTTGTCAATTATTAAGAAAAAAAAAGGGGCGGTTAATTGACTAAACTGTCGGTGTATGGACCAGAACGAAGTAACCGGCTATGCTTGAGAAGGTTTTCTGCAATTTCCTTCACGAACTCCAGATGAATATCGGCATAGTTCCTATCATAGTCGGCTGCAGCCGCATATCCTACCAATTTCTAGTCTGTACACAAAAATTCCTTCCACTTCACTCACATCCTTAGGCATCACAATGGACCTTATGGTCGAAGTGTAGTCCAATCTATCTATCTGTTGGCATACCTGGCATATATTATATACCGGGTATAAAAAAAAAACATTTGAATACTAATACATAGTTTAATATTCACGCGGTTCTATGCAGCTTTGGATACAAATACAACAGAATGAAAATTAGCAGTCGAAGGTGTATTGTGACTATGTCATATTTTCTTCTAAAAAGCATATTTAAAAAAAAAAAATATTTAAGTTTGAAACTTTTCAAATGAACACACTGTATATTCGAAGTTCTGTAAAGTATAAACATTTCTACAAAGAAAAGAAAAAAAACGTTTCGAATTAAAAATAATCTATATATATTTTGATAGTGTGTCAAAATGGATTTTAAAACAAAGTGCTCCCACGGAATTCAGTATGTTGATGATACTATTTTCTTTTTTTTTAATAAAAATATACGTATAGACTAGCGCCAGGTTAAATTTGTATATTTTTTTTATGAAAGGAAATTGTAACTAAAAACACGAAGCATGTCATATGATTTCATCTATTTATAAACACTGTTTCAAATACACATACACGACGAAGCCGTAGACGAAGAGAACAAACAACAACTCGAATTTATTAAGACCTAAAAAAAAAAACATTATCGTTTTTGTAGTTAAATAATTTTTACTCTGTTCAAAAACAAAGCACAACATTTATTTTTAAACAGACGCCACCCACATTATTTTATACTGTTATAATTCCGTACCAAAAATTATGAATCAAAACAAACCGATTTATTTAACCCTTGTGGGTGTATTAAAGTGTGTACACGGGTTAAATATAATGCTTTTTTAAAGCTTTCGTTTTGATTGAAGCAGATTAAGAAAGAATATATTTTCATAATACATAAATAAAATTTCAATAAACAATGTCTGTAAAAAAAGAGTGATGAATGAACACAATTTTTACTTATACAAAAATTAAATGAATTTTTGTTGACTGCGAGTTGAGACATAGTTATTCAAATAATGAAACATATACCACCAAAGTCGAAACAAACTATCGGTATTTCGATTGCGATTCAATCATCATCAGTAGCTAAATTCTTGTATAACACATCTTTATGTATACAGGAAAAACCGATGAAAGAAATTGAAAATTGATCAATTAGTTTTTGAGAAAACCGAGAATTATTATTTAAATTAAAATATCAGGCTAATTTTATCTGTAAAAGTTGATCCGGTTTTCGTTTGATTTTTTTATTCATTGTGATTTGTAGTTTCAATAGTTTTTGTGTCTATTAACCAGATTTAAATATTCATAAAAGACAATTACTTATCTCACAATAAAAATCAGGGAAAAGTATAACGAAATGATATTGGAAAATCGGGAATTTCAAAATGAAATAACCCTACCGCAGTATAAATATTACATTTATATTAGTCGGTCAGGTTTTTCAGTAATTCTATAAATTTTTTAATTTCGCATTATTCTTCAAAATTAAAAAACCGATTGTTGCCAAAGCTCTCCACCAAAATGAAAAAGCTTACGATAAAAGTTAAGAAAAAATTCTTGTGAATTATGATTCATATGAATCAGTTTCATAAATAAAACAATAAATACATAAAACTTAAAATTAACATGATTCTTCAAAATTTTAAAATCAATTTTGTTCAAAACACTCCAAATGAAATAGTTTACGATCTAAGTTCAGGAAAAATTCTTATGTATCATGATTCGTAGGAATTAGTTTCATTAATAAAGATATATAATTTTGCTTGATTCTTAAAATGTTAAAATCGATTTTGTTCAAAGCTCTTAACAAGACTGAATTCTTATGAATCAGTTTCAATTAAAAAAAAAACACATTAAATATATATAATATCGCTTTATTCTTAAAATTTAAAAATCGATTTTGTTCAAGGCTCTAGACCCCAAATAAAATAGCTTACGGTATATTAAGGCAGAATTCATATGAATCATAATTCGTATGAATTACTTGAAGAAATATACTAAAATTATAAAGCTGGATAGTTTATGTGTTTGAACGTGGTAATCAGAGAAACTACCAGTCCGATTTGAAAAATTATTTTTGCTTTAGATAGCCTGTTTATTGAAGAAGGTTATAGGCTATTCAAAGTTTGCATTTCATGCATCTGTGCCGCGTCCCAGCTACGCTTGAAACTTAACTCTTAAACGATGCGAGATAAAGAAAATCATTAAATATGAAAAATGTTTATCTAATAAAAACAAACAACTTTTGTATGAAATATTTGTTCATACAACCAATAGTTTAGACACAATTTCAATACGAAGCCTGTGTGGGTCAGATATAAATTATAAATAAACAAATAAATACATGTAACAGAGTTTTAAGACAATCTTTGACGAAGAAAAATATTATGCTACTGTTATAAGGGCTTTATAAAAGTTTTGCGAGCGAAGCCGCAACGGGTAATGCTAGTATAATATAATTTTGCATTATTTTTCAAAATTGAAAAATGGATTTTGTTCAAAGCTCTCGACCAGACTGATACAACTTACAATGTATAAGTTTAAGGAAGAATTCTTATGAATCATGATTCGTATGAATCAGTTTCATAAAAAAAAAACAGTAAATATATATTCGTTGTTTCTATTGCTTGTTCTAAATATAATAACATAACCTATACATCTACACTCTACACACACATGGATTAGAGGACGTACTATGGTCACATATACTTGATGATGGTGTACACTGTACACATGGCCACAAAAGTAAATACTCATTTTTCATAACTTTTATATACAATTTGTGCCTTATTCATTCGTTATCGAAAAAATTCTTCAGATAAAAGTTGTTTATTACAAATATAGTAACAACTTTTATTCGAAATATTTTCCCAAAAACCGAATGAATACGATACAAATTAACTAAAAATATTTTTAAAATGTACACGACTTTTGTGAGCACACCGTATAGTATACTCGTATGACTGACTAGTGCAGACGTATGCGTTCTAAGTTAGATGGCTTGTATATTACATGGGTCACAAAAGTAATGTTCTTTTTTCAAAATTTTATAGTTAATTTGTGCCTTATTCATTCGGTTTTCGGAAAAATGTTTCGAATAAAAGTTGTTACTATATTTAAAATGAATAGTTTTTTTTCCAAGTATTTTTTCGATAACTGAATAAATAAGGCACAAATTAATTAATGAAATTTTTGAAAAAAAGAAAGTTACTTTTGTGGCGATGCGTACGTGTATACTTCACTTCGTTTCTAATACATTTTGTATAATAAACAATTTATATGATTATTATTAAACAGTTTGAAGTTGTCAAGGTTGTTTCGTTTCTGTATGAAGTCAAACGAACTGTAATGTGTGGACGTCATAACACGAGTTCATTCATATAATTGTTTATAATTATCACTATATTATTCTGTTTTTGTGAGAATTCATCATCTTTGTGTTTGTTGTATGTCTCAAACTCTCTCTGAATAATTCATCGAAACAAATATCGTGTAGATGGATGTATTATGGATGTATCCAAATATCCATTTTAGGTAGTGAAATGATGGTACTTTTTTTTTGTCGAATCATGTGTGGACTTGTAACAATTGATATCATATGGATTCCTAAAAAAAAAAAAAATACAGACGAATTGAGAACCATCCTCCTTTTTCGGGTTAAAAATAATTACATCCACAGATTTCTGACATTCAATTAGACCTAGATCTCAACCATTTAGAGCTTTGTGTCCATGGTGACTTTTAATCAGGATGCCAATATCATCTACTAAGGAAGTTTGACCGAAACCCAATTTCCATAAGATTAGTGCGGGGTCCTTTCATATTGTATTATTTTTATACCCGGTATATGTAATGTATTCAAGGGTATATTAAGTTTAGTCCCCACTTTGTAACGGTTGAAAATATTGATCGCAGAAAAAATGTTTTGGTATAGATGTTCATAAAATGAGCTAGTTACTCCATTTTCCCATATCCGTCCGACTTAAAATAAAATGATTGAAATTCAGATTTTTAGATTCAGAACTTGTCCGACGTATAAGAAGGTGAATTAACCCTCTCTTGATAGTTCACAGGAGCTCATAATAGCTTAAGTGCAGGAATGGGAGGTAATCCGCCAAGATGTCGTAGCAAATTTTATTAAAAATATGTCCAGAAGGCTTGAGGCAGTCATTAGCGGCCACAGTTTTAATCCGATTGATAATGTCAAGTCTTAAGCATGAACGTCATCAATAAAACAGTGCATTATTCATCAAACATACGGTATTTTTTATGGTGTGTGGCTTTTTTTTTGTGTATAATACTTAAATGTTAGACAATTCAATTCTGTATAAAGTTTATCAGTTCAGTTGTGCTGTATAGAGTTGTAGTACTATGGACCACAAAACTATCGCTCATTTGTCAAAACTTTTTCCTTGATTTGTGTCTTATTCATGCAGTTTTTGGAAAAATGTTTCGAATAAAAGTTGTTAGTTAATTTATAATGAACAACTTTTATCCGAAGTATTTTTTCGAAAACCGATTGAATAAGACACCAAAATTATGTAAAATGAGCGGCTACTTTTGTGGCCATTTGTGTACTACAGCATATGATTCAAACCCATAGTAGTCAGTCGTGTAGTCGTGTATATAGTCAAAAATGACCTTCTGAGTTTTCCTTTTAAATGCGTACAACAAAACACTCAGAATTTCACTCGCTCGCTGCTTCCTCTTCTTAAAAAGTTGTTTTACTTGTAATCTTCGAATAAATTATTTATTATTTTGCCGTCACGTGACTTAATTGTATCCCTTTCTTTTTTAAATAAATGTAATTAAAAATATTAGATAATTAATTTAATTAAGTACAATCATATGTGTAATTATCTTGAATGTACTATGTGCGATGTCTGTCTTAGTAACCAAGTTAGCCGAATCAATGTAGTTGGGTCTATTCTATTGTCTGCGTCAAAGTAGTGATGTCTAAGGTGTCTCTGATGGTATTATTTCTGATACGATCTCTTCGTGCCTTTTGTTGTTCAACTCGTCTCCAGATTAAAATAGTAAAAATTCATTATCTAGTTTTACACACCCTTGTCCCTTTTTTTAGTCTCTGTAATAGCTAAATAGTTGAGTCTCGTCTTTTTTATGTCTTTTCCCCTGATACTACGGATTTTCTAAGTTCCAATATTCATTGCCCTGAATCTTCGCCAGTTCATTTGATAATCCGCTATTCTCTCTTTTTGAATTTTTACTAAATGAATTTAAAGAAGATTAGGGAACTGGCATACTGCTTCCAAGCTTAGTGGGAGAAGTGATCCTTTGTGGCCTCCTGGCTTGCCATATGTTATCTTCGCTGTGTCGGGCGATTGACCTCAGGTGGAAACCAAATTCCACTCTTCCTTTGTCAACGTGGCTTGGGATCGGCTATGGCGGATATCTTTTTATCCACTACTTCCGAAAACTAGAGCTTTTCCAGAATGAAGGATATTGCATATGCCTTTGTACTCTTGGCCACAAATTTCGCCTTATTCATTCGGTTTTCGAAAAAATGATTCGGATAAAAATTTTTACTATATTTATAATGAACAACTTTTATTCGAAGCATTTTTTCGAAAACCGAATCAATAAGTCACATATCAATAACAAAAATTTATAAAACTGACATCAATTTGGGTGGATCATAGTTCTTCTTTGAACACCCTGTATGTGTGGTAGACAAAACAGATTTTTTGCGTTAAAGCATTTTTCGTATTTATACGTTATATCCTTCTTTTGTATTTCATTAAACACCATGTATGCGTGGTAGACACAATAGATTTTGTTTTGAATGAAGGAAATGATAAATCATATTTCAATAATTTTCCCGCCATTAAACAAATGATGCATCCTCGCACCGCCAGATGCCATTGAATGTCGTCATATGTGTTGTGTTGTTTTGAATAAATTGTAAAAAAAAGTGAAATGAATTCAATAAAAAATGATTGGTTGAGAAAGATATTATATATTTCGGATATTCGATATCCGTGTTACATTAAGTTTTCTGTAACCTTCAATATTTGACATTCGATATCTGTGCATTGCAGAGTTGTTTATGTTTGTTTTTTAGAACAGAGATAAACATATTCTTATATGCATTGCATATACCTACCTAAGGCCCGTATTCATAGTCCAGTCTTGAGCATGTTCTTGAAGACCGTCTTATTAGTTTTAAGACAAGATGAATTCATAGATATAAGGTTTCAAGCCTGATCTTATTCGGTTTAAGATTAGCTTTAGTAAGACGAATCTTGAGATCCTATGATCTGTTTGGTGAGAATAATAATAATTAGAAAGAGGAGTACCGCAAATGGGTCCCTAGCACCTAGACCAAGGGGTCCTCTGTGCCCTCCTTGAGAACAACCTGTCACCCGAAGGCGAGACGTCTTCGGGTAATAGGTGCTATTTTAAGCAGATGAAGCTTAGAAGGCCCACAACTTCTCCGCCGGGTGTTTGGTGAGAAATTATTCTCAGTGATATTGAATATTATTCGACAAATGTAAACAAACAGACCTCATAAAACCGTACACAAAAGTAGCGAGTTAAAAAAATTGTTTTTGAAATTTAGAGCACGGTAGTGCGACAGGCCGATTTTAAGGGGTTTTTGTCTGTGTTAAAAAATATGACGGACAAAAGTAAAAGTAAAAATTCTACTTCGATAGAAAATAATAAGTATTTTCTTCAAATTTTGAAGCAATACTCTCATGTGATAATATAGAATTACCTGAAAACTAGCAAATGCATAAAATCGCAAACACATATTAATAATTGAAACATTGGTAGAATAGGTAATTCGCGACGATTGACTTTAGCTAAATACGGTTCTAATAGTGATAATATTCCAAATTGAATACTGATTTTGTCGAATCTAAATCTATTTTTTAAATTCGACATCGGCAGTTTGTCAATTAGAAAATTAATAGGGCGGTTAATTGACTGAACTGTCGGCGTACGGACAAGAACGAAGTAACCGGCTATGCTTGTGAAGGTTTTCTGCAATTTCCTTCACGAACTCCAGATGAGTATCGGCATAGTTCCTATCAAAGTCAGTTCCTATCACATCCTATCAAAGTTCCTATCCCATCATACCAATTCCTAGTCTACACACAAAATTCCTTCTACTCCACTCACATCCTAACATCCTTAGGCATCACAATGGACCTTATGGTCGAAGTGTGTCCCGTCCAGGACAGGATATTATGTACATTCAAAAAATTCATCTTCACTAACTTTTTCACTATTAAGGTTGTTTTAAGTCTACTAAAATGCTGCCTTAAAGAAAATCCTCCTTTTTTAAATAAATATTAAGGACAGGATCTATAATAAGATTGCCTGATATGACAGTGAATACATCAACAATTTTCAGTTCTTAATATCGCCTTAAGCTATGACTATGAATATTTATCCAATCACACATATCTTAACTAAGATCAAACTTTCAAGCTTGCCTCAAAATTGCGTCTATGAATCTAAACGCTGCCTTAAGATCATGCTGATTGATGGTGAACTTATACTTAAGACCGGACTATGAATACGAGCCTTAGACTTAAAAACAAAAACAAATTCTCTAAACAAAAGAAACATTTATCTCAAATCAAATAAAATGCTGAATATATTTTTATATTTATTTTCTCATATCATTTCACAGAGATTCCATAACCGATAAATAAAAATGTAATCGGATTCGATATTTATTTATTTTTTGTAATCTGTCTGCGCCGAAATTATCTTAATCTTTGGCGAAATTATGTCGCCACTTTTATAAGATAGTTCTTCTTTGTATGTTGAGGCAAAATATATAAAATACAGTATTGACACCTTCTGGTAGAATGTCATTATAGAGCCAGAATGAATTACCTAGCTTGCGGGTCAACCAAAATTGGGGAATTTGATATAAAACAACTAAAGTGAAGCTCTATCCTGCCATTCACAAGGAGGATGGGTAAGTTCGACAACAGGGTTAGAGCTAACAAACCAGATGTGGTAGAGCATAGTTAAGGGAGTGGGCCAGGCTTTGGTCTCCCACAAATAATCTACCCTGAAATAGGGTTTCCCAATGCTCGCTGTTGCTAAACTCACTTTAATATGACTTTTATTTTTCCCTCTGGATAAATTTGGATAATTGAAGTTGTATTTACAAATTTTCACTGATATCCTAGAACTTAAAATCAGATTAAAAGTCTTCGTCGTTTTAGCAAGCATAAAGTTACTCCCTTAACGAGCGTTGTAAGCTTTATTTCGAAAACGATAGAGCAAAGCTTTAAATTCGAATGTTATTCGTTATAAAAAAAGTAAGAAATTTTATTCGAAACATTTTATAGTAAACTTAAAAGATTCGGCATAAATCAACTGGAAAAATCATAGGAAATGTCCTGCACAAGATCCGCAGACGTTTAAACTGTCGCTGGCGGCTGTATGCCTGATGGACTAGCCACGTAATCCTTTTGAGCCGTTTTCTTACTAGATAGGCTCGTTGAATTCGTTTCGACGCGAGTATATTCCTTCCGGGAAATATTTCTATGCCTCCTAGTAGTGACGTCCTCCTCAATCTCTTCACACTGATACCCAAATTAATATCCTAGCTAAATGCATTTCCACGCTCCATCAATTTATATCTTTACACTAAGTTAGATCGTAACCATCGACGCGCATGCGTATGCACTGGTTCGATGACGTCTCAGGCAAAACAAATACATTGTAACAGACACTTAAAGATGGTATCTATCTTTTGTGGACTCAATCATTGTAACCGAATTAGGAGTCTCGAAATTATTATCGATTGAAATCTTACAGTATTTCGTCATACAAGAATATTCGACCGACCACCAGTGTAACGAGCAAATAGACGTTTCCACGTCCAAAAAAAATATTTCGTTAAACTATGGGGGGGGGGGGATGCGGGTTGGTCAGCCTGTATTTTGTATACACAGTAAATCCTCATTTGAACAAAACACACCATTTTGAAATGTTGTTTCTAAACAGAAGATGTCACAGAATATTAGTTTGAACAATAGATAGATTGTAGAGTCTGCCCTGAACGGGCTGCAATTCGGCCATAAGGTCCATTGTGATGCCTAAGGATGTGAATGGAGTGCAAGAAATTTTTGTGTATAGACTAGAAATAGGGAATATGCATGAAAATTTTTTTCACATTTATTTTCAGAATATGAAATTACTGTTAATACTGTCATAATATTTAAAAACGAAATTAAAATCCGACAAATACCAAGGTAGCTATAAGCTTTTAAAGATTACTATCTGTCTCTTTCTTGCAAAAATACTAAAAACGGAGTTTTACGTGTATTTTAAATGATGAAAGTGTAATATGACGTCACATAACATATCAAGAGGGCTATCACCCTCTTTGTCTAATCGGGAATTTCAATCATTCATATCTCGCTTATTTTTAAAGTTATTTAAAAAGTAATTTTACCTTGATATTTGTCAAGTAAACATGCTTCAATTCAAGTGAAAAAAAATTTTCATGCATATTCCCTATTGATATGCGGCTGCAGCCAACTATGATAGGAACTATGCCGATATTCATCTGGAGTTCGTGAAGGAAACTACAGAAAATCTTCTCAAGCATAGCCGATTATTTCGTTCTTGTCCATACGCTGACAGTTTAGTCAATTAACCGTCCCTTTTTTTTTCTTAATAATTGACAAACTGCCGATGTCGGGATTTGAACCCATACCCTCCCAGTTTCGAAGTAAACATACTGCACAGACATAACGCCTTAGACCGCTCGACCACTTGGACTGGTGAGTTTGAACAATACTTGATCAATAAGTATAAAATGATTTCTAATAATAAGACAGAAACCTTGATAGAAAACAATAGACTTCAGTTACGTTGTGTTTCATTCTCTGTTTTATGACATGACTTCAGCTCAGTTCAGCCATCTATCTGTTGACGTACAAATGTTTTGACTTCGCATAAATTTTGTATTTTTTTATCAGTTTAAATTTTTGAACTTTGGAACAAAAACATCATCTTGAATACAAAAAATTGTCTTAATGTCACTGTCAGACAGCATGGTAGATTTCATCACAATCTTTGTTTATGTTTTTTCAATGTACAAGATGTTTCATCAAATTTTTATATTATCGAATGATAATAGGGAATATGCATGAAAATTTTTCTTCACATTTATTTTCAGAATATGAAAATACTGTTAATACTGTAATGATATTAAAAAACGAAATTAAAATCCGATAAATATCAAGGAAGCTATAAGCTTTTAAAGATTATTATCTGTCTCTTTCTTGCAAAAATACTAAAACCGGAGTTTTACGTGTATTTTAAATGGTGAAAGTGTAATATGACGTCACATAACATATCAAGAGGGCTATCACTCTCTTTGTCTAATCGGGAATTTCAATCATTCATATCTCGCTTATTTTTAAAGTTATTTAAAAAGTAATTTTATCTTGATATTTGTCAAGTAAACATGCTTCAATAGGGAATATGCATGAAAATTTTATATAATTTAATATGAAAAAAAATTTTCATGCATATTCCCTATTAGTGAGAACTTAAGTTTTTTGAAATAAAATTTCAAATTCGTCCCCTTTACCTAGATCAGTTTTTTTGTATTATAAATACATATTTCGACTACAAAGTAGTCATCATCAGTATAAATTAGTTAGTCGTAATTTACTCTTTGACAATTAGAAATAGGTAGAAAGTCGAGATCAATAGACAAAAATAAAAATCAATTTAGTATATTTTAATTTAGTTAATTTTCTATTTATTTTTGTCTATTGATCTCGACTTTCAATCTGTTTCTAATTGTCAAAGAGTAAATTACGACTAGCTAATTTATACTGATAATGACTACATTGTAGTCGAAATACGTATTTATAATACCAAAAAAACTGATCTAGATAAAGAGGGCGAATTTGAAATTTTATATTAATTTTTGATATTAAATTTCAGATTTTGTCCCAATTCCTAGAACAATTATTTGTATTTTATAAATTTGATGATGACTACTATGTAGTCGAAATACATATTTATAAAATACAAATAATTGTTCTATGAATTTGGGTAAAATCTGAAATTTAATATCATAAAAATCTAGCGTTCTCTTTGATTACTTAATTTGACAAATTTGTATTTTACATTTATGTAACTGTTTTTGTAAACTTTTAGTGTCTTCTGTTATGTTAGTGTCTTTCAGTTATGTTATACTAACGAAGGTGGCTAACGTTTACTTAATTTGACATTTAAGTAATATGTTTGGAAAATTTGTAACATCGTTTTGACATTGAAAGTATTAACGTTCGTTTAGACTACCACCCTATACACCCTACACTCAGTGTATACACCGAGTGTCTATGTGTGCACACGGGTGTCTCTAATTGTGACATTTATTACGACACTATAATCAGCGGCTGTGTAAACATCTTGTGTCCAAGTGTCTCTTCAGGTTTTCAAACAGGTTCGACATTTTTTCATACACTTCATACATTCCATATACATATTATATAATAATAAATACAGCGTTTACGTCGTTGTTTAATTACAATATAAGCAGCAATCATCTCGGATACAAGTTCCGTACATTTTTATACATTTGTGTCAAATGTATAACTATGCAAACGCTATTTATGTCAAACTATGCAAACGCTAGTCACCTCCGTTAGTATAACATAAAATCATAGACAGCCACTTTTGAATACCCATTGTACACTAAAACACACAAGTTGTGTCCTTTTTAAAAAAATTTTACAGCCAAATTGTGCCGAATCCATTATGTTTTCAGAAAAATACTTGTAATAAGAGATGTTAGCGTTTTTATGACCAACAACTTTTATTCTAGACATTTTTTCGAAAAACAAATCGATTCGGCACAAATCGACTGCAAAGTTTTTAAAAAATGACACTACATATGTTGTTGATAGTATTTTACATTTTGCCGGTCGATTTGTGCCGAATCTATTTGGTTAACGAAAAAATGTTTTCTAAAAAAGTTGTTCGTTAAAAAAAGTACTGACAACTTTTGTTTTAAATATTTTTTTGAAATCTGTGCAAATTTCGTACAAATCACCTTAAACATATTGAAAAACGTCTCTTATGAAGCCGATTCGTCAATCACCAAGAATAGGGCGATAATAATAATTAGAAAGAGGGGTACCGCAAACGTGTCCCTAGCACCTAGACCAAGGGGTCCTCTGTGCCCAAGAATAGGACGATACAAACCATTATTTAGATAGTTAAAGTTGAGATCTATCTAGTATTCTAACATGTGTGTATTCTTTGGTTCGATCTGTGACAGAACTGCCATACCAGTAGGAGTTCTGCAGAGTGTCAGATTAAATTATGATACAATCGTCAACCGATAGAGTACCACTTTTTTCGTTGGTCTACCCTTGCTGATTAGAGAACTTCGATCAGTAGTCATACTTGAATTAGTTAAGAATGATCTTGGTTATTTTCGAGGTTGTCCTTCGTAGGACTAAATTTTACAAATTTCGTAGCTAATGAATTATTTTGCTTTGTTACAGTCACCTAACACGCACTACAACATGGGAAGATCCACGAAAAACACTTGCAGCTCAAGCGGCTGTAGCCGCTGCCCAACATCAGAGTGTTGAACAATTATTAGGTTCGCATACAAATCAAACTCCACCACAAACAACGCCACCAAGTGTTGTAAATAAAGCACCCTCAACAGATGCACTGGGACCATTACCAGATGGTTGGGAACAAGCTGCCACACCTGAAGGCGAAATATATTTCATTAACCATGAAACCCGTACCACATCATGGTTTGATCCACGAATACGTGAGTTATATCTTTATATTTTATCTTAATCAATATTTTGAGCATATCCCCCCCCCCCCTTCCCACATGCCCATCTTTTATTGAATTGCAGAAGTGTCGTGTATTTGGGACCCAATTATTATAGTGCTTTTAATCCAAAGTTTATTTATTTTTACAATTTAACCTTGGATCCAAAAAAGATAGTTTCCCAGATATACCCTCTTGAATGCTTTCACGACTTGAGAGCATTCTGCAAGTGTTAGTCTCTTTTGGAAGAAGTGGTCAAAAGTTTACAGCTTTCTCCAAAACAATACTAACTTGGGAAACTAATCTAACCTTCAATTAAAGTCACAGCTTTCTTCAAGATTAAAATTATCTCGGTGGAAATATTTCAGTTTATAAAACTTTCATGGAAATAGAGTTTCAATTCTGGAATAATAATATTCTATCTATTCGTTGGGAATTAGTCAAGAGCTTACAGCTTTTTCCATGACAATACTAATCTGAGGTAATTTTATAGCTTTCTTCAACTGTAAAACTCTCCTAGATGAAATACTCAAGGGTTTGTGGCTTTTTACAAAGCTTTAAAGAGTTCTCCATGCTTTAAAGAATTTTTAGTGTCAATTAAGATTTTCCTTGTTTTGGGTAAGCAATTCTCTTATAAATTGAAAGTAAACAAATGATAATAACAACAAACTGAGTTAATTGCTAATACCCAGTATATACTGAATTAATGAAAAAAAAGTTTCAAACAAAAATTGTTCATTTCTATCTCTTACGGTTTCAAAGATAAACAGTTTTGTCCATTTTGCCCAAACATGGTACACAGTCAGGAACTTGACCTTACTTTTAACCACACATACTTTTTGAGTTATCGTTTACAGACGGACGGACAACTTTGAGTAAATGGGCTAATTGGGTCATTTTATGAACACCTATAAACAAAAATTTTTTTTTGCTATCAAAATTTTCAACCGTTACAAAGCCTGAACTAAACTTAATATACTCTGCGTATATTTACATATACCGGGTATAAAAATAGGGGAGGAAACCTCGAAGGATGTAGATCAAAGATTTATATTTTGATCTGGGAGTGAAGTATTTTTTTAACAAGATCTCTTTTTCTGTTTTTAGCTATACCATTACAGCGTAATCCAGCCGCCGGTGGAATGCTACCAAATAATTGGCTCAATATAAATACATTACAATCACAGGATCAGAACTCATTACAAGCTAGCCAACAGAAATTACGACTTCAGTCGCTAAAATTAGAACGGGAAATGTTAAAACAACGTCAACAAGAAATACGACGACAGGTTTGTTATCCAAACAAAAATGTGGATAAAGTTTTAGACCACAAAATAAATACGAATATTCCACATTTACAGCAAGAATTAATGTTACGTCAACCGAGTTCTGAATTACCAATGGATCCATTTTTATCAGGTTTAGCTGATCATTCGCGACAGGAAAGTGCTGATAGTGGTTTAGGTATGGGTCCTACATATTCAATGCCACACACACCCGAAGATTTTTTGGCAAATATTGACGATAATATGGATTGTGTTAGTGGTAAGTCTTTTCGAAATAATTCTTCTTATAAGCTTAAAAGCTAAATGTTTGTTTATCTTAATTGCAGAGGGTGGAGCTGGAGGGGGTATCGATGCACCTGACTTGTCATCGCTGAATGATAATATTGATAATACTGATGACTTAGTGCCATCTTTACAAGTAAGTCACTAATCAATTCCAAATTTTACGTTCCATGACATCAGAATTACCCATATCTTAGAAATTAGTAGTTTTGCGACATTTGCTGTCTTTGGAGCTCATACCTACGTAAATTTGAGGAAATAATTATTTACATAGTGGTAGTCATATCGAAAAATCTTGTTTTTCACTGACAATTTTAAGCGACGCGTAAAATTGAGAAGAAATATTCATGGATTTCTAATCGGGGTCAGATCGATTACATGTTCTTTTCGATCATTTATCAAAAACAAACTAAATATTCCCCAAATTTGTGTCTTATGCAGCTTTAAGGTGGAGTTTGGTTATAACTTGACGATATTATCTTTGTGACAAGTAGAAAAAAATAAGGGTCATTGGATTCTAAATGCGGTCAAAACTTTCATTCGATTTTTTAAATGTCTAAGTTCAAAATTATCCCTGTAAACTCGATGGTTACTAAATCAAGAAATTTGAGTCTCTTAAGTTACTATCCTTGGGGTATAAGATGTATTGTACTTTGACCTTACGGTCCATTGTGCTCCCCTTTCTACTTTAGTCTGACGAGATAGTCAGACTAAAGAAAGCCAGGAGCTTGCTTATCAGGTCTTCCTGAAGATTCATATATTCGGAGTAAGATACACCGAATATCCTATATTTGCTGTAACCTAGAGGTTCGCAGTCAAAGATAATGTGGCTGGATGTTTCAACCTCCTCGCCACACAATCCGCACACCATATCTTCGTAATAACCAGGAGCTTGCTTATCAGGGTTTCCTGAAGGTTCATATATTCGGGGTGAGATATATGAACCTTCACCTGAACCATTAAAGATGGTTGTTTCTTCCTCTTCACCGCACAGTCTGCATATAATGGATCCATTGTGGAGTCCTAGTGTGTGTAGATGCTTTCGTAGGTAATACTGTCCGTTAATGAATCCGGTAACCTTTCGAAGTTGAGTGCATAGAGGAACAACCTCTTGGATGCATTCCGAAACAGTATTTTCTCAAGTTTTTGTTGCGGTATATTTTCCTAGTGATCACGATGTTTAACGTCTATTCACTCGTTGATCACTTGTTCGCATGCTGTTTTTGGAATTCCTAAAATAGGCCGAAAGGTATTATTGAAAGGTATTCCGACTCGTTTCTTTGCTAAGGTAAGAGAAAAGACCGTATTCAAGTAGTTTTTGTAGTAACAGGCACTGGGAAACCCTCTTTCAAGGGCGATTATTTGCGAAAAAAGCAAAGCTTTTAGAAACTCCACAGTTTGTCTTCATTCTTCATCAGTTTACACAAATTTAGCTTTTTTTTTCTAAATAAGTGAACTTTTTTCATGACTATTCGGATTTGATTATCAGTATTAAATATAGTATAGACATTATAACTATGTAAAATCGTAAAATATGTATAAAATACCATGGAACGTACAAATTTGTATCGTTTTTCACAAAATTCTAAAGAAATTTTCAAATTTTTACAGTTGGGTGAGGAATTCGAAAGTGATATTTTATTAAACGATGTACAGTCGTTAATAAACCCGAATACTAGTAAACCAGACAATAACGTGCTTACATGGTTGTAAAAAAAAAAACATATTGTGAACAAAAAAAAAGAGTTTATGGTGGTGTGGGCTGTTGTTTTGGCTGTAGAAATATATACTCGACCCATCAACAAATTTTCATCAACAAAAAAACTACACGATATATCATTTTGGTGCTATTTTCAGAAAAAAAAAAGAAATATTTCCTCAACAAATATATATTTAAAACAAATCAAAAAGTCTGTTGTGTCTTCGTTAAAACAACAATCAGAGTGTTCGATGAGATAGATGCGTGCGCATGTTTGTTATGAATTTATGTTGGACCAACATAAAACAGTGCCTTAAGTTCAAAACAAAAAAGTATATCAAAACATAATTATTTACAAACAAAAAATACATAGTTTGCTCAAAATTTCTGAATTGTAAATACATTGTGTTGTCATCATGCGTAAATTGCTCAAAAAAAAAATGCGAGGGAAATTCAAAAATTGTGTATATATATAATATAACAATAGAAAATTGGCAATAAGTTTTCGAAATATATTGTCGAAAAACAAAAACCACACAACAATTACCGTCCTGTAATAATGCCTTATTAATTTTAAAGAAAAGAGAACGAGTATGCAATACAGACAAAAATATTACTACGATTTCGAAACTATTTTTGTTCGAAATTGTGATGTCGATATTCGTTACAATAATTTTTTGTTAAATATTTAAATGTTTGTTCGTTTCTAAGTGTGTAAAACGTAAATAACATTTATATTTTGTACGCAAGCGTATGCGTTTGCGTACTAACTAATGCATACTCATTTATGGTATGTACCCGTCCCGCATGGTGTTCTCACTGCGTAAACACACACGGGGGTATATTTTTTCAGACATTTTTCAATTAAAATTTCATACATATGTCGATTATATTATTTCAAAATGAGTTTTAATTGAAAAATGACTGAATTGTTTAATTAAAATAACAAATCATGGCTAATTTATCAGATCAAACAGTTACAGAATCGTTCATAAAGAGTATCTTCGGCTTCGACTGAGATCATATGAATTTTATCGTTAAATATATGCTCTGCGTAATCATCGACCGTTGAAACCAGTCGATTTTCGGATAAAATGTGTAGAAGAAAACTTGGTAGTATTTTTTATGACGTTCAACTTTTATTTGAAACATTTTTTTCGAAAATCGAATGAATTCATCACAAATCGAATCGACAAATTTTGAACAAAAGTACAATTGGGTATACGCCTGAAAAAAATAGCACTTTAAATGGGATTTACGCTATCAGTATGTGCGAGACGAATTAAGTTAAACGAAAAATCGATTTGCTAGTAGTAGAAAATTGACCCAAAAACGACTGGATCAATTTAAAATGCAAGAATTTTGTTTTTCTTCAATTTTTTAGGAATGTTAAAACCAAGTTCCTTCGACAATTTTGCTTGGCTTTAATTGAAATACAAACTGTACTTTAATCGGATGTAAAAATTACGTGTAAAATTCGATTTTTGTTTCAAACTAACTGAATTCTTCGGTTTTTTCCGAATTCAAATACGTTAAACAAAAATTTCGATTTAAATTATCAGGAACATAGATAGAAATTCGAGAAAAAAAATTGATATCAAAAAAGTTATTGCATTTCAAAATGGTTCAGTAACATATTCTATGACAGAACGTAAATGATCGACAATATTCGGGTAAACTCGACAATATAATCGGAGATAAAATTTAATAAATGCGTATACCCAATTAGAATACCAAACAATATTGTTCACATATGTTCAATTATTGTTGAATGAGAGTGTACAGTGTTTCATACGATGTCAGTCGAATGTTCAATCGTCTGAGTATTAAAGTAGAAGATGTTTTTTTTAGCAATGAATACTTTCTGTATATATTTAAACCGTCCAAACGTTGCCTTACTATATAATACTTAACTGTATATGTAAGAAAATTTATTTAGAAGAAAAATAAATGGAAAAATGCAAAAGAAGAAGAAGAAAATTGTGTATAATAAATTTAAAAAAACAAAAGAACTTGAAGAAAAGTATCTGGGAAAATAGTGCCTAGCTGGAACATTTGTTTTTTTATTGTATTGAGCAGTACTTAGTTTTACTGCCGCAGCAGTTTCTTTTTTGTTAATTGTACTGATTTAATTTTCTTTTATTTTCGATATTAAAACAAAGAATTAATTTTCTTTTCCTCTAGATTATAGGTTGTAATTTTTCAATGACAAATCGATTTTGTACAAAATTCTAATGTGATATTAATTTTTAACGATAATTTCAATATTATCGATGTATAATTAATTCAATAATCATTCGAGAAAACCCTCCTAGAAAATAAATCGTTTCTCCAATAAATAAAGGATCGAGTTGGTTTTGATCATTGAAATTTTGTACAAAATCGATTTTGTTTTTTTTTCGTTCGTTTTTGTATGTAATTTCTCTTTTACAGAACAAATCAAAAGCAATGTTATTTTATACAAGATGTACGAAATATTTGTGGCAAATAACACATACACATATATTACAAATAATTATGTATTGGAACTTTTTTCAAAATAATTATTTTGCCCTCTCTTCTCACTGTATTTACATCAAATATTTCGGACATCCTGTATATTATTATATATTATATATAATTTTACAAGCAATAATCTTGTATAAAAAAAATTTTTATGGTGTAAGTAAATAAGCGAAATATTCAAATATTATATTAAAGAAAAAAAAATTCTAAATAATTATATTACTAGTAGTGTTGCAATTCAATTATTGACTCAGTACTCCATGCGCATGTGCGAGTATTATGTCTGTTGTCGTTTTTGAATGTGCACAGAGAATTTACATATATGTATGTATACATATATATATATATAAATATTATTCATTATCTTAGAATGTATACATAACTGGAGATAGAATTTTCCATGGGCCATTTTTCTTTTACTCAATTATCATCAATTCAAAATTTTAATGGATTGTTCTTAACACTTTCAACTTTGGATAATCAGCTAAAAATTAGTATATTAGGTTTAAATTTGCGTGCAATACGTCACAAACATGAAATTTGACTTAAAAGAACTAAAGCCAGGATATCTAGCGATCGAAATTTTTGAAAATATGCGGAAATTTTTTCATCAAAATTAACTTATAAACGAAAACACATTTTCGTGAAAAGCACGGTGTCTAGAGCTATTGGGATTTTTGAAGCGCCCTTGAACTATTAAGAAATTTCTTTCTAACTTCTACACATTGTTCTGAAATCAATGACGTCATACAGAATCATGAGCTTCTTTTTCGGAAATACTGTATGATTCGAAAATTTATATTGAATCAAAATCAAATTATTTACTATTAATATCATTCATGTTAGGCCATAACGATTTGGGACAATCAATTTTCATTAATTATGTAGGAAATAATATAACGGAATTTTTTAGATATTTGTCCCCACCAGCACAAAAAAAAACCGGTTTCGAGATAATCGTGTTTAAAATTTTACATTAACATTCGTCGCTATGGTAGGGTTAGATTTTCGAATGAAATACAAAGTTGAGAAAAAATTCTCATGAATCAAGACTCGTATGAATCATATTAGTAAAAAAAAACTATATTTGTTTTTTACCCGCGAAAAAATATAATTTTTAGTTTAAACCAAAACAAAAATGGGCATTGATCGAGTAGTTTTCGAGATATTTGTCCCTACTAGCTCAAAATAACTATACTAACAGTAATCGCTATGGTAAGGTTAAATCTTGAATGAATTAGTTTACGATAATAAATTCTCAAGAATTATGATTCGTATGAATCAGTTTGGTAAAAAATACCCCAAAAATGATATTTAAACCAAAACAAAATGAACGTCGTTCAGGTAGTTTTTGAGATATTTATACACATGGTCTTAAAATTTTGCAGTTGATTTGTGCCTTATTCATTCGATTTTCGAAAAAAATGTTTCGGATAAAAGTTGTTCATTATAAATATACTAACAACATTTATTCGAAATATTTTCCCAAAAATCGAATGAATTTGGCATAAATCAACTGTTTTAAAGTTTGACATTAGTCGGTAGGATCGAGTGTTTGACACACATTCGTCATGAAATAGATTGTTTTCAAAGCTCTTAGATTAGAATCTCCCCTTACATCGTCTTAGTCTATGGACAGTGCCTTATTTTTTTGTAAATAATTCATTAAAATTTAAGTATTTTTCTAAAGTACAAATAAATTATTGTTATATATTCAAAATTATTGATGATATTTAAGTAAAACGAAATTAAATCGAGTGTCGTGTGACTTTTTGATTGACTTACAAAACACACAGATGGCAATAGTGTTGTGGTATCGAGGTATACTTTCTAAGATAGAATTCTTGTAATTTTTATTAAATATTAATAAAACATTTTTAGATATTATTAATTGTATGTGTTGCTCTTAAACAAAACGTGTTTTTATACAAGTCTTTTATTTTTAAAAACAAAACAAATCATTTTTATTTAAATTAGTGTCTCATTTTTCTTTCTTTTTTTTTTTAAACAATCAATATTATATGTCATATATGTATTTATAGGTTATACCATTATATTATTATGTTTAGTGACATTTGAAAAATGTTTTTGATTTAGTGTGCAGCTATAGGTGTTCATGCGTACACTGTTTTTGACGTTAATACGTTTATAAATTTGATATATAGGGGGTAATTAAAAAAAACTGATAATAACAAAATCGGGGGATACAGTTTGGTGTTACAAAACTATCAGCTACATCAAAAATATAATTACACCACAAGATAGCTAAAGGTTCAAAGAATTTGATACACTGAGGTAGTTTTGCTACGTCACGTAACTTCCATTTGGTATAACTTTTGACTTAGAGAAGCTAGGACGTTCGTTTTAGTTTCAATCGACAGCTTTCATCAAGATCTATCGATATATATTTATAAAACTTAGCGAGAAACAGTTATAGCGATTATATGTGGCGTTAAATTTAAAAAAAAATTTAAATTAATGCAATGTCAGCTTTAACTTATCAAAAAGCCAGTGACTTGGCAGCCACTCCCTTCTTTTTAGGACATTTTTTGCTTGTTATAATCTATCCGACAAAAATTTTGGTAGATAATCGCCATATTAAAACAAAAATAACTAGATCTTTCGGGATAATTAATATGCCATCATCAGGAGAAGAATAAAGACTAAATGACTTTTTTTCTGATGATGGGGATTAACTAGCAACAAAAGTGTTAAAATTATTTTTGTTTGGGTATTTATGAAATATAGAAAAAAGCAACATTGATGCAAAAGCTCGCGCCTGAACACCTACGACTCCACTCTAATTGGTAAACCTGTACATATTTTATCAACAATATTAATTATATACTTCGTGATATATCGAAACTAAATAACTGTTTATTTTTTAGGTGCAATTCAGTTAGAATTTTATTACTTTGTTAATTAGAGAGGTTTTCCTTTCGTTTCTAGAGCGTCATTTTGAAAATTTGATGGAAAACTCGTGTTATATTCGTGAAAAATTTTTAATCATGTTTTTTTTTTAAAAATTATTATTTAAAGAAAAAGTGCCTTTTTTTCATATGATGAACTGAATTTTTAATACAAACAAAAATAGTTGCCTTAATTTAGAATTTATGCCCATTGGCCAATCGTTTTTGATTTTCACGAAAATTATTTTTTGAGACTCTCAAATTCGTTTCAAACCTTTATATTGTATTTAAGAATCGAAATGATTTTCGGATAGAAAAACAAAACGTTAGAAAATTCTTAAAGAATTTGTATTTGTAAAAAATAACGATGCTCATTTTTTGTTCGAAATTGTTTAAAGTTTTATATCTCATCTGTTTTTGTTTTTAATGGTTATGTTTAGAGTAAATTAAGGACGTTCATGCATGAGGCTTAATAGTAGATAAACAATTTTTTTTTAGTGAATTGAATATCTCAATTCAGTAGTTATCCTCCCTCCAAAATTTAAAACCTGTTGACGATCATTTCAAAGTGTAATTTTCGATTATAAATCAAACTTTTCACACAGAATTTGTACCAAATTTTGTATTACCTTCTCACTCAACCTCATTTTTCCCTTGCCCGATTTTCTCTATTAACGAAGGTGCTTTTTCAAATACCCAAAGCCCCCTCATAGCGAGATACACCAGTTTTTAGTACTAATCATAAGCTTTTAAACACAAAGAGTTTAATCAAAATCGGTCCAGTAATAAAGATTACTTCAATATGGCATGTTCAGTCATTCTAAACATAACCAACAAAAAATAAATTTTATTTTTCGGAAAAAAAATTTAAACAAACGATTTCTAAAAGGAAAATGGATTTGTTTGCGAAAAAACTCATTTTGAAAATCGTGGAAATGTATTTCGTGTATTCTTTAACGTTTTAATGCTCAGTATTTTATAATTTTTTTGACAATTAACACAGGCGCGGATCTATAGTTCAAATTTGGGGGGGGGGGGGGTTAGGTCATAGACTAAAAAAAAAATTTATTTGAGTAAGTAAAAAATCGTATTTTCTTAAAAATTGTAATAAATTACAAAAATATTCGATTATGAAATTCATATAATTTCAATTACTAAAGCACTAGAAAAGAGTATTCATCTTGGGAAAAGAATTTTTATTATTATTCTTGAAAAACTTGCAAATTAAGAATAAGAATTAAAGAAAACTAGATTTTTTAAACGAATTAAATATTTGAATGGTCAATTTTTACAACTGGAAATAAAGTTTTATTTGAGTTTAAAAAGTAAATAAATATAATGAAAACAAAAGTTTATAAAAAAGTTAAAGATATCAATTAATGTTAATTATTCGAATAATTTCTAAAGATAATTTTATTCAATTGATAATTGAATTAAATTTCTTTAGATTGTTATTTTTATTCTTAACTTTAAAAAAATATCCTTGAAAATTATTTTGAATAATTAATTAGATTAAACTTATATCAAATCAAACATGATTATCAATAACCATTTGGAAAATATTTGTTACTCATGAGTTGATAAAGATTGATTAATAGAATTTTTCAGTAGTAATAAATTACGTAACACTCTAGATTTCATTCCCACCATTCAATCATCTCAATGTAAGATTTGAGTAAGAAGCAATAAAATTATTTTTAAAAAAAATTATATTTAGTATTTTGAGGGGGGAGGTGGGTTCATGACCCCCTTGGATCCGCGCTTGAATTAACATAAAAGTGTTTTTGTTTCCAAAAGAACAGTTTTTTTTTATATTATTATTATTAATTAATTAATTTTTTAATTATTATTGGTCAGATGGTATTTTCTCGAACATGTAATAGAATTTTTTGTCTCTCTGTTTATAATAATAATTTGTGCATTTTTCTTTGTTTTCTTTTTGGAAATTCTCTAAAAGTACCAACTTATAAAAAAAAAAAGAAGTTTTTTTTTTTTAATTTGAGTTGCATTTCATTCAACAGATATTCAATAATTTTAGGTTTGGATTATAACAAATATTTAAAAGAAATATATCTTCTATATATAATTTTAAAAACATTTTGTGGTTTTTTTTGCAGCATGATCCTTTTCCATCAAAAAATATCCCGCTTAATCCAGGACAAAAACCTACGTCATCGCTTCCAATGGAGTAACATGGAATTTTTTTCGAAAAACGAATATGAAAAAAATTGGTGTAAGTTTTTCAGTCAATTTGTGACTATTCCAACCGAGTACTGTAGTTTTTGCCACAATATTTGAAATATATTTGGGTCCCCGCCTTTTAGTGCGGGACCCAAAAACACGTAAACCCGACCAACTCGGGGTAGGACCGATGAAGAATATTGTACTCGGTTAGAATAGTCATCGACCATAATATAATTATAATATCGACCCTTTTTACAGTTTTTCACCTTTTTTTATTAAAAAAAAATTGAAAATCTCGCTCTCCCTCCGTTTTTTATTGATCCAAAGACCCACCAAATTTACCCTATTTTTTTTAAATTTCTGTTTAGCTCTGAAATTGTCAAAAGCCAAAGAAATTAAACTGCAATTTCACCAATGAACGTATTATTTTTTATGTCCTTAACTGTAAATTTGTAGAAAAATCATCAAGTTTACCCTATTTTCGTGCTTGAATGCATTTTTCAAAATTCTTCCACTTTTTTCGGTTCATTTTGATGCATTGTTTTGCATTATCTTCGTCTACCTATCGAGATCAAATTTGATTTTATAGCCGATTTGTGGCAAATCCATTTAGTCTTTGAAAAAATGTTTCCAATAAAAGTTTTTCGTTATAAAAAAACTAACAACTATTGTTCGATACATTTTTTTTCGAAAATTGGATGGATTTGGGACTGGAAGATTGTATCCGTTTATACATCAAGTGATGTCACATCTAAGTATTATTTTAATCTGCCGTTATTTTTTATGTCCTTAACTGTAAATTTGAGATATTGTTCCGGGAAATTCGTTAGTTTTTCGTAAAACGGTTTTCACTCAAATTTTTCACCTGCAGATTTCATGTCATATGACTAATAAATATGCTCGGAATATAGAAAACGCATATCAGAGGACAGCTCGCGTCGAAAAGAATTCAACGAGCCTAAAAACGACCGAACGAATACAAGAGCAACGGCGCAAAGCGATTACGTAGCTAACCCATCAGGTATACAAACTGCACCTTTCTTCTTTTTTGTTGTTGATTTGAGCGTTATTCATTCGATTTTTGGGAAAATGTTTCGAATAAAAGTTGTTAGTATATTTATAATGAATAACTTTTATCTGAGGAATTTTTTAGAAAACCGAATAAATAAAACACAAATCATGTATAAATTTTTCGAAAAATGAGCGGTACTTTTGTGGCCATGTGTACAGTAAATTTAAAATGTTTCAACAGGTTAAAATTTTTTACCGGAGAGTGTACACTCTGTACTATAAACTTCATAAAAGTCCGACATTCCTTTTTCAAAATTTTACAGTTGATTTCGGCCGCAAACATTCGGCACAGATTAAGAGAAAATGTTTAGGCTATAAGTTATTAGTATTTTTACAACGAGTAACTTTTATTCGACATATTAAATCGAAATGAATTCAACATAAATCGACTGTTAATATTTAAAAACGGGAACGCCACTTTTGACACCGATAGTAAAGTATATCATAGAGTTGCAAAAAAATCGACACAATTCTTAAATTAAATGTTAAGACAACGTTGCCCAAGAACATAACTCACATAGAATCAAATAAAATAGCATGAGTTCTAATAATTTTAAATTAATTCCATTTTATAATTTTAAATTAATTAATAAAAAACTTGATAATGGAATTCTGGAAACAAAATTTTGAATCGAAATTAATGAATCTTCACGTACAACTGAAAGTGAATCCAACGGCTTTCGTGAGACAAGAAAATGGTGAGTTCTTGCTTCGATTAACCGTAGAAAATCTTAATGAAATTAGTGAAAAATTACTTTATACAGGCAACAACAGTTACCTGTCCACGAACATATCGTTGGCACCTAGTCACAATGGTTCAACAAGTGTCCAACGTGATACAAATACTTGCCCAATTCGAGCACGTCGACGTTTCATGTGTAAACGAGATACTCGCCTAAGTTCATCTTATGCATTTGAAAATCGTCCAAAAACTGCATTAACACGATATAATTCTGTACAAGAAGGTATACGGAGTATTCGACGACCTAGACCACCGAAATTAGATAGATCTAAAGAAGACATGAAATTGATTCAAGAAATTGCGAATCGTAATAAACCGGCCAAAGAACGTGATTTTACGGACCTTATAAATCGTGGTGCTGAAGTATCGTTTATTCAAACGAATACAGAAAAACTATCGGACATCCTTGGCTGGGAAACGGCTGATCATAATTGGTCAACACCGGGGCTATCTCCAATAATTAAAGAATAAATATTTTTATTAATTGTCGTATTTTATTGATAAGAAGAAGATCAGTGTCGGTCTTGTGCAAAAAATAATTTATATTTCAGTAATTTTTTTTTTACAAATAGATGGTATTCGAATCTATGATAAAATTTCTTGAATATCTTCGTAAACTATGTGAAAAATTTATCTGATAATTTTTTTAAATCTCGTAATCAAAAATCACGAAAATCGTCCTAGTCTGACAATGTGGTGAGCGGTTTACGTGATATCGTCTGAAGCCATCCAAGAGGGGGTATAAAGAACGCATATCTCGGAAACTATCCGTCAAATTGGGTCTAATTTACTATTTTAACTGATTGTCATTCAAACTGATAACTAAATGTTTTTTAGTGTTTTTTCTAAGTAGGAAAAATGGTCATGTTCAGAACAACCTTACTTAGTAAATAAGGATTACTAAGTAGGTCAGTCCAAAACAATTTACTTTTGAGAATATTAGGGTCAGTGTGTTTCTTTAAAGACACACTAATTTGTCAGCAGTGACGTTAAAGTTTAGTTGGCATCAGAGGCGTAGTAACGGTCACGTGGCCTAGTGGCAGCCATTATTGGACGTGTCTTAAAAGGTACTTAAGGCATTCTCTGACCATGTTGTCCTTACCACGTCCACAAAATATTGGCTACTGGCTGTCAAGTAATGGAAGCCATTAATGTCCTCTTGTGTAAGCCTACTGTCCGGCCATTTCACTGGCTGCAACTACTATACCCGTTTGCAGGGAGCTTAATGGTAAATTTGAACTAAAAAATTTTTTTGTTCTCGATTTGGATAAAGAGTGAACTGGGCCTAAAAACTACAAAAATTGTATTAACAAATAGGTAAGCGGTTTACGAGATATCGTCTAAAAACGATTCGTATAAAGACGGTATATCTCGGGAAACTATCTGTCAATTTATTAAACCACCTGGATTTTTATGTTTTTTCAGCCTCATTACCCCTCTTAACTAATTTTTAGAGCTGTTCGCAGCAACAACCATAAATTTGATAAAACCGACACTGATTTAATTGCATAACGGGTGCGATTGAAAAGTTTCCATTCAAATATTTTTTTTTAATACAACTAGGATAGGAAACATCTTTTAATACAACTTTTGTTTAAAACTTTTATTCATATTTACGCCAGAAATATTGGATTTCATACACCCAATATTTCTGCCGTAAATACAAAATTTAGGCCATATTTACGCTGTATTTACATCAAAACCATGGAATGAAAACAAATTTTAAACAAAAGTTTTTTTTTTTAAGTTTTAAACATTTGTTTAAGGGGCCATCCATAAAATACGTCACTAATTTTTTAAGAACCACCTCCTCATCCTTTGACACGCTACATCACAATTACCTACCTATCACTAAACTTACGAATAAAATTGATATAGGGATTCAAACGGTGAGGTAAGTCACGTTTGGTTGGACCCTATCTCGTCACATATTGTCACGTTAGGCAACTACCCTCCCTCTCCCATTTTTGCGTACACATTTTATGGCCCCTTATGAGACAAAAGTATTTTAATAAATATTTAGGTAGAAGGAAACTTTTCAAACATCCTGTAGTATATAATGAATCTCTATACATATATTTTTCAATAATAAATTGTTTATGGTAATTTTGAGTCATAAAATGTAATTGTTCAAGGATTTTGAAGCGCATATCGCTTTTGGTGAACGTGACTGATATCACCTGTAAGCACATTTAATTCTATTTACCTTCTAAATCATTTTCAAATGACTATTAATTATGTTATTTTCATAGTTTTTCTTTTACAATTTTTCAAATTAATTTTTATTTTAATTTTTATACATCTTTATTAGTTATTAATTATTATTGTGATTTAATAAAATGATACCAAAGAATGTAATTTAAATAAAAGTATTTTCAAATAAATTTCGAAGAACGTTATCTACTTGTTTGTAAATTCCCCGTACTCATTCAATGTCAACAAAAATTAATTGTAAATTTTCCAAAAAATTCGTCATGTAGGCTAAGTAAACTTTCTCCGAACAATGCAAATTTTCTCCAAACAGAGGCACCATATGAAAATGGAATAAATTTACCAAATAGTAGTATTGGAGAGGATGTCGAAGGCTGGCAAGTAAGTCTTTCTAGACATTTTTTCCCGATCCTTAAAGAAAGGAATTGGTATGCAGACTAGGAGTTTGGTAGGTTGTGCGACTGCAGCCGACTTTGATAGGAACTATGCAGATATTTATCTGGAGTTAGTGAAAGGAAACTGCAGAAAACCTTCACAAGCACAGCCGGTTACTTTCATACTTGTCCATATGCCGGTAGTTTAATCAATTAACTGCCCCATTTTATTTTATTGACAAACTGCCGCTATTGGGAAAGGAACTCGCAACCTTTTGGTTCCAAGCAGAGCGCCTTTGACAGCACGGCCACTTAGACTGGTTACCAAGACGACAGTTTTAATAATAATTATTAGAAGATTGTAACAACAGAAATGAGTCAGGTGATTAATTATTTACTTTTGACAACTTTACTAAGAAATTAAAAACCTCGTGTTTCCCTTCTCGTCTCTAGAACAAAACTCCAGGACAGGATAAGCTCTTCATAGACCATTCGCCGAGGAGGTCTATGATAGTTATGTCGCTCAGCAAACCAGATATTAAGAGCCTTACTGAACTTCTGCCTGGAGATTGCCCACTGAGAATCACGATCACCTCAAGAAGATCGGCAAGGCCAAGAGTGTTACTTTACGTTTCGTGATAATGCGACGGAAACAGTGGTCATCTAAGTTACTGTAAGAGACTGTCGCCCAGAAAATGCTGAATTTCCTAGGTAGAGTTACCCCCCTTATCAAGTGTAGTAAGACAACCTAATCGAAATAAAATCCTTGGTTCCTTCTAGAACTTGAGCCTTGAGAAAAAATAATTAAATATCTAATAAATTTTAAAATTGTGAGGCGCATTTACTCCCTACAATGAAATTTCTAACACTAAACATCCCTATCTACAACCTCATAATAGTTGGGAGCAGTGCCGGATTAAGGCAGCGCGGGGCCCGTAGCAAATTCCATTAAGGGGCCCTTGCTTTACCTTAGGTTTTAAATTTAGGATGATTAATAAAAGAAAATGTTACAAATGAACTTTTCTGGATTTAATGTGGACAAATTTAGAGATTAAACTATTGATATCGTTTTCTCTGAGTAAATCAGTTTCTATATTCATCAAGCTGAGGTGATTTAGACGTTTTTGGCCCATCGTATTACTCATTTTTTATACGCTTTAACGTTGAAAAAGAACGTTCGCCACTGCAGTTGGTGATCATGAGATACAAGTAAATGCGCTAGGCAATTTCTACATTTGGGAAACACGATTCTAAAGTCCAGTTCCTGAGCCTCGTCCTTCTTCCGGTCAATAGCAGTAGCCACATCTGTTTTGAGCAGCTCAGCGAACTGCACTAATTCGTCATCTAGACAGTCCTCCAAATCATGTGCGTAAACACAGACGATAATTGAAGATTTTTTCAAAATCTCCTCTTTGTAAACAGATTTTAACTGATGAAATACTCCAAAAATACTAGTTATTTTATGGTATGCTTTCATACGTTTATCTAAAGCAGACAGTACGTTATCAATAATGACTCAAAAAAAATATAACATCAGTGACTTGTAATTTCCTTAAATAATTTTTTTTATGCTCAGGTAGGCGTGGGTGCGCGGGGCCCGTAGCATTTGCTACTCTTGCTACGTAGCTAATCCGGCACTGGTTGGGAGACTAATGTAGGATCAATTCCAAATGTTGGGATCATATTTGCAATCGATTTGTACCAAAACAATTGAAAAATTTTTTAAGTGAACGCTAGACTTTTGAAATGGTTATAAAAGTACTTTTGTTCTAAGCAATTTTTTAAAACAACTGCATGGACAAATTTTAGTGACATGCAAAAAGAAAACAAAAAATTTGTAACAGATTTTTTCTAGGGAGGTTAGTCAACCATCATATGACGTCATTTATGTTATTGTGGTAATTTTTGACTAAGACACGTACCACTATTGTTTATTTAAGTTTTTTTATATTCACGTCAGATGGTTTAGTTTTTTAAATTTGTATCTATCTTTTGTTCGTGTACGTGAGCCATCTACTAATTCCACCTTTGTAACACAACAAGAAATAGTGATCAGAGAGAAAACCTTTTAATAAATCATTTTACCACAGTCCAAGTGGGGACCATAAAAACTGTGTCCATTTAATTGGGGGGTGAAACTTTCAGAAAAGATAGTACACATAGTGACTTCAATCACTTGCGTAGGCAATCCTGTGAGAACCTAATCCGACAGCGGTGCAACCACCCCCAAATCTTTTATCGCATAACTTTTTTTCCATAATAATTACGAGATCAATTTTTTTTTCATAAAATTTTATTTCTAACAACTTGAGTATGAAACTTTTTTTATTACCATGTTTATAATATGGCGGGGCTGTATAATTGGAGGGTGAAAAAAATGGCGTCGGTATTTTTAAAATGAAAGCATGTTAACATTAAATATTAATGAAACTGAATTTTTGAACAATTCCAATTGGACTAAATTCCTTTTCCATGTAAGAGACCACCTTTACGTGATATCCCGAAAGGTATTTATTCCTTTGGATAATTTTTTCATATTTGATTGCTAAGAATTACCCAAAACATATCGAAAATGGTCCAAATGTGCTTCTAAACTTCTTTGGGAATTTTTCATCTACTCTTTAGTTTTAAAAAATTTTAATCAATCGAAAGTGGGAATTTTTCAGAACTTTAACTCTAAAATAATGGGCACAGAGGACCCCTTGGTCTAGGTGCTAGGGACCCGTATGCGGTACCCCTCTTTCTTATTATTACTCTAAAATAATAATTTTTATAAAATATTTTTCAATAGTTTTATTTTGATAAAAATATCAAAACAAATACTAAAATATTTACAAAACATTAGAAAGGCAGTTTAGTAAGCTTTCAATTCGAACTGTATGGTTGACCAAAATGTTCTTCAGTTTATAATTGACAAATTCGTGTATTAACAGTCAATCTAAGTATGTTAGAGCCTTCTGGAAACGGGAGCTGCCCAACCAAGTCTTTAGGCTTTATCGAACCGCCTTTGGTGAATAAGTGACAGTTAAGGCTTTCAGTAACAGTGAAATATTTTTCTATCATGTTCATTTCTAAACATGTCTTAAGGTGCTCATATAGTTGTGGTTATTCGAGGAATAAGTCATGGCCTTTGGATTTACCTGAAAGTGTATGGTACGATCAGGTCAACTGTTTAGTTCGTTTAAAGATTGTAATAAAAATCAAGGCAAAATCTGTAAGAAAAGTATGGTCCAAAGAAAACCGAACAGTTTTCTCGATTTTCGGAATTGAAGCTTCTGCCAAAAACTTTCTATTCAAAAGCTAAACTCCTCCTTAGATTGTATTTAGGAGTAGGTCTTTAGAAAGCTTTTGCTTGCACTTTGACCAGTTTGATCTATTGTGCCTTATTTCCTTTATAAGTGTTCTAAAAGTCCAATAGTCTTAATAAACGTTAAATTATCGTTCGTCACATTCATTGCTCACTAGCATATTAAAAGGTATTCCTGAATGAGGTATAGAGTCAAAACTGTTCAGTCTGTACAGGTTATTCTTCTTCTTGGTTTTTGAACTTTTCAATCCAACTGGCCAGTTATTCCTCAAATGATAATACATGAAAGAGAAAGTGTTCAGACCGAATAAAAAAATACCTCGAATATCTTATAAGTTCTGTCCCTCAAGGGGTGTATTCGTTTTGGGCGCTTACACGCTTTCAGCGCCACCAAACATTGTTTTTACTTGACGCTGTGTGTGCTGAATTGTTGACAAAGTGCGCTAATGATTGAGTTCAAACAATAGGCACCACGCTCACAGACGCTTGACCCATCGAGGTAGGGCAGCAAAATCGTGAGCACCAAATCGTACTTCCAAAACGAATACGGTGCAAGCGTTTGCTTATTTATCTGTCAGGTGCACTGAGCATTTTTTAGTGTATTCCATTGCATTTTATAATTATTTAAGAAAACCCACATAACATACACCATCTTATTAAAAAAAAAAAAACTATATTTCCAACACACTTTTTCAAATTGTCAGTTTAGGGGGTTTTGGTTTGATTTTAGGGGCTTTTGAAATCACCCAAACATACATTATATTGCTTGAAAAACAGCTAAAATGTTTTCATCCACCATATTGAATATTGATATTCAACTGACGTTTACACGTACTTAGAATGCCTGAAACTAATGGCATTTTCAAGAGTAAACGCCAATAAATTGCGCTTATAAGCGTGAGTGCTGAAAACGTGTGTCTAAAACGAATACACCACAAGTGTATGGGTTATAAATTTTGAATTTATGTCAGTAGAAAATTGAAAGTTGACTCAACCCTGAAATAACAACATGAACTAAAGTATTTGTCAACAGTTAAATAAAAACAAATACTAAAATGTTTATAAAACATTAATATTTACAAAACACATTTTAGTACAATTTGAATTCGAACTCTATGAATTCTATGAATGAAATAGAATAGTTGGGAGAACTGCGAAGTGAATGGGCAGGCAATATGTTTGACAAATGACAAGTTTGTATATATTATTGACAGTGACATTTGTATAAAAAAAATAGATTAAAATATTTATTCAACTTAATATAATGTCGATACTTAAAAGTAATTATTTGATAATTAATAAACAATTAGTAACTCTATATGACTACACTCAGAAATCTAGTTGTAATTAAGATATGACCGATCAAGACCCTATTAGAGTACATTACGTGTCTATATTTTGATAGACATGTGGCTAAAAAATAATCCAGCCTACTAAGAAATCAAAATCACAAAATGACAAACTATAAATAACAATAATCATTTTCTAATCAAAAACCGACAACCAAACCAACAAACCGCTTATAATATTATTTTGTTTTGTGTTTTTTTTTTTTAAATTTGGAAATAACTTATTACAATGAAATTAATCTATCTATTGTGGATGCAAATATTGTGGCATGGATTTGTGGATTCAATGTTTAATACACATACAAATAAAAATCAACTCGAATCATGTTTCTGTCAGGTAAATCACAAATTTTTCGCTGCTTTTATTGATGGGCTATAAAATCATAAAAAAAAATTGATATGAATTTCTTCTGATATGCATTTATCACAAAATAAAAATTTTCATTTGAAAAAAATCATGGTGTAATGATTTTATGGTCTATTTTTGGATATTCTTTTATTTATTTTATTATTGTAAGTGCAATATTTCAACAGCAAATTTTTCATTTGTACCGTTTGTTTTTCTGTCGTTTGCAAAATATGAATACGTATACAATTTTTGTGAATTTGGATATTGTGTTATGGGTTTTTATATTTTATAAATTTGATTTTTATCTATATTTTCGAAATTATTATTATCATCAAATTGAACCGGTACGCATTTATTCATTTATCAGAATGTTTTGGTCAAAAAATAGAGCGCGGGATAGTCTTGATATTCCGCGTATTTACCATATTTTACAAAACGATGAGATTTGACCCAATTTTTGAATCGAAAAGTGTCTTATGGTCTGGATAATATGGTACCATTTAGTGATGTGACAATAGAATGTGCGATTTTTAAGGGGAAATCTCTGTGGTCAATCGAAAATATTCTCTATTAGGCTTCCGTAAAAACGTTCACAACCAAAGTTGTCTGTGCTTTTGAGCCGGTACGGGTTTTTTGTTTTTGTATATCTTCACTTACAAGGATGTCTAGCACAAAAGAGAGCGCGAGAACGTCTTAATATTCCGATTAATTACCATATTTTTTAAAGCGATGAGACTTGTTTCAATTTTCAAGCGAAAATATGGTACCATTTAGTGATGTAACAATAGAATGTATTTTTTTAAAATCAATTTATTAATCAATACTATTTATTAGGCTTTCCTGAACATGTTCAGGACCAAATTGTTATAGTATTTTTAAATTTTTATTTGAAATATTTATTCGAAATCGAATGAAATATTTAAACAATGTACGCCCCCTTTTTTATTGCAATGGTATATATTACATCACTTTAAAATGGTTGTGGATAACTTTTGTGTCACCCTATATATAAAGTCACTGCATTCACTGAGAAGATGTTTCGAAATTTCCACATAATTTACAAATACCCTCTCGTTTTGTACACGTGCCTTGTTCATTCGATTTTCGAAAAAATGTTTCGGATAAAAGTTGTTCATTAAAAATAAAGGTACTAACAACTTTTATTTGAAAAATTTTCCCAAAAATTGAATGAATAAGCTGGAAGTTTTGAAAAGCGAACGCTACTTTTTGAGCCTTTGGAGACATTATTGATACTGATCTCAAATTTGTTTTGCAGTTACATGGTGTCCTGGACGATTGTACATGCAGTGTGGATACTGTGGATCATTTCAACAACGTTCTAATCTATCCACGACTCCAAAGCTTACTCGTCAACGACTATTTTCGATTCTATAAAGTGAATTTAAAGAAACAATGTCCATTTTGGTCGGATGATAGTCGATGTGCGATCCGTTATTGTCATGTAGAAGCATGCCATGAAAGTGATATACCAACTGGTCTCAAAGGATACGTGGAGGAGACGCCAGTGGTACATAATATGTATTCAGAGAAACCCGATTGTACTGAACCGGACGATTTAAATGAAGAATTGAGTTACTTAAATAAGACAATTAGTGCAGACTTGTACAGGGAGTTTGCACTCTGGAAAAAATATGACGATGCACAGGATAATTTTTGTATAAATGATAATGAAGGTGATACGGATGCTGAATATGTGGATCTGTTGTTAAATCCAGAACGGTATACAGGCTATAAAGGACCATCGGCGCATCGTATATGGCGTAGTATTTACAAAGAGAATTGTTTTCGACCGAAGAAAACGTTCACGTCACATGTGTTGTCGGCTAATATAAATAATATGTGCTTGGAGAAACGTGTGTTTTATCGAGTTGTATCCGGTTTACATGCCAGCATTAATATTCATCTTTGTTCGAAATTTCTATTGTCTGGTAAGTTAATAACGATTAACCGCACATTAAATTGCGTCCAAGTTCAATCAATTTTAAGTGGCGTGTCTTAAAGTGTTCAAACAATCCGAAGATCCGATTTTTTCGGGACATTATTAGCTCTTGATAGATAAATATATTTTGGGGCGTATAAAAGTATTGCACTTCGATCTTATGGCCCATTGTGCTCCCCCTTCTATTTCAGTTTGACGAGATTCGCTTTTCCCATATCTTGGCAATAGCCAGGAGCTTGCTTTTCAGGTTTTCCTGAAGGTTCATATATTCGGGGCGAGATGCACCGAATGTCTTGTATCTGCTGTAACCGAGAGATTCGCAGTTAAAGATGGATGTTTCTTCCTCCTCACCGCACAGTCTCATCTTATCAGGTTTTTCTGAAGGTAGTTATTGGCTGTTCAGAATAGTTCGAGAAATGATACCCCACAGATTTGAAATATGCATTTTTCTCAATTTTGGAGGTCTAAAACTAATTTCAGAGTCCAATAATTAGGGAAATGTTAATCATCAAGAGGTCTGCGTTTTTTAAATATTCTTGCATGTATCCCATATATTTTATTAGCGGAAATACCCCCTAAAATCTAATTATACCCCGGAAGATTCCAAGTATTCGGGTTGCTTCAACATTTTTGGATACACTACTTTCAAAATATGTTTAGAATGACGAAATTTTGACCTTGAATGAAACCTGCGACGCAATTTTTGTGCACACTTATAACATAAGTGTTTTCATTAATCTGAAACGTCTTTAGATAATTGCAATCATTAATCTCGGATCAATTTCTTACGAAATTTAATGGATTTAAAAGCAGGGCCGAATTTAAATGTTGGGAGGCCCTGGAGCAACGAAGCAGTGGAGACCCTGAATACTTTTGGAAATCAGACTGGATAATTTTTTACTCTTTGTCAAATCGAACGCTTTTTTTTTCACTTAAAAAAATTAGAACAATCATGTGGAGGCCCTGGGGCTCCAGTCCCTGTTTCTCTCCCCTATACCCGGCCCTGTTTAAAAGTATTATTTAATTAAGATATCGACTATCTGTAATCGGGAACACGGTTTGATGACTAATGTAAATTATCCAATTTTTAATCGACGAAACAAATAACATGTAAACATGGGCCCCGAAATAATTTTTAAGAAAAAAGCGAGAAGATTCTGGAAATGCTTTCGTTTTCTAGAAAATAAAGCTCATATGAATGTCTAGATCATTCTTTTTCTCTTGACTTTGAGACGTTTCACGAATATTTTTGAGTGTTTTTCTTAATTTAATCCATTTATCTGTTAATTTTTTGTGTGAACACCCTGTATAGAGATAATGTTTGTTTTTCTAGAAACGAAGAAAGATTTATCGTTTGGACCAATAGAAGGACAGTGGGGACCAAATTTAGATGAATTTACACGACGTTTCGATCCAGAAACAACAAGTGGTGAAGGTCCACAATGGTTACGTAATCTATATTTTATATATTTGTTAGAACTACGTGCTTTGGCCAAAGCGGCGCCATACTTAGTCCAAGAACAATATTTTACGGGCAATGAACAGAATGACGAAGATGTTCGGGCTGCTATTAGAGATTTGTTACAAGTTATTAGGTGAGTTCATTCTTTAGGATTCTGAACCTCAAAAAGAAAAAACGAAAGTCTTGTAAGATCACTTTTTATCACGGACGTTTGTTTCGATTACGAAATGAAGTTTGGAATTTCCCATATTGATAGGTCTTGTATTAAGGCTATAGAGTGATCTTATAAGGGTTTCCTTTTGTTTTTTTGTGATACAGAACCCCCTTAAAAAAGATTTGATTCAGAAAATTCATCTTTAAAAAACTATAACACATAGCGGCTTTGAATTCCTGGCTTTAATCTTGATGTTGTCTTATTCCAGATCATTTCCGGAACATTTTAATGAAAGTACAATGTTTAATGGTGGACAACAGGCACAAAAATTAAAAGAAGAATTTCGCTTACACTTTCAAAATATTTCCAAAATTATGGATTGTGTTGGATGCGATAAATGTAAATTATGGGGAAAATTACAGGTAAAAGGAAAAACTAAAGTACTTAATGAAAATGTATTTTACCAATGAAAATTATTGCAGGTTCAAGGATTGGGTACAGCTTTAAAAATATTATTTTCTGGTAAATTTGATAATGTTGATCCAAATGGTGAAGATATTTCAAAATTACCTAAACGTAAATTTCAATTAGAACGTAGTGAAATTGTCGCGTTACTCAATGCATTCGGAAGGTAAGTGCAAATACGAGATACTTTTTTATGGAATCATTTCATAGATATTTAGATGTAGGGAACTTGCACTCAATAAAAACGGAATTCTTTTAATGCCATAGGATCATAAATTCGTAAACTCGTCCATGAAGTAGCCGCACTCTTATACCAGGGACCGTAACCATATCTCGGAATAACTAGGAGACTGACTACCTCTGCCCTTATCGAATGGGTGGATAGGTCTTTGAATAGGAAATGGATAGCTACAGCAGGCCAAACAAATGATAGCTGGGTACAACATCGCGAGGTCAGCCTGGTTTATTGGCAAGAACCGGAATGAGATAAACCCTCTGGTTGGGGTACTTACTCTCGTTATTGTGACCTACAAGATCTACTTTGACATTCCCTTTTTATATTAGAATCCTCAGACCGGGTCCAAATCCTAGATGAAATCCAGAATTTTACCTGGATTAAGTTGCCTCACTTCACTTGGTAAGGGGAAAGTTTTACCTAGAATGTTCAACCGTTTCTGGGCGACAGTCTTGCAGCTATACTGTTGATGGCCCAATGTTTTCCCCGCATCGTCACAGGTATGACAAGTATTACTCTCACCTTGTCGATCTTCTTGAGAGTGATGCTTCAGTGGCCAGAGAGAAGTTCGATAATGCCTGATCTACTAAGTGACAGGATCATCTTAACCTTCCTCGGTGAGTGGTTTATGAAGAGCTTAGCCTGTCTTTACCCTGGATTTTGGTTCCAGAGCTGAGCCATGCGATTGTCTCTGAAGTAGAACTGGAGCGCTCCAAAGAAGGGTTCAGGTTTTAAGAAGGAAACTTCTGATTTAGTTGTCTCATAGTCCTCATGATCCGGCACCAAAACCTTTAATCGTTTTTTTTTTTTGTTAATGTCACTTTTTTGTTAATTCGAGTGTACATTTTACTTGATTTGCAAGTTCCCTATTATTTTTTTGGGTGTATTTATATTTTAGTGTATATTTGTCTTTGGAAAATTGTGAAAAGTGCTTTATTTTGTGTTTGTGTCTGGAGGTGTAAGATTTTTCAGCTTTCAACGTTTGTTTTTGGAATCTTAATCGTCAATTTTTTTTGCTGTTTGTCTACAAAAAGAAATTTTTCGGTCTTGTTGTTCTCTTCAGAAAAACCACTCTTGTAAATATAATCATTTCATTCTGAAAATTTTGCTCTGTAAATATTGGAGCTGTGCATTATTTTTTATCAATAATTCCAATTTTGAGAAATTTTATAATTTATATTTTAGATTGTCAACAAGTGTTTTTGAGGTAGAAGAATTTCGGAGACGAAAGAGGTAAACAAGATTTGATAATGTTTTCATAAGGCTTAAATGCCTTTAATTAATTTTTATAGAACCGTTGAAAATATTCGTAAGAAACGATTAGATATTTTTTTCTGATCAGAAATTTCGATCCTTTTATCTATATTGATTCCCTTCGCGTTTCGTCGATCTAAAGACAATTTCCCTTATCTATAGTTGCTCTCATCCAAAGTTAATTTTCGAAGTCGTCCTCTAAGTTTAAAAGGGCGTCATTTTTGCTCAAATCCGAAAGGTTTCTATAGTTTCTATTGATGGACATTTTCTAGTCTAGTTCAGACATGTTGGGGTCGTCAAAAATTGGTCTGAATGAGATGAATATAATTTTCGAAATATTTTCAGCTTCTTATATTTTGGATTTGTTTTTTTTTATTATAGATTATCCACTAGTATTTACGAATTAGAAGAATTTCGACGAATGGCGAGGTAATAGACTTTAAGTATATTAGTAATTATTTGAAAAGTATCCACGGACAGAAAAAACATCACAATCTAAAATATTCTTGTATATAAAAAACAAATTAATGTGTATAGAGAAAAAATTATTTGATTCTTAAATTCTAGAATTTACATTTAAGTTTTTCTAGTTCATTCCAAAAAAATTTCTAGATCGTATTTCAATTACCAAACACGTCTTTTCTACATAATTGAAGTAATTGATGATCGAAGGATATATCTCAGAGGTTGGAGCAGGAAACTCAGACCAACTAGCTCTAGTTTGTAATTCATCCGCCAGACACGCCAGAGAGCATATTCAAATGCTGGAGTTCCCAATATCGTACAGAATCTCTAAGAGAATCGACTTTAAAAAAAAAATTATCGAAATTCCCATTTGTTTATTGTTTTATCCTAAATTAGAGATAAAAAGTACTTTTTATTCTGGAAATTTTATTGAAATAATTGACTTTAAGAACAAAATATGTCTGAAATCTGAAATTTTTTAAGATAATTGACTTTATGGGCTATAATCCCCATTTTTTATAGCCTTATCCGAATCTAGGGATAAAAACACGTACTATAAATGGCTACATTAGCCGTTAAATTATTCTATTTTTAAATTTATGCCGAATTCGTTTAGTTTTCGAAAAAATGTTTCCAATAAAAGTTGTTCATCATAAAAATACCAACTTTTGTTCAAAATATTTTTTCGAAAACCTTAATAGATTCAGCACAAATTAACGTCGAAATTTTGAAATACAAGAATACTGTACTATGTCTCGTGGGCAGAAGATGATTGTTTAGCAATCGAAATACGTATCTAGAAAAATTAACGTCTATACAACTCCAGGGTATCAATTCTTTTGAAATGAGATAAATAACCATGACTTTTATAAAACGCAACGAACAAAAAGATTTTAAGAATCAAATTATTGAAAATTTATTTATAGTAATTTATTAAATAGAATTTTGTAAATATTTTATGATGAAAATTTAAAAAAAAAAAAAACGAAGAAGAAAACGTTTTTCCGATGAATAGAAGAGAGTCCAATGTTTGTTTTAAAAAAAAAATTTTATGTACACTCCCTTGCACAAAATTTGAACCAATTGAAACATTCTAAGTGTTGCTATTTATGTAATATTATGGACGTATTCGTTTTGAACACTTACACGCTCTCATCGCAATTTATTAGCGTTTGTGTTGGTCCGCTTACTCTACTCTTAAAAATGCTGTTCGTTTTGACATAGATAGGTATATCTTGGGGTCTAATAAGTATTGCACTACGACCTTATGACCCATTGTGCTTCCCCTTCTACTTCAGTCTGACGAGATTCGCTTCTCCCATATGTTGGCAATGGCCAGGAGCTTGCTTATCAGGTCTTCCTGAAGGTTCATATATTTGGGGTAAGATGCACCGAATATCTAGTTTCTGCTGCAACCCAGAGATTCGCAGCCACAAAAATAATGTGGCTAGATGTTTCTTCCTCCTCGCCACACAATCTGCATACAATGGACCCGTTATGGAGTCCCAATGTGTGCAGATACTTCCGCAAGGGATAATGCCCGGTAATGAATCCGGTAACCTTCCGCAGTTGCTTCCTGTTCAGCTTCAGTGCATCGATAGATAGCCTCTTGGTTGCACTCTGAAGTATTATTTTCTCGAGCTTTTGTTTCACGGTATTTACTCATTTTGACATTATAAGTACGTGTATGCGCCAGTTGACATTATATTCAATATGGCGGATAAAAACAGTCTAGCTGTTTTTCAAGCAATATAATATTAATTTGAGTGACTTCAAAAGTCCCTAAAATTAAACCAAAACGCCCTAAACTGACAATTTGAAAAAGTATGTTGGAAATATAAGTTTTTTTTATATAAGATTTTGTATATTATTTGGGTTTTTGTTTATTCAGAAAAAAAAGATTTAAATCAGTCAAAAAACTATAAAACGCAATGGAATACACTAAAAAAACGCCCGGTGCGCATGACAGATAAATAAACAAACACTTATACAGTGTTCGTTTTGGAAGTTAGTACGATTTGGCGCTGCCCTACCTCGAAAGAGAAAGCGTCTGTGAGCGTGGTGTTTATTGTGGAACTCAACTATTAGCGCGCTTTATCAGTATACACAGCGTCAAGATGACCATTATAAACAACGCTTGATAGCGCTGAAAGCGTTAAAGCGCCCAAAACGAATACACTTTATGCTTAGAATGTGAGATTCTGTTTCAAATATATTCCATTTGAGTGTACTTTTACAACAAGGACTGTCCATAAAAATACATCATGCAAGATATTTATGTTCCCCCTTCTCACATTTCCTCAAATTTTTTTAAGCCATGTTTTTGATAGGATATATTTTTTCTCAGGCTTTTTTTTTCATAGTTGATTAGTGCCGAATCATTTCGGTTTAAAAAAATGTTTAGAACAAAAGTTGTTAGTAGTTTTATAACGAATAACTTTTATTCGAGACATTTTTTCGAAAATCAAATGAATTCGACACTAATCGGCTTTTTTCAAAAATTGTTTAATTGATTTGTGCCTAATTTATTCGGTTTTGAGACAAAGAAATACTTGAGACAAAAGTTGTTAATTATAAATAAGGTAACAGCTTTTATTCGAAACACTTTCCCAAATCCGAATAAATGATCGTTAATTTGTGGCCCATTGTAAAAAGGATGAAATTTTAGTTCCATTAACTATTTGCGGCGTATATTTTAACGCTAAACTATAGTCTTCCCATTGTTGCGTTTGTATTTTATGGACAGTTCCCCAATTTTTTTTTAAATAGCGAAATTCCAGGCTTTCTATTCCATATCTATAAACAATGTCTCAAATTATTTTGTTAAAGTGCTCGAAAACCTCCAGAATCCTTTTCGTACGTGACCACACTTAATGGTTTTTGATTTCTTGGATTTAACACGTGTGTGTTGTTTAGATGCTAAATTTCGGATCATGTACGTTTGGGAATTTTTATTTTGGATCTCATTGCCTTTTTTGAATTGCGAGTATAAAGAAAAGTGTGTATGTGTGTGGTTTTTTTGTGTGACTATTTTCAAAATGTGAATCAGCTAATCACTGTCTAAGTATACATATTATCATATATATTCCATATTACTTGTATTATATGCTTAGACTGTGTTCGTTATTGCATTCGAGTCATTGCCAGAAATAGAGATCACGATATGAATCACGAAGTGAAATTCTAGCAATTTTCGCAGTTTTGTACGCTTTTTTTTTGGAAATTTCACATTTTCTAAGCTGAGTGTAAAACTTATAAGAACTTTTTTCATTATCTTCCCAATTTAAGGTTGTTTTTGAGGACACACAAAAATAAGTTTTCAGTTATTCCCACCTATCCCCTTAAATGTTTACCTCGTCTTGTGTTAAGCATCCGAGAAAACCGGGAATTAGATGATATTTATTAGAGAATCCTTAAAATACTCCGAAATAATTATTCCAAACCAATCGATTCAATTGGCTTCGATTCCTGTGAATCCAATTTTCGTGAATATCTAAATAACCGAATAAATATTCCACTTTCTATATACTCCAAGGAAAATATTCCATTTATAGCCCAATAATCCTAAACAAAATTTGTATGTTCCCCAAAGTTCATTAAAAGATTTTGACGTAAATTTTGTGGCGCGTCTCTAGAAAGATCTAAATGAGTTTGTTTTTATCGAAACTTTCTTTTGAGTACTATGGGCCACTAAAGTCCTGGTCATTTCTCAAAATTTTATAATTACTTTATGCTATATTCATTCGGTTTTCGAAAAAATACTTCGGATAAAAGTTGGTCATGATAAATATAGTAACAACTTTTATTCGAAACATTTTTTCGAAAACCGAATGAATAAGGCACAAATCCATTATAAAATGATGAAAAATGACCAGGACTTCTATGGCCTATAGTACAAAAACATTGGGAAATTTGTTTATTAAATACATTTTGAAGAGCAGTTTTTCCAGTGCCAATATTTTTGTGCTCACAGTATTCGGAAATTCATTCAAATCCAAGGGAAATAATTCCAAAGTAAACCGTTTTTGAGCCTTTCTAGAAGGAAACTACAATTTATTTGAATGCGAATTAAATGTGGGACAATGTTTGGTAATTTCTGGGCAGTTATTTGTGATATTGATTGTATACAGGCATCTAATATTATTTGTTGTACGTCCTTTTTATGAAAATAGTTTTCAATATCAAATCTATAAAATATATTTTTGAAATTTTATTGAAAATCAAAATGTGCCTTAAAAAATGAATTTAATTTTTACAATAAAAACTTCATCAACTTCTCAAAACTCTCATGTGCCAACATCAAAAATCAATTTTTATATAACTAAGAAAAAAATACGAGAAAAATTTGAAAAACTATTTTCATAAAAATTTGTCTACACCAACACCCCCAAATTAGAGAATAGAAAATAATTAAATTATAAATGAAAAAAAAACATCACATCTGAAGATTTAAAAAAAATGTAGTCAGACAAAAAAAATTTTATTTGTAAATTTTTGGGTGACGGAAAAAAAATTAACCAAACAAATTGTGTGTAAAAATAAAATTTTTTACAAATTATTTTTGTCATTTTATTTCACAAAACTAATTCCAAAAGGTTTTGGAGTCCTCTGGAAGCCAAATTTCTTTTATAATTGGTGTCGACTCCGAAAAAGGTATTTGTACTATTTTTTTTCTTTTTTGTACTTTTATTTATTTTTCTTTTTACAGATTTTTTAGGGTTCAGTAGTCAAATCGAGTACCATTACAATTTCACCATTTCAGTCTGTATGTCATAGATGTTTTACTCGAGGATGAATTATCAGAACTATCAGTTTACGAATAGTAACCAATTTATGAAAATTGGGCTTGTAAATATAAATTTCAGTACTCACTACGAAACCCTACAGTGCGTGTGATACGACATGCACTTGTCCGATTTTTTTTCATTTTCTACATACATGACTTTCGGAGCATTGCTTTGTTTTCGAAATATAGTGTGGGGAAATAGTAGTGAAGAAAACACTTTTTTTCTAGAATCGATAGTATTTTTGCTCCTCTGGCGTCAACTACCCTAATTAGGGGTGTAATTTGAATAAATGATCATAGATCTGGTTGTCGCTATATAGTTTTTTTGCAGTCAATATTTTAATCAGAGTAACGAATATCAACCGTAACGCAAATTAATTAGATTAGCAACGTAGGAGTTTTTCCAGTCTGCGCGCATAGTATCCAGTTGTCATATTTTAACGCTTAAAAAGTTCTTCATAGTACGTTATAGCAATGAATAAAAGACTTGAAAGTAGTTTTGTTTTTATGGTAACGATCATTTCTTCTTTATTCTCAGATTTTGTTTTGTTTGAAATTTTATTTATTGATTGGTAGAAAATGGCGAAGATTGATGAATAATTTTGCTCATTTATTAGAATGACCATATCCTCTTATCAAAAACGGTACAAAATGACTTTGTGATATCGAATTTAATTAAATATTTACTTCAGATAAAAACATTAAGAAAACAATATTTATTATCAATAAATTGGACATTAAATGGCGTACAAAACAAATACTGTACATTTTAAATAAATAGAGCTTAAGGTAGTTCACTCGTTACAATCTAATGGTGAACTACCTTAAAAAAGATACTATTGGCTTTAAAAGTCATTAACATTTTTCACAAATTTTATAATCCATTCAGTTTTCGAATAAAAATTATTCGTATTTTTATTTGAAAACAACGTTTATTTGAAACATTTTTTTGAATATCAAACAAATTTGGTAAAAAACAACTGTAAAAATTTTGAAAAATGTACACCGCTTATAAAGCCGTTTGTATAAAAAAAAAAAACCACCTTTGGTAGCTTTTATCAAAATAAAATCATAAAATAAAATAATTGATAAGAACATCAGATTCAACTTATATGAAATAAGTAATAAAATATTATTATTGATAACAAGGTCATATTTAGGGTTTCCCCATCAAAATAACTAATTGAATTAAATTAATAAATTTAGGGGGATTCTCTAGTAAATATTCTGACAAGACAATATTAAATATTATAGAAAGAAGAATGATCGTTATTATTTTGGTAAAACGCTACACCGCCAGCTAGAACATTAAAACATTTCAATTTGACTATACAGTTGAAATTGGGTACAGGAATGTCTTCATCATTATTACTCCAAGTTTCTGATAAAAGAAGAATATTAGAATTACGAGCGACGAGAATATTAGAATTGGTAGCTGCAACACAAAACTGTATCCCCCGATTTTGCTATCTTCCGTTTTTTTTAATTACCCCCCAAAATATCAAATTTATAAACGTATTCACGTCAAAAAACGTAGTCTAGTTAGGTACACTTGGCCACTAAAGTTGATGTTATTTTTTTTAAATTTTATAGTTGATAGTTTTATAATGGATTTGTGCCTTATTCATTCAGTTTTCGAAAAAAAATGTCGAATTAAAGTTGTTAGTACATTTATAATGAACAACTTTTATCCGAAGCATTTTTTCGAAAACCGAATCAATGACAAAAATTTAAAAAAAATTACATCAACTTTTGTGGTCAAGAGTAAAATAGATAGACACATTGACGTTTAATTATCCCAAGTGGCAACACTGATAGTAACCAGATCTCTGCTTATAGACTCCACAAATTTCAATGTTAAACAACGCCATCTAACAACAGTCGATATAACTATTTAATGACAGTTGTGTCATTGTGAACATATGGTCAACCCTAGTAGATGTTTTTTTTACTCAAATTCACAATATTACTCATAATAATAAATTATACGATAACAAAAGATTGAATTTTTGATGGTTCAGCATCTTTTTGTTACCACTGACCAATATATGCAACAAGTCAAGTAACTTTTAGTATCAATTCACTTTTGTTTGGTTAATTTAATCAATGATTATTCTATTGTAATCAACACGATGACTTTTACACATTATCAATGGTTTTTAATCGGACTTTTGGTCATTACTGGATCAATTAATACATTAAGTACCAAGTAAGTGTTTTTGTTTTTTATTGTAGCATTAATTAAAGCATTTATTGACGTTTTTTTATTTTTTTGTTTGTTTAAAGATGGGCTGATAATATTAAATCACAAGGTTCGGATGGTGTTTATCGTAAGTTTGAACATCCATTTGTTCAAGCTTGTGGTATGTTTTTTGGCGAATTTACATGCTTAATTTGTTTTAAATTATTATTTTATTACTATTTTCGGAAACAAGTAAGTAGTCAGACGTTTTGTATGACGTATTTTACTACTCGTAATATAATACTATCGATTCCAACAGTGACCGTTTTTCAAAATTTTTGTAGTCGATTTGTGTACCGTATCTAATTGTTTTTTGAAAAAATGTTTCAAATAGAAGTTGTTTGTTGTAATAGTGTTAACTTTTTTTTGCAATAGTTAATTTATTTGTAATTAACACCACTTTTGGGGGTTGATAGTTTAAAAAAAATAGATTTAGACCCAAAGAAATTTGGTACAGTGTTTTCCTGTGGATCGTATTAAAAATCCTGTACAAAAGAAGCTATTTTAAAAACTTGTGTGTGCTGAATTCTTTATCAGTTCGTGTACTGTGTATTTTACTTATATACACACCTAGTTGTTGAAAAACATGACTTATGTTTTGTAATAAGTAATAACACATATTGGAGCTGAAGGTATGTGAAAACTATTGAGTTAATGAAAAGAAGTTTCATACAAAAGTTGTTTATATTTAGAAAAAGAACATTTTTGGAGCTTCTTGTCTATATTTTACGGTTTAAAAGACAGATTTGGGGATTCATGAATCGATTTTATCCATTCATGAATTCGTAGCTACAGATAACGAAGTTATTCTATTGACAGATAGACGGAGATTCTGTAATTGAGAAATTAGAACATTTTATGAGCACTTGTACCAAATTTTCTACAATTTCCAACAGTTAAAAACTTGGAACTAAACTTATAAAACCCTTATCTATATATAAAACGACATCAACTCACTAATTCCGACATTATCTCAATTGTTTTTAGGATGGTTCATCCGATACAAATGGATTGGTTAAAGGTAACCGACAATTCAATCCATTTTTACTATATTTACCGGCTATATGTGATATGACCGCAACATCCATTATGTACATAGGACTGAACTTAACGTACGCATCAAGCTTCCAAATGTTGCGTGGATCTGTGATTGTTTTTGTGGGTCTCTTGAGTGTCACGTTCTTAAAACGGACCTTAGGATATCGAGAATGGGCTGGTATTTACTTAATATTAGTTGGTCTTACATTAGTTGGTATCTCTGATTTTAATGGATCCCAATCAGGTGGTCAAGACGCCCTCGATGTTAACAGTATTATCACCGGTGATATGTTAATTGTTATTGCTCAGGTAAGTCAACAAAGTAATATACGTAAATTACTTAATAATGCATTTGTTCAGATCAGTCTCCCGCTAGAGGCGCTCATAATAATCTGTACCTTCAAGTTCAAAGTTTTTGAATAACTTAGTGAAATTTTATCCGATTTTGGTTTGATTCTCACTAATTTTGGATCATACTTTTCGTTTCTAATAGCAGAAATTCGTTTTCGTGGATTCTTTTATCAAATGTAAGGATCTGGACTCAGTATTTTTGAAATCTATTATTTTAGAAATATGACCCAAAATTAGTATAATTGTACACTTTGTTCATTAAAATCTGATCAAATTTGAATGTAATAGAGCAAAATTAATTTCTGTAGATTTTCATGACGTCACTACGGTTTAAAAAATCTATTTTTGAATAATTTAGCGAAGTTTTATCCGATTTGAATGAAATTTTTTTTGAAAACAACAAATTTTAGGTCATATTTTTCATTTCTGAAGTAGGTTATTCGATAATGATCAAAGGATCAAACTTTATAAATATAACTCAAATTCATGTTTAGTTTGTTAAAAATCGGGTAAAGTTTCAGGAATCTTTGCTTCCAATAGACAGGATACACTCAAGGAACTCGAACTGAGGATTTTTGTTTTGTTTTAGATAATAAGTGCAGTTCAAATTGTCTTGGAGGAAAAATTTGTGGCTGGTTTGGATATACCACCATTACAGGCTGTTGGATGGGAAGGTTTATTCGGTTTCTGTACATTGAGTATTCTTTTAGTGCCATTTTACTTCATACCAGTAACATCACCATTCGGAAATAACGCCCATCGTGTTTTGGAAGATTTTCCAGATGCAATAGCTCAAATTAGAAATAACCCACAATTGTGGGGAGCAATTGCTGGTATATCTTAAAAACTTAATACAAAATGTTTGAAACAAAACAATGCAAAATATTTCAGGCAGTTCAGTCGATACAGTCAAAAAAAAAGTATAAAATGCAATATCATTAATTTATTTATTACAACTATGCCAATTGAATATATCTAGTATAACATAGATAATGTTTTAACATTTATGATACAATTTATTATATGTTGTACTATACAAGACTAGTGTTGACAGTGGTTATTCAATATTTTAGAGATCGCAGTTGCAAATTATTACCATTATCAATAGATTTCTAAAAATCCGCAATATATTTTTTTTAAATTGGGTTTATGAGTGAACTACCTTAAGGATGTACGAGCGCTAATGTATAGTCCATTTATAAAATTCTTCAAAATCTTATATAGTACATTCATAAAAGTCTACAATAATGTTTATTATTTTTTGTCGTAAGTTAAAATTAAAATTTAATTTAGGTCCGCATTACCGGGCCTAACAAAAAAGATATTTAAGAAAAAAAACTCAGATTTCGGGTAATTAAGCTACCGCCGACAGAAATAAAATTTATCCGAAATCTCAGTTGTTTTCTTAAATATCTTTTTTTTTAGGCCCGACATACCGGATTTTTATTAGACTAATCTCTTTATTAATGTCTAAAAATATGGGTTTCTCCATGCATTAAAACTCAAACTTTAACATTAAATAATTAATTTAAGACTCCCGTAACCGCCTCTGAAACTTTTATAATTGATTTATATGCACTTCAACTATATGTAAACAAAAAATCAAGCCTTAATCTTTTTGAAGCTTCAGTGCTCGTACATCCTTAACAGATAAAATAATTCAATAAAAAAAAAGTAATCAAAATTTTTGCATTATTTTCTCAAACACTTTGTAAAATAATCATATTCTGACGAGTAGTTTACAAACTAAACAAATTTATTTAATTCTAGGTAATGTAATCTCAATTGCATTCTTTAATTTTGCTGGAATATCTGTGACCAAAGAAATCTCGGCCACAACACGTATGGTCTTAGACAGTGTGCGTACCGTCTTCATTTGGGTTATTTCAATATTACTTGGATGGCAAGCAATTCATGTCCTTGATGTAAGTATACATTTCATATACAGAGTTGCCTACCAAATACTTTGTATACTTTCTAGGCTGATACACTCACCGTACAACACTTTAAGAACTACTTATATACAGTCGTTGTAAAAAATGGTACTAAATTTACTGATTCCCTTATCGAGTGAGGTTCAAACGTTTCAGTTTTACTAAATTGGACCCCGTTTACAAACCGTTTTGAATTATGGTTACTTATTTTTAAATGGCGTGACTAATCGCCCGATCCAAAGATCTGCGATAATTTAAATTATCTTATTAGTCTTTGTGGAGTTTTTAAATTGTGGTTCAACCTGTATTATTTTATATAAATAAATATATGATTATCCACTCGATAGTGACCGAAAACCTTCTTGTTGACCCTTACATCGGACGAATAGTCTCAACGGTTTTTGAATGACGCTAATGACCCCGTCCGATGGTTGGGTTCTGGTCGACTTAACAATTTTGCGTCATTCGCAGCGGTTGGTGGCCTTCTGATGGCGAACTCATTCTTGAGCAATCTACACTATACTCAAGCTACAGAGTCCAGCCATATAAACAGACGAAATCGCTCGATCATAGCACATGATCTAATATGTTTGATTCTTAAATTAAAAATTAACCCCTCTTGTATTTTTTTTTCGTAATAGGTGATTGGTTTCGCAACATTAATTGCGGGAATGTGCATCTACAACAATATCGGTATTAATAAATGTATACCCCCTGGAAGAAACTACCAAAATTTGGAAGAAGATGGCACTGTTGTCAATAGATCTGCTTCTAGACCTGAATAATTATTTAGACAATTATTTATATTATGTTCGATTGTATTTATCATCCGACTGAAGCATGGAAGAAGAGGGGAGAATATTTTTTAAAGAATTTCCTGATGATAGACCGCCATCGACCATACTTTAAATTGTATAAAAAGAAAATTTATGAATTGTGAACTGAAAATATATTTTTAATAAAGAAATTTAAATAATTATTTAAAAAAAAAAATACTATAAAAAGGAACCCCTGAAATTATTGTAAAATTAAGGATTTTCTATCAGAAAACAATCTGCATTTTATTCTAGCGAATTTCTTCTACAAGAAAACCAAAATTAACCAAAACCAAATTAACCTTTCAAATACCAAAAGCATATCAGATACGAAATTTCATTTTGATCGGACAAAAATTGTGACCGCTAGAGAGTGTACAAATACATAGAGAATATATATTTATATATATATATGAGGAAATTCACAAAGTTGACCCAGCTTTTGCGTACCGAACTTTTTTTCACTTAACCTTCCTAACTTATCGTTTGATAGAAACTTCTTTAATTTCTTATAAAATATTTGCAAAAACAAAACAAACTACTAGCTATAAATTTTTAATGCTAAATCTTTTTAGATATGTTAAATAAAAATCCCAAACATATGAAAAAAAATTTTGAGAAAATATCATCCCCTATTATATAAAACTTTCAGAATATAGGAGATTGGAATTCGAAAAGTATAAACACGCCATGGCGTCATTATTGGCGGATGTTTCAACCGGCAATTGACATCATCATATTGTCACGCGCAGGATCGTCTTTACTATAAGGGCACGAGCCCACAACCCTTCGAACTGATGAAACCGATGAATGGCTCTGAAATTCCGAAACCGGTAAGTTGTTTTTTTCCAGAAAAGTAGTCTGGTTTACCCTAGAAAATAATTCTAGCTACGTTCATGATCCCACTATAATTCTTAGCTCATGACAAACAATAAATATAATATTGTTGTCCGGAAAAATTTCGTTCTAGTTAATAAACCTTGGAAAATAATAAGTTGGAATTAGACCGCGTTCGGGTCTTCAGCTCACAGCTTTTCCAACATTTTCTCGTAATTGATGTTTCCAGGGATGTGAAAACAAAGATTGTGTGTGAGAATTTCTCACGTGGGTTTCTGTAGACAATGTTGTTTCCTTTCCATAACGGGTCAGTGAAAATCCCCAAGTTATGTGCTACAATCCCACTAGCTGCTCCCTAGCCTCACCCTATAATATGTTGAGAACATAGATATAGTATTACTAGACTGCGCGATTCATATATTTTCTGTATTGAAAAGTTGTGCCAACTTTAGAAACAGACAGCCTCTGATCTACAGTATTGCTATCTTTGTTCCACTGTGAATGAATGACAGAGATAGCTCTACCGTAACTGTCTTTGTATATTTTTCTAATATTGTAACATGAATTTCATCGAATGCGCAGTCTAGTCTAGTATTATACTATGTCTATGGTTGAGAATAAATTTCGTTATTTCAAACAAATTATGCGTGGTTGAGGTTATGTATCCCAAAATAAATGTCATTTTACCGATTTAAATGTACAAGGTGTCTCGTACATGTTTATGTTGAATCTATAAATAAGGATAATCTATGTAGGAGTAAATTTCTCTGAAAATAGAATCAAACACTAGTAATTTCTTCTACTTTCGGAAAATTGTACAAGGCTTGATTTACCAAAAATTGTTACAGTAGATTTAAAACATGAAGTCTTTTTCAGCCAAACGATATATAATGAAATTTTTATAATCAATAATAACGAAAATTAAAAATAAATGTTTTTATTTTCAAATTAATGTATTCATAAATAATTTATAAATACGCCACCATTTATATCAAACATAAAGGCCATGTTTACATTTACTTATCTGACTGCATTGTTAAAAATTTCAAAAGACAAAATATTCGTATATAGTTATCTCACTTCTACTGCATGGTGATAAAATTTTGATGAATAACAAAAATACAGGTTGGTATTTATTTTAAAATTGTGTGGGGTCAAGTTTCCATACGTTATAGACTAAATTTATTGAGATCCTTGATTTTCGTTTTTTAAAAGCGAAGTGTTACATCACGGAATAGTAATCGGCAATAATGAGATCTCTGTCAGGGGGCGGAGCTTAATATTTCAACTTGCTAGCAGTAGTTACGAGTTGTGATAAATAACTTTTATTCGAGACATTTTTTCAAAAACTATATGAATTCAGTACAAATTGCCTGCAAAAATTTAATTAATAAAAAGAACGCCGTCTTAAGTTGAAACATGGTATCTATGATAACCTACGACAGCGCTCAGCGCTCTCAGTTATTTAAACACACCCAAATAATAGAATGCTAATACCAATCGTAAAAAATCAAAAATCACCATAACCATAAAATGCTTAAAATAAAACTAATGAAAAAAAAATAAAACAAAAAAAATTTTTATAAATAAAAACTTCAATCATACATAATAATTAAATAGATAATAAAATTTTGTGAAAAACAATGTAAAATGTTATTGAATTTTGAGGCATTCAATATCAAATACATTTCAATAAAATGTAATTGATTACAAAATCAAAACAAAGTGAAATTCTTTTCTCTTTATGCTAAAAAATTATTCATCGTATTTCGCGGAGTGTCAAAATCAAAAATATCATAATAGTTTTTTGCAAGTCCTTTTATTAATTACTCATTTTAATTTTAGTTTTGAAATTTTAACCAGTGTGTGCGTGTGTGTTTTCATGGAAATTTTCATTATGATTTGAGTATTTTTTGGAAAATTTTACCCTTTTTTGTTTTATTTATTTTTCTTCATTTTCATTTGTTTAAATGAAATGGTCGGATTATCCGGGGGTACTCATATGTATACAGCTAATATTTCACAAGACGGTAAGTTTTACATGAATTTGAATAATATTACGATTTTCCGAATGAAACCGGGATTGATTTTGATTTTCTAAACAAAAATTTCAAGGATCAGAATTGTAAATATTTTGCTTTGTATATCGAATTGCATAAATCTCTCTCTCGGAGGACTACAGATCTCTTATCACTATTCAGTAATTTATTTACTAATATATAAATCTTCGGAAGAGATGCTTCCGAAGGATAATCCAATTTCTAATAAAACTACTCGATCTGTGGTGTCCACTACCTAACAAATTAAACGTAATTTCAACCCGATTATTTCAGGTTTTCAGGAATAATATTTACTTTCAAAAAATTACATATTGTATAGTTTTTGAGCTTTTAAGTAATGGAACTTGCAAAAGTTTCCCTTTTTCCATTCAAACTTAACTTTTGATTTCATTCCTAATAAAACAACTCGGCCCGTGGTTTTCGCTACTTAACAAATTAATCGTAATTTCAACTCGATTATTTCAGATTTTCATGAATGTTTCAGGAAAAATGTCTACTTTTAGAGAAATTCCATATTGTATAGTTTTTGAGCTTTTTAAGTAACGGAATTCGTAAAAGTTTTCCTTTTTCCACACAAGCTAAGTGATAAAAAGTATTGTACTAAACTTGGAATGTTGTGTACCTCCTCAGAAGATATTACAGGTTCTAATTTAATTTGCAAATTAATTTAGAACTTCCAAAAATATTTTTTATGCCCAAGCACACTCCAGTGCATATCAAATTAAAGCCTGTAAAATTCCCGAAGTCTTAAGCTTGTATCCATGACTCATCTTCTCAGTCACTACCCAGCTCGTACTATGAAGACAATCGTCCTTTTGGGTCAACCATTCTTTGACGACATTTGAGGTAAAGACTACCGACGTCAAAGTCCTATTGCTGTATCTGAACAGCTCCAAATGGTTTGAGGAGTAATGGCAATGATGAGTCATGCCCATTTCGTATCACAATGGACCTCACGGTCCTGGACCTAACCTAACCTAATTTTACAAATTTATAAACCTTAATAGCTCCTAAAAGTATGCAAGATGGAATTTTTTGGATACGAAAGACCTAAAATTTACAAAAATATAAAATGGCCAGGTTAAATTCTCGGTGGTTTGATAAGGAATCCATTAATTTTTCTGGATATCAAAAAATTTCATTCTTGTTTTATTCAGGAAGTTAAAATCTACAGAAATCTTACATTTTCTCACCCCAAAAATTGTATCCCCACAAATATTTAACTAATCGAATTTTCTTCTTTTTTTTTTCGGGGATGGTTTAGTACGTGATATGGCTGGCAGTATACCAACGAATGCTCCAACATCAGCAGATGCTTGTTTAAGTATCGTCCACAGTTTAATGTGCCATCGTCAGGGCGGCGAAAGTGAAGGTTTTGCTAAACGTGCTATCGAAAGTTTAGTGAAGAAATTAAAAGAAAAACGTGAAGAATTGGATTCATTAATTGTTGCAATCACAACGAATGGGGCACATCCTAGCAAATGTGTTACTATACAACGTACTTTGGATGGACGTCTTCAAGTATGTATATCATTTAATTATACAGAATGTTCAAGGGTTGGATTATCATTCGTATATATTTTTCGATGACATGTAAATTTTTTTTGGAGTTTGAAACAAGCTAAAAAGTAACTTGGAATTCATGAATAGGCGAAATTGGTCAATGCAGCTTCCCGCAAAAATCTATCAAGTCGTAAGAGATAGAAATACAGTTATTCATTTTTTAAAAACAAACAACTTTTATTTGATACTTTTTTTCATAATCAATTCAGCTGAAACATATGCTGTAGATTAGTAATACGTAGACTTAGAGTGTGACTTACCGGTTCAAATATATTAAATTAGAATGTATAGTCAACGCCAAAAGTCGAGCTTAAATTTTAAAATTTTATTATTGATTTGTGCCTTAGTTATTCGGTTTTCGAAAATATCCTTCAAATAAAAATGTTTATTATAAATATACTAACAACTTTTATTTAAAACATTTACCCAAAAAACGAATGAATATGGCACAAATATGACCCGTTGTGTACTATCGATTCCAACAGTGGCGTTTCTTTTTTGCAGTTGATTTATGTCGAATCTATTCAGTTTTCGAAAAAAATTTTCGTATAAAAGATGTTCGTTATAAAAATACTAACAACTTTTGTACTAGACATTTTTGTCGAAAACCGAACGAATTCAGTGTGAATCGTACCTTTATTCATTCATTAGTAGATCGTACACTCCCGTTCAATAAAATTGAACAGATCTGAACCGAATCTGTCTCTCTACTATACTTCCATTTCTTTTTTCACACTTAAAATATCTTATCTTTGTTTATAAATGAATGATTATACGGAGAGTTACAAAAGTGAGGAGTTTTATGAAATGTAAGAAAATTAACATTTCAGGTCTGTTCAATTTTATTGAACGGGAGTGTACATTCATATATAGTACCTTGGTATATAAAAATACTCATGTTTTTATACATCTATGTGTAAGAAAAAAAATCGAAGACCTTTGAGATTCTCCCCTTAAAACAATTGTGTTTTTACTCAACTGACCCAGAAGGCGAGAAATGTTTTTCGAATGTATGAAATTTCGGGTAATTAAGCTACCGCCGACAGAAATAAAATTTACCCGAAATCTCAGTTGTTTTCTTAAATATCTTTTTTTTAGACCCGTCATACCGAAATTTTATTGGATCAATCTCTAATATTAATTTTCTTTCAATCTCAAATTTTTTTTTTTAATATTTCTATTTTCTATTGCGTTGTTTTTTTTATTAGTCTTATTTTATACCAAGTGAAAATTATCAAACTTTTCAAAATATGGCTTTCATTAAATGCATTAAAACTCGAACTTTACCGTTCAATAATTAATTGAAGAACCCCGTAAACCCCCTGACTACTAAACTTTTATAATTTTTTTATTTTGTACTGTTTCTGAATTCTGTAAGGATGATATCATCTCTATTTAAGGGATGATTACTGCCGCGAAGTAGATATAATTTGGGCCTTAAATTATGTTCCAGGTTGCCGGACGTAAAGGTTTTCCACATGTGATCTATGCAAGAATATGGCGTTGGCCAGATCTACATAAAAATGAATTGAAACATGTGAAATACTGTCAATTTGCATTCGATTTGAAATGTGATTCAGTTTGTGTGAATCCGTATCACTACGAACGGGTTGTCTCACCAGGAATAGGTAATGTATGGTTGATTTCATGTAGTTTGAACATAGTTTTATTAATATTTTTTTTAACCATTTGTGCGCATTTGTGTGAGATTGAAATTTTTGATGCTAATTTCAATAATATCGTTTATCGCTAGTACAAATAGCCGAAATATTATTTGAATCTCATTTTAAGTTTTAACTGTGGAAGAAGAACAAGTTTTACTGTATTTTTTTAAACATATTTTCAATTATTATTAGATAGATTTTATATTTCATTTTAGACTAGTTTTACTGTATTTCTGATATTTTCAATTAATTTACATAGCCATACTCGAATAAGGAATAATCTTATTCTAGAGAAAGTTTTACTGTAATTTAAATAGTTTTTAGATAGCCATAAATCAAAATATTTGAGTAATATCGTTTTAGAAGAAGTTTTACTGTATTCCTGATGTTTTAAATTCGTTTTAGATAGTCATACACGAATAAATTTCGGTAATTTCATTTTAGGACAACTTTTACTGTATATCTGATATTTTAAATTGATTTTAGACAGCCATAAACGAAATATTTGAATATTATCTATTTAAGAGAAGTTTTACTGCATTCGTGATGTTTTAAATTCGTTTCAGATAGCCATACACGATTAAATTTCGATAATTTCATTTTAGGAGAAGTTTTACTATACTTGTGATATTTTAAATAAATTTTAGATCGTCCTAAACGATAAATTTGGATATTATCATTTTAAGAGAAGTTTTACTGTATTCTCGATGTTTTAAATTCGTTTTAGATAGACATAAAAAAATTTCGGTAATTTCATTTTAGGACAAGTTTTAATATACTTCTGATATTTTAAATTAATTTTAGATAGTCCTAAACAATAAATTTGGATATTATCTTTTTGCGAGAAATTTTACTGTATTCTTGATGTTTAAAATTCGTTTTCGATAGTCATATACTAATAAATTTCGGTAATTTAATTTTAGGAGAAGTTTTACTATATTTCCGATATTTACACAAGCAAATTACAGTAATCTCACTATAGAGAAGTTTCACTGTACTTTGTATATTTTCAATAGTTTATATTTTTGTCTTACAAGACTAATCTTGCTCGTTAGATTTGACTTGACAGAGTGATAACTGATCTTAGACATGACGCGTAAGAGAGTTGATCCGACACAGAATTGGGTCTGTAATTGAAAAGTATATGATTGATTAGCTTTTAAGCTACCGTTTTATCGTGAATAAATTGTTAGCGGTACATTTTGGCGACCGATAACACGTTTTTGACATAAAGTATTGTTTTTGTAGATTTATCGGGATTAACCTTACAATCAGGCCCAAGTCGTTTGGTCAAAGATGAATATTCGGCTGGTGTTAGTTTAAGTGTGGGTCTAGGTAATTCTGGTGTTGTATCTGTACCGTCAACAGGCGGTACAGGTGGTATGGATGTGGATAATGATCCAATGAGTTCAAATTCTTCGGCTGTTACCCAAACCATTCAGCATCATCCACAATCCCAACAACCGTATAGTTTGTCAGCATTACAGCAATCAGGTACTTGAAAAAAAATACTCTAATAAAAATCTTCTCACATCAAAAACATATTTTTTTTTACAAATTTTCACATTTTTTTTAATGGAAAATTTCTTTAGATTCAATGTTGTCGAAAGCTTTTCAATTTTTGTTTTATTCGATCTTTTTTGGTTTTTCAATTTAAGAGCATTTTCTGTTTGCACAACACATTTTTTCTTGGGGATCATCTATTCCATTCTAACAGAGTAATTCTAAATATATTCGAACAGTTTTGAGGGGCATTTAGTAAAATCTCATCGAATGATAATTTTTTGAAAATATTTCCAAGCTCTTGAAATTTTTCACATATATTTTTAGAATAACTCTAAAAGACAGTTTATTGGACGATGATTTTGGGAATTTTAGTGGTTGTTATAAAGTTTGGTGGTAGAAATAGGGCACAAACCACATGTTCATGTTAATTTTCCTACACTCTATTTTTAGGCAAAATTTTTTATTTTAAATTCGTTAAATCCATAGATTTAGTGAGTTCGATCATAATAGATCCTCTTCACTGACCTCTATATAACTGGACAGATTATCTCATGTTACGCCATATGCGCAGCATATATGTGTGCGCACTGAAACAAAATTTAGTACCTTGGCTAGTTGAGGTGACACTCTGTCTACCGTTCAATTGTGTACAAATGGCGTCAAAATTCGAGCTATAATTTCAAAATTTTGTTTTATTTATTCAGATTTCATAAAAATGTTTCGAATAAAAGTTGTTAATATAGTTATAATGAACAACTTTTCGAATAAATAAGGCACAAATCAATCCGAAAATTTTGAAATGATAGCTCGACTTTTGACGCCATTTATATGTTATTTGACGTTTAGACCCATAAGCATACTCTGTCCAGTTATATAGAGGTCAGTGATCCTCATGTAAGTCCGTCTCAGCGTTTTTACGTCAGTGAACTGTAACGAAACTCCTACTCTTTAATTTTACATAAATCACAAAATGCTCTTAAAACAAACAAAATTTTTGTATATTTTTGAAAAGACCGCCAATTTTTTGGAATATTTTTCTTTTGTTTTTTGTTGTTGTTGTTTTTTTTTTTGTAAATCGTTATTTTGATAGTGAGTATTACTGTGTGTAGCAAGTAGTGCTGATTCTGCAGTAAACTACTTAAATCCATCGACAACAGTACGACTTGCTTTAGCTGGGGACCAAATAACAAGTCTCCATGCCAGTGGACAAATCACTAAAATTGAACAAGATAATTGTACCAGGTCCACTTGGTTACCATCGCGCATGCTACATTGTAAGATTGTTGTTTTCAAGCTAATTTTTCCAGCACAAATTTTTATTTTTTTCTAATTTTTTTTAATTGTTTTGCTAACACTCAATTTTTCTCATTTTCTCAGCTATTTATATATTTTTTGTTTTGCTGCGTTTTTTTGTTGTTTTTTTTTTTGTAACAAAATTAAAAATTTTCATGCGTGAAGTTTAGTAGTAGTAAGATTTATGAAGAATCGATATCTAACGCTTTAAGGAGATCAAACAGTTTTTGTATTAATCCCGGTTTCTTAGAATTTTTGGCTCCGAGATATTCATTAATGAATGTATGAACACAAAAGTCATAAGAAAGAATATATTTTGGAAAAATTCAAAAGAATTTTAATGAGATTGGTTAGTCTATGAATGCTTCGAGGAACTGAACCGCCTGGTACTGAATAACACAGCCAGTTTCAAACGCCTCTTTCACCTGAGCCTATCATTCCCATAGCAAGATGTTCCGTAAGCCCATCTCGATTACCGGGATTTTGCGCAGGGCATGCGACAGACCAATCTGTGCATAACTACAGCTACGCCATTCGACTGTGCTCGGTTGAAACTCAATAGTATACAGTTGGGAAGGATAGTGAGGCTCTTGATAGGACACTGTCCATTGAACTACCACCTTCATAACTTGGGGATCTCTGATGATCCCACTTATATGGAGGACGATGAAACCTCTATACATGTCATTTGCACCTGCAGAAACCTGCAGGGTGTGTCAGGCATAGAATATTTGGGTTCGAAACCCTGGATTCATGAATCCTGAGAGCAATCCCGGCGAAGAAGCTGTGGGTTTTCTGTGCGGTGTCTGGCTTCAACAGAATCCTATAGCTCCATCTGCTTAAAATAGCACCTCTTACCTGGAGACTTGTTCTCAAGGAGGGCACAGAGGACCCCTTGGTCTAGGTTCTAGGGACCCATTTTCGGTACCCCTCTTGCGTATTATTATTATTACGTATTATTATTACTTTTGTATGAAGCCTTTTGCGGGGAAACCAAATGGATTTTTACTGGATCCATTCGATTTATATAACAAAAATTTTTTCTGTCTTTACCGTTTTCAAAATAAACTTTACGCCACTCGTTAATCGACTGAAGCGCTGATGCGGATAGAGAAGAAAACCGTTTGACATTTTATTAACTTTTGAAAAAATTTCCAACCTTGCTAAAATGACTTGCCTGACAGCTCTTCTTAGGCTATCTATCCTAAAGCCTTCAGCTTTCGAAGTTTGATTATTTTATATCGATGTTAATATTTCAATTAATGCTTGCGTCTTCACTTTGTACGCATGCGTGGTATCATTATAATATTTTTGTTGTAAATTGTTTTCTATATTTTCGAGGAATCGTTTCTGAAAAATATATGGATAGTTGAGGAAACATTTGTTGTTGTTGTATAAATTGGGTATGTTTATTGGGTCTTTGGATGTAGATATACACACAAATGATCTCGAAACGTGTTCGAATCACGTTCAATCATGTTTTTTTCTTTCTTTTACTTAAATTAGTCTAATTAGTAAACAATTCCCCGAATCATGTTAAAATCATTTATTCTTGTATTGTGATTGATGGAATTTAATTGTAGCTAATGTTGCCCACGGTATAAATATGGGACCACATCCGAATCAATTGGGTGGTCAACAATCAACAGGAGCAGTTCCTACACAAACAACACCACAACAAGCGAATTTCTTCAACTCAACCGAAGCAGTTGCTGAGTCCCTTGGTGTTGTTGGTACATTAAACACACCTTTAGGTAAATACTATGCACTTCTGATGGTCTAAATACGAGAGGTCATTTGCTCTAAGTCCTAGAAAATTGGAAATTTTGTTATGGACAATGGACTCCGCACAATTCTTATGGGAAACCGCCCCCGGTGCTCAGAACAACATATATCGATTCCAGTAAATTTCACCGGGGGCGGTTTCCTATCAGAAATGTGTGAGGTCCTTTGCCATTGAATAAACAATCGCTATGGTTCTGAAGGTAGTAATGTTAATACTCTTCTAGGCTGGGACTGTCTCAAAGAGAGGGTAAACGTGAATAACTCCCAAGCTTCTAGTTTCCAAAAGAAGGTCGAAAAAAAAAACATTGTATCAAAAGTTATTGGCTTTTGTAAATCACCCTGTATTTTGACCCTTTTTAGTAATTCGATTACCGTTACGCTGGTGCCTACAATCTAAAAGCATTTCCCTCCTTGACACTTGCAGGATCAAATGCCACCTCTGTGAACCCATCACATTTACATCAAAATGGTTTTGGACCTGGAGGTAGTGGAGCCTCTGGCGGTAGTACATCAACATCGGTGAGTGGAACAGCACCCACCCCAACAAATGGTGGTAACAGTCAACAATCCAGTGTATCTGGTTCAGCATCGAGTCAAGGACCACCTGGTGTTAGTCAAACTACAGTCGTTCCTGGAACGGGTGCACGAGCTTACGCTCAACAACAGCAACAACAACGACAAGGTGGTGGTCAAGGTACCTGGACTGGACCCAACACACTTATTTATACACAGAGCATGCAACCCCCTCCACAGGATGTTCGAAATCATCATACCGGCTATTGTAAGTTAACAATACAGTACACTTGAATTAAAAAAAAACTGACCCTATTATTTTCAGGGAGTCATGCACCAAATCAATTAGGGGGTGAAGTAAATGTTGGTGGTTTGCTATCATCACAACCCGCCCCAGAGTATTGGTGTTCGGTGGCATATTTTGAGCTCGATACCCAAGTTGGTGAAACATTTAAGGTGCCATCAAGTTGTCCAAATGTGACTGTCGATGGGTATGTGGATCCGAGTGGTGGTAATCGGTTTTGTTTGGGTGCTTTGAGCAATGTTCATCGAACTGAGCAAAGTGAACGAGCAAGGTATGGATGCCATTTGTTTTTTTTTAAATATACCCTGTGTATAAATAATGTTTTTTGTCCATAGATTACATATTGGGAAAGGTGTTCAACTAGATTTACGAGGGGAAGGTGATGTATGGTTACGTTGTTTAAGTGATCACAGTGTGTTTGTTCAAAGTTATTATTTGGATCGTGAAGCTGGTCGTGCTCCCGGCGATGCTGTTCATAAAATTTATCCATCTGCATATATCAAAGTAAGTTCAAAATCTTGTAATTTCAAAAGCCTTCAATAGAACCAACCCCACCTTAGATATTTGGATATATCTTGGGGAATAAAAAGTATTGCACTTCGGCCTTATGGCCTATTGTGCTCCCCCTTCTACTTCAGTCTGGCGAGATTCGCTTCTCTCATATCTTGTCAATAGTCAGGAGCTTGCTTATCAGGTTTTCCTGAAGGTTCATAAACTCGGGGTGAGATGCACCGACTATCTTGTATCTTTTGTAATCGAGAGATTCGCAGTTTAAGATGATGTGGCTGGATGTTTCTTCCTATTCGCCGCACGGTCTGCGCATAATGGATCCATTGTGGAATCCTTTTGTGTGCAGATGCTTAACCCATACGGATTTTTTCCCGGACGCAAGCCAGTATGACGTAGACTTCTGCCTGAAAGACTGTGGTATATTCCTTATTACAGACAATCCCTTGAATTCACTAACTATTAATTCGATTGGTTTTTTTTTGGGAAATGGGGTTTATTAAGCAGTCATGGGGTAAGGAAAAAAAGCAATTCGAGAATTTTTAAGTAATAACTTTCATAAAAAAACATGTATTGAGGGTGGATTAAACTTTCCCATAAATAAAAATCGGCACGGTATCCAAACTTTCCCCCAAAAAACATGATATTATTTTTTTTTTTAGGTGTTTGATCTACGACAATGTCACAGACAGATGCAATCTCAAGCAGCAACTGCTCAAGCAGCCGCAGCTGCACAAGCTGCTGCGGTTGCTGGTCATATTCCAGGTCCACATTCAGTTGGTGGAATTGCACCGGCTATCAGTAAGTATATTACGGACAAAATTCAAGCGAAACACTTATTCGCTTGGACCGATTGAGGGGCTTACTTTGAAATTTGATTTTGTTGGATAGGTTTATCAACAGTTGCTGGCATCGGCGTGGATGATTTACGACGATTGTGTATATTACGGTTGAGTTTTGTGAAAGGTTGGGGTCCCGATTATCCACGTCAATCGATCAAAGAGACACCGTGCTGGATTGAAGTACATCTACATCGTGCACTTCAGTTGCTGGATGAAGTGTTGCACGCAATGCCCATAGATGGTCCTAGTGGTATTGAATAAGTTTAAGAAAGCTCGTCCTCAAACAAAACAATAGAAAATCAGATTTGTGGATTTTCATTTGTTGTGTAAAAGACATTTTTATCTCTTATTAATTTTTAACGATTTTTATTTTTTAAATTTTTAAAGACCTGCGTATAACACTCGTAGCGCCAAAACCGAAATTTTTTTTTTTAATGTTTAAGATGATTAGATTATGTAGAACTTTATTCAAATTGTTGTTTATTTCAGATAGTTTGAACAATTTTGTTTAAAAAGGAATCATGACTTCGACACGTAATTTTTTTTTTCTCGATATTTTTTAGATTATTATTTTTTATTATATGAAAAAGTACACACATGTTCATAATTAATTGATATTACATAATGTGTATTATTTAATTCGTCGCTTCAAGTTTCATTTTTAATATGAAACAAGTGTATGTTTCAATTTAGAACTTGCATAACTCGATCAATTTTAACTCTTCCAGCAATAATGGGGTCCAGATGACCCTCATTTATTTTTACCTGTTCTACTTTTAAGAGACGATAAATTTCACAGGTGCTAATAGCATCTAAGTGTACTCCACTCTTCCTCTGAGGGCTCCTTGAAAGTGACATTTCTGGGATTAACTTTATTTTGGACAAACGATCAAAAAAGACGTGTGATCACGATCTGACCCCACTATAATTGGAAGTTTTGGAGCACTAGTTACTATGTGGTTCACCAGAGTGCGAAATTTATAGGTCGAAAGGTATTTTATGTTGTTTGGTTCAGGAAATATCGACCTACTAACTCTAGTTTATAATTTACCCACCAGAGAGTATATCCAAGTACTAGAATACCCAATATTGTGTAATATTAATTAATTTGAGTGTGAATTGTGCTTGAAAATTTTATGAATGTTTTTTAAATAATGGCGGTAAAAGAATAAAAGATGAAATTAACAATGAAATATTTTAACAAAATTATTTTCTGTGATAAATTTTAAGAGAAACTTTTAAAATATAAAATTTTATAGAAAAAGAGATGGTGGAGAAAATATATTTTAATTTTTGTTTTAACTTTTTTTTTTATACTAATGAAATTTCGATTTGAAAATTTTTTAACCGCCACATTTTTAAATAGAAATATTTTACAATTTTCCCGTTTTTAGATTATGTAGATGAATTAAGGTGATCCTGCAGGAATCGTCATATTCATTACAAATATGTGAGAAATTTTTATTCGGTGCATTTTTTCTAGAACCAAATGGATTCGCCATAAATCGATTGTATAGATGATTCAAAAGTTTGTGTATTTTTTTCAATATTTAACAATCGATTTGTGCCGAATCCATTCGGTTTCCGGAAAAAATGTTTAGAACAAAAGTTGTTGGTATTTTTATAATAAACAATTTTTATTTGGTGCATTTTTTCGAAAACCAAATGGATTTGCCGCAAAAGATAATTGAAAAGTGGTGTACAGTTTTCAATATTTAACCAGTCGATTTGTGCAGAATCCATTCGGTTTTCGTAAAAAATGTTTCGAACAACCATAGTTAATATTTTTGTAACGAATAACTTCTTTTAGCTATTACATTTTTAAAGGATCACCTTTATTTCATAAGTCGACTTCCAAAGGATCACCTTAAGTCAATTGTTTATATTTTTTTAATTCAAAATTTTTAACTCATAAAATTTTTATTATATCGATGCGAAAATTTTTTATTTGTAAATAGATATCAAAATTTTTCTGACAAACGTTATCTTTTATCAAATAAAAGAATTATTTGTTTAAAAAAATTAAAACCCTCTAACACAGATTGATCGTACCCAGTGAATATTTATACAACGCGGAGTGGGATAACGTTCCACTTTATAGAAAATCCGTTCCACTTATATAGGGTAAAATTTTGACCACAACCCATAATAATGGGTGATTCATTTGTAGATACTTTTTTCAAAATTAAAAAAAAAACAAATTTATCGGGTTATCTTTATTATCTATCATACGACACAATCATCCTTTACATTTATTTTTTAAAGATTATTTCTTTCAAATGTTGTCCGTAACTGCGGTTAACATGGTCCATTCTGCAGGTCCAATTTTCGATGACGCGTCCGAACGTTTCGAATGGTATTTGGCGAATAACGCGAGTAATGTCCACTTCCAGTTGCTCAATCGTACGTGGCTTATCCATATAGACTTTGGACTTTACATAGCCCTAAAGGAAAAAGTCTAGGGGTGTGATACAGGCTCTAAGCGGCTAACTCATCAGTCCGAAGCGCGAAATTAACTGTTCACCAAATTGTTATCGCAATAAAGCCGTGGTTTCACGTGCTGTGTGGCAAGTGACGCCACACTTATTGGTTCGAAATGTCCTGGAGATCATTGTCAGTTACGTTCTGACCGGCCTCGATGATTCCATCGGCCGATAAACCACACGAAACCGTTGTTTTGTCTGGATGTAATGGCAGCTCTTGAATCTCTTCAGGTTGTTGTTGTTGACATATCCGTTAAGCCAGAAATGTGCTTCATCATTAAACAAAATTTTTGTCGAAAACAGTGGATTACCTTCAAGCTTTTCAAGATCCCAAAGACTGATGCTGTGCCGGGCTAAGTCTTTCCATGATGAAATGTCAAACTATACTGAACAAAAGTACCATGATAGGTTAAAACAACTCACGCTTTATCTGTCAAAAAATCCATAGACAAAATAGTAGCTCTAAATGAATCACCCGTTTGTCAAAAATCGCGTTAATTGAGAGTAATGCGCGTTGTACGGATATTTACTGTATTTTGTGTTGGTAAAATTGTATATAGAATTATTATTGTAAGTACGTGGAATTTCAATCACCATTTTATTACCCAGAAATTGTAGGGAATTTAAATTTTAGACGTTACGAACTATGCCCGACGAACCTGTTCAGACATTTGGATTCCTTTCGTACTGAGCAACGATGAGTTGCCATATGCGGGTCAACAATCCGCCGCTTGTCGAATTTTGCTTCGAAATGATAAGAAGAGCCGACATCGAAGGATCAAAAAGTGATTCTTCTGCTGGCTCTTCAGAATCATTAATTGTTTTGTAGAATCAAAATTATTCGTAACTCTTTTAATATATTAAACTCCCGGTATATTAGTTATCAACGCACTGAATTGGAGACAAAATGGTGGTCGAAATTAGCTACGCATACAGCGAGCGCTCTATTGTAAGTAGTAAACTTAATTTTAGATTTTTTTTTTCGCTTTTTTTTTTAAATTGTATTTATAGTATTATTTCAAAGAAAATTTATATAAAAATTATTAAGAGGCCTCAACTATTCAGGGGCGAAACCATAATTTCAATTAGTTTCATTCTGAAAAAAGGTGAAATTTAATAATGTTTTCGTTTTGATTTTCTTTTTTAAATTTATGTCACTTTAGGTCTTCGACCTTATTAGTTGTATTTTACGGACTTCTATAATTTTTTGAACAATAGAACTTGAATGACTCGATCAATTTTAACTCTTCGAACATATATGGGGTCCGTATGACCCTCATATGTCTACCTGTTCGATTTTTAAGATATGAGAAACTCCACAGGAGCTAACAGCATCTGAGAGCTCCTTGAAAGTGACATTTCTGGAAAATATTTACTTTAATTTGGACAAACGATCAAAAAAGACGCTTGGCCACGGTATGACCGTAGTGTGCGCGACTATAATTGGAAGTTTTTGGAGCTTGTTTTTCATAATCCCCAATATAAGCTCCTTGAATACTCCTTCTAATTAATGATTGATCGTCACGTGCACGCATTCCTCCCCCCCTTTCACTTGCACGCGTTCTTTTATGAATATCATCCAGGTACGCCAGAACAGATCGAAGGCGGATAGGGAATTTCTCGAGAGCTTTCGATGGAAGAGAGGATTTGGAATTCTCGGGTACAAATATTTAACTCATGTGTGGTTAACTCAATTTCATACTGTGCTCCAGAATCCCAAACTCCGCTAGCATCGTACACTTGGAAACAGGATCATTAACTTTGTTGATCAAAGCAATTGAGTAGACCCTGTCCTGGTTAAGATGAATGAGAAACTCCATCTCACAGGACAACAGACAATTAACTCAAGTAATTAAAGAACTTAATAATCCTGGAATTGTAAGACGGTAATAAATTTGATAGTCCGATTTATGGTTAAAACCCATGTAAACTTACATCACGAAGCTCCAAACCAAGGACAGATCGATCGCCATTAGGTGTAAGTAATTTTCCGACAAAAATAAATAAATGCCAGATTTCTCTTGGATGAAAAGGCTTTGGATAGTTTGGCTGGGGAATTCCCTGCGCGGCAAGATCTGAGGTGGGGAGTACTTACCATCCATCTTAGATCTTCCGCTATTCCTAATTCTATCTGTGCTCGAAATAATAATAATACGTAAGAGGGGTACCGCAAATGGGTCTCTAGCACCTAGACCAAGGGGACCTCTGGACCACTCGAAGGAGAGACGTTTCCGAGTAAAAGGTGCTATTTTAAGCAGATGATTAGATTCTGTCGAGGCCAGACGCCGTACAGAAAGCCCACAGCTTGTCCGCCGGGATTACTCCCAGGGTTGATGGATCCAGAGTTTCGGACCCAAATATTCTATACCTGACTGCTCGAAAGGTTAATCATAAAGAGTTCTCATTCGATTCGTTTTTTTTTTTTATATTGCATATTCCCTAATATCCCAAATGAAATTTTTTAAACCCTGAAATTAAATTGAGCTCAGCATTGGGCAATGAATCCTGAATAACTGATCTAACTTTGAACACAGCTGCTATATTTGAGGTCGCCTCGTTTCAAGATCGTTTTCACGCTACATCGATATAATAGAATGTTGTACGCATGCGTCATACGTTGTGTTATACACGAAGGTTACTTTTTTAAGTTTTCAAATAGTTTATGAAAAGAAGAAAAAAAAAATACTGTTATGTGATATTTGATTTATGGATAATAGATTTATTATATGGATATTTTCTCCACAAGTAAAAGGATAAAAAAATCGTTACGCAGGAGATGTGGTGTGGTGCGTCAACTTAGCAAATTTCTTCAGAATATACTGTGACCGCTATAGTATAGACTCATATATATAAATAAATATATTTTCCATGTATTTTTATAGCCTTTAGCGGTCACAATTTTAGTCCGATCAAAATGAAATTTCGTCTTTGGTATACTTTTGGTATTTGAAGGACCAAGTTCGCTACTAGGTAGAATCGGTCAAGAGGTAAGAGGGACTTAGAGAAACAAGAAAACAGAATGTCTCTTTTAATATTAGAAAAATCGAAAAATATTTCGTAGTAAAGTTGTAGAAAATCAACTTGACTACAATTCATGGACCTGATCTTTTTTTCTATAACATTTAGGATTTAAATTTTCACTCTTAATCCTCGTGCACACAAGGACAACAGAGGGATAATTATTAGCGGCCATTACTGGCTTGTACTGCTGGCCGCGACTACTCCCCCCGTGTGCTGTTGTTATTAAGATCGTAAATATTAGACCAAATTGTATTAAAATTAACTTTCTATAACTTTACTTTTATACTTAAGTCGATTTTTCTAATATTAAAAGAGACATACCAAAGTTTCCTCTCCTTCTAAATCACCCCTTGCCCAAATTTGGCCTTTCAAATACCTTACATACCAAATTTCCAATCCGATCGGATTCAACACTGAAAAAATTTTAACGAAATTTTGCCATGGTTACACCATTTCCTTTTAGAGGAAATTCGCTAAAAATACGGTTTTTTTCATGGGAAAAATTCAGAAAAATAATATGAATCGTTCAATTAAACGTTTTTAATTACAGATAAAATTTTCTTTCGTTTTTCTTCTCTTTTTTTTTTTAATTATATATAATCGATTTTATATTTTTGTTTCATACAAGTCGTCCTCTCTGGCGGACGGATAATAACTGAATATTTTTAAATTTTTTGATGTAAAATCTTTGTAATAAGAATTCAAAGATAAACATATTTTTAGGAGTGAATATTGTGTTTTATTTTTATCCAGAAAATCCATCACCTTTTTTTCTTCTTCGTTTTCTTTTAGAATGTGAATCACAAACCTAAGGTTAGGTTACAGCGGTTGCCCTGGATTCGATACACTTCACCTTCGGATTCGATAGACCATAAGGGGTCTTGTGATACAGGTAGGTAGGCTGACCTTGCTGACCATCCTTGCTACTATTCTATTGATACACCACTGAGGCAAAAAATTTCCATCATTTCATGTTCTCCTAATGAAAATATAAAAAAAAATATATTTACAAATACATCAATAATGTGAAAAAAATTGTTTAAAAAAATCACATTTCTACTAGGAGAACATAATAAGGTGTAAATTTTTTTTTCATTTTCAAGTATAAAATGTGTTATTTTTAAAAATGACAACAAATTTCCATCATACCATGTTTTCCTAATGAAAATACGAACAAATTTATGAATTTTGTCCATAAATTATAAAAAATGTCGACAAAATTGTTTAAAAAAAAATCAAATTTCTACTAGGAGAACATAATAGCTGTAAATTTTGTTTTCTTATTTTCAAGTATAAATTGAGTAGTTTTTGAAAATGACCAAAAATTTCCATCATACCATGTTTTCCTAAAGAAAATACGAACAAATTAATGAATTTTGTCCAAAAATCATAAAAAATGTGAAAAAAATTGTTTAAAAAAATCACATTTCTACTAGGAGAACATAATAGCTGTAAATTTTTTTTCTTATTTTCATGTATAAAATGTGTAGATTTTGAAAATAACAAAAAATTTCCATCATACCATGTTTTCCTAATGAAAATACGAACAGATTTATGAATTTTGTCCAAAAATCATAAAAAATTGTTTAAAAAAATCACATTTCTACTAGGAGAACATAATAGCTGTAAATTTTTTTTTTTTTTCAAGTATAAATTGTGTATTTTTTGAAAATGACAAAAAATTTCCATCATACCATGTTTTCCTAATGAAAACACGAACAAATTTATGAACTTTGTCCAAAAATCATAAAAAATGTGAAAAAATTGTTAAAAAAAATCACATTTCTACTAGGAGAACATAATAGCTGTAAGTTTTTTTTTCTTATTTTCAAGTATAAATTGTGTAGTTTTTGAAAATGACAAAAAATTTCCATCATACCATGTTTTACTAATGAAAATACGAACAAATTTATGAACTATGTCCAAAAATCATAAAAAATGTGAAAAAATTGTTAAAAAAAATCACATTTCTACTAGGAGAACATAATAGCTGTAAATTTTTTTTCTTATTTTCAAGTATAATTAGTGTAGTTTTTGAAAATGACAAAAAATTTCCATCATACCATGTTTTCCCAATGAAAATACGAACAAATTTATGAATTTTGTCCAAAAATCATAACAAATGTGGATTCGATACACTTCACCTTCGGATTCGATAGACCATAAGGGGTCTTGTGATACAGGTAGGTAGGCTGACCTTGCTGACCATCCTTGCTACTATTCTATTGATACACCACTGAGGCAAAAAATTTCCATCATTTCATGTTCTCCTAATGAAAATATAAAAAAAAATATATTTACAAATACATCAATAATGTGAAAAAAATTGTTTAAAAAAATCACATTTCTACTAGGAGAACATAATAAGGTGTAAATTTTTTTTTCATTTTCAAGTATAAAATGTGTTATTTTTAAAAATGACAACAAATTTCCATCATACCATGTTTTCCTAATGAAAATACGAACAAATTTATGAATTTTGTCCATAAATTATAAAAAATGTCGACAAAATTGTTTAAAAAAAAATCAAATTTCTACTAGGAGAACATAATAGCTGTAAATTTTGTTTTCTTATTTTCAAGTATAAATTGAGTAGTTTTTGAAAATGACCAAAAATTTCCATCATACCATGTTTTCCTAAAGAAAATACGAACAAATTAATGAATTTTGTCCAAAAATCATAAAAAATGTGAAAAAAATTGTTTAAAAAAATCACATTTCTACTAGGAGAACATAATAGCTGTAAATTTTTTTTCTTATTTTCATGTATAAAATGTGTAGATTTTGAAAATAACAAAAAATTTCCATCATACCATGTTTTCCTAATGAAAATACGAACAGATTTATGAATTTTGTCCAAAAATCATAAAAAATTGTTTAAAAAAATCACATTTCTACTAGGAGAACATAATAGCTGTAAATTTTTTTTTTTTTTTCAAGTATAAATTGTGTATTTTTTGAAAATGACAAAAAATTTCCATCATACCATGTTTTCCTAATGAAAACACGAACAAATTTATGAACTTTGTCCAAAAATCATAAAAAATGTGAAAAAATTGTTAAAAAAAATCACATTTCTACTAGGAGAACATAATAGCTGTAAGTTTTTTTTTCTTATTTTCAAGTATAAATTGTGTAGTTTTTGAAAATGACAAAAAATTTCCATCATACCATGTTTTACTAATGAAAATACGAACAAATTTATGAACTATGTCCAAAAATCATAAAAAATGTGAAAAAATTGTTAAAAAAAATCACATTTCTACTAGGAGAACATAATAGCTGTAAATTTTTTTTCTTATTTTCAAGTATAATTAGTGTAGTTTTTGAAAATGACAAAAAATTTCCATCATACCATGTTTTCCCAATGAAAATACGAACAAATTTATGAATTTTGTCCAAAAATCATAACAAATGTGAAAAAATTGTTAAAAAAAAATCAAATTTGTATTAGGAGAACATAATAAGGTGTAAATTTTTTATTCTTATTTTCAAGTATAAATTGTGTTATTTTTAAAAATGACAACAAATTTCCATCATACCATGTTTTCCTAATGAAAATACGAACAAATTTATGAATTTTGTCCATAAATTATAAAAAATGTCGACAAAATTGTTTAAAAAAAAATCAAATTTGTATTAGAACATAATAAGGTGTAAATTTTTTTTTCTCATTTTCAAGTATAAATTGTGTATTTTTTAAAAATGACAACAAATTTCCATCATACCATGTTTTCCTAATGAAAATACGAACAAATTTGTGATTTTGTCCATAAATCATAAAAAATGTGAAAAAAATTGTTAAAAAAAATCACATTTCTACTAGTAGAACATAATAGCTGTGAATTTTTTTTCTTATTTTTAAGTATAAATTGTGTAGTTTTTGAAAATGACAAAAAATTTCCATCATACCATGTTTTCCTAATGAAAATACGAACAAATTTATGAATTTTGTTCAAAAATCATAAAAAATGTGAAAAAAATTGTTAAAAAAAATCACATTTCTACTAGGAGAACATAATAAGGTGTAAAGTTTTTTCTCATTTTCAAGTATAAATTGTGTTATTTTTAAAAATGACAACAAATTTTGTCCACATTTTTTATAATTTATGGACAAAATTCATAAAATTTTTCGTATTTTCATAAGGAAAACATGGTATGATGGAAATATGTTGTCATTTTTAAAAATAACACAATTTATACTTGAAAATGAGAAAAAAAAATTTACACCTTATTATGTTCTCCTAATACAAATTTGATTTTTTTTAAACAATTTTGTCCACATTTTTTATAATTTATGGACAAAATTCATAAATTTGTTCGTATTTTCATTAGGAAACCATGGTATGATGGAAATTTTTGTCATTTTCAAAAACTACACAATTTATACTTGAAAATAAGAAAAAAAAATTCACAGCTATTATGTTCTCCTAGTAGAAATGTGATTTTTTTTAGCAATTTTTTTTCGCATTTTTTATGATTTATGGACAAAATTCACAAATTTGTTCCTTTTTTTTTTAGGAAAACATGGAATGATGGAAATTTGTTGTCATTTTTAAAAAATAACACAATTTATACTTGAAAATGAGAAAAAAAATTTACACCTTATTATGTTCTCCTAATACAAATTTGATTTTTTTTTAACAATTTTGTCTGCATTTTTATAATTTATGGACAAAATTCATAAATTTGTTCGTATTTTCATTAGGAAAACATGGTATGATGGAAATTTGTTGATTTTTTTTTAAAACTGCACAATTTATACTTGAAAATAAGAAAAAAAATTTACACCTTATTATGTTCTCCTAGTAGAAATGTGATTTTTTTAAACAATTTTGTCCACATTTCTTATAATTTATGGACAAAATTCACAAATTTGTTCGTGTTTTCATTAGGAAAACATGGTATGATGGAAATTTGTTGTTTTTTTTTAAAACTACACAATTTATACTTGAAAACAAGAAAAAAAAATTCACAGCTATTATGACAAAAAATTTCCATCATACCATGTTTTCCTAATGAAAATACGAACAAATTTATGAATTTTGTCCATAAATTATAAAAAATGTCGACAAAATTGTTTAAAAAAAAATCAAATTTGTATTATCAGAACATAATAAGGTGTAAATTTTTTATTCTCATTTTCAAGTATAAATTGTGTTATTTTTAAAAATGACAACATATTTCCATCATACCATGTTTTCCTAATGAAAATACGAACAAATTTATGAATTTTGCCCAAAAATCATAAAAAATGTGAAAAAAATTGTTTAAAAAAATCACATTTCTACTAGGAGAACATAATAGCTGTAAATTTTTTTTTCTTATTTTCATGTATAAATTGTGTAGTTTTTGAAAATGACAAAAAATTTCCATCATACCATGTTTTCCTAATGAAAATACGAACAAATTTATGAATTTTGTCCATAAATTATAAAAAATGTCGACAAAATTGTTTAAAAAAAAATCAAATTTGTATTATCAGAACATAATAAGGTGTAAATTTTTTATTCTCATTTTCAAGTATAAATTGTGTTATTTTTAAAAATGACAACATATTTCCATCATACCATGTTTTCCTAATGAAAATACGAACAAATTTATGAATTTTGCCCAAAAATCATAAAAAATGTGAAAAAAATTGTTTAAAAAAATCACATTTCTACTAGGAGAACATAATAGCTGTAAATTTTTTTTTCTTATTTTCATGTATAAATTGTGTAGTTTTTGAAAATGACAAAAAATTTCCATCATACCATGTTTTCCTAATGAAAATACGAACAAATTTATGAATTTTGTCCAAAAATCATAAAAAATGTGAAAAAATTGTTAAAAAAATTCACATTTCTATTAGGAGAACATAATAGCTGTAAGTTTTTTTTTCTTATTTTCAAGTATAAATTGTGTAGTTTTTGAAAATGACAAAAAATTTCCATCATACCATGTTTTCCTAATAAAAATACGAACAAATTTATGAATTTTGTCCAAAAATCATAAAAAATGTGAAAAAATTGTTTAAAAAAATCACATTTCTACTAGGAGAACATAATAGCTGTAAATTTTTTTTTCTTATTTTCATGTATAAATTGTGTAGTTTTTGAAAATGACAAAAAAATTCCATCATACCATGTTTTTCAAATGAAAATACGAACAAATTTATGAATTTTGTCCATAAATTATAAAAAATGTCGACAAAATTGTTTAAAAAAAAATCAAATTTGTATTAGGAGAACATAATAAGGTGTAAATTTTTTTTTCTCATTTTCAAGTATAAATTGTGTTATTTTTAAAAATGACAACATATTTCCATCATACCATGTTTTCCTAATGAAAATACGAACAAATTTATGAATTTTGCCCAAAAATCATAAAAAATGTGAAAAAAATTGTTAAAAAAAATCACATTTCTACTAGGAGAACATAATAGCTGTAAATTTTTTTTTCTTATTTTCATGTATAAATTGTGTAGTTTTTGAAAATGACAAAAAATTTCCATCATACCATGTTTTCCTAATGAAAATACGAACAAATTTATGAATTTTGTCCAAAAATCATAAAAAATGTGAAAAAATTGTTAAAAAAATTCACATTTCTATTAGGAGAACATAATAGCTGTAAATTTTTTTTTCTTATTTTCAAGTATAAATTGTGTAGTTTTTGAAAATGACAAAAAATTTCCATCATACCATGTTTTCCTAATAAAAATACGAACAAATTTATGAATTTTGTCCAAAAATCATAAAAAATGTGAAAAAATTGTTTAAAAAAATCACATTTCTACTAGGAGAACATAATAGCTGTAAATTTTTTTTTCTTATTTTCATGTATAAATTGTGTAGTTTTTGAAAATGACAAAAAATTTCCATCATACCATGTTTTTCAAATGAAAATACGAACAAATTTATGAATTTTGTCCATAAATTATAAAAAATGTCGACAAAATTGTTTAAAAAAAAATCAAATTTGTATTAGGAGAACATAATAAGGTGTAAATTTTTTTTTCTCATTTTCAAGTATAAATTGTGTATTTTTTAAAAATGACAACAAATTTCCATCATACCATGTTTTCCTAATGAAAATACGAACAAATTTGTGAATTTTGTCCATAAATCATAAAAAATGTGAAAAAAATTGTTAAAAAAAATCACATTTCTACTAGTAGAACATAATAGCTGTGAATTTTTTTTCTTATTTTTAAGTATAAATTGTGTAGTTTTTGAAAATGACAAAAAATTTCCATCATACCATGTTTTCCTAATGAAAATACGAACAAATTTATGAATTTTATCCAAAAATCATAAAAAATATGAAAAATTTGTTTAAAAAAATCACATTTCTATTAGGAGAACATAATAGCTGTAAATTTTTTTTTCTTATTTTCAAGTATAAATTGGGTAGTTTTTGAAAATGACAAAAAATTTCCATCATACCATGTTTTCCTACTGAAAATACGAACAAATTTATGAATTTTGACCAAAAATCACAAAAAATGTGAAAAAAATTGTTTAAAAAAATCACATTTCTACTAGGAGAACATAATAGCTGTAATTTTTTTTTTTTCAAGTATAAATTGTGTAGTTTTTGAAAATGACAAAAAATTTCCATCATACCATGTTTTCCTAATGAAAATACGAACAAATTTATGAATTTTATCCAAAAATCATAAAAAATGTGAAAAATTTGTTTAAACAAATCACATTTCTATTAGGAGAACATAATAGCAGTAAATTTTTTTTTCTTATTTTCAAGTATACATTGGGTAGTTTTTGAAAATGACAAAAAATTTCCATCATACCATGTTTTCCTAATGAAAATACGAACAAATTTATGAACAATGTACAAAAATCATAAAATATGTGAAAAAATTGTTTAAAAAAATCACATTTCTACTAGGAGAACATAATAGCTGTAAATTTTTTTTTCTTATTTTCAAGTATAAATTGTGTAGTTTTTGAAAATGACAAAAAATTTCCATCATACCATGTTTTCCTAATGAAAATACGAACAAATTTATGAATTTTGTCCAAAAATCATAAAAAATGTGAAAAAATTGTTTAAAAAAATCACATTTCTATTAGGAGAACATAATAGCTGTAAATTTTTTTTCTTATTTTCAAGTATAATTAGTGTAGTTTTTGAAAATGACAAAAAATTTCCATCATACCATGTTTTACTAATGAAAATACGAACAAATTTATGAACAATGTACAAAAATCATAAAATATGTGAAAAAATTGTTTAAAAAAATCACATTTCTACTAGGAGAACATAATAGCTGTAAATTTTTTTTTCTTATTTTCAAGTATAAATTGTGTAGTTTTTGAAAATGACAAAAAATTTCCATCATTCCATGTTTTCCTAATGAAAATACGAACAAATTTATGAATTTTGTCCAAAAATCATAAAAAAAGTGAAAAAATTGTTTAAAAAAATCACATTTCTACTAGGAGAACATAATAGCTGTAAATTTTTTTTTCTTATTTTCATGTATAAATTGTGTAGTTTTTGAAAATGACAAAAAATTTCCATCATACCATGTTTTCCAAATGAAAATACGAACAAATTTATGAATTTTGTCCAAAAATCATAAAAAATGTGAAAAAAATTGTTTAAAAAAAAATCACATTTCTACTAGGAGAACATAATAGCTGTAAATTTTGTTTTCTTATTTTCAAGTATAAATTGAGTAGTTTTTGAAAATGACCAAAAATTTCCATCATACCATGTTTTCCTAAAGAAAATACGAACAAATTAATGAATTTTGTCCAAAAATCATAAAAAATGTGAAAAAAATTGTTTAAAAAAATCACATTTCTACTAGGAGAACATAATAGCTGTAAATTTTTTTTCTTATTTTCATGTATAAAATGTGTAGATTTTGAAAATAACAAAAAATTTCCATCATACCATGTTTTCCTAATGAAAATACGAACAGATTTTTGAATTTTGTCCAAAAATCATAAAAAATTGTTTAAAAAAATCACATTTCTACTAGGAGAACATAATAGCTGTAAATTTTTTTTTTTTTTTTCAAGTATAAATTGTGTATTTTTTGAAAATGACAAAAAATTTCCATCATACCATGTTTTCCTAATGAAAACACGAACAAATTTATGAACTTTGTCCAAAAATCATAAAAAATGTGAAAAAATTGTTAAAAAAAATCACATTTCTACTAGGAGAACATAATAGCTGTAAGTTTTTTTTTCTTATTTTCAAGTATAAATTGTGTAGTTTTTGAAAATGACAAAAAATTTCCATCATACCATGTTTTCCCAATGAAAATACGAACAAATTTATGAATTTTGTCCAAAAATCATAACAAATGTGAAAAAATTGTTTAAAAAAAATCAAATTTGTATTAGGAGAACATAATAAGGTGTAAATTTTTTATTCTTATTTTCAAGTATAAATTGTGTTATTTTTAAAAATGACAACAAATTTCCATCATACCATGTTTTCCTAATGAAAATACGAACAAATTTATGAATTTTGTCCATAAATTATAAAAAATGTCGACAAAATTGTTTAAAAAAAAATCAAATTTGTATTAGAACATAATAAGGTGTAAATTTTTTTTTCTCATTTTCAAGTATAAATTGTGTATTTTTTAAAAATGACAACAAATTTCCATCATACCATGTTTTCCTAATGAAAATACGAACAAATTTGTGATTTTGTCCATAAATCATAAAAAATGTGAAAAAAATTGTTAAAAAAAATCACATTTCTACTAGTAGAACATAATAGCTGTGAATTTTTTTTCTTATTTTTAAGTATAAATTGTGTAGTTTTTGAAAATGACAAAAAATTTCCATCATACCATGTTTTCCTAATGAAAATACGAACAAATTTATGAATTTTGTCCAAAAATCATAAAAAATGTGAAAAAAATTGTTAAAAAAAATCACATTTCTACTAGGAGAACATAATAAGGTGTAAAGTTTTTTCTCATTTTCAAGTATAAATTGTGTTATTTTTAAAAATGACAACAAATTTTGTCCACATTTTTTATAATTTATGGACAAAATTCATAAAATTTTTCGTATTTTCATAAGGAAAACATGGTATGATGGAAATATGTTGTCATTTTTAAAAATAACACAATTTATACTTGAAAATGAGAAAAAAAAATTTACACCTTATTATGTTCTCCTAATACAAATTTGATTTTTTTTAAACAATTTTGTCCACATTTTTTATAATTTATGGACAAAATTCATAAATTTGTTCGTATTTTCATTAGGAAACCATGGTATGATGGAAATTTTTGTCATTTTCAAAAACTACACAATTTATACTTGAAAATAAGAAAAAAAAATTCACAGCTATTATGTTCTCCTAGTAGAAATGTGATTTTTTTTAGCAATTTTTTTTCGCATTTTTTATGATTTATGGACAAAATTCACAAATTTGTTCCTTTTTTTTTTAGGAAAACATGGAATGATGGAAATTTGTTGTCATTTTTAAAAAATAACACAATTTATACTTGAAAATGAGAAAAAAAATTTACACCTTATTATGTTCTCCTAATACAAATTTGATTTTTTTTTTTAACAATTTTGTCTGCATTTTTATAATTTATGGACAAAATTCATAAATTTGTTCGTATTTTCATTAGGAAAACATGGTATGATGGAAATTTGTTGATTTTTTTTTAAAACTGCACAATTTATACTTGAAAATAAGAAAAAAAATTTACACCTTATTATGTTCTCCTAGTAGAAATGTGATTTTTTTAAACAATTTTGTCCACATTTTTTATAATTTATGGACAAAATTCACAAATTTGTTCGTGTTTTCATTAGGAAAACATGGTATGATGGAAATTTGTTGTTTTTTTTTAAAACTACACAATTTATACTTGAAAACAAGAAAAAAAAATTCACAGCTATTATGACAAAAAATTTCCATCATACCATGTTTTCCTAATGAAAATACGAACAAATTTATGAATTTTGTCCAAAAATCATAAAAAATGTGAAAAAAATTGTTTAAAAAAAAATCACATTTCTACTAGGAGAACATAATAGCTGTAAATTTTGTTTTCTTATTTTCAAGTATAAATTGAGTAGTTTTTGAAAATGACCAAAAATTTCCATCATACCATGTTTTCCTAAAGAAAATACGAACAAATTAATGAATTTTGTCCAAAAATCATAAAAAATGTGAAAAAAATTGTTTAAAAAAATCACATTTCTACTAGGAGAACATAATAGCTGTAAATTTTTTTTCTTATTTTCATGTATAAAATGTGTAGATTTTGAAAATAACAAAAAATTTCCATCATACCATGTTTTCCTAATGAAAATACGAACAGATTTATGAATTTTGTCCAAAAATCATAAAAAATTGTTTAAAAAAATCACATTTCTACTAGGAGAACATAATAGCTGTAAATTTTTTTTTTTTTTTTCAAGTATAAATTGTGTATTTTTTGAAAATGACAAAAAATTTCCATCATACCATGTTTTCCTAATGAAAACACGAACAAATTTATGAACTTTGTCCAAAAATCATAAAAAATGTGAAAAAATTGTTAAAAAAAATCACATTTCTACTAGGAGAACATAATAGCTGTAAGTTTTTTTTTCTTATTTTCAAGTATAAATTGTGTAGTTTTTGAAAATGACAAAAAATTTCCATCATACCATGTTTTACTAATGAAAATACGAACAAATTTATGAATTTTGTCCAAAAATCATAACAAATGTGAAAAAATTGTTAAAAAAAAATCAAATTTGTATTAGGAGAACATAATAAGGTGTAAATTTTTTATTCTTATTTTCAAGTATAAATTGTGTTATTTTTAAAAATGACAACAAATTTCCATCATACCATGTTTTCCTAATGAAAATACGAACAAATTTATGAATTTTGTCCATAAATTATAAAAAATGTCGACAAAATTGTTTAAAAAAAAATCAAATTTGTATTAGAACATAATAAGGTGTAAACTTTTTTTTCTCATTTTCAAGTATAAATTGTGTATTTTTTAAAAATGACAACAAATTTCCATCATACCATGTTTTCCTAATGAAAATACGAACAAATTTGTGATTTTGTCCATAAATCATAAAAAATGTGAAAAAAATTGTTAAAAAAAATCACATTTCTACTAGTAGAACATAATAGCTGTGAATTTTTTTTCTTATTTTTAAGTATAAATTGTGTAGTTTTTGAAAATGACAAAAAATTTCCATCATACCATGTTTTCCTAATGAAAATACGAACAAATTTATGAATTTTGTCCAAAAATCATAAAAAATGTGAAAAAAATTGTTAAAAAAAATCACATTTCTACTAGGAGAACATAATAAGGTGTAAAGTTTTTTCTCATTTTCAAGTATAAATTGTGTTATTTTTAAAAATGACAACAAATTTTGTCCACATTTTTTATAATTTATGGACAAAATTCATAAAATTTTTCGTATTTTCATAAGGAAAACATGGTATGATGGAAATATGTTGTCATTTTTAAAAATAACACAATTTATACTTGAAAATGAGAAAAAAAAATTTACACCTTATTATGTTCTCCTAATACAAATTTGATTTTTTTTAAACAATTTTGTCCACATTTTTTATAATTTATGGACAAAATTCATAAATTTGTTCGTATTTTCATTAGGAAACCATGGTATGATGGAAATTTTTGTCATTTTCAAAAACTACACAATTTATACTTGAAAATAAGAAAAAAAAATTCACAGCTATTATGTTCTCTTAGTAGAAATGTGATTTTTTTTAGCAATTTTTTTTCGCATTTTTTATGATTTATGGACAAAATTCACAAATTTGTTCCTTTTTTTTTTAGGAAAACATGGAATGATGGAAATTTGTTGTCATTTTTAAAAAATAACACAATTTATACTTGAAAATGAGAAAAAAAATTTACACCTTATTATGTTCTCCTAATACAAATTTGATTTTTTTTTTTAACAATTTTGTCTGCATTTTTATAATTTATGGACAAAATTCATAAATTTGTTCGTATTTTCATTAGGAAAACATGGTATGATGGAAATTTGTTGATTTTTTTTTAAAACTGCACAATTTATACTTGAAAATAAGAAAAAAAATTTACACCTTATTATGTTCTCCTAGTAGAAATGTGATTTTTTTAAACAATTTTGTCCACATTTTTTATAATTTATGGACAAAATTCACAAATTTGTTCGTGTTTTCATTAGGAAAACATGGTATGATGGAAATTTGTTGTTTTTTTTTAAAACTACACAATTTATACTTGAAAACAAGAAAAAAAAATTCACAGCTATTATGACAAAAAATTTCCATCATACCATGTTTTCCTAATGAAAATACGAACAAATTTATGAATTTTGTCCATAAATTATAAAAAATGTCGACAAAATCAAATTTGTATTATCAGAACATAATAAGGTGTAAATTTTTTATTCTCATTTTCAAGTATAAATTGTGTTATTTTTAAAAATGACAACATATTTCCATCATACCATGTTTTCCTAATGAAAATACGAACAAATTTATGAATTTTGCCCAAAAATCATAAAAAATGTGAAAAAAATTGTTTAAAAAAATCACATTTCTACTAGGAGAACATAATAGCTGTAAATTTTTTTTTCTTATTTTCATGTATAAATTGTGTAGTTTTTGAAAATGACAAAAAATTTCCATCATACCATGTTTTCCTAATGAAAATACGAACAAATTTATGAATTTTGTCCAAAAATCATAAAAAATGTGAAAAAATTGTTAAAAAAATTCACATTTCTATTAGGAGAACATAATAGCTGTAAATTTTTTTTTCTTATTTTCAAGTATAAATTGTGTAGTTTTTGAAAATGACAAAAAATTTCCATCATACCATGTTTTCCTAATAAAAATACGAACAAATTTATGAATTTTGTCCAAAAATCATAAAAAATGTGAAAAAATTGTTTAAAAAAATCACATTTCTACTAGGAGAACATAATAGCTGTAAATTTTTTTTTCTTATTTTCATGTATAAATTGTGTAGTTTTTGAAAATGACAAAAAATTTCCATCATACCATGTTTTCCTAATGAAAATACGAACAAATTTATGAATTTTGTCCAAAAATCATAAAAAATGTGAAAAAATTGTTAAAAAAATTCACATTTCTATTAGGAGAACATAATAGCTGTAAATTTTTTTTTCTTATTTTCAAGTATAAATTGTGTAGTTTTTGAAAATGACAAAAAATTTCCATCATACCATGTTTTCCTAATAAAAATACGAACAAATTTATGAATTTTGTCCAAAAATCATAAAAAATGTGAAAAAATTGTTTAAAAAAATCACATTTCTACTAGGAGAACATAATAGCTGTAAATTTTTTTTTCTTATTTTCATGTATAAATTGTGTAGTTTTTGAAAATGACAAAAAATTTCCATCATACCATGTTTTTCAAATGAAAATACGAACAAATTTATGAATTTTGTCCATAAATTATAAAAAATGTCGACAAAATTGTTTAAAAAAAAATCAAATTTGTATTAGGAGAACATAATAAGGTGTAAATTTTTTTTTCTCATTTTCAAGTATAAATTGTGTATTTTTTAAAAATGACAACAAATTTCCATCATACCATGTTTTCCTAATGAAAATACGAACAAATTTGTGAATTTTGTCCATAAATCATAAAAAATGTGAAAAAAATTGTTAAAAAAAATCACATTTCTACTAGTAGAACATAATAGCTGTGAATTTTTTTTCTTATTTTTAAGTATAAATTGTGTAGTTTTTGAAAATGACAAAAAATTTCCATCATACCATGTTTTCCTAATGAAAATACGAACAAATTTATGAATTTTATCCAAAAATCATAAAAAATATGAAAAATTTGTTTAAAAAAATCACATTTCTATTAGGAGAACATAATAGCTGTAAATTTTTTTTTCTTATTTTCAAGTATAAATTGGGTAGTTTTTGAAAATGACAAAAAATTTCCATCATACCATGTTTTCCTACTGAAAATACGAACAAATTTATGAATTTTGACCAAAAATCACAAAAAATGTGAAAAAAATTGTTTAAAAAAATCACATTTCTACTAGGAGAACATAATAGCTGTAAATTTTTTTTCTTATTTTCATGTATAAAATTTGTAGATTTTGAAAATAACAAAAAATTTCCATCATACCATGTTTTCCTAATGAAAATACGAACAAATTTATGAATTTTGTCCAAAAATCATAAAAAATTGTTTAAAAAAAATCACATTTCTACTAGGAGAACATAATAGCAGTAAATTTTTTTTTTTTTTTCAAGTATAAATTGTGTATTTTTTGAAAATGACAAAAAATTTCCATCATACCATGTTTTCCTAATGAAAACACGAACAAATTTATGAACTTTGTCCAAAAATCATAAAAAATTTGAAAAAATTGTTAAAAAAAATCACATTTCTACTAGGAGAACATAATAGCTGTAAGTTTTTTTTTCTTATTTTCAAGTATAAATTGTGTAGTTTTTGAAAATGACAAAAAATTTCCATCATACCATGTTTTACTAATGAAAATACGAACAAATTTATGAACTATGTCCAAAAATCATAAAAAATGTGAAAAAATTGTTAAAAAAAATCACATTTCTACTAGGAGAACATAATAGCTGTAAATTTTTTTTCTTATTTTCAAGTATAATTAGTGTAGTTTTTGAAAATGACAAAAAATTTCCATCATACCATGTTTTCCCAATGAAAATACGAACAAATTTATGAATTTTGTCCAAAAATCATAACAAATGTGAAAAAATTGTTAAAAAAAAATCAAATTTGTATTAGGAGAACATAATAAGGTGTAAATTTTTTATTCTTATTTTCAAGTATAAATTGTGTTATTTTTAAAAATGACAACATATTTCCATCATACCATGATTTCCTAATGAAAATACGAACAAATTTATGAATTTTGTCCAAAAATCATAAAAAATGTGAAAAAATTGTTAAAAAAAATCACATTTCTACTAGGAGAACATAATAGCTGTATATTTTTTTTCTTATTTTCAAGTATAATTAGTGTAGTTTTTGAAAATGACAAAAAATTTCCATCATACCATGTTTTACTAATGAAAATACGAACAAATTTATGAACTATGTCCAAAAATCATAAAAAATGTGAAAAAATTGTTAAAAAAAATCACATTTCTACTAGGAGAACATAATAGCTGTAAATTTTTTTTTCTTATTTTCAAGTATACATTGGGTAGTTTTTGAAAATGACAAAAAATTTCCATCATACCATGTTTTCCTAATGAAAATACGAACAAATTTATGAATTTTGTCCATAAATTATAAAAAATGTGGATAAAATTGTTTTAAAAAAAATCAAATTTGTATTAGGAGAACATAATGTGTAAATTTTTTTTTTCTCATTTTCAAGTATAAATTGTGTATTTTTTAAAAAAGACAACAAATTTCCATCATACCATGTTTTCCTAACGAAAATACGGTGAAATTTAATTTTACCCATATATCATTAAAAATATGAACAAAATTGTTATATTTTTCGCATTTTCACTAGGAGAACATGATTACCTACCCAGATGATATCAAATATGAGTAGATATATTGAATTCTCTCACATTTGAATTAGGAGAACAGAATAACAAAAATTGAAACATTCGGAGAATGAATCAAACCTTCGAAAAGTGAATCAATGACTCAATAAACAAGTGAATGATTAATCCATTTCTACATAGCCGTTCGTCCGAAAAGGTATATGGAGCTGAAATTTTGTATATGTTCTGGAGCTAAAAAGTGACTTTAAAAGAAGTTGGTCAAGCTCCTGTGAAACTAATTTTTTTTAAATGTAAAATTGTAATTATAATCTTTCAAAATACATTTAAAATATGAAATTGAAAATGCCATTTACATTTCCTGAAACCGCCTGAAACTCTTGCTTTTCATGAAAAATGAAATAAAACACACATAAATAGTATTTTGTTTAATTTATTGATTGATTTAAATTTTACATAAAATATTTTCAAATTTTTATAACAACATTGAACTTATATATACAGGATGTTCGGAAATGAAATGAAAACGAACAAACAATTGGGATACAAACATAAACATTGGTCTGAAAATGCTTTATTTTCGAGATTGCCTTCGAAAATGACATGCCTGAAATCGGTAGTGTTTCTCAAAATATGATCTTGGATATAAAACCAGTTACATACGTAAATTAATAACTCGTATCCAACAAATTACTGTCGGATTCAAGTTCCCACAAACTAAAGCATTTCCATAACTAAACATTTTCACTGATTTCTATAAAATATCTATAAAATTTTTGCCCGAACATCCTGTATTTAATCATATTTAAAAAAAGAAAATTATTAGATAATGTAAATAATTTATGTTTATAAATATATAAATAATGAAAATCCATGGAAAAGTTTGATCTGAAACACTTAATAAAAATCTGATGGTAAATTATCTAAATTGATCGCGATCGCCCCCCCCCCCCCTTAAATCTGTGCAACTTTTGTTTCAAACATTTATTGTCTAAAATGCATATTTTAATATTAAAGTGGTATATTTTCAAATGATCGTACGGTATTTATTTACTATTACATATAGTACATTACTTAGACTGTGTTTAATTGGAGTGATGCAAAACTAGTGCTATGAAAAAAATTCGTGGAAATGAATGGTGACTCCATAAAAACGAGTTTTTCGCTCGAAATACTCTTATTCGATTTACATACATCTTTTTCAAAACATTATTAATAACTCTTGAACGAATTCGGGACAAATCGACTTTGAAAAACGGATAGTGAAATCGAAAAAAATTAATTTTTTCATAAATTGACAGATTAAAAATATTTAAAAAAAAATAAAATATATTTTTTAACTCAGGCTACAAAGTTCAGCCATATAAAAAGACGAAATCGCGTGATCATAGCACATGGTGGTAATTTGATTGATTCTTTTCATAACTTAGGCCTATAAATCTGTATTAATACGTTCACGTGTTCAGTGCATGTATTTGTTATTGTCGCTGACTCTGAATTTAGTTTAGTAAACAAGAATATCCAAACATAATATCTTGGAGGATAAAGGCGGATCCACACTATAATGCCGATCATGGTTCGTTCTCGATCCGATCGATTATATTTATATTGTTGTTCTCTATTCGACCGGAAATTGATTGTTACGGATAGTATGAATGCACAAATTGTTTCTTACTTCATTTACAGTGTTGCTAACCCTTCAGAATTTTCCGTAGATCTACGGAAAACTATAAATATCATTTATTAAGAAAATAAATAAACGTATTATAATGGAACTTTAGGTGATTAAATTTACGAAATTTGAAAATCGAGATCTACGGAATTCTCCGGATTTTTTGAAACTTACGGATTTCAAAAATATTGAGTTAGTAACACTGCTTGATTATATTTTACAAGACCGAGATTGAACCAAGAACGAATCGTGATCGGCATTAGAGTGTGGTTCCACACCCTAAAAGAAAAATATATAATAATTAAAAACATACAAAATGGAAAATAGAAAAAATGTTTCAAATTGTTCAAACAATTTCTAGAAACATTAACAGGTCAACGTTTCTGTGGCATAGGATGTTATCGAATTTTTGAAAAATGTATTTAAAAAAAAAGGATTCCTCCACAAAACAAAAGGATTATCAGTCAAATTGGCAGTTCTTTTTTGTAGTTTTTGGACATTCTAAACAAGTATCACCTTTGACAGAATCTTTAGAAAATAAATTTTCCTTTGATGCATAAATAAAAATGATCGTAAGACTTATTCATTTTCAGAGATTTTCTTTTAATGAAGACAGTTAAGAATGACCGGGTAAATTTGTTTTGTAAATGGAGGCCTCTCCTTCGAACTATCACATTTTTATAATATTTAAAGGTTTTTCTACGTTTAAGAATTTATTCGATATCGAAATATACAATTTTTGTATTGATTATATGAGTTAAATCACTCTGATTCAGGAATTGATTCAACATCGAAATGAATACAACACTCACATATCATATTTTAGGTGTACGAATTAAACATTATATTATCGAATGATAATTAGTGAGAACTCTAGGTTTTTGAAATAAAATTTCAAATTCACCCCCTTTACCTAGATCAGTTTTTTGTATTATAAATACGTATTTCGACTACAATGTAGTCATCATCAGTATAAATTAGCTAGTCGTACTTTACTCTTTGACAATTAGAAATAGATATAAAGTCGAGATCAATAGACAAAAATAAATAGAAAATTAACTAAATTAAAATATAATTAATTTTAAATATTATTGAAATTACTCTTGTTAAAATTTCTTTCATTCACATTTATTCCTGTTAACTTTACTCTTATATTGTCTCGGGATATGTTACTCGTCGCTAATTTGGTGAAAAAAAATTTTTATTGTACGAATTAAGTTTAATATTCGCTTAGACTGTGTTAAATTGGTTTAAATTTTATTACATTGTATTCAAAGTCGAAGATCCCATGGTAAGATTTCTAATCGAACACCCTCAATATGAGTAGTCAATAATTGTACATAATCGTCTTTCGAGTCGGGCGCCTGTAGTAAAGCCTGTGAAAATTACCGTCGAAAAACTGGAACATTAACTCCCTCATAAAAAAATCTCATTGAATCCTGTGCAGCAGAACTTAATACAATATCGCACTGCTTCGTCAACCTCCGTACAATCCCGACATAGTCCCCTGTGACTTTTGGTTGTTCCCAAATTTGAAAAAACCTCTCAAAGTACACCGGGGTTCGACGATAAAAAGACGGTTGAAGATAATGCAACGAGGGCACTCAAGACTATTCCAAAATCTGACTTCCAGGACTGCTACGGAAAGTGGAAACACAGCTTAGAGCGTGTTATTCAATCAAATGGAGACTACTATGAAGGAAGCCACTTCCGCCCGATGACGAAAAATAACGCCAGCGCGGATATATGAAGGTAGGTCGGATAATTTTCGGACAGACCTCGTATATATCGAAATGTACGAATTTAATAACTCTGATTCGATATCTCAAAAAAAAAAACGATCTTTTACTGAATCAATTCCATACTATTAAATTTTTTGTTTTGAATTAAGGTCACTTTTGAATATTGATTGTAGTTATAATTGTGTACAAAAATATCTTCAATTTATTGATTTTTTTGGAAGAGGGCATTGAATCTTTCCCTAGAAAAATACATCAAAATATGGATGTGTTCAGAAAAACTCGTCAAAAATTTCAAAATTCAACAATGTTTTGATCCAATCACACAATAATTTTTTTTTAAATGAGTTTTTTAAACAAAATTCATAACGTAGGAGCTACGTCAACTTAACGAATTCTCTTTGGATATATTTCATTCCGATCGGATCAAAACAGTAACTGCTAGAGTGGCTACAGACACGTAAATGTTTAATAATAAAACCGAAGAAGAATCAATTCGAAATTCCGATTATAATATTAAAAATAATTATCGTCTTTTATATTTTCATTTATGTTAAATTAGATTTTGCGAAGGGACGAAGAATTTTTCTTTTTAATATCAAAATACAGAAACCCAAAACCGTAACTGAATTCTAGTTTTCTGAACACACCCGAAAATATAACAATAGGAATGTTTTGATTTTTAAAACATAACCTCATAACAATGATTGAACTTAACAACTAATTAAATTTTTGAACTCTAAATTTTTAGAGTTTTATTTTTGGCCAAAAAAATATACCTTAAATTTGTAACATTGGATAAAAGTCTAGGTATGAAATGAAAAAAAAAAAGGAAGAATATTTTCGAAAAGTAATTGCAAAAATCAGGATTACTTTTCAAAAAGTAAAAAAATTCGTTACGCAGGAGCTGCTTCAACTTAGCGAATTTCCTTAGAATACATAAACAACTCTCTAGCGGTCACAATTTTAGTCTGATGATAGTCAAAATGAAATGTCATATATGATTTTAGTATTTCCAAGTCCAATTTTATTATAAATGACATACGTCGAGGGGAATGGGGGGGAGGGGGTATAAAGAAAGAAGAAACCACAAAATGTTAAATATCTCTCTTAATATTAGAACAATCGAAAAAAGCGTAATGAACAAAGTTGTAGAAAATTATATTTGCTACATTCATCACCTTATTATTTTTGCTCAAATTCTAATGTGTACAGAGATATTAAGGAATTTAATTTTCAATCTTAAACCGTCAATATTTCTGTAAATATTAGTGTAACAGAAAAAATGATAAGAAACAAAATTACAGTAAAATTTAGTACCTACAACTTTACTTCTTATAAATTTTTCGATTTTTCGAATATTAAGGGAGATATGTAAAAATTTGTGTTTACCCCTCCCTCTAAACCCCCCTTTTCCCTTGTCCGATTTTACCCATTAACGAACTTGACCTTTTGAATATCAAAAGCGCTTCAAATACCAAATCTCATTCCGATAAAATGAAAACTGTGACCGCTAGAGTGATTACAGACACATGTATATATATATATATATATATATATATATATATATATATATGTCCATAGATATATATATATAAATTTTACAGATGGTGATTTTTGACATTTAATAGGTAGGATCGATGGACATTTGAAGAAATTTTTGCGAAATTTTGACTTCGGTACGGGACCAATAGCTCTATTTCCTTTCAGGAAATTCGCTAAAAAAAAAATGAGGAAATCAATTTTCTAGTAGGTATTACAGTAGTAATTCTTGCAGTACCAAATGTCGTCGGAGCCGCAGCATCTAGAATGGGCTACGAAATTAGAGCAATGTGCACATTGGATACGTTTCCATTCCCTGAAAAAAAAATAAACAGGATTTGATACAAATGTCTAGAGCCCAGCAAATTTTCTTTACACACTAAGTACAAGCAAAATCAGTACCGTATTCCTGATGGTCTTGGGAGCCCTTCCTGATTAAAATTGACTTCTCAAAAAAATACTTTTAAAACGTATCTCGAAAGCCGAACGGGATATTAAGAAATTTTATTCATTCGATTTGTCAAATCGTTGCGCTCTGATTTGATTTCGATTTGGTACCCCGGTCCTCTGAGCGCCAAAGGGAAAGGGACCCACACAGCTGCCGGCAAAATCCAGTTTTTTGTCATTTGGAATCTCAGGTATAAAAAGTTCCTATGTCGTCATAAGTTCAGATACTTGAATATATATTCCCTATGACGGGGTCGCTCGAGTAATTCAAAATGGACGATCTCTTCTAAAATAAACTTTGCCAAACTGTTGAGAACTCTATTAGTTGGATATGCTCTCTGGTTGGTATATTATAAACTAGAGCTAGCAGGTCGATGTTTGCTGCTCCAACCCCCTTATAACTATTGCCAGTTGGTTGAAATATTAAGCTCCGTCCCATTCCAGAGAACCCAGTACATATTCAAAGCATTTCCATAAGACGCTGTGTTAAAAGTATGATTTTTTATCGATAATTACTCTTCGAAATGATCGTCAACAGGTTTTAAATTTTTGAGGGAGGATTACTACTAAATTGAGCTATTTAATTCAGTTAAAAAAATTTTTTTTACCTACTATTAAGCCTCATGTATGAACGTCCTTAAATAAATTAAAGAATCCTTTTCTCCAAAAAAACACTTCTCCCCTGTGAATTTTTATGGACTCTATTATTCATTCCTATGCTTAAAATAAGTACAATCAAAATTTCATGGAACGGAAGGATTTTTTACTTGTACTAAATGACTTTCGATTAACTTTATACTCAATAATCGAAATCTTCTAAAGTCTCGGTGGCTAGAAAAAGGTTGAATTATAGCTCATTTACTATTTACAAGAGTTTCCACCCTACAATTGCATACAAAAATATATTTTCCAGTAAAATAATAGATAAAAACCACAATTGCCACGAAATATCTTTAATGTCTAGAAAAAAAGCTTACCCTTGATTGGAGAATGCATAACGTCCATTTGGATGAATACAATTTTCAACAGCGCAGGGTTTAGCTGTAGCATCCACCGGTTCCGGTGGTAATTCATGACGTATTGAGGCTTGACATGGTTCACAAAGAAATGATTCAGTTAATAGATGAAAATCACCACATGCGCGATGAGCAAAAAAAGCCATGCACCGATTACAGTTTATCAGCTCCCATAATCTATATTAGAAAATAAAAATTCGTTACGCAGGAGCTGCTTCAACTTAGTGAATTTCCTTTGAATTCATAAATCACTTTCTAGCGGTTACAATTTTAGTATCAAAATGAAATGTTGTATATGATTTTAGTATTTGCATGGCCAATTTTATTAATAAATGACATACGTCAAGGGGAAAGGGGTGATAACGAAAGAATAAAACACAAAACATAAAATATCTCTCTTAATATTAGAACAATCGAAAATTACGTAAGGAATAAAGTTGTAGAAAATCATGTTTGCTACAATTCACCACCTTATCATTTTTGCTCAAACTCTAATGTGTACAGAGATATTAAGGAATTTAATTTTAAATCTTAAATCGTCAATATTTCTGTAAATATTAGTGGAACAGAAAAAATGATAAGAAACAAAATTACAGTAAAACTTAATACCAACAACTTTACTTCTTAAAATTTTTTCGATTTTTCGAATAGTAAGGGAGATATGTCAAATTTTGTGTCCCCCCCCCTTCCCCTTGTTCGATTTTACCCATTAACGAACTTGACCTTTTGAATACCAAAAAGTTTTGTGTAAATGGTTTCTTATTCGAAGGCGTCTACTAAATAATTAAAATTATGAATACTTACGAATTAGTACGATTATAGGAACGACTGTCGGCCTTACATTCCGGCATACAACACAAGATATTGTAGGTCAAGTCATTGTAATAATCATTTTGTTCCCATGCTGCTTCTCTGAAAACAAAAATATCGTTAGCTCTGGGGTGGAAACGTGTTGATCAAATAATCCATATATCTAAAATGTTACATGAACCTTTGGATAAAATGTGATTTTATTTTTGCTGTTTAGGGGAGCGACCTAGTAGTGGGAACTTTAGCACTTGGATATGCTCTCTGATGGGTAAACTATAAACTAGAGGTAGTAGGTCCATGTTTTCTGCTCCGGTAACAAATTTAATGGTCGCACTCCTTTCGGTCCAAAAGTTTCGTGGTCGCTCTCCGGTCAACAACTTAGAAACTAGTACTAGAAGGTTGAAGTTTTAAACTCCCCCCTTTGACAGAGATCCTAATTAGTGTAAAATTAAGTTTATGGGGTCAGACACCTTCCCCATTTTGCCACCATCTTGAAAAAGACGGTACAAATAGTTTTTGCGTTATAGCTTCGTAACGGTAATATTCGCCACAGAAGTCGTGTCCTTTTTTGCAAAATTGTTTAGTCATTTTGTGTCTCATTCATTCGGTTTTTGGGAAAATGTTTCGAATAAAAGTTGTTAATATATTTACAATGAATAACTTTAATTCGAAACATTTTCCCAAAAACCGAATGAATAAGGTACAAAATAATTAAACAATTTTGAACAACGAAGATATAAAATCACGTCCTACCCAAAATGATACCAATTTGGGTTAAAAAATTCATCTTATGGACTTCATCCTTTTACAGACCTCTGGCACAAGTATCACAGTGAGACTCAGTCATGTACAAAAAATTATCCACAAAAGCAATCATAAATTTGAATTGAAAAACAAAATTTGTAAAACTTACCGTAAAGGACAAAATATTCCATTCTTGAGTAAACAATCGGTGAATTCAACACGGCTGGAACAATTTGGACATTTCATATAATAGCCTGCATTATTTGCATACTCTTGGACACACATGCGATGCATAAACGTTTGTCTTTTACAACAACCAGCCCAAATGATTGAGCGTCGATCACGACGAACATCCACATCCTCCAGGCATATCACACAACTCACTTGTTTTTCAGTCAACAAGGTCATTGGAAGACGTTGAACTTTATGGTGATCAGCACAAAAACTTCTACACAAAATAAAATCATTCAAATTATTTATAATAACAAACGCAGAGAAAATTTTTGTTTGTTTCAATGGGCTAAAAGCAGAGGCGAATTAAGACAATTGACACCTTGATTTTCATTCTGACGCTCGACGCTGATGTCGAGCGCCAATATGAACCATAAGACCAATTTTGACGCCATCATCAAAAACACTAGAAGTTGGGCTTCAAGTCAGGAGAATTCACAGTGTTGGGAGGATTACAAGCATAATTTCAGGGAATATGATTGATTTTATGGGAATCTATTTATATGGAAAATATAGGGATTTCCAGAAAATTATAAGATGTGAAAATGTGGAATGTTTTTACGTTAAAAAAAAAACTTCTCCGGCATATTTTCAATAATGCAGTTTCTTGGGATTTATGGGAAGGTTAACTTTAACGATAATCAAGAGGTTTCAACGACCATAACAGATTTCCAAGAAATTTTAGGATGTTCCAGCATGAAACCACTTTTCAACAGATTTTGCTCATTTTTTTTTCACAGACTTTTTTTCATAATAAATCCCGAAGTTTCAGAATTTTTGACCGTTTAGAACGCGAGATAATTAATAACAAAGTAATCATTCTCTCTCATTAGAAGTATGTAAAACTTCATTCTCGCCCAACTATTATCTGTTGTATTAAAAAAAATACTCGACAGAATTAACAAAAACAACTAGGAGAGTAAAGATAAATATTTATTTAATTACTTTTATTTGTATATATGAATATTGAATATATCTATGTGTTGTGTGTGTGTGTATATATGCATTTGTTGACAGAATTTTAAAAAACAATCACGTTTTACCGTTTTGTTTTCGAAATATAAAAGTTTAAAATTATTATATTGATTTCAAAATTACATTAATTTGTATATATGAATAGTGAATATATCTATGTGTTGTGTATGTGTATATGTATTTGTTCTATAATAAAAGTAAACCGGGCTTTTTGTCCTGATTATATAAGACAGTGCTGGAACTCTTTTCAACGAAACTCTTACAATCGATTAAAAACTATCGATTATCGAAACAAAAAAATCGATTATCCGATTAGTCCGTTACAAAACTATTTTCAGGGTGATAGCTCTTGGACTAAACACTACAAACATACTCATATTAAGTTATTAGTCTTCGAGAACTCTTTGAGAAACTATGGATCTATCAGTAAATTTCTTAAATATAAAAGTTACTACATTTATAATGAACAACTTTTATCCAGAGCATTTTTTTTCTTCGAAAACCGTATAAATAAGGCACAAATCCATTATGAACTTTTTTTTTGGGTAAATTCACGGAGTTTGAAGGGACATTAATCAAAATTTTATGGAATTTCCCGTGGGAAAACCCACCTTATGGATTATTCTCTCATCATATATTCGAAAAATTGGGACCTATAACAGATATATCATACAAAAATTTATACTTACGGAAAATGATGTAGGAATTCATGACTTGTACCTTTGCTCTGACCACATGGTAAATGAAACTTGACTTTACAATTTTTGTGTTGACAAGCGATTGTAGCACCATTTTTTCCACAGTAGTGGCAAATCTGAAAATTTTAACAGTACATAATTAAATTCGAGATGTAAATTGGGCAATCTTAAAGATGGTTCCACGTTCATTGGATTCATGAAATTCAAAGATTATTTGAAAACAAAATTTCATCTAAATATCTGTATGATCTAATAGCCCTCTCTGGTAATACACCAGAGGGGGCTAATTATTCCCAAGGATATATTTTGATATCAATTTACATATTTAATGTTGATGAAAGCAATTTCCTCAATTTCCAAATCATAGACGGAAAATTTCGGTCTTATTTTCATCAGAAAAATATTTACTAGATATTAAGAATATGAAATTAATTCGAGCAAAAACAAGTGATTTGATTGCTTACATATCCGGTATATACTGAGTTTATGAAAAAAAAATTCAAGCAGTTATATATTTTAAAACAAGAAACTTTTTTGGTGGGTGGGGATGCACGATCCAATTTTGCCCATTTACGAACTTGACCTTACTTTTAAGCTTTAGAATACACATATAAAATTTCAGCTCGTCATTTTTTTTTCATTTTGAAGTTATCGTGTTTACAGACGGATACGAGAAAATGAACAAATTAGGTCATTTTATGAACACCTATACCAAAAATTGTATTTATGTGATCAATATTTTCAACCGTTACAAAATCGGGATTTAAGTTAAAATACCCTTGTATATATACTGGATGTAAAAATCCATAAAAAGCTGATCGAAACATCAAAAAATATCATCTTACAAGTCCATCTCATCATATCATCTCCAAAAAAGTTTAAATTATATTTAAAAGAAAATGATTTTCGAGAAAACAATTTTACTCATTTAAATAAAAGCAGGGTTAAAATTTATCAATAAATTTTCGTGCCAAGAATAATTTTAAATCATTAATTTCGAGTTAAACAAAATTGTGATTACCTTAATAAAACACACTTTATAAAAGCCATAATTATTTTAACAAAAAATATTTGAGGAAAAAATGTCAAACACAAAATATTTGATAGGTATGTTTTGTAAACATAACCTGATCGGAAAAAAAATGGATGCCGTATAATTTATGCATAATCTGACACCAAAAAATGGCGGGAAAGGGAAGTAAAAACTATAAACAAAAAATTTTATTGAAAATACTTACGATTTTATGACTATTTTTCAATACTTTACGTATATCTGCTAGCAAAAAACCTAAAATTCCTTCATCATCAGCGCCTTTTTGCTTCACGTTATTGCTTAAAAGCTATAAAAATGAAAAAAAATTATATTTATTTTAATCAATTAATTATCGATTCGATTAATATAAAATCGTAGACGAAATTTTCTTACCAAGCAATAATAATGACACACAACATCTCCGATTTTGTGTTTTTCACCTAAAAGTACGCTATTCGTATGTTTTTTACAGAATTTACACTTTTTCATTGTCAATGCTCCGTTAATTGATTTATTCGACATGCTGATTAATTAATAATTATTCTGTGAAAAATAATTAATTAATTAACTAAGTAAATTTGTTTAAAAATCTAGAATAATTCACACAATTATGAACCGGTAAAAAAATAATAACTGATATTTTTGTACTGTTTCGTATGAAGTTTGTCGCTTGGTAATAATAAACAATTGATACCAACCTAAGAATAAAATATTTTACTTATATTCATAAATAAATACCAACCAGAAATAATTATTATATTTTATCACATTATATATTTTATCAAAAGAAAATATTAAAATTACATGAAATTATTCTATGAAAAATTATTGAATGTATTTGAAAAATATGCAATTTTATTATGTTTAGGGATTTTAATTATTATGTATGAGAACGTCATTTAACCTCTATATACAGATACTACTGTAGAATTTTACATCAGGCTTGAATTAGTGATTCGAGAGGACAATTAACTAATTATTTACAAGTAAATAATTTAGAAAATTAACCAGTAAAATAAATTTTCAAACGATAATTAACCAAACGTTTTTCTATATTATTTTATCTAAATGAAAATGGCGTATTGTTTCTAAAACTCTACAAAGGTCGTATTAAAAAAAAAAGTATGAAAAATAGATGGCATTAAAAACTTATTTGATTAATTGTCTGGTAATTTACTAGCCGAATATTGGTAAATTAAGTAAAATATATATTTTACTGGTAAAATCGAATCACTAACTTGAATTTTTAACAGATCCCATATTATTTGACTGCAAAATTTGACCATATTTAGTTAATAGCGGGCTTCATTCAGCATAAAAAACCAAGTTTCTCCACATGGGAATTGTTTTTTTTATAAATAATTACCCGATGTGAAACTCCACGTACTGTACAAAATTTTTACAAGAATAGAACTATTTTGGTTTAAATAAAAACTCACTTGTAATGCCGGATATGATAATCTCAAAAAATTGATTTATTGAAAGAATGCTTTACATCCAAAATATACTTTAAATTTATTTGTAGCAAGAGGCTTACATCTAGCTTGTAAATATTAAAACAAAAAAAATGAAAATTGTAACCTTGGCAACAGAAAAATCTAAAAATCATAAATGTCAAAGCCCACTTTTAGGGAGTTAATTTTAGCCAAAATGTTAATTTTCATATGTTTTAATAAATTTTGAATGTACTGTTACAGTTCCAAAAATGACATTAGGTCTTGTCGACTGTACCTGGATGGGACTCAGTATTCCTTATTTACAGCAACAGGGTTGACGCCAGTAGACTTACGGTGAGAAAGGTCGTCAAATAATGATTGACTCAAAAGTCTTTTCATGATAAGTGCTGAGCAGTGATAAATTTGGTGAGTCACCTTCTCTCCCTCCTCTTCACTATGGCAGTTTCTGCAATAGGCAGAAATGGCAGATCGACAGTCCCAGGCGTTCCGCATATCTGCCGCCCACCCAGAGAAAAAGGTGCTCCTTCTTCAAATTTTTTTCAGTCAATTAGTACCCACTTCATTTAATTTTCGAAAAACATGTTTCGAAGAACAGTTGTTCATTATGAAAATACTTACAAAATTAGATGTTCACATTCGAAAACCAAATAGATTCAACACAAATAGGCTAATTTTGAGAAAAGAACGCCGCTATTGGTGTCCATAAATTTCACCTGTAAGACTGAGCGCGCTGAAATCATTAAAGTACCCAAAACGAATACACCCTGATAACATAATATTGGACACATAACCTCTATATACTATATTACATTGTAGTCGATATATATAGAGGTAAATACATTTGACAATCTTTGAAAATAGTTCGGAAATTTACCGGTAACTTTAAAAAAAGCCTGTTTCCCACATACAATACTATTCCAAGGCGAAAAATCGTACTATGTATCGAATATACGAAACCGAATTAGTTAAAATAATGCATAAAAATGTATCTTTTGAACAAAAAAAAGAAATTCTTTTGTAAATTTTCTAAAAGATTATATTATTTGGATGTAAGTACGCAGGCGTATATTGGCTGGGTGGGGTGAAAGTACCAACTAACGAACTAAATGTGAGCTACACAGAGAACTGCTTTTAGTAATGGTTTTGCTCTGAGTAGAAATTAGTATTGAAATAATGTTTGGAGACATTATATAAAAAAAACATTTAGTATAAACAGTAGCTAAGAGTTCACTTGTGAATCGTTTCAAAGAAATAAATAGAAATTGTATGAAATTTTAAAGAGATTTTCGAAGTGTTTTCATCGAAATTTTATTGTAAATAATTTCAACATATCCGTATATTTTTAATTCAAAGTTTTCATTCGGTTTCTTCAAGCCATGTGGACATTAATTGTAAAATAGAAGAAAAAAATTATATATATATATAAGTATATATATATATATATAACTAAAACTATATATGTAAAATAAAGTCGATATTTTGTGTTTAAAAAAAAAACAATTTGAAAAACAGTTTTTAAACAGAAAACAGAAATTTAAAATCTTGGTGCATTTGCTGTTAAAAAAAAACTAAAAAACAGAAACAAAAAAGTGTGACAGTTTTTTGTGTGTGTTAAAAAATTTTTTTTTTATAAGTTTTTCACCCAAAAAAAATGTTCGTTAAGTGAAAGTTTTTCTCCGTTGATGATAAATGACATCTGGAACTAATTCTTAGGTTTGTTTGAAATTTTTCTAAATTTTTGCTTAGCGTTTAGAATCACCTTTTATGGGGCGGTATTTGAAAATATATGTTGAGAATCCCCCCCAAAAAAACACGGCTTTTTTTTCAGTAATTTGATTTTTTCTGGTACTGAAAAAAAGACGATTTTGTATCACACTTGTTGCCACAACTTTTAAAAATAGAATTTAGTTTATTGTGAGTCAAAATCTCTCTGAAGAGTTGTGACCTATGTTTCTGTTGTGTAAGCTTTTTTTTTTTCTGTATTTGTTTTTGTGTGGTATTTCATTGAGTCATCATCATCGCATTCATCATTTGTTTTTATTTATTTTTTTTGAACGATTAAACCGAAAATTTTAACTAAATGGTTTTAATTTACCTTATTTTCTCGTAAGATAAAATATTTTTTAAATGACATTTAGGGATGGAAGTGTAAACAAAACCCTAAATCGGTAATTCTCATTTTTATGGGCTATGTTTAAACACAATTCAAAATTTTCACTTAAAATTGATAAATTAAGACTTTTTAAAAATATTTGTGTGACTGGATAAAAAAATTAATATCCCAAATTTATCTTTAAGCTCTATAATTATTTTAGAGCTTTTTTTTTTTAAATAACATTGAAAATTTTCAATTAATTTAGTGAAATACTAATTTTGATGACAAATTTAGAAATTTTTGGATCACAACTAAAAACATTTCTTGAAAATTTTATTATTTTAGAGATATTTCTAAACAAAATTCAAAATTTTTACATTAAATTATGTTTGACATTTAAAAAAAAATATTTTTGACTCGAATAATCGTATTTAATTAATATCCCAAATTTATCTTTAAGCTCTCTATAATAATTTCAGAGCTTTTTTTAAAAAAATAATATTGATAATTTTCAACTTAGTTCACAAATTTGGAGTGTTTGAATCGCAAATGAAAACATTTCTTGAAATTTTTATATTTTAGAGTTATTTTTAATTACAATTAGTCACAAATTTGAGGTTTTCAAAAAGAAATGTAAATGCGTCAAAAATTTCGAATGAAGGTCGTAAATATTTATTTTTGCCATTTTTTAAACAGAATTAAAATTTGTTTTAGTTATACATAGAATTATAAATTTGGGTTTTTCAAATATGTGTAGCTCAAAAAATGGATAAATACTGCTGTAATTATTATAACGCTCACAAAAAGCTTCATTCTATTTGCCGACTGGAATTCCGATTTTGCATTCAAATCGGAATTCCAGAGCTTTGGATTACTTAGGATTAAACAAAAATGTTGTTTTTAAATGTTGGAAATACAATCCAAAAATCACTGTACATCATACAAAGTAGATCGGACTAGAGTCCGATTTCTAAATTCAAGCGTATTCCTGTCAAAATGTCTAGCGACTAGAGTTTTCAGGAATTGTAGAGGTTTTCTGGTGGGTGCTTGAAAATACAGAAATCCTTAACATGAAGTGAATAGGTTTCTCCTTTTTCGGAATTGAGTATTACGATTGTTCGAAAATTACTATAAAATGATCGAGAAAATACGAATTCCCAAAGTTTGTATCGCGCTAGATACCCTGAATTTCGAAATTACAATTCTTTTCGATTTGCCACAACCAAAACCCAATTAGAGTTATGCCGGTAGGCAATAATATTACGTTTGTTCGTAAATTGTTTGGGTCCCGTTTTAGGATTAAAAATCTATACTAATATTAAGCTGGTGAGTTTCCATGTTTGAACGATCTAATCTCATAAACTCAGTCCGATTTGAAAAATTCTTTTGCGTTAGATAGCCCGTTTATTGAGAAAGGTTTTAGGCTATAAAAAATTGCATTTCATGCATTTGTGCCGCGTGGCAATTACGCTAAAAATCTAACATTTAAACGGTGCGAGAAAATTTTTTTATAAAACAAATTTTTATCTAATAAAAACAAACAACTTTTGTATGCAAGATATTTTCATACTACAAATAGTTTAGGCACAATTTCAGTGCAAAGTCTAGTAATAAATATGTTTGTTATAGGAAACCCTAGGCAATACAAAGTTGACTAATGAAATGATGATTCATTACTGATAGACCGACCCCAGAATGGTATCCAACTCGATTTTGCTACTTTGTATGAAGTGAAGTACTTCATGGAATTTACAGCAAATAAATATTTCCAAGTAATTCAATTTCATGAATTTAAACACTTTCTTGCTGATTAAGCATTTTGGATAAAATACCGAAGTGAATTCAGTTGAAATTTTGTATGAATTTGATGTGGAGCTCTTTCCAAAAATTTCACAGGTACAGGATGTATCAGAAATAGTAAATATTTTGTTTAAAAAAAGTTTCTTATTTTAACAATCATACATAATCCATTTGATAGAATCCATCTCAAAATACGGGCGTTTCACGGAAAAATAATTTTACATCTGTTATACTATTTTCCGGAACTAAATTTCAAAATCATTTCCAATTCTTCTGCTGTAACATTCCGTGTTGATAGGACGCATCCCCTATAAATTTGAAGAGATTTCGACAGTTATTTAATAAGCTAAAAAAAGAAAGAGTGGACTAAAGCTAAACTACAGCAAATGTGTATTAAAACAAGTAAAAATAACAACTAACTGAGTTAATTGCTTAAATATCCTGTATATATTGACTTTAATCAAAGTTGTAAATATTTAAAAAAAGGAACATTTTCTGTTTTTAAATTTTTCTCTTACAGTTTCAAAGATGGATATTCCCACCCCCCTGACGGGGTCAAATATGACCCGATTTTGTCCATTCACGAAACTTGTCCTTACTTTTTAACTCTAGAATACACATATAAAATTTCAGCTAGTTATCTCTTCGTTTTTTGGGTTATCGTGTCTTCAAACAGACAGATGGACATGCGGAATTGAACTAATTACGTTATAGAGTCGGGACTAAACTTATAATACCCTTGTATATATTATATATACCGGGTATAATTCTAACAGACAAGCAGACATGCGGAAATGAACTAATTAGATCAATTTATGAACACCTATACCAAAAATTTCAACCGTTACAAAGTTGGGACTAAACTTATAATACCTTTGTATATATAATATATACCGGGTATAAATTATATTTTATTTCTTTGCAGATACACACGCTTGTTATTTAATTTTTAATGAAGACATATGTTTCGACCTATTCGAACCATTGTTAAACGACAATTTTGATGTTCTTGTATAAAAAAAAAACGACCAGTCACCAATCAATAGAAAAATCAGACGTTTTTAAAAGTCGTTCTCATCTGGGAAAAATCCAACTCCACGTAGAAAAAACAGTCATGGATCGAACTCATCTTCGGAAACAATTCATGTTGAATCTTGAATGAAAAACAAAAAAACAGGTCTTTTAAGATTCCAGTATTTTCTCCTTACCTGTAACCGAAAATTGAATTTATCACCTGGCTTTGTTTATATTATTTTTTTTTAATTGTAAATATTTATATTTTTCTCGATTTTCTATTTTTTAAATAAATTTTTGTTTGTTGGCTAATCTTATAAAATCGTTTAATTTTTATTGGAAAATTTGTTTTTATTGTTTTATAGGTTATAGACACAAAAGGTGGAAAATCTCGCATTCATTGAAAAAACATGAAATAATCAGTAATTGAGGGCCTTGATACCAGTCCTATTTTTTCAAAATTAGAGCGTAGTCGCAATCGGTTTACCAAATTAATGCATTCGAATGTTTTACTTACCCTGATAAGGAAAATTTCAATGATAAATAAGAATATGGAGAAACTCTTTGTTTTCCAAAACTTAATATAAGTGTACAAGGTCTAAAACACTTTTAAATTCAAAATTTTTGCTGTTGGACTATTTTGGTTAAATATGTGAAAGTCTTTGTTTTGATCAAACCAAATAAAAATCGTGGTAAACACCTGAAGAAACAAACTTAAATTACACATTGGGAAATATGTAGTAAAGGACAATCTTCGTACAATTTTTGGTTGAAAACTATTAACATACAAAAAATAAACTAAAATTATAATTGGAAATTATGTTAAAACCGGATCTCATGTAAACCCGATATCTCAATTTTTCAAAATCTAACCTGAGCGCATATGGTTTTTCTAAACTTCCAAATTCAGAAAATATTTTAAAGCTTAGAAACATCTGAAAAGACAACTTATATTATAATTGGCAAAATTTTAAGTATTTCGTAGGTTAGAGCGTTAGACATACACTCCTGTTCAATAAAATTGAACAGATCTGAACCGAATTAGTCTATCACAATTTTGATTATTCTTGTAGTAAATGATTTGTTCATAAATTATTTACATAAATAAAATATATATAAAACTTCCATTTCTTTTTTCATATTTAAAAAATATACTACTTATCTTTGTTTATAAATAAATAATATACAGAGAGTTACAAAAGTGAGGAGTTTTATGAAATGTAAGCAAATGAACAATTCCAGTCTGTTCAATTTTTTTGAACTGGAGTGTACATTAAAAAGTAAACTTGATAGAGAAATATTGATTTCGCAAGCCTTTGGCAAAGTCCAAATAAAAATCATGTAAATCAACGTTTTAGATTTCCAAAATGGACATTTCTACCAGATATACCCCCCCCCCCCAAAGATTCGCGATTTTTAAGGTGCATCAAACTTACTAAATTGCTACAACACTATGAAAGGATACGCCCCCTTCTTGTAAACGCCCCAATACTAAAATAGATCGCGGAAGAGGCAATTTTCACAACTTAAATAATTTCACAGGAAACCATGGAGTGTATCAGTAGGCCCAGCAATATATATTTTCGAAAAATTGGGACCCCTATAACAAATATAACATACAAAATTTATACTTACAAGAAATTATCCCGAAATTCATGAGACCACATGGTAAATGAAACTTAATTTGACCTCTCCAAATACTGAGTATATAAATTCAAAAACCAAATGAATTCGGTACAATTCGACTATAAAAATTTTGATACAGAAATGCAACTTCTGGAGCCGACAAAATACACGTGGCCATAAAAGAGTAGTGCTCATTTTTCAAAATTTTATTATTGACATGTATCTTATTCCTTCGGTTTTCGAAAAAAATGCTTCGGATAAAAGTTGTTCATTAAAAAATTATCTAACAACTTTGATTCGAAACATTTTCCCAAAAACCGAATTGATAATGTCAACAAATCAACTAAAACAAATTTTGAAAAATGGGTGCTACTTTTTTGTGGCCCATAGTGTTGTACCCCACATTGTGTAGTGTATGAATTACAAATGATAAGAAAGTAAATTTGTATTATTATAAAGCATCTGAACATGTTGATTCTTGTTTGAAAATTTTCTATTTTTGTAATAAAAGTGTGTAGAACTGAAGTTTTTTTTGTTGTGTTGTTAGGTATTGAACTAAACTGGCTGAGTAATAACTTAATATGAGTATGTTTGTAGTGTTTAGTCCAAGAGCTATCAGCCTGAAAATAGTGTTGTAACGGATTAATCATATAATTGATTTTTTTGGTTCGATAATCGATAGTTTTTAATCGATTGTAAGAGTTTCGATTAAGGGAGTTCCAGCACTGTCTTGTATAATCAGTACAAAAAACCGGTTTGCTTTTATTATAGAACAAATACATATACACACATATACAACACATACATAATATATTCATATACAAATTAATGTGATTTTGAAAGAAAAAAATTATTAAAATATTATATTTTGAAAACAAAACGGTAAAACGCGATTTAAAACAGGATGGCTAGTTGTCTGGAAAACCTGGAAATGTCAGGGAATTTTGAGTTTCTGGAATAGTCAGGGAATTTCGTAAAATTCCAGTGAATTATAGTATTTAAAATAACTTATTTCTAAAAAATTATTACTAATAATTAGCTGTTTTGTTGAGGTTTTTGAAAAAATTTTATGTATGTTACTGATGAAAAAGAATGTATAGATTTTATCATATTATCCATAAAAAATGAATATAAATCAACAAATCTATACTTTTCTTAATTTTCCTATCAATAGCAAAGTATTATATGAAAAAATGGTCTGGAAAAATTCGAATTCAAGGAAACCCTGGAAAAGTTAGGGAATTTTTTGCCAAAATATTACTAGAGACACCCTGTAAAAAGAAAAATTTATTTTATAAATATTTATCTTTACTGTTCTACTTTTTTTTTAAATTCTGTCGAGTATTTTTTTTTAATACAACAGATAATAGTTGGGCGAACATGAAGTTTTACATACTTCTAATGAGAGAGAGAGAATGATAACTTTGTTATTAATTATCTCGCGATCTAACGGTAAAAAATTCTGGAACTTCAGGAATTATTAGAAAACGTAATTTTTAAACACAAAATTTGACATATCTCCCTTAATATTCGAAAAATTGAAAAATTTATAAGAAGTAAAGTTGTAGGTATTAAGTTTTACTGTAATTTTGTTTCTTATCTTTTTTTCTGTTACACTAATATTTACAGAAATATTGACGGTTTAAGATTGAAAATTAAATTCCTCACTATCTCTGTACACATTAGAGTTTGAGCAAAAATGATAAGGTGATGAATTGTAGCAAACTTGATTTTCTACAACTTTATTTCTTACGCATTTTTCGATTGCTCTAATATTAAGAGAGATATTTTGTATTTTCTTCTTTCTTTATACCCCCCCCCCTTCCCCTTGACGTATGCCATTTATTAATAAAATTAGCTTTGCAAATACTAAAATCATATATGAAATTTCATTTTGATCAGACTAAAATTGTGACCGCTAGAGAGTGCTTTATGTATGTTAAGGAAATTCGCTAAGTTGAAGCAGCTCCTGCGTAACGATTTTTTTTAAAATCCTAAATAAATATAGATATAATAATTAAAGATAGTATATATTTGACTAGCGTAGGACATGAATGTCGTTATGTGTTGTTTTTACAAAAACGTTACTGAACTGACTGACGTGTGTTGGCGTTGAGTTGAGTCGATAGCTCTTGCACTATGCAACACGATGCAATGGCCTTCACATACTTGTTTCTTGTGTATATGAGACATCGCATATGTGTTCATATTAGTGTTCACTAGTGTTTTAGAATTATGAAGTGTATTAGCTGTTTTATTTATTTTACAAATACTTTATTTTATGATAAAACTATATTAAATTATGTTTTAATGAATCAATTAATGAATCAAAATCGACAAAGTGTGAGTTCAACTCATATACCAAGGGTTCTGTATCATACATAGGGTGTGTATTCGTTTTGGACGCTTACACGCTTTCAGTGCAGTGCTCACGCTTATAAGTGCAATTTATTAAGCGTTTTAAGCGTCTTCACGCAGATTTTTTTTAAATCACAAGTCTAAAAAATCGATAGGTATGATCGCATACTCTTAACTGTATGTAAACAATAGGGAATATGCATGAAAATAATTTTTTTTCACATTTATTTTCAGAATATGAAAATACTTTGTCTAATCGGGAATTTCAATCATTCATATCTCGTTTATTTTAAAGTTATTTAAAAAGTAATTTTACCTTGATCGTTGTCAAGTAAACATGCTTCGATTCAAGTGAAAAAAATTTTCATGCATATTCCCTATTGTCGACGAAAATTTAACAAGAAAATGTCATTTTAAGAAAGGATCAAATATAACAACGATTAAATACAAATTTTCAGATCATCTCTAAATTTTAAATTGTAATTAGAAAAAGAATATCTGACTTAAACCGTCAATACAAAAATATTGCATCAATATTCTACAACACGTTGTACCCAAAAAATATCTACGAAAGGACTGTTAATTTCGCTTTGAAATGATATGACGTCTTTGAGTAAAATAAACAAGTTTGGTATCTATGGTGACAAAATGTGTACATTTTCTTTTTTAAGTCTAAGAAAACAATATCTTTTTCTGTTGAGTATAAATTCCTTAGATCATGCATTCTAAGTATTTTCCAAATGTGTGACGATTAAATGGAAGTAGTCAGATCGACTATGATTTTAAATGTAATCATAAGTCAAATCTAACTCCTTACACTTAAATGCCAATACAAAAACCCTACACCAATTTTCTAAATCACCCAGTAAGTAAAAACATTAATAATTATTAGTGAACGTTTACCTTCGAAAGGACTGTTAATTTTACTCCAAAATTTTAATCCATTTTTGACTAAAATAAATAAGTTTTGTATCGATGGTGACGAAATAAGCTTCTCGTGGTAATTTAACCACAAGCCTAAGAACACAGCAGACCATTTCATAAGCGTAGTACACTTAAAACGATTATTTTAATGTCTTATGTGACGATTAAATTCCAGTGATCAGATCAGACTTATTTTAAATGTAATCAAAACAAAGCCAAACTAATAAATTAGACTCAAACGCCAATAGAAAAAGTTGCATCATTTTTCTCAAACACTCTGTAAGTAAAAATATTATCATTGTGGTGTGGAATTGTTATCAGTTTGATTGAAAATGCTTTTTATTTCAATTTTTAAATCGCGGATGTGGTTTTCGTAAAATAAATTATTAGTTTTTAGCGAATTTCCTGAAAGGAAATAGAGCTATTGGTCTCGTACTGACTTTAAAATTTTGCAAAAATTCGATCCTACCTAGGAGATGTCGAAAATCACCATCTGTAAAATTTATATATATATATATATATAGGTCTGTATCACTCTAGCGGTCACAACTTTGATCTGATTGGAATGAAATTTGGTATTTGAGGCGCTTTTAGTATTCAAAAGGTCAAGTTCGTTAATGGGCAAAATCGAACAAGGGGTAAGGGGGGGGGGGGGAAACACAAAATTTGACATATCTCCCTTAATATTCGAAAAATCGAAAAATTTATAAGAAGTAAAGTTGTAGGTATTAAGTTTTACTGTAATTTTGTTTCTTATCATTTTTTCTGTTGCCCTAATATTTACAGAAATATTGACGTGTTCTCTTCTTTCCTTATGCCTCCCTTTCCCCTTGACGTATGTCATTTATTAATAAACTTGGCCATGCAAATACTAAAATCATATACGACATTTCATTTTGATCAGACTAAAATTGTGACCGCTAGAGAGTGATTTTTTGTATTCTAAGAAAATTCGCTAAGTTGAAGCAGCTCCTGCGTAACGAATTTTTTGATTATTTTATCTCTACAGAATATGGATTGTTACGAGTTAAAAAAACTTGGCGCTTACTAATCCAGACAAAATTCTGTATACATTTAAAAATCGCTCATTCTTTCATGACCTCTCCGAGCTAAAGTCTACTGGCGTCAAAGCCTTATTATTGCACTTACACAACGCCAAATGGTTTAGACCCTTTAGGTATTACAATGAATCTTATGGTCTAAGTGTGTCCCTTCCCTGGGTATCTGTTTCAATCGAAGGCTATAAACCTTCAACGTTCATCATTTCAGACAACTAATTTTGTATGCTTTTTGGATGATATTTTGTTTATATATATATATATATATAATTTATATATATATATAATTTATATATATATATAAATTTTAACGATAGTGATTTTTGACATCTAGTAAATTTTTACGAAATTCCAACATAGGTACAAAAACAATAGCTGCATTTCGTTTGGAGGAATTCGCTAAAAATTTAGTTGTTTGATGCAACTAAACTTACACATTTATTGAGCCCTGTCCACCGTTTGTTTTCATACTTGATCGATTTTGTTTTATAATTAAAATTTGGTAGTATAAATTTTGCAAAGATTTTTCCAGATAATTTATAATTGTGTTTGTAAATAAATGGTATGATTTTTGTAAGCAAGTCATAAATTTTCACAGTTTTTCTCACTTACATATCTATGTGAATATATTCGGAATTTTCCCAGAGGAATCTGATTACAAATGATTGTTTCGGTCCAACTATTAGTCTTTTAAACTTGCCTTCACCTGAAAAATATATATTTAGTATGGTTTTAAACATGACCGTAAATTTATTATTGTCGAAAAGCTTTGCTTACTTAGAAAATGTGTAGTAAAAAAATATATGAATGAAGAAAATTGACAAAAGCAAGATTCGAAAATTAATACGCCTTTAACCTGTTCAAGGATGTACGACCACTGATATATAGTCCATTTATAAAATTCTTCAAATTCTGATATAGTACATTCATAAAAGTCCACAATAATGTGGATTTTTTTCTCTTTCGATGAGATTACTCCTAATTCCTGTAAGAAACTAGAAAATTATCTCTAGATAAAATATTCCTGGATAAAAATTCATAAAAGTATATTCAAAAATTCAACAGTAGATTGGTGCCAAATTCATTCGAACAAAAGTTGTCAGTACTTCCTTCCTACACTTCCTACACTTTTATGCTTCTACACTTTTGTACCTGCCTTACGAGTACTGTATTCACGCGGAGCAGGACCAAAAATGTAGAAAACAAATCAAAATGTTTGTAGAAACTAGTTTCCGTTGTTGCAACGGATACTTAAATTTCTTCCAGTTTCTGCATTCCTCCAAAAAAAAAATGAATAGTTGGCATATGATATGATCAATAGTCTCAGGTCAGAAGCCGTTGAGAGAAGACATGTTTCCTACATCTTTGTCATCTACGTCACAAGTACTATATTCACGTGGAGTAATTTGTCGCAGCCACCCCTTGATTTGGAAAATTACGAAGCATCTTGCTATAGGAATGATAGGCTATCCATTCTTTCAAAATCATCCGATATTCGAGGAGGCTTAGTACTGACATGCGTTAAATGGTTAAATCATACTGCTAGTACTTCCATCTGAAACATAACGCCTGTAAAGGGTACTATCGATAAGAGAGAGGTACTATGATAATGCCAATATAATAGGTACTATTATAACGCATGTCAGTACTAAGCCTCCAGGGAAAACATTTAAAAAAAAAGAACTTAAAAAACATTTAAATGACAATAATGTCAATGTAGTAAACACAAAGGAAAATTCTCAAAGGTTTATGTTTTTCATTAACCACAAAATTTATAACTTTTCATGCGGTTTTCTCACATCAAAAATTATTTGTTGAATTTTCTTCTGTATTATAACACTTAAAAGGCCGCAAAATTTATTCCTCTTTTTTTCTGTGTGTGTAAACACTAAACAATTCTCAAAAATTTTCTTAATCTGTGAAATACAGTGAAAATTGTTGATGAAATATACGAAATTTAATTCCATATCTTCACAATTATTCAAATGAGTGGAAAAATTTTGTTTGATATACGAAAATTAATTAGAATCGATACTTCTAATATTCTAAACAAGGGGTGGAAAAAACCACCTCCTTATTGTTACAAAGATGAGGTTTTTTTTTATCAAGTAGTATTATATTACCACTTCGTCGATGATCTATTTAACATGCCACTTTGCAATATGTACAGGTTGCTACAGAAAAAAGGGGACTCGCTTTAACTGACTCCTCCTTTTTTCGAAGATAAACTGCAGTGATTCTGTTGCCTATTCAAATCGAACGGAGATCTGTGGCGGAATTCTGCTCTAAAATATTATGAGTAAAATAAACATGTTTGGTATCTATGGTAATGAAATATGTTAACATACATCTTCGTCTCTTCTCGTGACCGTTCAATAAATCGTTTGTTCAACCACAGGCCTTAGAAAATTTTAAATGAAAATGTATCTCGTTGTTATATTAATAAAAACGAGAAATTTCCAGAAGAAATACATTTTAATTTTACGTCAGGAGGTATTTTTATCCTGTTAGAATGTCGATTGCAAGAATGGCGTTTTCTTCCCTCAATTAGTTCAATTTTACAGTTGATTTGTGTCGATTCCATTCGGTTTTCGATAAAATATTTCAAATGATAGTTGTCAACATTGTTCGAATGAACAACTTTTATTCGAAACATTTTTTCGACAACAGAATGGATTTGGCGCAAATCAACTGTTTTTGAAAAAAGAGTTTTTCCAAATCTGATATTTTGTGACCATTTTTATGACGTCTCTGGATAAAAGTTCATAAAAGTAGAAAACATCAGCTTTGAAAGTGAAGTCTTATATTCAAAAATTCAACAGTAGATTGGTGCCAAATTCATTCGAACAAAAGCTGTCTGTATTTTTATAACGAAAGAGTCTGGAACTGTTGAGATAAGATATGTTTCCTACATCTTTGCACCCGCCCTACAAGTACTATATTCACGTGGAGCAGGGCCAAAAATGAAGAAAACAAATCGAAATCTTCATCGAAACAAGTTCTGAATCATAACGAAATTTCAAAAACTGAAAAATCGTAATTTTTTTGTCAGATCTAAATATTCCTGGAATTACTTCAAACATGAAAAAAATAGTTATCAAGTCCTAGAAACTCATTTTGATTTGGACAGCCTTTTAAACGTGTAGTAGATAAAGGGATATACAAATAAAGAAAAAATTTATTTGGGTAAGCAAATTATAATGGACATATCGCTTTTAGAGGTCGAACATATCTCTCTCTCTCTCTCTCTCTCTATATATATATATATATATATATATATATATATATATATATATATATATATATATATATATATATATATATATATATACTACATGGTAGGATTTAAATCATTGTTTCCCAACCTCTTTCTCTATACCAATGCCCAAAGGTTTTCCACCTTATGCAACAATTAAAAGTACCAAATGGCTCCATAAATTTTTCCTTTAAACAGATCACTTTCGAGAACCAGCATGAAGTAAGAGTCTCACATGGCTTGCATTTTGTTCTTCCGAAAAAAGCTTGAAGGGACGTCCACATCATGGCAATAGCTTTAATAGTATTGACACTCTTTGCGCTTCCCGAAAGCAAGCGTCCAAAATAGTATGTACTACTTCACTCTGCATGAATGAATGACTGATCATGGTGGGGTTTTGATGCACTGCGACCTATAAGATCTATTGTCCTCTCCCCATCAGGTGCCTAACGAGAAAAGGTCTCGCCTTAGAACACCTCGCCCAGCTATGTTTCCTTCAGGATTGATTGATTGATTAATATCAGTAAAAACTATTGCACTTCGACCCTATGGTCCATTGTGATCTCCCTTCTACCTCAGTCGGATGAGATTCGCTTCTCCCATATGTTGGCAATAGCCTGGAGCTTGCTTATCAAGTCCTCCCGAAGGTACATACATTCGGAGTGAGATGCACCGAATATCCTATATCTGCTGTAACCCAGAGGTTCGCAGTCAAAGATTATGTGGCTGGATGTTTCTTCCTCCTCGCCACACAACCCTTCAGGAAGTACAGGATCAGGGTATTGTAAGTTCCTCTGAACGTATCTAGTAGACTTCCCAAACTTAGATGTCCTCTGAGTCTATAATAGGAAATCTCATCAGAAGTCGCAGCTCAATAGATACTCTCTCGAGTAAACTGTAGTTGATATCGCTCCAAACTTAGAAGTGCGGTTCTATAGACCACTTAACGAACGCTTATTTCAAATTGCGATATCAATAATAGGGAATATGCATGCAAATTTTTTTTCACATTTATTTTCAGAATATGAAAATACTGTAATAATATTTAAAAACGAAATTCAAATCCGACAAATATCAAGGAAGCTATAAGCTTTTAAAGATTATTATCTGTCTCTTTCTTGCAAAAATACTAAAAACGGAGTTTTACGTCTATTTTAAATGGTGAAAGTGTAATATGACGTCACATAACATATCAAGAGGGCTATCACCCTCTTTGTCTAATCGGGAATTTCAATCATTCATATCTCGTTTATTTTTAAAGTTATTTAAAAAGTAATTTTACCTTGATATTTGACAAGTAAACATGCTTCAATTCAAGTGAAAAAAAATTTTCATGCATATTCCCTATTCACACAGTAATAGACGAGAAATTATCGAATTGCCCTCATGTTGAGAAACACCGATCTAATAAATAGAGCCAAAAATGACAATTTTCAGGAGATAGTACAGGGAGAAATTGACTAGTCGAAGTTTGTTCAAATTGACACTATATATATATATATATCGGTGAGTGTGTTGTTGAGAGTGTATAGCTTCACAAAACCACTAGCTCCTGGTGATGGTATAGTTAAAAATATACAGTATGTGTTGGAAAGCATTGCTAATAGAGAATCAATGTTAAATATTATTTACTATAATAACTATACACAATGCTTAACAAAGAAATAAAAATAGTGGGGGTACTCTGTAATGTGTGTGTTGTGTATGCTGGCTAGCCTTTGTGATTACTGTTTTGTAGTCAGTACTGCATTAACTGTAATGAGAGTGGATTAAATATGTTTATTGTTGTCTTCTTAAGTTAAGCATTAGTTCTAACAATTGCAAATTCTTTTTTGAATATCCCTTATTATTTGTATGTGGAATGTTTGAAAATAAATGATAGTATTCTATTAACAGTATAACATAAAACAACAATCCACACAAATTAAAAGAAAAATAAAACCCCAAAAAAATAGAATTCCAACAAAAAAAAAAGTTAAACCAACGGTTCGAATATTCCTCCATTATTTCCTAAACAATATCCGAGTCGATTGCAGAAATCTACCCGGGGGTATTTTCTAGCACTTGAGGAGGAATATTCGCACAATTGTCAACAATTCTTTGCTTTAATTGTTGCGCAAATTTTCAGGCCTATTCCGCGAATAGATCTGTGTTTTGAGAAAACCCCACAAAAAAAGTCATTAGGAGATAGATCTGGCGATCTGGCTGGCCACTTGAAGGTTCCAAAACCACTCATAAGACGTTCCTGGAAAGTTTGTTTCAGGAACAGCCTTACTAACATGGCATTGTGTGCAGGGCAACCATCTTGTTGGAACCATACAGATTTCAGGTCTAAATTAGGATGAGCTCTAACAGTTGGCAATATATAATTTTGTAACTCGAATATTTTTGAGAACTAAAGATCCGTCAATGAAGAATGGTCCTATACACACACTACAGAGTACCCCCACTATTTTGATTTCTTTATTAAGCATTGTGTATAGTTATTATAGTAAGTAATATTGAACATTGATTCTCTATTAGCAATGCTTTCCAACACATACTGTATATCTTAGTTCATAATTATTCATGTTGACTTCCTGAGCTGTGTTAGTACATATATACTGGTAAGGGTGGGCGTTGTTGTTGGTACTTCGAACTTTGTGTGTGATCCTCTCCTGTTTCTTCACCATCTTCTTCGAAAGGAATTTTTTTTTTATGAGATTTTTATTCATCGAATATATATTATATGTTTGACTGTGTTTAAGGTTCTATATGTGTGTGTGTGTGTGTGTGTATGCGCTTGTGTGTGTCTATATAAATGTGAAAGTACTCTCTGGTTCGCTTCGTTCGCTTGTTTAGAAAACTTACAAACTACACTTGCATACTGATCATCGTGAATAAACATTGTATGTATCTCTGTATCATTCTATTCGTTATGCCTTTTTCTTCGTATGTGTCGATCTATCGACATGGACGTACGCATCATGGGGTATTTCCGGACATAATCTATTCTTTTATCTAAATGAATCTTTTCAATTGAATTTCTTCTTTTTCGAAAACGATTTTTCTGTTTGTTTATTATCACGCCGTTTTTGTGTTACCTTTTTATACCCAGTATATTTGTAAATATACAAGGTATATTAAGTTTAGTTCCGACTTTAGTAACGCTTGAAAATATTGATGGCAGAAAAATATTTTTGTTATAGGTGTTCATAAAATTACCTAATTAGTCAATTTTCGAATGTCCGTCCGTCTGTCTGTCTGTTTGTCCGTGGGTTGTGTGCTCTAGAGCAAAAAAGTAAGGTCAAGTTCGTTAATGGGCACAATCGGATCGTGTTTCCCCCCTGGCGGGGGGAAAATTTATATCTTTGAAACCGTAAGAGATAGAAAACAAAATTTTTAACGAAAAATCTTCTTCTCGTTAAAATAAACAACTTTTGTTTGAAAAATTATTTCATAAACTCAATAGTTTTCTCATAATTTGTGCTCAAAGTTGAAAATGAGAAATACAATTGATAGGTGAACGAAGGCATACATGTACATAGCATCCATACATACTATTTTTATACCCAGTATATTTGTAAATATACAAGGTATATTAAGTTTAGTTCCGACTTTGTAACGCTTGAAAATATTGATCGCAGAAAAAAAATTCATATTTTATAAACTTTGAATTTGTTCAAACATTGATATAAAAACTCAGTATATACTGGGTATTCAAACAATTAACTCAGTTGTTACATTACTTGTATTAACTGACTTCAAAAAAGGAGAAAAGGTTCATGAAAAAGGAAACGTATTGAGAACCTTTGGTATAGGAGTTCGTAAAATGTTTCCGAGATTGTCTGACTGGCTTTTACACTATAAAATATAAAATAGTGGACCAAACTATGGCAGGTAGTAGTTTAATAGTAGATTTGTATCGATTTCATTCGGTTTTCCATAAAATATTTCAAATGAAAGTTGTCAAAATTGTTCGAATAAACAATTTTTATTCAAAACATTTTTTTCGACAACAGAATGGATTTGGTGCAAATCAACTTTTTTGAGTTTTTGCAAATCTGATTTTTTGTGACCATTTTCGTGAAGTCTGTGAATGAAATATTCCCGGATCAAAATTTATTAAAGTAGAAAACATCAGCTTCAAAAGTGACGACGTCTTATGTTCAAAAATATTTAATGAAGAAGTTTCCAAAATGGTAACTGAAAATCTTCAAAATTCTTCACTATTTGGAAAATCCTACTGCAAATTTCTTTTGAATTGAAGTGAAGAAGTTGGTTTTTAGAAAAGAAAATGAAACTGACTGAATCTCTACACAATTTAAAATTTTATGTTAAGTTTATCCAACCAATTTCAATTTAATTTCCTATTCAATGAGATTACTCCTAATTCCTGTAAGAAACTGGAAAATTATCTCTAGATAAAATATTCCTGGATAAAAATTCATAAAAGTAGACAACATCAGCTTCAAAAGTGACGTGTTGTATTCAAAAATTCAACAGTAGATTGGTGCCAAATTCATTCGATCAAAAGCTATCAGTACCTTTATTACGAAAAAATCAGGAGGCATTGAGAGGAGATATGCTTCCTACATTTTTGTACCTGCACTACGAGTACTACATTCACGCGGAGCAGGGCATGTAGAAAACAAATCAAAATGTTACTGGTTCCCGTTGTTGCAATGGGTACTTAAATTTCTTCCAGTTTCTGCATTCCTCCTAAAAGAAATGAATAGTTGGCATATGATATGATCAATAGTCTCAGGTCAGGAACCGTTGAGGGAAGATATTCTGTAAATTTTTGCACATCATTCACAACTAGTTTCACATAAATATAGTAATAGTGAAAGATGTCCAAATATTTAGAAAACAAATCGAAGTCTTCGTGGCAACTATATCTGGATTGTAACGAAATTACAAAAACTGAAAAATTATAAAAATTTAAAATGATGTTACACTACAAAATAGTGGACCGAACTATGCCAGGTTGCTGGCCGATACTACCTACAGGTAAACGAATAGCACTTAAACTAAATACCGGAAAATTGGAATGAAACTATTTTTAGTGAGCATACTACTCGGCGTAGTTGTGATTCTACCGAACTACCGAGTTATCAAAAGTAATAAATTCCAAAATATTATGACACTATTCTTCTTCTTCTTTGTAGTACAAGTCTGCCCTAGCCAGCTATCGCCATTGCTGCCAGTCCGTCGCCACTTATCTCCAATTTCGCATTTACCACCGTGCTGAGTGCGCTTGCGTGTATCAAGGATCCTATAAACTATGTCGGCGGTAGTATAGCTACTGCCAGGACCTCCCTAGCCGGGCAGGTCACTGGTAAGACACCAGACTAAGAGTAACACTCTAGTCCTCCAGGTTGGGCGTAATTCCCCGACCCCGTAAAAAAACCGTTCAGAAATCCCAAGAATCAAAAGTCAGACTGATGAAACAATTAGTAAACGGTATAAAATACCATAAAAAATTAACTTTTCTCGTCATGTTCTATGTGACATGTTCTATTGTGACAGGTATATATTTATCAAACTTTCATACCAAGTAGTTATGATCTTGAATTGTATGTTTAAATAGTGAGTGTATGTGAACACCATGTAGAGTGTTAACACAATTTTTTTTACTGTATACTAAGCTAGTTAAAAAATGTATTATTCCCCCTCCGTTTCCCAGATGAAATGATAAGACGACGTACATGTCAAAAAACGTTTAGGTCAATTCTTCTCAATCAACTTGAAGCATCACAAAACAATGTTGTTTATATGGTTTCTAGGTATGGTTGGGAATGTGTGTTGTGTGTTTAATTGCGATCAACCAACGCGATTGACCTTTTTTTTCTTCTTCAAAACTACCATCCTTCTACCTACCCTCCTCCCATCTATCACCCATCACTCTCACACGATCTCATCAATCCCACACGTTTGAGAGACAACTTGTGTGTTTGATACACTTTTCTATGAAGTCATCTTTTATTCAATTTTACGGTCAAATTACACCTGAGTTGTATCACCTCGTTTGTGTGTGGATACTTCGTTCGTTTGTTTTCTTTTAACTGATTTTATTTGTTTTATGGGTTAAATGGTATTGCGTATGTATGCGTTTTGTTCAGAAATTGGGATAGGAATGAGGGCATGTTGTTCGTATGCTATGCTGGTAGTACACACTCGGCGAGAGCAGTCGAATGTCTCGGCGATACATTTGTAAGGCGAGGAGTCGCGAGTGAAGCTGTGTACACTATCGCTGAGTATTCAGCCGGTATACAGTTCTCGTGGGTGGCTTGGCCAAAACTTACGTTTGCATACCTGGAAAGTTAGATTTTTAAATTAAAAGCTACCGATTAGTAATTTTTTGATTGACACTATAAGAATAAAAAAAAAGTATTCATAAACTTATACAGTCTAATAAATATTGTAAGACTAATTGGTACCAGTCGAAGTGGTCTAAGGCGTTATGTCTGCGCAGTATGCCTACTTGGAAACTGGGAGATTATAGGTTCGAATCCCGACATCGGCAGTTTGTCAATTATTAGGGAAAAAAAGGTGCGGTTAATTGACTAAACTGTCGGCGTATGGACAAGAACGAAGTAACCGGCTATGCTTGAGAAGGTTTTCAGTTTCATTCACGAACTTCGGATGAATATCGGCATAGTTCCTATCATAATCGGCTGCAGCCGCATATCCTACCAATTCCTAGTCTATACACAAAAATTCCCTCCACTTCACTCACATCCTAAGGCATCACAATGGACCTTATGGTCGAAGTGTAGCCCGTTCAGAGCAGCCTCTAAAATCTATCTATCTAAGACTAATGAGTACAGTTAAAGTGGGTGATAGTTGAATATTTAAAAATGGCGGTTGAAAGTTGACCGAATGTAGACGAGAGAGTACTGAGAAGTGCTCGCATTCGCCACTCATTTCCTTTGACTCGTGTCAAAAAACATTAATGGAGCGTTGACGAGGAACGCCGAGTCGAGACAAAGCAGATCAAGCGTTGTGAGTACACTCACGTGCTTGTTATATCTCGCCTTGCTTCGTGGAGAGTGTACTGCCGGCACTAGATTTCCCTGCTTATTTAATTTATACTGCACACACTGCAAATTGCTGGTATAGATGACCACACTAAAGTTCCGCTCATTTTTCCAATTTTTTCTACTTGATTTGTACCTTAAGCCCCCTTTACACGGGCTCTGCTTGCGGCCAATACCTTTTAATCATGGTTGCCACCCGGTCACGTGACCCTATTACTGCTCTCTGGCGTAGACAAACCTGCCTAAGTTTGCTGACCGCCTGTAGCTTAACGTTGAAGCAGAAGTAGTACCCCTACACACGGAGACAGTGGAGGGTTAAATAATAGCGGCCATTACTGGCCTAGTACTACTGGCCGTCACTAGTGTCGCCGTATACAGGGGTCTATATTCATAAGATTTTTGGGAAAATATTTCCAATAAAAGTTGTTTATTTATAAAAACGAGTCAGGGACACTACTTTAGTGACCAAACCACAGAGTCTCATATCGAACGGAATTTCCCAAATAGAGCACAATTTGTTAGCTGCAATTATCTCTATCGGTTCAATTTAGAATTTCCGAATGTTTTGACATAACCATTAAAAAAATACCATGGAGTAAGTTGCGAAAGCCAGCAACACGTGAAAATTGACTTAAATTAGTTATTATTAAACTATAAAATTATTCAGAATTTAAAAGGAAAATCAAAGTAATAAAAGGGTTGTTAGGTAAATGAACGAAACGGGGACGGGAGGGGATGATAATAGGAGGGTTTTTAAATATATAAGATAAAATTGAGTGAAAACGTCTAGTTTGAATGAAGGGGTTGGTTCAAAGATTATATTGTAATTATGAATAATTACAATGCAAATAATACAATATTATTATTCATTATTAGCATTCCGTATCTGGATTCATTAAATATTAGGAAAAAAAAAACCAAGAAAACTAATTGAAATTAAATTAACCAATTTATAAACAAACAAAAAAAAAAGTGAAACTAACTAGTTAATTTGCTTAAATACCCGGTATATAACGAGTTTATGAAAAAAAGTTTCAAACAAAAATTGTTTATTTTTAAAATAGGATCATTTTTTGTCTGAAAATTTTTGTTCTATCTCGTACGGTTTCAAAGATGGATATTTACCCCGATAGCAGTGCACTTTTGTCCATTCACGAACTTAACCTTCCTTCGTAGCTCTAGAACACAGCCCTAAAATTTCAGCTTGTTATCTCTTTTCGTTTTTGATTTATCGTGTCTACAGACGGTCGAATATGCGGATATAGACTACTTAGGCCATTAGATGAACACCTATACCAAAATTTTTCTTTTGCGACCACTTTTTCAATCGTTACAAAATCCGCACTACACTTATACCCTGGTATACATTATATATAACCAAAAGGAGCTTTTCACAAGCAAGTGTATTTGCACGCGGTATAAAATTACGAGAAAGAAAGAGCTCCTACGGGCTCTTAAAACATACATTTTTGTGGGCTATACTTGAAACGATTTCGCCTTTTTCACTATTAGAACATGTTCAAGAAATTTCAGCTCGTTAAGTCGAAAAAGTCGAATGAGTTTATGAAAAAAGTTTCAAACAAAAGTTGCATGTTTTTAGAATAAGAAAACTCAGAAGTGACTTTCAGCACAAGAACATTTTCACTTGTTTATCTCTTTTTCATAAAATTAAGAGCAAAACGTCACTCACCCCCTCCCCTTTCCTCCCCCATTCCTCAACCCATCACTTTTCGAATGATAAAATGATCGTAATAATTTAGATACAACAATTTTCTTGACTTCACATTTCAAGATATAAATTATGTCAGACTTTAGAGCGAAGAAAATGTTTGAATAATCTATATGGAAAACTTTTACTCCCATATAATAATATTGTTTTTATCTGATTATACACTGTCTTACCTGTATAATACGTACAGGGTGTCACACCGCACGCCGTCTCACTCGTGCTAGCCTCCTTTTATTTATTACGAACGAAATTTTATGTTAATCAAATAGTTTTTCTTTTCTTTATTAATTAAAAATTCTTTTTCAATTTCATCGTATCGAATTCGTATCTGATCTCTTTTGTTGTATATTCGTCTGTATACCGTGTGCTAATCTTAAAGGGCTACATTGGTTTGAAAATTTCAAAAAATCTTTTATTTTTATTGTTTTATTAAATACGAAAATATAAAACAGCCTATGTTACTCCGAGGAGATGTAGCTTTCGGTAAAATTGGTTGAGTAGTTTTTGAGTTAAATCGTAACAAAAAATCAATCATCTTTCCTTGTTATACATAATAGCATTACCCGTCGCGGCTTCGCCCGCAAAAATTTTGTAACGCCCTTATAACCAAATAACATAATATTTTCTCCCGTTAAGGCTTGAAATACATTTGTTGTATGCACTGCCACCTATCGGCAAATTTTTTGAAGTACTCATGTTGTGCATACTGCCATCTATGCATAGCTTATTTAACACATTAGTTGCTTATTGCCATCTATCGATCTATCTTTGTTTTATAATATGTTTTCCGACACTTGCAACAAATATCATTATATTTGACAAATTATATACTAAAACCTTTCTCGAAAACCACTCTATCCATTGGTGAAAACATCATGAAAATCGGTGCAGTAGTTTTTGAGTAAATCGCGAACAGACAGGCAGACGCGGCTGGGGGACTTTATTTTATACTATGTAAGGATAGTACAATATGTCTAGAATATTCTCCTATAGTTTTAAGTCAATTAGGGTAAAAGTCTAGGAGATAGAGTCTTGGAAAGTATATTCAGACGCTTAGTTATTTCAAATGAAAACTTCAATCGCGTTTATCTCAAAACTGTATTTTTGAAGTCGGTTGACATTATTTCTCAAAAGTTAATGAACCGAGCTTGTTCAAATTTTGCACACTTGTTCAAGATAAGATTGATTAGTCCTTGAACGAAGGATTTTTTTTATCACAAGTAATTTTACAAAATAGTACTTTTTTGTACAAAACTCTGCCAAAAATTCAAATTTTAACTTTTTTTTCTTCGTCCAAGCACGAGCTATATATATTATACTAACAGAATAATTTAATTTCGTATGAATCACTAAAAATTCACTAAACGGTTGTTGAGAAAAAAATTACAAAAAGAAAAAAAAGTCTTTGTCACTTATACGGTCATAGAAGGAATTTCTTGAACTAAGTAAATATATTTTCTTCAAAATAATATACTTTGAGAAAGTGAGAAATCCTTGTTTTCATTAAGGAATTTGTTTACTTGAATATCTTTACTTGAATATTCAAGTAAAAAAATTCTTGAATGAAAACAAGGATTTCTTTCTCAGAGTATATGGTATAGAAACAAAACGTATATTTATTTTTGTTGATTTAAATTAAAGGTACATTCACTGCCAAAAGTATTTGTTGTTTCTTATTTAAAGTACTTTTGCCTCCAATTGCATCTCCCTAACATCACATCCTCCTTAAGCGTATCACATCCTCCAGCTTTGAGCATAAGCTCAATAGGCACTTCGAGCATGTAAATGGACGAAATCGAGATAATTTATCTATAAAAAAATTAAATACAAAAAATATCCCTTTTTTTAAAAAAACAACTCTTGTTTGAAACTGTTTTTTCATAAACTCAACAGTTTTGCTAAAATTTTAGCTCAAACATCTGTAGATACAAATATTTTGTATTTTCATACATCTATGCGTGCTTAGAAGTAAAATGGAATAATTGTATATGTAACTGTTTATTTTCTCGACTGAAAGGTTTCCCACTATTCGCTACTGCAAAAACCCCTTGTTACTCCTCAATAGTTCGAATAATTGAAGTTCTACTGTATTTGCATATTTGCAATCGATGAATAAAAATAATGATTGAAACCAAACCCAATTCCATTTGATTTTGTGAGGGGTCTTTTAACATAAACACACTGTAGGAAACTTCTTAAAAAACATGATATCAGTATTCAGAGTTGGAAAACAAGCTAACACACACAAAATACTCCTACAGTTTATGCAATGTTCATTTAGGAAAAAAAAATCATTACATTTTTTTATAAACTTGACTAGTTGAAATGAGTAAAGACATTTAAAAAAAGGGCACAACATACTGGTTAATGAATGAAACCAGTTGACTTTTCAACTACACTGGAAAAAAAACCCGACCAAGTGGGCGATAGACTTTCACATAAAGGATTCGTCACCCGCTGTTTAATTATTTTTACTGTTATGATGTTGATTATTCGATGATCCGATATTGGGGGATAATGTATCGACATACATGGTGTTTTGATTATTCCCTGACTACGGGAAAAATTCCCTAACCATTGGCAATGGCAAAAAACAATTTTTTGTCATCAATATGAAACACAAAAGTGGCGTTCGTTTTTTCAAAATAATTTATAATTGATTTGTCCTTTAATCATTCTGTTTTCGAAAAAATGCTTCGGATAACATTTGTTCATTATAAATTGACTAATAACTTTTATTGGAAACATTTTCCCGAATTCGGAAAATTTTGAAAAAAAGAGCACTACTTTTATGGGTTTAAGTACTACTAAATGGCGTTCCTTTCTTGAACTTTGGCAATCGATTTATTAATGTCGAATCAATTTGATTTTCGAAAAAATGTTTCAAATAAAAGTTGTTCGTTATAAAAATACTTACAACTTTTATTCTAAACTCTTTTTAGTTAACCGAATGGATTCAGCACAAATCAACTGTAAAATTTTGAGTTGATACTATCTTGAAAAAAAGTTATTTAAAATCGTAAATGAAGAAGTTTTATTTCCGATTTGTATTCCATGTTAAATCCAGTAAATTAAGATAAATTGAACTTAAAGAACCAATTGGAATACTTTTGGCTAGAGATGGCGTACAATTTAACGTCTAGGTTCTCAAGTATTTTTCTCATTTTCTCGAATTAGGTTCGCTTCTCCCATATATTGGCAATAGCTAGGAGCTTGCTTAACAGGTTTTCCTGAAGATTCGGATATTCGCGGTGAGATTCACCGAATATATGGTATCTGCTGTAATCGAGAGATTCGCAGTTAAAGTTGACGTGCTGGATGTTTCTTCGGTGATAATGCTCGGTGATGATTCCGGCCTTTCGAAGGGGTACCCATTCCTGTACATTGGATACTAATTCGAGAGACAGCCTCTTGCATGCATTATCAAAAAAATATTTTCCCGAGTTTTCGATGCGGTATATTTTCCCAGTGATCAAGTCGATCACTGATCAATGATCAGTCTTTAATCGAAAACGAAAATACTTTTAAAAAAAATTCCTCTGATATTTCTAGGATTTTATGGTTTTTTAAGTGGTTTTTCAACACCCTGTAGTAAAACATACGGAATGCTAAAAAGAAATATATTTTACTTAAAAAAAATATCTTTTTTAGTCATCGTTGGTTGTGTGTAGTAATGCTCCAAACGTTATAAATATTTAACAGGCAAGAAAAAAAAAATTTTAAAACCTCTTGTAACGGGAATTAAATATATTTTTATACCTTAATGGCACTGTGCTCAAATCAAAAAAGATCAAAGTGATTCTTTTTTCACAAACATTTTTGGAGCAAAAAAACATTGTAATTTCATAACAATTGAATTTTGAAAAGATTCTCTTTTTATGAATATAAAATGAATTATAATTTTAAATATTTTTTCTTTTGAAAGGACAAATATATATATATATATATATATATATATATATATATATGTGATGATTCAGAAACGGATGTTGATATGAGGTGGGGTACCAAAAACTCCGTCGGCCTGAAATTTTGTGTACAAACTTCAATCGAAACAATTTGTTTGATAATTCTTTGAGTAGTACAAATCTTCCAAAAACGAGAGTAATTTTTTCCTACTAAACCTTCTGTAAACTCACTTTAAACATAATTACAGGTGAAAATACACATGCCTTGTGTGTGCAAAAAAGTGCTACATGCCGATAATTGCCGAGTTAAATAATCGTCAAACCAAATGATGCCTGTAATAGAATACTGGAGCAATATTACCATTGTTGAATCTCCCAGAGAAGGAGCTCGCAGTGCTAGGGCATGCGAACTGCATAACATCATGATTTTTTGGATTTCAATTAGATCCGGTAATGTAGAGGGGGGATCTGCTTATTGAAATAGACATTTTACGTTCTATAACGTAACATAATTTACGTTCGGCTAATATATTTGAATCATATAATTTAAATATATTCATAGTTCATTTATTTCTGCTGTAAATAGATGGCTCTAGTATACCAAAAATTGGGTCATTTTTATAACATGGTCCATATAGAAATAGTGGAAGTCAGTGGTTCATTCAATTAATGTTCGCATGAGCAAGTCCATTAGGAGAAATAATTCATACCTACAATAATTGAAACTTCGAAAACGAAAGTCAAACAACCCCCATTTTGATTATTATCGACGACATAAAAATGAGGAAATAAAACTGTTTGATAGTCAAGAAAAAATTTGTTAAATACAAATTTAATGCAGATATTTCATGACATCTGTTACAAGATTGTTGAATTCCAAGGTCAAATCATTATGTTATGTGTTAACATATGTTTTATTTTTGAGAGTACATTGGACTAACTAACCCTCCTTACACACCATAGATATCGTCATTCACTCTTATTTCATTCCGTTGTTCTTGTTAGAAAGAGTACACGATATATTGAAATTATGTAAGAACAAGCTAAATGGACAATCTATATTCTATACAGTATTCGACACTGTTTTTGTGTTTTTTGTTTTTAAATGAATTCTTTTTAAAATAGTAATTACCAAAACAGTGTGGCTATTAAAAATACACTTTTGATCTCTATCTAATTCTAATTGTCAAAGAGTAAAATACGACTAGCTAATTTATACTGATGATGACTACTTTGTAGTCGAAATACGTATTTATAATATAAAAACTGATCTAAGTATTAAGGCGAATTTAAAATTTTATTTAAAAAATCTAGAGTTCTCATTAATTATCATTTGATAATCTAATAGAAAAAAAACAACAATTTTTTTTCACAGTGACACACTGGATTAAATTTGTAATACCTTTCGGATTGTATTTTATATCATATTTTTATATAGAAATTGCCGTATAGCATATATTAACATATTATGTTATAAAAAATTTATGAGACCAACTGACAAGTCGTCAGTTTTTGTATTTAAGATACTGCTGCATTGGTAACATATTTCACATGTTTTTAAATATGACACACATTTTATAATAATTATTTTAACATTGTAATAATATTTAGATGCCGTTTTATAGAAATCGTTAGGTTTTATTTCGGCAATATTAATAATTCCTATGTGAAATTATAAAAAAATAACAAATATCTTCAAAATAATAAATTAAATCTAGGTCATATCATGATGGACCAATTTGCAAAATTTTAGTCAGTCTTGTTCTCGCATCACGGCTAAACTTATTTTGGTGCGACTTTCACCAGATAAAATCAAATTTTGCCGAATATATAGATTAAGTTTTTTTTGTATGCATCAGTGCCCAAAGCTTACTCTTAAACGGTGCAAGATTCTTTAAATACAAAAAAAGTTTATCTCACAACTTTTGTTTAAAATCTTTTATTCATACACCTCCACACTTTTTGCTTGTCGGCTATTATTATGTACTAGCTGGCCGCACAGACTTCGCACTGAAATAGTACCTTAACTATTTGTTGTTTAAAAAAATGTTTCATACAAGAGTTGTTTGGTTTTAATAGATAAACATTTAAGCGAATTTCCTGAAAGTAAATAGAGCTATTGGTCCCGTCCCGATTTCAAAATTTTGCAAAAATTTCTTCAAATGTCCATCGATCCTACCTAGTAGATGTCGCAGCTCCTGTGTAACGAATTTTTTTTTATATTATTACATTTTCTCTATCTCGCACCGTTTAAAAGTTAGGTTTTTAGCGTAGTTGCCACGTGGGGCACAGATACATGAAATGCAAATTTTATATAACTACAATATTGTAAGTATTTATAGTGAGGGTATGTGAACATCATGTATTCAGAGTGAATACTGAAACTGAACGATAGTATAGAGAAATGTGAATAATTCAAATCAAAACCCCAATGTTATACAGAATTTGTGTCTCCTTCATTCGGTTTTCGGAAAAATGCTTTGGATTCGAAAGTGGTTCATTATATTTATACCTTAGAAGCGCGTTCAAACATACAAAATCGCCATATTATATATACAAGATATAGAAAAGGTATCGTTGAGTTTTCAACGGGTTTTCGTTTAGTAGTAAAAACATACAAACAAAAAAAACTGAACTACAGTTACGATTTGATTCGTTCCATTCGAATGGATTTAATCTAGTTTCTAGTAGTAATACGAATAATATATATGTTGGTAACCATCGAACCGATCCTCATTATATTAGAATCATAACATTGTGGAATTTGTAGATGTTATACATGATGCAAGATATTGTTGTATGTGGTAGGAAGGGGAAGTGTGAGCTGAGTAGGGATAGGTTGGGCAGAGGGGGGAACCGTATCATCAACACATATTCAATAACGCATACTATTTCAAATATAGAGAAATTCACATTATATATTAGAGATTGGATTTTAATGGTGCAAAGTTTTTAATACAATTGTTTGTTTACTGACCTATCTTAATAGAACTTATCAACCGATTCAATTCACAAATTCATTCATTTTCATTGAATTCTTTCAAATAATCTAAATGATTCGTTTGATATCGTGTGTGTATTAACTAACCCCTTCAGTATTGTCAAATCATTTTACTGTTTTTAAATGAATATTTTGAATTCCGTTTCTCGTAGAGCGTAATTAATTTTAATTAAGTTGAGTTAATTAAAAAAGAAAGTAAATTAATTTTTGATGGCAGGGCTCGCCATTTGGATCTGTCAGCAACACTACCGAAGGTGTTAACGTCGTCTTCCCATGTACGTCTAGGTTTACCTTCGGGAATCTATTGTCTGGAATCCGCACCCGAATTTCCAAACCAGGGAAGTTGTGAGTTCTGGATAAGTCAGGAGGGATTCTACTTTGAGGCAATCCGGATGGTTTGATTTCGCATTCTGTCTCGTCTTGTTCTTTCCTCGACTTGTCTGAGGTATTTCTGTAGCCTGTGCTTGCTGGCCAGGGTCCATGTTTCCACACTGTGAGTGTAGGGCGGAAGATAGTCTTAAATACCTTGGTATGCTTGGAGGTATCTTTCTTGTTAACGAGTCCTCCGCTTATGGAGTCTCGTCTGTTTAAATGTTCTTAAGCCATTATTGCTCCCAAGTATTTGAAGGTGGGCTTGTTCAATGCCCTAGTTGGTGAGGGTGGATTGTCATGTCTCTGCGTTGCATTTCTTGGTTCTAAATGTTGACATTGAACTGACGAGAACTAACAGTTTTGGCAAAAATTGTAAGAGACCATCTCAATTTTTATGGAACATAAGTGAAATATCAATAAACAACACTTGCCAAAAAAGTGAAGAATGAACACAATTTTTACTTATCTATTCCAACAAAAAACTTATTTTTTCTTGCTAGTATAGTAACTTGCCAATGATGAAAAATGAAACGAGTGAAGGGTTAAGGAGGCGGGGTGGGGGATTGAAGGGTTGGTATACCTGAGAAGACTGACAAAGAAGGGAAATATCATTTTTGCAAAAGAACATGCTAATCGACAGCAGTGCTTTATCTATTCGGTTTTCGAAAAAATGCTTCGAATAAAACTTGTTCACGATAAAAATTCTAACTGTTAAATTTTGAACTAAATAACGTTACTCTTTATGTTCATTATACACGCTGTACTTTTGAGTGGAAATAGTAGTGAGTATCTTGGGGGACACTTTTAATTAATAATATCAGAATTCAAACAATTTTTAAAGTAATTCGTAAAACTTATCGATTATACCGAAGAGGGCACATAATAATAAACCAGAGATTAGGGATAGTTTTTATTTAGCAGTGATTTTGCAAAAATAAATAGGGAATATGCATGAAAATTTTTTTTCACATTTATTTTCAGAATATGAAAATAATGTTAATACTGTAATAATATTTAAAAACGAAATTAAAATCCGACAAATATCAAGGAAGCTATAAGCTTTTAAAGATTATTATCTGTCTCTTTCTTGCAAAAATACTAAAACCGGAGTTTTACGTGTATTTTAAATGGTGAAAGTGTAATATGACGTCACATAACATATCAAGAGGGCTATCACCCTCTTTGTCTAATCGGGAATTTCAATCATTCATATCTCACTTATTTTTAAAGTTATTTAAAAAGTAATTTTACTTTGATATTTGTCAAGTAAACATGCTTCAATTCAAGTGAAAAAAAATTTTCATGTATATTCCCTATTACATGGTTAACGGTTAGAGCATATTTTGTTTTGCTTATATTTTACAAATACATCTCTGAGAGTACACACTGTACTTTTGAACATGTATATTAGAGAATAAAAATATATGATATTACGGAAATAAGAACTATTGAAAAATGATTCTTCGTAGCTATAGAAAGAAAGGTATTATTTATTAGTTGAGTTGGTGATAGTTGAACATTTGAATGGCAACATCAGGACGTTATTTAAAACGACAAACTATACTGTCACTGTCTCTGTCTGTGTCTGGTGTCTCTCCACTTAACTAGTTTTGTACGAACAATTCAAATAAACATCATTTCTACTTGTTTTTTTTTTTTACTTGATATTTTTATTTATCAAATATCGTCTTTCTGTCTTGACATACAATCACTTTACTTGTACGAATAAGTACCGCATGGCTTACAAAAATATTACCTCTTCAGTGTTTAAATCCCTGTTCTCGGGCGCCAATGTAAGGAGTGAAAGTTCCAAGTAAATCTAAAACCTACTCTACAAATAAACGTTTATATTTGCCTAATAAATAATGATCAGTTTGTTAGTAGTTACCGTGGTAACTCAGGGAACTGCAGTACACTACAAGCTCATTCGAAAATTTCATTTTGTACATTTTCAATATTGATTTTATTTTCGCAAAATCCTTTGCGAACTTTGTCTATATGAAGTCTATGCATTTCCTCTTATGGCTGACAAGCTTTCATCGTGCTTTTTTTCTATTTTTGTCAACGATCATCCTCCAACATTAATGAATATAAAGATAAAAATATAATCAATATGGAAGACATGATAGTTACCGCTAGCTAGAATACGCAGTTCGTTAAAGAAAGATTTTAGTACTTGAATAGATATAGTATTTTTCTAACTATTAGAAGATTTGACTCAATTCCGATCGAGACGCCATAACAGATTTGGCAAAATTTGTGTACTTTATTCACTTTTTTTGGATTTTGTTTCAATATCCATTGAGAAGGGAAAAATAATCTCTAAACACAAGGAAATTTTGTCTATACTCATGAAATATTCTTGAAAAAAAAAGAAGATTTATATGCGCACTTTATGGTACGGATTCCTTTAGTGTATACAGCTCACCAAACTCGCACCTCACCGATTTATTATGTTTGTCCAGCCAATTGGTAATACAGTACTTCCAGTTGTCTACATTCTAATAATATCCACAACTGCAAGTGTACTTTTAACCAACTAAATCAGAAGAAAAAGCTCCCATTTGTTTCCACCTTAAGTAACCATTATGCTCATGAAGGATTATTCCAGCCAATCAGTGAAAGTATACCTCCAGTGGGCTACATTCGAATATTTAGCACTGAAGGTATGCAATCACTAACTAAACCAGAAGAAAAAGCTCCCATTAGTTTTCACCTTAAGTAACCATTATGCTCATGAAGGATTATTCCAGCCAATCAGTGAAAGTATACCTCCAGTGGGCTACATTCGAATATTTAGCACTGAAGGTATGCAATCACTAACTAAACCAGAAGAAAAAGCTCCCATTAGTTTTCACCTTAAGTAACCATTATGCTCATGAAGGATTATTCCAGCCAATCAGTGAAAGTATACCTCCAGTGGGCTACATTCGAATATTTAGCACTGAAGGTATGCAATCACTAACTAAACCAGAAGAAAAAGCTCCCATTAGTTTTCACCTTAAGTAACCATTATGCTCATGAAGGATTATTCCAGCCAATCAGTGAAAGTATACCTCCAGTGGGCTACATTCGAATATTTAGCACTGAAGGTATGCAATCACTAACTAAACCAGAAGAAAAAGCTCCCATTAGTTTTCACCTTAAGTAACCATTATGCTCATGAAGGATTATTCCAGCCAATCAGTGAAAGTATACCTCCAGTGGGCTACATTCGAATATTTAGCACTGAAGGTATGCAATCACTAACTAAACCAGAAGAAAAAGCTCCCATTAGTTTTCACCTTAAGTAACCATTATGCTCATGAAGGATTATTCCAGCCAATCAGTGAAAGTATACCTCCAGTGGGCTACATTCGAATATTTAGCACTGAAGGTATGCAATCACTAACTAAACCAGAAGAAAAAGCTCCCATTAGTTTTCACCTTAAGTAACCATTATGCTCATGAAGGATTATTCCAGCCAATCAGTGAAAGTATACCTCCAGTGGGCTACATTCGAATATTTAGCACTGAAGGTATGCAATCACTAACTAAACCAGAAGAAAAAGCTCCCATTAGTTTTCACCTTAAGTAACCATTATGCTCATGAAGGATTATTCCAGCCAATCAGTGAAAGTATACCTTCAGTGGGCTATATCAGAATATTTCGCACTGAAGGTATGCAATCACTAACTAAACCTGAAGAAAAAGCTCCCATTTGTTTCCACCTTAATTAACCATTATGTTCATGAAGGATTATTCCAGCCAATCAGTGAAAGTATACCTCCAGTGGGCTACATTCGAATATTTTGGACTGAAGGCATACAATCACTAACTAAACCTGAAGAAAAAGCTCCCATTTGTTTCCACCTTAAGTAACCATTATGTTCATCAAGGATTATTCCAGCCAATCATTGAAAGTATACCTCCAGTGGGCTACATTCGAATATTTTGGACTGAAGGCATACAATCACTAACTAAACCTGAAGAAAAAGCTCCCATTTATTTCCGCCTTAAGATCATAACAAACTTGTGTAGAACCACTTTGTATTGAGAAATGGTGATTATATTCCAGCTAATTCCGTATCAAAATCTACACAATAAAATTATAAACGGAAATTGTTTTCCTAAGAACAATAATTACACTTGAACAAACATCACCTTTTATATTTATTGCCAATATAACAAAACAAATTATTCATAGAACGGAAAGCTTCTCTGTGTATCTACGAATGAACTTATGAAAAAAAAAACAAAACAGTTTTTTGCATCAAAATTTGATTGAAGTCGAATATGTCCATTGATGCAAAATTATTCTAAGCCAATGAATTGCAAAAATTTATATTCGATAATATATATATTTTTATATGCTCGTTTGATCATTCTACGAACAAATTTTTTTCTACCCTCCATTCGAGTTCAATTTTCTCGGTATGACAATTGTTTTGAAATGAAAATATAAAAAAATTGATTTTCCTTTCGGAATTTTCTTTTGTATAAAATTCCAGTAGAATATAACGGATGCAAGTAATAATATTCGGATCAAAAGTGGCCTGAATTACCCAGTCAAGGTATGTCAAGGATTGTAAAGTCAGTATATTCCACCCTAAAAAATCATTTAAGCTTCCCCGTTTTATAATTGAGCAAGTTTTCTTAGAAAAAAAATTTTCCAGGAAGGGTTAGATCTAGAAATGATAGTTGAGTCGTCGATCTAAAACGAATGGAATCGGGCCCGTGTCTCCTATTACCGAAAATCTGTAGCAGGGAATCGCATGACCATGCAAAGCTGAAAATTCAGGAAATTGATTATCACGAAATAGGTAGAGAATTGGTACTAATAGAATTGATTAGGTCATTTTCCTTTAGATAGCCCTGGGCGGGCTACACTTCGACCATAAGGTCCATTGTGATGCCTAAGAACGTGAGGATGTGAGTGGAGTGGAAGGAATTTTTTGTGTATAGACTAGGAATTGGTAGGATATGCGGCTGCAACCGACTATGATAGGAACTATGCCGATATTCATCTGAAATTCGTGAAGGAAACTGCAGAAAACCTTCTCAAGCATAGCCGGTTACTTTATTCTTGTCCATACGCCGACAGTTTAGTCAATTAACCGCCCTTTTATTTTCTTTAATAATTGAAAAACTGTCGATGTCGGGTTTCGAACCCAGAACCGCCCAATTTCCAAGTAGGCATACTGCGCAGACATAAGGCCTTAGACCGCTCGGCCACTTGGACTGCTTTTCCTTTAATACTATGATCTATTCACATGATATCTCATAAACCGTTCACCAAAGTCGTCAAATAATTTCGATTTTCGGGTCTTAGGTTCAAATTACCTTACATAGCTAATTTCATCAATTATTTTTCGATTTTACACGCGAGAAAAATTAAGTTGTGAGCGGTATAAAAGATATTGTATAAACTCGGTCAGAGAATTTCATAAGACCATTTTGATTGCCACTCTGTGCTAGGTCCTCGAGTGAAACTCATCCTCTAGAAGCAACGTAATTGAAACTATAGACCACCGACCACGAAAAACGCCTGAAGATTCTCTGTCGGGATCATTTTTGCATAAGGGTGGTAATACTGTATATTATATAACAAATATGCAAAATAAAATAAAAAATTGACAAACTAACCCTTTATAACAATATCAAACTACCCCTTTTAACAGAAAATGTATCAAGTACTTTTTAAAATGTATAAAAATCAATTTTATGAAAAAAATAAATAAAATTCAACCTGTCATATCCATACAATTTGAATACTTCCGATATAATTTATTACACTTTGGGAGATTTGATTTAGGGGGGGGGGGTACAATTGTTAATAATGACGTAATAATAAAATAATTTTTCTAATTACAGGTATCTCATACATGAAAGGGGCAGATTTGAAAACGATTGCACCACGATGTGGCAGCTAGACATTTTCCTGGTCTGGATTGCATTAGCCACCGGGCTAAGTATCGTGTCAGGTGCTGGTGACATCGTCAAAAGTTTCAACGACACCACCGTTGAGAAATTTAACCATTTAGTGGTTGATCGAAACACTGGACGTGTTTATATTGGGGCAGTGAATCGTCTATATCAATTATCACCTGATCTAGACCTAATCATATCAGAAATAACCGGACCACAGAATGATTCCGTGGAATGTTCGATACTGGATTGTCCGCCAGAGAAAGTGAAGAAGCCAACAGATAATTGGAACAAAGCGTTGGTGATTGATTATACAACGACACGTTTAATATCCTGTGGAAGTTTATTCCAAGGGATTTGTTCAGTACGAAATTTGCATAACATATCAGATGTCCAACAAGTATTACAAGAAGCTGTGGTTGCGAATAATGCAACGGCATCCACAGTTGCATTCATTGCACCAGGTCCTCCCAATCCACCAGTGACCAAAGTTATGTACGTGGGTGTTACATTCACCGAGAATTCGTTATACCGTTCGGAAATACCCGCGGTCAGCAGTCGAAGTTTGGACAAAGATAAAATGTTTACAATTGCTCAAACAGCGGTCACAACTGGCACACGTATGTTTGTAAATTCGCTAGCGCGTGAACGATATCCGATCACATATGTGTACGGTTTTAGTTCGGAATCGTTTAGCTACTTTTTAACGACCCAGAAAAAGCATATAAGCAATAATTCGTATATTTCGAAATTAGTTCGAGTCTGTAACGATGATGAGAATTATTATTCGTATACGGAAATACCGATTGAATGTGTGGGCAAGGAGAAAAATTATAATTTGGTACAAGCTGCGTATGTTGGTCGAGCTGGTTCCGATTTAGCCGCTGAATTGGGTATCACCCCACAAGATGATGTCCTGTATGCAGTGTTCAGTGAAAGTGATACACCTCAATCAAATTTACCGTCTGATAATTCGGCATTGTGTGTGTACTCGTTGAAATCAATTCGACGCAAATTTATGCAGAATATTAAAGAATGTTTTAGTGGTAAAGGAAATCGTGGTCTGGATTTTATTTCACCGAGTCTTCCCTGCATATCAACCGTAAGTTTATCATTTGTTTTCAAATTAATTTTAAGGTATTCAATCTTGTCGATTTTGATTTTCTACGCACATCTAAAATGTAAATGGAATCCATTTTTATCGAATTTATTCGGTTTTCGAAAAATTTTTTAGAACAAAAAATTGTTGTAGTATTTTTCTTTTGTTTGAAATATTAAGTCGAATAAATTCCTGTTATATCAACTGTAAAATTTTAGTTTATTATGTTACAGTCAAAAGTAAAAAAAATTGAACCACTTTAAGTAGTACTGTTTGTAATATAGTACATACACTCCCGTTCATAAAAATTCAACCAGTTGAAACATTCTAAGTGTTATTGTACGTAATATACATATATTTAGTAATATATACGCTTAGAATGCGATTTAGTGGTGGTTCAATTTTTATGAACGGGAGTGTACATAGAAATGCTTAAATTGAATCAGTTGAAACATTCGAAGTGTTACTGTATGTAATATTATACACATATTTACTAATATATACACTTAGCATGTGACCTATTGATTCAAATAAATTGGATTCGAGTGTACATAAATTTTGAGTACGACAGTAGAATTACTGTTTCAAATATTTTGTATTTGAGTGTACAATCAGTTAAACAAGTAGCGTTTTTTTTTTCCAAATTTTACAATTTTGGGTCGAATCTATTCGGTTTTCGAAAATCAATTTCTATAATAAAAGTTGTTGGTAGCTTAATAAGGAACGCCTGTTATCCCAAACATTTTTTCACAAAACCAAGGGATGCGGCACAAATCGACTGCAAAAATTTATAAAAAATGAACATCACTCATTGAGACGCGATAATTTATATCCTATTGTTTAACATAAATCCTATTTTTTTTTCAGTCCTTCCTGAAAATCCAAATTCCTTGTACGCTCCCAAATGAAATTTTATGAAAAAAAAAACAAGAAAATTAATACGAACTCAACTGAAGTCATCAACTGAAATATATCATTGAAAACATCTTAAAAATTGAAATGAAAATTCTGAAAACTTCTTCGAAACAGCTCAAACGAACTGAACATAATTTGTAATTCGATTTCCAATAAAATGTTACAAACTTAAGTTGTGATAATTTTGTGTTTTAAAAATTTCAGCATTCATTTGTAAGAAAAAATTGTCCATCACAACAAAAATGAACAATTATTTTGATACCTACTTTGGATATTAAATAAATTTAGGTCGAGAATACACATGCCAGTTTGTTCATGTCAGTGAGAATGGTTATTTGACTGTATATATTGTTATCTTTAAGGACGTTGTATCCATAAAGCCATGTTCAGTTTGGCAACGTTGTATTCATATATATTCGCAGTTTGAAGATTTTAAAAATCGATTTTTTTTTATTGTCGTATTAATATGTCCAGAATATTCTCCCAAAGTCTTAAGTCAATTAGAGTAAAAATCTAGGAGATAGAACCTTTAGATGTATATTGACGCAGATGCTTAGCTATTTCACCTGAAAACTTTAATCGCGTTTTTCTCAAAACTCTATTTTTGGAGTCGGTTGACATAATTTCTCAAAAATTAATGAAACGAGCTTGATCAAATTTTACACACTTTTTCAGATTAGATTTGACTAGTGCTTAGACGAAGGATTTTTTTTTAAATTAACTAATTTTACAATACGTGGTGCAAATTATACCAAAAATAGGACCTTTTTGAACAAAACTCTGCCAAAAATTCAAATTTTCATTTTTTCTGCCTTCGTCCAAGCACAAGCTATATATATATCTACTAACAGAAATAATTTGGTTTTTTAATTTCGGATGAATCTACCATGAGTTATTCTGGGAACTTTATTCTGAGGGGTCACAGGAAATGAGGTCCCTGAAATGAAAATTTCACAAAATACTTGTCAAATGTTGATCTTTGATATTATAAATAAATATTTCATTTATTATATTAGAAAAAAATTAGCGAAAATGTGCTTTTTTTTAGCCTTCGAAACCCATATAACAACCCCTTAAGTATTTTAGTCATTCTATCACTAACACATCGTAAATACATTCCTTTTTATACCATATATATATAGCGACTGTAAGTCTCCTAACGTATCTTTTATTAATGAATGGGATACCAATTTTTCTCGAAATACCACTGAATATTCTCCGTAAGATTAGGAAAAAGATTTTTCTTCACAATTTCCTAAAGAAAGAATTGTTATGGGCTTTGGATTAAGTGACTGATCCATCGTCCTTAAGCATTATATTTCTAGGTCATCCTCATCATGTTTCAAATGTATCAACCGTTATGTAATAATTTATATCAGTTTAGAAAAACTATACCAGGAAATGTTAATACTATTATTGTCAACTGACCGGGTGAGTGTGGGTGAAGGGGGGTGGGGATCGGTTGGTTTGGTGGATTGAACAGTGTGAAAGGGGTAACAAAAAGCATGTGATACATGAAATCGTATATTGTGTATATTGAACGATGGCCATTGGTTGATTATATACGATAATGAAATATTTTAGAATTTTTCCAATTTTCCACTAATTTATTTTATTTTTTCCAAGTGATACAAAAATTTTTTTGTATTATTTATTTTTTAATCTAATTTTCTTTTTTTTTTTGTGTGTCGTTGTTTCGATGTTTAAATTGAAAAACGATATTAAAACCATTCGAGACACAACATTTTTTTTAATCAATATTAAATGTGTCACCGTATTATTTGTTTTTTGTGTACCAAATATAAGGCAGAGAATATACATGCTATTTATCGTATGCCATGACACCTAGTGTAGGTTAGAGGTTATTGAATCCAACTTTGCATCGAATGATACGTATTGCCCACGATTCCAAAGGAAAATTGTTTGTTTCTCGAATTTATTTATTATTAGACCGACTTTTCGAAGGACCATAAGTAATTCCCCGCAGGTAAGGCCAGGTTTTGTGATAAGAAAAGCAAGGTTCAACCCAAGATCATAAATTGTTCGGCTTAGAATGTATAGTTTAAACGACCCCTTCCCCCGCATCCCAAGAAACGTCTTATCTATAATTATATACTCTGATGATAAATAAAGTTTCAAAAATGGTCCATATTTCTCGCCAATACTCCAACCTACAAGTAGTAAAACATATTTAAGCTGAAATTATAGCAAAACTATTCAGTTTATGAACAAAAGGTTCAAAATTATTTTCCTATCGATCATCTATGTCGATCTTGACGCACTAAATTGTCACTACAATCTCGATTTTTTCATGTCAAAACGTCAATATTTAAACCCTCAGGGGTCTTCCATCCATAGCGACTCTGCCGTCGGCGATACCGGCATTTCTACCGCCTGCAATTTAATCAAATCGAGCCTTCCATAAACCGTATGATCCAGCATTTTTGCCGTTCGTTTCACCGACGGCAAAGCCGCTGAATGTCAAAGAGTTCACAAACCTCACCTGAGAACACAACTATTAACTTAAAAAGATGCATATAAATCGAATCAGTTGTTCTCGAGTTATAAGCTCACTAATGGACAGACAGGCAGATATACGTAGCGATTTATATACGTCAGGATAAGTGTATAAAAATGTTATGAGTCCCTGAATCTATGAAGGCTGTGGACCTGTAATACATTTAAAATGAGATGCATTCAAAAAATATAAGAATAAGAATATACAAGTTCTAAAAATATTAAGGATTCCTGGATCTGTACAAACTAAAGACCTGTATAATACATTTAAATGAAATTTAAACAAAATAATTGTAAATATATTGATTGGCTTCGTCGTTCAGAATGAGAATTACGATGATTGTGAGTGTATGGAGTATTCAGTATAGAACAGTACGAATGGAATGCCCTTCATCGTGAATACCTAGTGCTAGGCTAGTGCTATGTTGTGTGTTTGTATACATATAACATACAAAAACTAGCATCGAACAGTCAGTGTACCCATCTATAAAAGAGTGGTACACACGGGCAAAGCAGCAACGTTGAACGTATTGCAAGTAGTAAACGAAGCAAACAGAGCATGGTGAAAAGAGAATTGAAACGACACGACAACACTGAACACGATAGAATATAGATGACGAACAAATAATTGGGTGTAGTAGGATAAAGATAGCATGCTGGCTCGGTATTTAAAACAAGGATAGCAGCTATTAAAAAGTATTCAGTTTATGAAAAACGGTGGGAGAAACTTACTTGTGTATATGTTGTGTGTATACTCATATACTGTATACGTACAAATGTCTGGGATATTATATTGTGAAAGTGTGCTTGTAAATCCAATGCTTGCTAGCTAGCTAGTCTCTACTCTAACTCTACCATAGGGCACGTGTTGTTTTTAACTCGAAACTTTTATTTATATTTAATGTCTTTGGATTAGATGTTTACCATATCATACCACCAGGTGGTGGGCTTGGACTGTTGTGGTTCATCACATACCATCCATGCTCTTTTTCTCGATTCGACGAAAATCGATTTTTATAACCTTCAAAAATACATAAGATATTTGTCAGTGTATCGTTCTAAAATGAGATAAATTCACAGTCCTGTCAGAATAACAACTTTCGAACACGCCCTAATTGATGAATCATTCATCTATCTACCTCTGTTCATTGTGAATTCTCGATTCGACAAAATCAAAAATGTTACATTTCCCTATAATTCTGAAGCAAATTTGACCAAGTCTTTCAAGTTACATTTTTCGAACATACCCAACGCCCTAATACATTGATGAATACTATTTTTGTCGTTATTTCTCGATTCATCGAAAAATCAATATAAATTATTCAGAATATCGTCATAATCCTTTCGAAACAACAAGTTTCGAACACACTCCCCACCCTAATCTTATCCTACACTGTTAATTATCCTACATTCTATACAGGAATCTGACGCATACGTTATAAACCTTTATGATTCTGTGAAAATTTTTTTGCATGAAATTTATAGCCTATAATAACCTTCCTCAATAAACGGGCAATCTAACGCAATAAGAATTTTTAGAATCGGACTTGTAGTTCCTGAGATTAGGGTGTTCAAACATACAAACTCTCCAGCTTCATAATATTAGAATACATGAGTAAAATAGTAATAAACAATGGCTGAAAAAAAAAGAAAAATAAACCAAACTTTTACTTAAAAAATTTTCTAATTTTTTACTTATGAACTCTATTTATTATAGAAACAGGAAATTTTTGCTAGATGGAAATCTAGCAAGACGGAATTTGAAATTTGCTAGATGGTCTTGAATATCTCGGTAGCGAAACTACAAAATCAATATTTATTTAGATTAAAAAAATCCATATTGAGTGTATTGGCATTATTTTTTACATAAAAGTAAAGTCTTGGAACGATTTTGCGGAAATAACATCCATATCGAAAATATAAATTTTTGAATCGAGTTCACAAGCCTTATATAGAGGGTTTGAATGACCTTATAAACGGAATATTGATTCGGCATGAACTACATTAATTTTGAAATATTACATTCACTCTAAATATGTATTGTAAGTGAATGGTTTTTGTTATGTAGCATATAAATCGTAGTGTCCCTTTTCAAACCTCGCCAACCGTATATTCGTCTATCTCAGTCAACAGCACGATAAGTCTTCTAATACGTATGTGTCTATGTGTATATATGTATGTATGTATGTGTGTATGTATGTATGTATATATTTATGTATGTATGTATGTATGTATTCAGTCAGGGATCATAACACCAACCACAAGTAATTGAAGCTCCAAATAGAGTTTTAAGAATGAATATCCGTTATATTCTTGAACAGAACGAATAACACAACAAGTTGAGATTTCATATCTACATTTGTTTAAATTTATTATTTACAATAAATATTTTTGTATTGTGTTATTAGTTAGCGTATGTGTGTCTACTCAGAGCTCTACTCTGCCCAGTTCACTTCAGCTCAGTACAATGAATTTTTATTTAATTTTATTATTATTTATGATGATAAAAAAAAACCAATCCAAGTATCTATTTACACGACACCGTTCTTTTTCCATTTCTATGACGTTATTCTACATGTTATGTTTAGAATCAAATTCAAATGTATTGAACTTTATGCGCACGTAAAGGTAACATATTTCAAAGTAGATGGGCAACTAATTTTAACTATATTTAAAAAATGACCATTACTTGGAGGAGAAATTTTATAGAGATTTCATCTCATAATCTTATAAGCTAAACAAGTATGTAAAATATTTCTCTGACAACAAATATCAGACAATAACAGCAACATATCATGGTCATTAAATAATAAAAGGAAGAAAATATTTATTATTCTCTGTATTAAAAGGACAAATAGTTTTTTTATTATGTAATTACAATATCCTTTCTTATTTTACACTTGAAATTTGTATAATATTGCTACGCCTACTATAATAAAAATAATTAATGAAGACCAACATTTATATTTTACGATCAATAGAAAGAGATTGAAATATAACAATATAAACTTATAACATAACTCAAAAAACTATATGATCGATTATACCGAAATTTTGCTCACTTTAGAATAATCTACGACAATCTGAAAATCTTGGAAAAAAAACAAAATTATTTTAATCTTTTTTTGAACATTCAATTTTCTTTGCATTTAGAACTTGGTTAGCTTTAGAGATCTTAAATTTCATGGATATGATGTCCCAGATTAATGCAAAGAAATGTTCTCTGACAAAAATATCAAGAAAGTTTTAAACTAAATTGTGTTGAATTTTAATTTTCGACCCCAAGAAGTTTTTTTAATTGTTTACAAAGATATGAAGCATTAAAAAAAAAACTGATTTGTGCATTTCACGTGTAAACTACATGAAACATTATTCGCACGTTATCGTGTAAATAGACGCTTCATGGATAAAAAAACATTGGCTTCAACCTTGTAGCTAAATAACTATCAAAAAATATTTCTTTTGTTCCTCAATTTGAAACACTAGGATATTTTTTATTTATTTATTTAAGCATATCAGAGATTCAGTCCCAGACGATGATAAATTTGAACCACACTGTACATTAGAATTTATCAGGTGATCCTCAAAATTCCCCGAATTGAATGTTGGAAGTTAACAGGAATTCATCCTAGTCGCAATAATCTCAAAGGTTTTCCGACCAAAATTAATCAGAATTCAATAATAGGCTTTAATAATAGGAGCGGACAACGGGGTCGGATCGACCCTTTTTCCTTTTGGATGGTTTGCCAAACATAAACATCTCGTGACTCGTAGAAAAAGTGTACTATCAGCTCTAAAAGTGGGGAAACTTTTGCTGTCGATTTGTGCCGAAATCATTCGGTTTTCGAAAATGTTTCGAATAAAAGTTGTTCATTATAAAAATGCTAACAACTTTTGATTTAAGCATTTTTTTTTTGAAAACCGAATGGATTCAGCACAAATCAAGTCTCTGAAAGGTAATCGAAAAATTTGTAGTCATTTCCACATTTTATCAAAGTTTGCAGAGGAATTCAATGCGAGTTCTTGAGAAATTTAGATGCCTATGAAAAAAGATGTACCCAAAAATTTGTAGTAAATTAGATACTATATGCACAAGTTTAAATTTGGCAATTCAAAATCGTTAACTTAAATAAAAAATGGCATGAGGTATTTTTTTATCATAATTAAAATAATTTGTTAATTATCAAACACATTTTCACCAGCTTACGGAGAAAAAATTTTTTTTTTTAAATTTAATTGTCATAAAAATTAACACCACCGAAAAAAAAACCCGCAGAATAAATAAAAATTATAAACACATTTTATTGTTTGAAACAAAAACAAAATTATCATTATATTTTCATGTATAATGCCCCCCCCCCCCATTACAGGCGGCGGGGTTCACTATTAAAAGAAAAGCGAGAAAAAATGGAAATGAATTAAATCAGACCAATCAAAATAAATAAAATTTGTTACATTAATCTGTATACAATAATGATGTTATTGCAAAATTTATCTGTGCGTTTATTTCTCCCGCTAATGATGTACAAAAAACTAATTCATAAAATAATTTTATAAAACATTTATAATACAGGGTGTATCATTTAAGATACTCCCATCATTGGTGGTACTATGGACCACACACAAGTCCATGCCATTTTTTTAATTTTATAATTGATTTGTACCTTATTGATTCGGTTTTAAAAATACACTAACAACTTTTATTCGAAACATTTTCCCACAAACCGAATGATAATGAGGGAGGGCTTCAAATCATCTTTCATAATAAAATTGAACACCTTAGGATATGTATTAAAATAATTTAAGTCATTAATAGGTCATTGAAAATGCTCAAAATGGCTTTTTCGTATGTTCGGTGACCTATTTATGACCTATTACGTTTTACCGGCTTTATTCATGACCTAAATTATAAACCGGTCATCGGTTTTATGACGTTATATCTTCATATCACGACTTTTATGCCCTATTGATGAACTAAAAAGGTTACATTAAAGAAATAACAAAATAAATGATGATTCACAGGCTATAATGATGTTTGAAATTTCGACTCGGGTTATTCTGTGATTTTGAAAATACCTTTGCTCTAAACATTCTAAAGTCGCAAATTTTCAATATCGACCAGAAGTTAAAAGTGGCCTTTAAACAACACCCTTCCACGGTGTTTAAATTACCACCATTTCAAGGCCACTTTTCTGTATAAATAATGATAGACAGTCCCAATATTTGCCTAAAAATCTTCTGTTTCACAAGACATGTGACCATGAAATTCATTTATATTTCTACTGAAGAAAAAAACATGTTTCCCATAAAAAGGGACGAATGCTAAGACAAACTTGTTTACACACAAAAAAATACACTCTGTACATAAATAGATTATACGAAAATTTCATAGAAGTAAAAATTGTGTTCATTCTTCACTTTTTAGCAAGCATTGGTACATGAAAAACGGTTTATACAATTAAATTCGAGTCAGATAGATAAAAAAAAAATCATGTCTCAATCCTTTAAGTATCTAATGTAATCGAACACCCTTAACATTCATAAATCGTATAATTCATAAAAGGTCTTTAAATGGAAAAAAAATGATGGATAACCAACCGTATAATATTAATAAATTTCCTCACATACCGTAAACAAATAGAAGTGGGAATACTAATAATGTAATTGTCATTAAATATTTATCCAATATTATAAAAAAACAAAAAAGTTCATCAATAATTTGAAAATAATGTGGTCATTTCCTACTGATACATCCGGTAATATTGTTATATAATGAACATTATTACCAATGAATTTTTATGTTTAAATGAGAGAATTTAAAAAAAAAATGTTAACAAGCTACAACAAAACAAAGTTCATTATACATGAATTCATTTAAATGTACGGTCACGTCACGACATTCTCTAAAATTTAACCTACAATAACCACTAACGAGGTCATCATCATAGATGCCAATAATATTCCCAACGAAAATCGCATCTCAAATTATCTGCAAATAATTATCTCTCATATATTGTGAAATTGATTCTCAAATCGGAACTACAAAATTTTGCGGAAAGGTGATTGCGATCGATCTCCTTTCAAGGTACACTCCCGTTCAATAAAATTGAACAGATCTGAACCAAATCAGTCTCACAATTTTGATTATTCTTGTAGTAAATGTTTTTTACTATACTTCCATTTCTTTTTTCACACTTAAAATATATACTAGTTATCTTTGTTTATAAATGAATAATTATACAGAGAGTTAAAAAAGTGAGGAGTTTTATGAAATGTAAGAAAATTAACATTTCAGGCCTGTTCAATTTTATTGAACGGGAGTGTACATACATACACTCCCTCTCAATATATTTGACACAGTAAGTGACATTCTAACTTTAAATATGGCTGAAATATGATTAACACTATAAGAATTCAACTGGTTCAAATTTTTGCTGCAAATAGCGGATTCTTAATTCGGGACAGTCAATCGTCACGAAATTTGCGGGATGTCTTGATATTGACACCGTTTTATGGTGCTATAAAAAAGGTGTTACGGAACTTTTGCCGAAAGTTTGGGTTTAATTAAAAAAAAGCCCGATAAAGAGCCAGGCATGATGTGAATCCTTCTAGCTGAAAAAGCTAGCATTTAAGTCGGTCTTCAAAAAATTATTATAGGAAATTTAATTATATTATTAATATTATTTTTGTGAAGCGGCAAACATATCTTATTTGAATGTTAAAATAATATTCATATAATGTTTTCAGCAATTAAAGATACAGAAATAGTTACCAAAATTATCTCAAAACTGACTTACCGTCAGTCAGTATTCATCATCCTACCTAAGTTTTAATTATACTATATCCTATTACAAATTCTATATTTATTACCCCCACTAATTTTGTATGCTATATTTTAATATACATGCTATACAGTAATTCCAATATAAAATGGTTTTCGAAGAAAATTTCGTATTATTTTTGTGACGTACGGTACCACAAATAACCCTTTAACAGTTTAAAACTAAATCGATAAACCACCAAAAATTATAATGTTCGTGGTTTTTAGTATTTTTTTTTTTTTTTTTTAAATTGGGGGTTAAATTATTTATTGAAATACTTTTTTCTTTTTTGCTAAATACAAACGTGAAATTGTGGTTTTTTTTAAAAAAAAATTTATTTTTGTAATAATAGAGAGAATGCGCGCATGGCCTTGATATATTAAAACAAACATTACTTAAAAATAAATACCATGAGATCATTTCTTTACTCAATATTTGTCATCAACGAAGTAATTTTTTAAAAGATTAAAAACACTCACGTCACTTCCGTCACTAAACACATTTAATTGCATATATTCAATTATTTTCACTTGTTAAAACCCGGTATATATAGTATATTCAAGGGTATTATAAGTTTAGTCCCAACTTTTGGTAACAGGCGTTTATAAAATGACCTAATTAGTCCATTTCCGCATGTCCATCTGTTCGTCCGTGGATACGATAACTCAAAAATGAATAAAGAGCTGAAATTAAGGTTTACTTCGTGAATGGACAAAATAGGATCGAGCGTCCCCCCATATGGGCAGACAATGCAATCTTTGAAACAGTAAGAGATAGAAAAAAACTTTTGAGACAAAAAATGTTCCTTTCTTTAACATAAACAACTTTTGTTTGAAACTTTTTTTTCGTAAGCGTAGTATATACAAGATATTTAAGCAATTAACTCAGTTGAATGAGAGTAAACGATTTATTATACACTGAAGGGTTTATGAAATCGCGTAGAAAATCTATTTTAACCAAAGTAATTATTATAGTTAATGAATATTTATGGTTAGAATTATAAAATTTTGTAGAAAATCTATGTTAAACAAAGTAATTATCGAAAATCGATAAACACTCGTGTATTAAGTTGCGGATAACCACATTCTAGTTAAATATAATAATTTATATGATGAGATATTCATCGAATCCGAATAAGCATTTATGTGTATTAGATGAGACAATATCGGTCGGTCTATCAAGTGATTATAAGTGCATATACCAATACACATATGCATTATATAACACATGCACTCGGGTGCAGGGGGTTAAATGAACACAGAACAGAACAACCCTGTCTGATTGACTAACTAACTAAACATTGAGTTCATTCAAATACAAATATACACTATGACTCATCAAAATTGAAACTATTTTATTCTTTAACTTATTTAATTCGAGTTCTTTTTTTTTTCTTCAAAATTTCCACAATGGATTTGTACCGAATCCATTCGATTTATGTCAAAAATGTTTCGAACAAAAGTTGTTAGTATTTTTATAACGAACAACTTTTATTTGAAACATTTTTTCGAAAACCAAAAGGGTTCCACACAAATCGACTGTGAAATGGTAGACCACTTTTGACTCGAACTGAATGTCTTCGCTGAATTCATATAATATTGTTGGAATATATCGAGATATCCTGATATATCCAATCTAAAACCTGATCTAAGAAAAAAACGAATTTGTGGATTTCATTTAAGCTCAAAATTTAATAATCAAATACAAGTTTGTTGATAGTTAAAAGGTGTAACTTAGGGACACATGTTTTGCACTATACAGATGTCTAGATATTGAAGAATTCCCAGATTTAGATGCCATCTAAATAACAGAACTATTCCAACAGAAAATATTACTTGAAAATAATTTGAAAGCTTTTAGAGTTGTTTCAATTTTTGATGAATGGTAGTGTACGTTTATTGTAATATTCAACTGAGAATATAAATTATGTGAACGATAATAATTATAATTATTTTATCAGTAAACACACCACCGGATTCGATACATTCAATGTGTCTGTAACCTCTTAGATAAAGGGAATTATATTTATCACAACATTTTAAAATAATAATTATAAAATATCTGTTATTCAAAAGCCCAAGGCATTTAAACTATTGAGTTGATTTAAAACTTGCCTCAATTTGTTATTTGTACAAATACGTATACATATTTCGAGTACAAAGTAATCATCATCAGTTATGAATTAACTGGTTTTAAATATTCTCCGGCGAGGTACTTACATGTTAACTCAAAGCTGGACTATATAAGGAACATGAGAATCCATCATGGGTTTAGGTTAGGTTACGTTGCAGCGGCTGACCTGGATGGGACACACTTCGTCCGTGAGGTCCATTGTGATACTGATCCATGCTTGTCACTACTCCTTAAACCATTTGGAGCTGTTTAGATACAGCAATAGAGCTTTGACGCTAGTAGACTATTGCATCTCCTACAATAGTTGTGAAGCCTGACAGTCCTTGACATTCTGCAAGTTTGTCGCCCAACCAGTGTCCTGTGATGGCTGCTATGACGATGCCTATAGACGATTTCCGTAGATTGAATTAGGGTTGCCCTAGAACTCAGGTATACCGACGAGCTCAGAGATGCTGTTTGACTATCGTTGAGGATGGTCATCACCCCTAAATAATAATCCTACTGTTGGGTTAACGGAGAAAACTCCACAACCTTCCAATTTGGATCCATCGGTATAAATCTCGGGTTTGAATGTATACCAAAAAAAAACCATTCTACGGTCATAGAATTACCGAGTCTCATTACTACACGAGAGCAATCGGATTAACAACGAATTTCGAGTTCGTAAAAAGATTCGTTAATTACCATTCTAGACGAAAAAGGCGTATTCAAGACAAAAAAAAAAAGGGTTTCAATAAAATTGTCGTTTGTTAAAAGGTTTATCATCGCAACTTGTGAAAAAGGTATTGTTTCAAGAGAGATGGGGGGGGGGGGGGGGGTAGAGGGTGTATTGTTAACTTTTTGTGCATGTTCGTTATGTTTCAGTAGTTAAACATGAATAATACCGATTTAGAATAATGACGTTTATACACAAAATACAGTTAAACCTAGTTAATATGTGATAGTCTAGTGGGGATGTCGGTAACCCCAAAACTGTACAATACAAAAAAATTCGAGGAAAAAATTCTGAATCAGTTGAAACATACTAAGTGTTACTGTATATAATAAATTCAGTAATATTTACGTTTAGAATGTGACTTAACGTTATTGGATTTCAGTGTATATCAAATTAAGAATTTTTCATCAAAAATTGCCGTTAAAATTATTTCTGGACATTTCGGATTTGTTTCCAAATTATAGTTCGTATTCGATTAGAAAAATATATGTATACATATCTTCATAAATATCATTCAAAAACATGTACTATCCATGCAAATCTTCGACGCATGCCTGATCTGTATACGATGGTGTCGAAAACATAACGTTCTTGCGTGCCTCCAGAATACTGCATTACGTAATAAAGAATCTAGTGCAGTGTCTTCGTATATACATGTACTTAATGAAAAACCTATTAGTAAACACAAATCATCGGAAGCCTGTACTATCTCTTTGACACTGTAAAGGGGTTTCACTGTATAGATATGTCAAATGACTTTGTTGATTCATATATATATATATATATATATATATATATACATATATGTATATTTACTGCATAATTGTATTCTACTCTTTACCTATAACATGGATGTAATCATATTGTTAAAAATATTTAAAATAAAAAAAGAATTCGTACTGTAATCTAATTTACATAGTGTTTCATGTAAAATCATAATTTTATATCATGTATACAGGGTGACTCCGGAAAACCATTGCGATATAAATAAGTTTCTATTAAAACAACATTTTTAAAAACAAGCTCATTATAGTAAAACTAATTTTCTACAACTTTACTCTCTGTGTTTTTCGATTTTTTCAATATTAAGAGATATACCAAATTTTGTGTTTCCCCCTCTCTCTAAACCCCCCCTTTCCCCTTGTCAATTCTTGTCATGCCTACCATAAAAACGCATTGTCATCGGAACTGAATAAACATGCAAAAAATCAACTCCGTAGGATAAGAGGAAGTGGTTCTAATTCAGCTTGCAAGATTTGACCCGAACATACATTGGAAGTTAAATAAAAGCTTGTAAAATTGCAGCACTGTGTGCATTTATTTATTTGTAAAGAGGAAAACAGAGACTATAACATCAACAATGATAAAGTATACATGCATCATAATATATACAACTAGCATTACCCGTCGCGTTTCGCCAGCAAAAATTTTGTAACGCCCTTATAACCAAGTAACATAATATTTTCTCCCGTCAAGGACTTGAAATACATTTGTTATATGCACTGCCACCTATTGTCAAAATTTTTGAAGTACTCTTGTTGTGTATACTGCCATCTATGCATAGCATATTTAACACATTGGTTTTATAATATGTTTTTCGACACCTCCATTATATCATTATATTTTAGCCAATGTATACAAAAACTTGACAAATTATATACTAAAACCTTCCTCGAGAACCACTCTAGCTATTGGTGAAAACAGCATGAAAATCGGTACAGTAGTTTTTGAATAAATCGCGAACAGACAAACATACGCGGCTGGGGGACTTTATTTTATACTATGTAAGGATGTTGCACTTTTATATTCCAATGACTGACTAGTCCTTCAGGATTACTGCCTGTATACATACTGTAATCAACGCAGTTGTTACATTTTCTCTTCATTCGAAATTAAACTAATTCACGATTTGTTGAAAAATATTCAAACTATGGAGTAATCTGAAACTGTGATTACATCAAGCAACTTCTGGAAGACGTAACTTATTATAAAACGCTACATTCAAAAATTACATAACAAAAGAACGTTTTTTAACATTACATTCGGTTTTCGATATTCGATATCGAAAATAAACGTTATTGTAAATTAATCCATAGTGTAAATACGCTTAAATTCACCTGAAGTTCAGTTTCTTAGAAATTAATCTTAAGCATAAAATTAGAATTTAACATGTAGTTGATAGGGAATATCTGGTTAATCGCTTTAACATGAAATTGAATTATAACTGTTAAAGAAAAAGTTTAAAAAAATAATTAAAATGTTAAAAATATAAACAAAGTCTTCTGACGTTTAGTTTTGAGCATATTTTGATATACACAAGGAAAGATATCTGTCAATCTCGTATATGGATTAGATAGATATGTTTGTTTGTTCAGTTATCAAACTCGAACCTGCGCGCGAATAACCTTCAAACTGATAAACTGTATAAAAAAGATACATTTAATTTCCGAACCATTCTATATAAAAACATAACCTCTTTTCAGTAGATTCTCTACGAGGCTGTTTAGCTGTTAGGCTGCTGCTAGCAAACTGTTTAGTGTATAACGCTGCACTTATTCAACATATTGTGTAGTTTACTGTATGTACAGTTATATGTACACTCCTGTTCATAGAAATTGAACCAACAGTAAATCACATTCGAATCGTATATATATTCCTTAATCTGTGGTGTTATGGCAGACGTTGTTATGTCCAAAACATTCAATTCTCTATTTTAAGTTGAAATGTCGCTCTTAAAATTGGTTCTTTAATGTGGCAAAGGCTGATATGGTCAAATTTTGAAAGTATAAAATATATGTTAATATATATTTATATACAGACTGTGTTGGAATGCTTTACTAATAGAGAATCAATGTTAAATATTATTTATTACTGGCAGGTCGTGTGGTTACTATGCCGAGTCAGTCAGTACATATGTAAAGAGAGTCATCTGATATGCGTATGGTAGTTTGTTTGTCATTTAAGAGTGTGTACTGACTCATTTAAGAGTGTGTACTCATTACGTGTGTACTGACTGACTCCGCACAGTAACCACACGGCCTGCCAATAATAAATAATATTTAACATTGATTCTCTATTGGAAAAGTAATGAAATATATGTATATTACATACAATAGCACTTAGAATGTTTCAATTGGTTTAATTTTTATGAACAGGAGTGTATGTAGTACTTACTACAATAATACTCATTATTTTTGTATTATGCTTTATACAATTTATTCAAAATGTTTGAGATGAATATGACATAGACAGACTTCACTGTACTGGCTTCTATTATCAAATTGAGATAGACTGACTAAACACATACTCACATACATTATGTGTGTATGTACGTACGTACGTATGTATGTATGTTTGTATGCTATGCGTATTATTATTTTAACTTACAAAACTAAATCCATTTTATGTACAAATACACAATATTATACACTGGTGTGAAACTGTCATACTAACCTCTATATATATATACAGACGTTAGTTGGTATTTGAGGCGCTTTTGGTATTCACAAGGTCAAGTTCGATAATGGGTAAAATTGGACAAGGGGAAAGGGGGGTTTAGGGGAAGGGGGAAACACAAAATTTGACATATCTCCCTTAATATTCGAAAAATCGAAAAATTTATAAGAAGTTAAGTATTAAATTTTACTGTAGTTTTGTTTCTTATCATTTTTTCTGTTACACTAATATTTACAGAAATATTAACGGTTTAAGATTGAAAACTAAATTCCTTAATATCACATTAGAGTTGGAGCAAAAATGAATAGGTAATGAATTGTAGCAAATTTGATTTTCTACAACTTTATTCCTTACGCGTTTTTCGATTATTCTAATATTAAGAGAGCTATTTTATATTTTGTGTTTTCTTCTTTCTTTATACACCCCCCACCCAATTCCCCTCGACGTATGCCATTTATTAATAAAATTGGACTTGCAAATACTAAAATCATATACGATATTTCATTTTGATCAGACTAGAATTGTGACCACTAGAGAGTGATTTTTGTATTCTAGGGAAATTCGCTAAGTTGAAGCAGCTCATGCGTAACGAATTTTTTATTTTTAAATTTTGCTCACATTAGTCAAAATTCCTTAGTTTAGTTGGAGGGTCCGGAAAACCAGACGTTGCGAGTCCGATCAACAGCCAAGGGGCCATTCACAAAACACGGGACGCATTTGAGATCGAAACTTTTCTCGTAAAAAATAAGCCTTTTTATACCTGGTGTAGCCTTTATATATTAAGTTTAGTTCCGACTTTGTAACGGTTGAAAACAGGTACAGGTGTTCATAAAATGACCTAATTAGTTCATTTCCGCCAACACGAGAACAAAAAAATTCGGACCATGTTTGGGAAAAACTGTTTATCTTTAAAACCGTAAGAGATAGAACAAAAATTTAATACAGTATATACCGGGTATTTAAGCAATTAACTCAGTTAGTTGTTATTTTAACTTGTTTTCTTAATAATTTTTACCTATTAACAAATTCAGGGAATGATATTACGAAAATGTATTGAAAATATTTATTATGAAATGGGTAAGATCTTATATACCGAAACGTTAATATGATAGTATCGGATCATAGTGAAACATTTCAAAAAAGTATAGATCCAATGGAAATTTTATAGTCTGTATATATAGAGGTAAAAAGTATAGAAAAAAATATTATTTACAAAATATACTTTGTTTGAATTCAATTGTTACTTACGTCACACAAGTTATATAATACCATTAATATATACTACAGGAAGGTTCATTAAAAATGATGAGTTCATATTTGTCGACGATTTGTACTGAATCCATTTGGTCTACGAGAAGATATTTCGAATAAAAGTTGGTTATAAAAATACGAAAAACTCTTGTTCGACACTTTTTTGCTTTTCAAAAACTTGGAAAGGATCAGTTCGCAACAAATCAAAAAGAAGCAAAAGTGTTTTAAAAAAAAAGGAGTCGATTGTACACTATGGGCCACTTTTATACCGAATTCATTCGGTTTTTGAGAAAATGTTTCGAATAAGAGTTGTTTATATATTTATCATAAACAACTTTTATCCGAAACATTTTTTCGAAAAACGAATGTTAAGAGCATAAATCAGATTGAAAAATGATCGCATTATACAATCAATTTGTGTCGAATTTATTCGATTTTCGAAAATATATCTCGAATAAAAACTGTTCGTCATAAACATATTAACAACTTTTATTCAAAACATTTTTTTCGCAAACCAAATAGATTCGGCACAATTTAATTATGAAATTTTATAAAAAGAACGTCTCATTCTTGATGTCGACTTTACCAATTTCGATTTCCGGACGAATATAAAAAAATTGATTGAACTTTTGGACAGTGGCGATGTTTAAAGAATGACCCATAGATAGATAGATAGATAGATAGATTGATATATCTTGGGGTATAATAAAACCTATTTTGACAAAATGGAAACCCGACTTCAAAAATCAAATATTCTAAAACAAAAAATGCATTAAAAAGTAAAAAAATAATTGCATATTCTTGTGCCAATATTAGTTCACCTAAGCAAAAATTTTTAAATATATATGTACAATTATTGTTATTTTTGGAGTCGGTGTCAGCATAGAGAAATTCTCATAACTTTTGGGGACACCGCCTAAAATAAAAAAAACAGACGAATTGAGAACCATCCTCCTTTTTGAAGTCGGGTTAAAAAGTACTGCACTTGGACCTTATGGTGCTTCTCCTTCTACTTCAGTCTGACAAGATTCGCTCCTCCAATATCTTGGCAGTGAGTGACGCATACTATACGTTGAAAAGTTTTATAACTAATAATAGTGTGATCCTCGTTAATGATCGCTATAGACCAGTCTAGACGCATACTAGAGCCGATAGTGTTGTATCGTTAGTAATCAGTACTGTATGATGATGCTATGAGCAAAACGAAGCATCTAGTAATGAATTTAATAATTACACGAACAAATTAATTATAGTAACCGCTCCAATAATTTTAATTAATAGCGTTATTGTTTTGTAATTATATATTGTTTAACCAAAATGTTATGCTCTGGTCCCATACCAAACATCTATATATACCACTCATTTAAATGTTAGGTTTAGGTGTAGTACCCTATTCCAAATACATATCAATTTAGTACTAGACTGGTGTGGATAGTTATTGGATAGTATGATGGTAGAGGCTATGGTGTTGTTTATATTGAAGAACAACTCAAAACTCTACAATAATCATCAACCAATTTGGATCTAGTAATTAATTCATATAATATCAATTCTAATTAACGAAATTATAAAAATATTCACACAATACTGGGTGATTCTGTTTAGTTCATTATCAGCTCAATAATTAAAATAATTACAACTAAAAAGCTCTCTCCAACCCCCCCAACCCAAAAGAAATACCTTAAAGCATTTCTTAATTAAAAATCCTTAATTAGCAATTTATTTTTAATTATTAATTAACGATTTATTAAATTTCAAATATTTCCGATCACATTTAAATTAAATACGAGATTTTACGCTGAAATGACGTCACTTCAAGTCCTTCGCACTGAGATAGTAATCAATATATAAATAAATTTTCGAATATTCCCTCTATCACATTTTAAGTTGAATACTAGGAGTTTAGATGAAATGACGTCATTTCAAGTCCTTCGCACTGAGATAGTAATCAATACATAAATAAATTTTCGAATATTCCCTCTATCACATTTTAAGTTGAATACTAGGAGTTTAGATGAAATGACGTCATTTCAAGTCCTTCGCACTGAGATAGTAATCAATAAATAAATGAATTTTCGAATATTCCCTATCACATTTTAAGTTGAATACGAGGAGTTTAAACGAAGAAATGAACTATCACTATCCACTATATATACTACACGCGTGGGGGTGAGGTAAATATCCAAACTAGTTTTAAATGACGTAATTTTAGACACAACATAAGTATAATTGAAAAAATGTGCCTCGTGTAGCATGGACCACAAAAGTAGTGATGTGTTCAAAATTTTATAGTTGATTTTTGCCTTATTGATTCGGTTTTCGGCATGGAACATCGTCTCTCGCAAGTTACTTAAACTAAACGAGGTTGTGAGATAAACAAATAGCGTTCTATCCTGTTTGATCTAAACCATCTTCGCTGATTTCTTCCTGCTTTTCGCCCTTCTTCCTTCTCCGTGTATGAATTAATCTGCGTGTCAGTAGTAAGATCCGGGTGGAAAACGCCACCCTAACCCTATGGCCAGTCGGACGCTGGTCATGTATAATTAAATTCTGATTTAAAAGTGCTTCTATGCAAGGCTCAGAAGAGTCAATTTTCTCTCTACCATAAACTGTCCTAATAATTTGAGTAATAACACAACAGTTCTGCCAGTTTGATTATTCCAAATTCTGACATAAGACTGCACAATTCTAAATTTCGAACTACCCAGTTCTGCCGCTTGAATTGCTCAGCCCTAACCTTTGGACAGCAGTCTTGACTGATGTACAGTTCAAAATACATTCTCGTTGTTTGAGGTCAAAATTTTAATTCGTTGTATTTTGAAAAGAGATAACGAACTGAAATTCTGTGTATTCTAGAGCTAAAAAGCAAGATCAAGTTTGTGGATGGACAAAATCAAACCATGCATCCCTTGCCATGGAGGGTTGTTAACTCTAAGACAAATTATTTTGAGGTTGACATGAAAACATCGATAATCAGTTGAATGGATAATAAAATTCATTTTTGTAGTAGTAGGAGAGGTCGAAGCTTTGCAAGTAAGCCTTTCTAGGCCTATTTAACCGGCCCCTTAAGAACAAGGAATTTGTATGTAGACCAGGAATTGATAGGTTATGTGACTGCGGCGATTTTGATAGGAACTATGCCGATATTAATCTGGAGTTTATAATCATACGCCGACAATTAATCGCCACATTAATTTTTTGTTTGATACGAATTTAATTGATAAACTGGTAGTGTTGGGATTCGAACCAGCAAACTACCAGTTGCGAGCAGAGGCTGAATAGGATGTTAAGCCTCATTATCTTGATGCACTGAGGCTGAACAGCCGGGTATTATCCCCTGCGGAAGCATTTGCACACAATGGGACTCCATAACGGGTCCATTATGTGCCGATTGTCGAACTGGTTACAAAATCCATAGTATACACACAATATTTGCGAAATTTTTCCACAACAATATGTATACTAAATAATGTGGAAAAGAGAAATTCTTTTGAGAGAGATTTTAAATGAAAACATCAATAATTACATATAATTCGAGAATAATGTTTGAGACACAACACAAAGCAAAAGTTTGGTTGAAAACAGTTGAATGATTATTGATAATAAAATTGTTGAATGAATGGAAATAGCTTTGTTTCAATCACAAATTAGAAGACACACAGAATATTGTATTAATAATTATGTGATTTTAAATCAATAATAATAATAGTAACCATCCATATGTAAATTTGAAATGAATTGATAATAGCATAACTTCAACAATTTCAACGAAACTACATAGATCACAATAAACAAATCGAAAGCCACCGCAAATCCCTAACCACATTATTCATCTTAACAATTACCAACAATGAGTGACGATTGAATGAATGACGGTGAGGTTTTCTCTGTTGTAATATAAATTAGTGTAATTTTATTATTCACATTTTTATTACAAACAAACAAAAAAATATCATAATTTGACATTAATTAATGACTTTCACTACACGCACCACACATTACCCAAAACTCATTACCCAGAAATATTTTTATTTAATTTGTCTTAAATGTTATGTAAGAATGAGGTGGGGTTTTTTTTTTCTCACACTGAAATGCTTTTAACGCTCTCTTTCCCAAATTTTATGTTATTTTTTGTTTCATTCTTAAAATTCTTCCATGGTCCATAGACTTTGTTCTTCATGGACCTATTAACAAGGCTTGGTAGAATTTTGCTACAGGAATATTGTATTTGTGAGGCTACATAAAAACTAGATGAATTAATTGCGTAAATACTCTGTATATACAAAGTTTTGAGTCTGGGATCCAGGCAAGCAAAAGCTCAAAGGCAAAGTTTTGAGAAATGTGGTTGAAAACCACGAATGGATATATCCTGTATCCTAACAATACCGATGATTGCCGACTGTCTATTAAATCTTATATAGCCTCGCTATAGATGTTTTCACATCGAAAAGTTCCGAATTTAAGTTGTTTATCTTTAAAAAAAAAACAACATTTGTTGTCTTTAATTTTTTTCTTCTATCTTTTGCGGTTGCAAAAATCGTTACAACATAAACCATTTAGAAATTAGTAACAAATTACCAACCCTCCCCCCACCCAGCTTTATCATTGGAATCTTTTTTGTATCCAGTGTCATCTAATTTCCATCACACTATACCCCATACTAAGAAAAAATAATTAAATCAAGTAAATAATTGTTTATTAGTTCTCAGATATGAATAGTTTAGGCAAATTATTCGGAATTTCCTAAAATCTAATTCTAAAATCTAAACTAAAGCTTAATCATCAAAAAATTTACAAGCGGTAAATGTAAAAAATCGAAAGATTTATCTTTTATAATTTATATAACATTTATATTTTATTCATACCCAAATATATTAAAAAGGTACATTTTATGCCCCAAAATTCCAGAGTATGTATTCAATGTATTGTATGTATTGTATACTTTGAATAATAGTGACCATAAAAAATAGTTGGTATTATTATATTTTTTTCAGAAAATGCTATAATTAAAAAAAGAAAATAATAATAATTGGTAGGATACCCTATATTTACTCTATCTCTTTTCCTATTTCTCACTCAGAGCTGAGTGCAGTCAAGGTCTGCCCACCTATGATTTTATATACATGTTAAATAAAAAAGCTCATAATAAATTCATACTAATGAATGAATCCTTGTATACAAGTATCGTTGTACACACTGTATTTAATGAATTTACAGTCAAACTCACAAATAGTTGTACAAGATATATTTATCATAGAAATAATAGTAAATATACATGTAATTAGAAATTTCATTACGAAATTCTTAGAAAATAATTATGCACTTGGGTAAATCTTCAATAATTCATAACGACAATGCATTATATAAAATAAATGACATATTCAATGTTTTAAAATATTACAGGGGCGTCGTCACAACATTGGGGGGTGATGCCGCCAAACAGTACTATCGCAATCAAAAGTGATTAATTATCAATTCACTTTATAAATGACTTTAGATAGGTCCACTGTGATGCCTAAGGATGTGAGTGGAGTGGAAGGAATTTGTGAGTAGATTAGGAATTGGTAGGATATGCGGCTGCAGCCGACTACAATAGGAACTATGCCGATATCCATCTGGAGTTCGTGAAGGCAACTGTAGAAAACCTTCTCAAGCATTGCCGGTTACTTCGTTCTTGTCCATGCGCCGACAGTTTAGTCAATTAACCGACCCTTTTTTTTCCCTTTATAATTGACAAACTGCCGATGTCGGGATTCGAACCCATAACCTCCCAATTTCTAAGTATGCATACTGTGCAGACATAACGCCTTAGACCGCTCGGCTACTTGGACTGATTAATAAATGACTTTACTTGTTCAAATCTCTGCAGCAAATTTCTGCTGAATCTATTTGTTTTTCGAAAACACGTTTCAAATAAAAATTGTTTGTTAAAAAATTTGTAACAACTTTAGTTTAAAACAAATCAAATTATGAGGGTCAGTAAGGGTCAGCGAAAATGGTATTTTTCGTTTCAGTGCTGAGGCGACGAAAACAGTTAACCTGCGAGACTCTCACTCGTAAAAGGGTGTTGTTTCCCCGGTGGAACTTTTCCCTTACCAAATGAAGTGAGGTAACTTAACCCAGATAAAGTCCTTATCTAGATCCTGAACCTGATCTAAAGATCCTAATCAAGAAGTAACAATAGATCTCGCAGGTCGCTTCACGAGAGACTTTGCAGAAATTTAGTATTGAGTAATGTAATTAATCTTGTACTAAACATTGCGTAGAATTTGTTTCGATTCCGCTTCTTTCCGAAAATTTATCCTAATTACGCGCATGACTACTTCTAACACAGTCGACTGAATCAATCACATATTAAATAATTACTATTATTTCGAATCATAATAATGATGGAACCCTCAGCGTAAATACAATTGCATAACGTTCATTTGAAAACTTGTATAACTCATATTCAATTAACAAAATTGTGTGGGTTTACTATCTGTAGTGGTTTATATTAATTTGAATTTGTTAATTAATTACCACATCAAATATATATATTCTGGTTAATGGTTATTATATTGCATACCGTTAGACCTGGTGCTAATCATTTTGAAGCCACACTAATTAAGTACGTTTTTTCTGAAACTTCGCACTATATTTACAAATTATCTAATAACCGTTCTCGAAATTAAAATTTAGATGTGGACAATGTTGGACTCGCCATAAAGTCAGGGTGGAAATTGCCACCCGGGTCCCAATCTGCGTGGAGGCCTCGGCTTACTACCGATATGCAAAATAGTTTATACACGGAGAAGAACAGAAGTAGTTCTGCGAAGATCATTTAGATCAAACACCAAAGAACACTTTTATTTGTCTCGAAGAGATTCGTATGTCTGCATACCATGTGCATGTGAACTTTTGTGCCAATATAACCGACTTACACGTCGCTTGTCGCTTCACAATCTTGTTTACGTAATTAATTTGCAAGATACGATTTCCCGCGGTGAAGCGCATTAAGAGAGGTTTCGTTCTTTGCGATGGGACAAGAACTGCTGGACTCGTTGATTATCCTAAACATAGAAAATCGCATCTTATCAAGGATAAGATCGATAGCAGCATTTTTACGTTTTTTGAAAACAAAAACTTCCAAAAACTCTTGCCTATTTGATTATTATAAACGTTGGGTATGTTGATTGACCTAATTGTATCATCTACCTCGATTCTAAGTGAATGACGGGCCCTTAGTCATAATGCCACCCGGGCCTCTTAGGCCCAGTCCGACGCTGGAAATGGAAATGGATTCATTATCCGATTAGCATTTTAGCCTAACGATACGGTGAAAAACATTCGCAGACTACGAAATAAATATTCTCTGACTACAAGAAAAACTCTCAAGACCATTTTTTGACATCTCATAATTAAAATAAAAAGTGGTCGATGATTCTGCATAGTATCTCGGAAACTATCATCGAAATTTTTTGGATCCAATTTATTCTATTAGTCAAGTTTTATTCAGAGTCCAATTCCTTGACTTTTCTAGGATCTCGAAATTTATTTCAACATTTCTAAAGATGTCCATCCATATCGCTAGCTACCTCGTTTAAAGGAATTAGGGGATAAAAACGATTTTATCGCCTAAGCACTCTTCGATAAAGAAGAGTGACTCTTTATACTAGTAGTGAGAGATACATTTTGCACGCACAGGTGGTGAAGTCTGATTTAATAGAAAAAAATAAGAAAGTACATTCGATACGATCGATTGTGCACAAAAATTTGTTGTTGAAATTGACTGAACAAGTGAAATTTATACTATCAAACATTTTACAACTTTAATTATTAATTAATTAATATTTAACATGTTTATATAAATATATATATACAGGGTGGACCTAACTACTACAAGTAGGTAGATTTCAAACTTACTAGTTTCTTAGTTATTCATCCGGGTGGGAACACGTTACTTGTAGATCGAAGGGTATACCAAGAGGGTTGGCGCAGAAACCATACACTATCTTTAGTTTCTAATTTATCAACTAGAGAGTGCTAGAATTTCAATTTATAAAGCGCCTGATTCACTTACAGCTATATCTAAAAGCTAGAATTGTTGACTATTTTCTGGACAGTCTAAAACCAAGAAGAAAAAACTGCGGTTGATTGCTTGTCCTTGGATAAACTGACATCAGCTACTAACCCCCCCCCCCCCGACGCAGGATCTATTTATATATGTCTGAGTTGGGCTGTACAGCCGTAGTCTGATGATTTTACCTTGTGCTTCCCCTTCTTCTCCAGTCTGACAAGATTAGCTTCTCCCATATCTTAGATACATGGATTGTAGAGTCTACCCTGGACGGGCTACACTTTGACCATAAGGTCCATTGTGATGCCTATGGATGTGAGTGGAGTGGAAGGAATTCTTGTGTATAGACTAGGAATTGGTAGGATATGCGGCTGCAGCTGACTATGATAGGAACTATGCCGGTATTCATCTGGAGTTCGTGAAGGAAACTGCAGAAAATCTTCTCAAGCATAGCCGGTTACTTCGTTATTGTCCATACGCCGACAGTTTACTCAATTAACCGCCCCTTTTTTCTTTTTTAATAATTGACAAAACTGCCGATGTCGGGATTCGAACCCATAACCTCCCAGTTTCCAAGTATGCATACTGCGCAGACATAACGCCTTAAACCGCTCGGCTACTTGGACTGATTCCCATATCTTGCTAAAAAAGAACTTGCTTATCCGGTTTTCCCCAAGGTTTATGTATTCGGGGTAAGGTGCATCGAATATCTTGTACCTGTTGTAACCGAGAAATTCGCAGTTGAACACGATGCGGCTGAATATTTCTTCCTCCTCGCCGCGCACTCTACACATAATGGATCCATTGTGGAGTCCTATTGTGATGCTTTCGTAAGCTATAAAAATTTATGCTTATCCTGCCAATGTACATGGTTCCAATTTCGATCCAAAATCTCCATTTCAAATCAAATATGTGAAATAAAATATGTTTTTCCCGATGAATTAATGAATTAACTATAGATTTTGACTATTCAATTATTCTAACTGAATACAATTCCTTCCGGCATTTCTCATTTGTTATGTAATGAAACATGTGGTGGTTTGGAGCCTTTGATTGAATAGCAAGTGGAGCCAGGAGCTTTGTCTTTGTAACAACCTGTATATTTGATTTGTTTATATTAAATTCTCATAATCTAATTACCATTAATGATAATAATTTTCAAAACGTATCTATTTTTCAGCATGACTAATTTTATCAAAAATATGTTGTGTATTCAGGCAAAATTGCATAAAATTATTTAATTGAAGCAACCATATATGGCGTTTCTAACCTGTCGCGATTACTGGGTCCTTACGCAGGGCATGCGACTGTGCTTGGTTGAATGCAGTTGAGAAGGGTGGTGGGGCTCCTGAGAGGACACTGTCGATTGAACTACCACCTTCATAACTTGGGGATCTTTGATGATCCCAATTGTAGGGCCTGTATGGAGGACGATGAAACCTTCATACATCGTTATATGCACTTACAGAAGCCTGCAGGGTGTCAGATATAGAATGTTTGGGTCCGAAACCATGGATCCATCAATCCTGGGATCAATCCCGGCGGAGAAGTTGTGGACCTTCTGTGTGGCGTCTGGCTTCGACAGAATGCTACAACTTCATCTGCTTAAAATGGTACCTCTTGCCCGGAGACTTCTCGCCTTCGGGTGATAGGTTGTTCTCAAGGAGGGCAGAGAGGACTCCTTGGTCTAGGTGCTAGGGACCCGTTTGTGGTATCCCTATTTCTAATTATTATTATTACTTCTAACCTGGAATGATGGTATGTTAACGGCGCTCATCACTACTCTAAATCGACCTTGAGGAATCTGACTAAGGGTAGCTTAAATGTTAATATGAATTTGAGCAGGTATACTTTTTTGAGGGATTTGATTTAAGGGACAAAAAAAAGCTCATTTTAAAGGGGGGTTTGCACCAACGAACATTGGATAAACCCTCTTATCAGAGACAGTTATTTGTAAAAAAGCTTTTAGCTCGACAATTTGTTTTCATTCTTCATTAGTATACATAAATCTAGCAAGAAAGGTTTTATCCCATTATTCGGGTCGGATCCAGTCCCAATTGGAGTTCTACTGTGAATATGTCTAGTACTTTTTCGAAATTTTCCAATTTTGATGAGGGAGTTATACATTGGGAAAAACATTTAAAAATCACGTTTGATGAACGCTTTGGTATGAAATCGTATAAAGGGGGTGGGTGAAATCCCTATAGCTTTAAGGGACATGAAGGAAATCACATTCATTTTAAGAAAAATGAATTGAAATGTAATAAAAATTTTTACAATCAGAAGATAATATTTGAAAATTAAATACAAACATTTACTCAAACTCGCACTGCGAGTGGGGTGAAACGATGGTACATAGGGGGTTGAAAATGAATGAAATCATGTAGAGTTTATTAAAATTTATGTATCGTGTATAGAAACCTTAACCCTTTAACTGTCACATTCATACACAAACACACATACAAATAGATTTAAAAAACACACCCCTCGCATGTTTTTGGTTATAAACTAAATACAATGTTTTTGGTATTTTAACTAGGGTTGCCCATTATTTAAAAAGTTTACAATATTCAAATATGTAGAATATCTATCCTCAAAAAAAAATTCGTTTTTAAGAAGGAGCTACGTCAATTTGCGTCAACAGTGATCGCATGATAAAGTCGAATCGGTCAAAGAGAAAGGGGAGCTTAAGGAGAGAAGAAAACTAATCTAATATATTTATAGTGTAACTGATTCACGTATACAAATTAAAACCCACTATGCTAGAAGGATGCGGTATTTTGCAATCGAAGCAGAACAACTTCAAATTTACAGAAATAATCGGAATTAGAATCTCTTTTGTTCTATACATGCTAGAAGGATGCTTCTATACATGCTAGTAGGGTGTTTTTGCATTCGACGTTGAATAGTTAGAAATATTTTCCCATTATACCATCCGGTTATATATCTCATTTTTGCGCATACAACAAATAATTTAGGCACAATTTCAATGCGAAGCCTGTTCGCGGGTCAGCTAGTAAAGTGATAAAAATATTACTCATAAAAATGACAATCCTATTAAACTGTTGAACAAAAATATTATGAAATAGCAGTCAGTCGATTACGTTGTTGGCGGTGAGACTACCCCAATTTTTATATTTTGACATTGTTATTTAACCAGCAAACAAAAAAAAAACAAAAAATTTCACTAGTATATATGATACCTAGGTGTTTATTTTGCATTTTTTTATATATTATATTTACGGTTTAGTGACCGACCAGTTTAGTTAGTCCGTTGAGTCTGTTCGTCCATAGACACACAGAGTACGGGACTACAACAAAACACCATGCATAGTTCGTTTATTGTTTCGAAAATTTTTATCATATTTATTTTGTTTAAATTCCACTATCATCTAAGCATCGAAATTCGATTATAATTAACTTACATTCTTTTGTTATCGCTATACAGATCGCTATTTAAAAACATTTTATAAATAATCATTTGTCATTCTAAATGGTTCGTATGGAATCGAAACGTACGTAACCATTAGGTCTTATAAATAGGGAATATGCATGAAAATTTGTTTTCACTTGAATTGAAGCATGTTTACTTGACAAATATCAAGGTAAAATTACTTTTTAAATAACTTTAAAAATAAGCGAGATATGAATGATTGAAATTCCCGATTAGACAAAGAGGGTGATAGCCCTCTTGATATGTTATGTGACGTCATATTACACTTTCACCATTTAAAATACACGTAAAACTCCGTTTTTAGTACTTTTGCAAGAAAGAGACAGATAATAATCTTTAAAAGCTTATAGCTTCCTTGATATTTGTCGGATTTGAATTTCGTTTTTAAATATTATTACAGTATTAACAGTATTTTCATATTCTGAAAAAAAATTTTCATGCATATTCCCTATTAAGGTTTTGCAGAAATATTAATATATTTGGAACTTAAGCACTTGGATATGCTGTCTGGGGCCGATGTTTTCTATCCCAATTCCCGTTCCGTGTATGCCTACTTGGAAACTGGGAGGTTATAGGTTCGAATCCCGATATCGGCAGTTTATTAAGTCAATTATTAAGAGAAACAAGGGGGCGGTTAATTGACTAAACCGTCGGCGTATGGACAACGAAGTAACCGGCTAAGCTTGAGAAGATTTTCTGCAGTTTCCTTCACGAACTCCAGATGGATATCGGCACAGTTCCTATCATAGTCGGCTGCAGCCGCATATCCTACCAATTGCTAGTCTATACACAAACATTCCTTTCACTTCACTCACATCCTCACAGCCTTGGGCATCATAATGAACCTTATGGTCGAAGTGTATCTCGTCCAGGGGAGCCTATACAATCTATCTAACTATACTGCTAGGAGGTTGAACTATTTACCCCCCCCCACCCCTTCTTTTGACACCAATGCTTGATATGAAAAATCATACACATCTTGGAGGTGGATTAAACCCACGGCCTCGGGCTTTTCGCCCCGGTGCTCTTCCTATAAAGGTACAGAGATGTTATATATATATATATATATATATATATATATATATATATATATATATATATATATATATATATATATATATATATATATATAAATAACATTTAATTAATGGACTTTTCCAGTAAAGCTCATTATAATTAATTTTAAAATAATGATTAACATTCCATAATTGGATAACAATATAAAGTGATATGATTATTAATGAGTAGAATCCTATGTAAAATAAAGGCATACATATCTTATTTCAATGTTTGTTTGCAATGAAAATTGTGTTACAAAAATGAACATCTGCATCTCAAACGAACTGACTTAATCAGTCAATCAGTATTTCAAGAGTTTTTAATGATGTTGATTAAATATGAGGGACACTAAAATTGACTCTTCCAGAATCTGAAATTTCCACGTTTTTAAGGTTTCCTAGGTACCTCGTCATCCTGAATGAACTCCACACAATTATCTTCCTAAAATTTTAAACAATTGTTTTTCATCTCCAAATAAATAAAGGCACATTCACATGGGTAAAGTGCAGTTAATCTGCACGACAGTGAGATTCTACATATATACGTATCAGTAAAAAACTGAAGATCATGTTTAGTGTGGTACACAAAATTTTCGAACATGATGCGATTACTTTCCCCTACTTACTCATCCCTTCTAAATAGGACTGGTTGTATAATAGAAAAGTTTGAAAATTTCAACGCATTAAAAATTCATTTTCTACAAAAAAAAAAAAACAGTTGAAAAAGGAAAATCAACAAATTTTTCATCATTCTTATTGTAACAAATTGTAGTATAAAATATTCTATAGAGAAAATTCATTCAGTCAAATGACTACTATTATTTGTGTAGAAAATGTCGGACGATATAGGTTTAATGAGGGTAAACTTGCTTTTTTTTTTTAAATTGAAGGCAACATTGGCGACTAGGAGGGTTGTGAAGTGTAACAGTGGTTGTTTTAGTTTTGAAAAGGTATGAAAAGAGATATATAAATACTGGACATTGAGAGAACAAAACCCACCCATACGAAAGAGACTCTGCTAGTCTAAATACATTCATAGACATATATAACATAGTATACTAGACGAATCATTATATAAAAATTTCAAATTCGCCCCCTTTACCTAGATCAGTTTTTTCTATTATAAATACGTATTTCGACTACAATGTAGTCATCATCAGTATAAATTATCTAGTCGTACTTTACTCTTTGACAATTAGAAATAGATAGAACGTCGAGATCAATAGACAAAAATAAAAATAAATAGAAAATTAACTAGATTAAAATATACTAGATTTAAAAAGTAATAAATTTTAAATTATATTGAAATTACTCTTGTTAAAATTTCCTTCATTCACATTTATTCCTGTTAATTTTACTCTTATTAAAATTACTCTTATATTGTCGCAGGATATGTTACTTGTTACTAATTTGGTGATAGTTTAACAATCTATCTTGATTTTACGCTACTTATATATGTTTGCCTCACTTTAGATGCTATTTCAAGACCGCATCTGATTGGTGCTGAGTTATGCCTTGCGCAGTGAACACGTTTTTGTATTTTGACATCTTTAGAGAGAGATGGACATATTTGCACTTGATTTTACCGTAAGATTTTGATTAAATTTGAATTTGGTACCGGTCCATTGTCTAGATTCATAATACTTCTTTTGAATTTCTGAATGTATATGCTTTCGTATGCATCCAGCTCTGAGGGATTTTGTACTGTACATTCAGTACTGATTTCATTCTTCCAAAAGCCTTCCACGACTATTAATAGGTCTCTCTGTGAAAATAATCATTGAGGTATAAAATATTTTCAAGAGAAAGTTTCCGAAAAGACGTTGTACGATGTTTTCAGTAAAAATCAGTCATTTTTCACATTATTGCATGCATTGTTTATTGTTATTTTACTCTTGTACTCGGACAGTGTAGGTTAGTAAACGATTTATACATCGAAGGGTTAAAATTTAGTTGATTACTAGCTAAAAATTTAATAAAAAGTTCCTGTTTTTTGAAGTTTAAAAAAAGGATTGATGTTTGTAACAAATTGTTAAGAGCTGCCAATCATGGCGGGACACTAAGACCTTTCTTTAAAAACAAATTGAAAACTTCGTCTTCGAAAGTATAGTAACTATTACTTTGTCATACAGTACTTCGTCCTCGAAAATAATAGGAAATATTCTTATATTGTATAGAAATAATCCCTAGTTTATACAGGACTCCTACGTATATAAAGAAAATCTTACCATACATAAGAATAATATTTACAATTCTTTTTTCTCGTAAACTGAGTACTATGTAACATAGTAATCGTTATTTTTTTTTTCGTAATAGTAATGTTAACTATACTAACTACCAAAGTGATGTTCCTTTTTAAATAATTTGTCGATTTGTGTCGAATTCATTTAGTAATTGAAAAAATGTCTTAAATAAAAGTTGTTCATCACAAAAGTACTAATAAACTTTTATTCGAAACATTTATTCGAAAACCTAATAGATTCGACATTAAACGACTATGAAAGCCACTTTTGCAGTCAACTATTCAGACTGTGTTGGAATGCTTTTCCAATAGAAAATCAATGTTAAATATTATTTATTACTGGCAGGCCGTGTGGTTACTGTGCGGAGTCAATCAGTACACATGTAATGAGTACACACTCTTAAAGGACAAACAAACTACCATACACATATGAGATGACTCTCATTACATGTGTACTGACTGACTCCGCGCAGTAACCACACGGCCTGCCAGTAATAAATTATATTTAACATTGATTCTCTATTGGAAAAGCATTCCAACACAGTCTGTACAATGAACTTCTCTTCTAGAGTTTATCATATTTTGTAAATCAATTACAAAATTTTTGTAAATGAATGTATAAACAAAAAGAGTTGGATAAAATGACAAACGAGTGAGTGAGTGAGTGTGGGTTGGAGTGGGAGACTAGCAAGAGTATGAATGAGTATAAAACGCATTCTTGTTATGATGATATTAAATAGAGAATTGTAAAAGCCTTAACTCAGCATATATGTGAATATAATATTTATAATATAATGTGTTTTTTTTTTAAACGTTGGCAGTTATTATGAATATTATTTTTATACACATCGTTTTAAACAAATTTAATAATGTAACATTTTTCTAGGAATAAATAAATGTACAACTTTGTTTAGGATATTGTTCCTTTTAAATTATTGTATCCCTTTGAATACTCAGTGATCTACTGTTACCATCTCATAAACGTTTTAACTATTCTCCATACCCCCATCAAAAAAAAAGGATTCAACCTTAAAATGAAAGTCGCTTGACCTTATGCTTTGATATTTTCAAGACTAGGAAAAAAGTCTAATATTAATGACGTCAAAGTCATTAGATTAATTGACAAGAAAGTCAATTTAATTTACAGTACATTTTTCGAATATCTACGTCAAAATAATCCCACAATCTATTTATTTTGTCCGAGACAAAATAAACGACAAAATGTTGGTTATTAAATAAAATATCCAAATTATCTCACTTCACTTGGTAAGGGAAAAGTTCCACCTAGAAATTTAAGGTCTTTTACGAGTGACAGCCTCGCAACCAAGATGGCTCACTGTTTCCATCACCTCATCATCGAAGCGTCAAGTTCCATTTGAATTTCCAATATCCAAAAAGAACGGAATAGAGAAGACAATCTATCTCTCCAATTGAGGTGAAGTCTTTATGGGTTAAGTTAGGTCGGGTAATAGAAGCCACCTCAGGTCGTGGATATGTACTAGAGCTGTTTCAGTTTCAACAAATATTCTTTGTAAGTAGGGTTGCCAACCGTCCCAAATTTGACGGGATGTCCCGAAAATGGTTTTATTACGTCTCACAGAAAGGTTTTTCTGGATGTTTTTTATTCCGCCAATCTAAATCCGCTTACTTACTTTCGCTTTTTTAAATCTATAAAAAACGATTTACGATTTCCACGGTAATACCTACGTTAAGTCTCATAATGAATAACGTAATAAACCTACAATCGATGGGGGATGAAATTAATTCGATTTGAGACCGAAAATACCCGATAAAGAATGTTATACTGAAACAACTATAGGTGATATTTTTAAATTATCTCATCACTATTATCTTATCACTATTTTTGCGAGTCAATCGTCAACTGCGAGTCAATCGACTCTTATCATTTAAATCGTACGATATAGAAGTACAAAAAATGTTGCTTTTAACTCTTGTTTGAAAATTTTACATAAACTCATTAGTTTTGTAAGTTATTTTTAGTAAATTTCAGAAGCATACTTAGGAATATTACATACAGAGTACTTTGGTATATACATCACAAATCATGTTTTTATACACCAATGTGTGTGTAAAAGTAAAATAAACAGTATTGTTGATTCAGTTGGTACATAGTTTGTTTCAATATGACAAAAAAAAATCATTAACTACATTCGAAATTAATAATACAATGCAATAAACTCAGTTGTGTCGGTAACTATCAAAAACAGTTAATGAGTAATGATATATATTCGAAGTGATCTACCCTATGAAATGTTTAGTGCATAGCAACCCTTACAACAGCAAAAAAAGAGGATATAAATTGCATTCACTGAATCGATTTGTCAATTATGTTCTAGTAAGTAATATTTAAAAAAAAAGAGTATTTTTTCTACATCAGAGAGGCAAAAGCTTTCAGAGTTTGTTGTATCTCTTTTGTACAATGATAGTACTTTTCACAATAAGGGATGTGTAGTAGATAGATTCACTACTTTTATTTTTTTAAATAAAGGGAGGGATTAAAAAAATTTCTTAATACCTAACACACGACTATCGCCTATCCGACACATGTGGCTATTTTTAATAAATTTTAAACTGAAATTGAATTTCATACTTTTACGGCGTTCGGCCGTATACAACAATCACCTTAAACCCTTAACAGAAAATATACCCTGAATAGAATTGTATTCTTTTGTTTTATTCAAAAGAAATTTTTAATATGTTTTTTTTAAATGAATTTGTGATTTAACTTTGATTTTATATTAAATGTATCACGTGATCAACATTTAAAAGACTTGTTAAAAGCCACATTTTATTTGCGAAGCGTTTAAAAAATGATTTGAAGCTTGATTGAACAATTTAAATGATTTTAATTTTATCTGAAATAAATTTTGAAGATTGAATCATTTTTTGCACGAAGTTGGAAATGCTTAAAAGCAAAGGACTAGAAGAGAGAGTAGTACAATGTTAAACCTAACCAATGGAATCGATAGTACACACGGCCACAAAAGCAGAAGTTTTTTATGAAAATTTTCGGATCTATTTATGCCTTATCCAATCGATTGTCGTAAAAATGCTTCGGATAAAAGTTGTTTATGATAAATATACTTACAACTCTTGTCCGAAACATTTTCCTAAAAATTGAATAAATAAGGCACAAATCAATTATAACATTTTGAAAACAGAACGATACTTTTGTACCTCATAGTACAACCAACAAGACTTTCCAGATTGAGTAGTCGCGGGAGAACGGTGACCGCAATACCGACAGTACACTCTCTGCGAGGTCAGACGAGACGAAACGAGCGCGAGAGCGTACTCGCAGCGCTCGGCCTGTCTCGTGTCGAAACGTTTCTCCTCGGGAGCGCTCCATTTCGTGTCGGTTTTTTGACCACGCGATCAGTACACTCTCGTCTACGCTCGCGGAGCGAGACTGAACGAGAACTGTACACAAGTCCATTCGTTGTTCCTCGCTTGTCGAAAGCTCTCGCCGAGAAAGTACTGCCAACATAAAAAAGTGCAGAGTTTAGCCATTTTATATCTAAATTTACTTAAAATATAAACAACACATTTAAATCATCCCGTATTAGGAATAGGGTAGAGGGGAAAATCTTTTGTATATTATTTATTTGCATTGCTACTCAGGTAAAAAATTGTTTACCCTTCTTCACAAATCACATGTGTGTGCATATAGCTGAGCTGTAGGTAACACAGAACGAACCCATACAGTAAATTGTCACACCAATAAACACATATTCACATACACGTAAACAGAGTCAGTCGTCAACATACATATTGTATTTGTGTAAGTTGAACAAAGATAAACATACAGTAAAATGAAAATATACGTTTATTACGCAATAATTTTTGTTTTTATGTAAAAAAGATTATTCACTGTATACGGGAAAATTTGTTCACTTCAACGAGCATATTTGTGTTCTACGACAATGATTTGTATGTAGATAGATAATTTTGTTTTGATGCCAATGTAGAGAGTACGGATGCTACACGATAGAGATACAAAGTTTGCGTAAACTATTTTTATATTGTGATCATTATTTTAGTTGAGGAGATAATAAACAATTCATCAGCCTTTACTTAATTCGTATCAGTGATTGCACATAACTATTTAAAAGGATAGGTTATTTCAATTACTTTTTTTCATTACGTTTGATTACACCCTGGACGTGGTGGTGTTTTTTTAATTAAGGGGAACAGAGCTTTGACAAAATCGATTTTTTCCCCTGCAATTTTCATTATTGTAGATTATAAATAGTTCACAGCCTTAATTTGTATCAGTATATTATTTAAGAGGATAGTTGTTTCAATTACCTTTTTTTACCGTACGGTAGATTTTTTAAATTAGGGTATAATTAAGAAATGACAAAAATAGATTTGTTTCTTGCAATTTGCCCTTACCTACATTTTATAACACTCAACAACTCTGTTTGATTCGTTAGCGTACTTTGTAACTCTATAATTACTGATCCGATGAGCTTTTCAGGTACAGTGCCGAATTACTCAAAATTGATGTCGGTGTTCGATCTATTGCACACGGATTTGAAGATAGGGGGCAGAAAGATCCTACACAGAATTGAGTAGGCGCGGCATGTTTAACAATAATTACGTAGTCCACGCAAGTGCAACCGTGGCATTGTTAGTTTAATATCTTAAGAATATATGTTTAAAAGAAACTATCCCCTAGTGATTAATATAAATGTTTTTAAAGGTGATGGGAATCTATGATTTAAAAAAAATCATAGTTTGCACTTTTTTCTGGACGATGCACCATTGATAATAATTTGCTCTTCAGCCATAGGTTATAATAAGTAATCTGTTCACTATTCTCACTATGTTCGTAAGTTTTTTAATGGTGCTGTTCCAAGATAAGAGAGACAGATTGTTTTAAGATGTATCGGAGAAAGAGAAAACATCGATATTCATTAGAGACTTATATTACAAGATATATATTACTAACTATATTGGACGATCGTTGATTGAAATTTTTTATCCAGGAAAAGAATTCAAATTTTTGCCACGATTTTGATCCCTTTGATTTTTTGGGTGGGCCACCCCATGTCATAATAACAATAATAATTGGATAACTTATTGAGAAAAAAACGTATATTGAAAAAGTTTATAAGCGAAAATAAAAAGAATTTTCTTTCAAACTCATTATACGAATTTTAATATTAATTCAGTTAAAATTAAATTAAAAGCATAAATATATATGAAAAATTTTTATACGGTGCTTACGACAACATCATGTATGGTGCGGGGCGAGGTGGGGTGCAGGATAGATAAGTAGAGAGGGGATTTGATGATGGTTTAAGAAATCTGAGAAGGATGAGGTAGGATGGTTTGTTAAAAGTGCGGGGTGTATTTATATGTATATGTAAGTTTTGTTTAATTTTAGGTGGAACGAGAAAAAACTTTGAATTTATCCATGGTGCTTTCATCAAAAACTTTCAAATTATTGGTTTTATCATGAGAGAAACTTTTCTTTCATGGTTGTGCATGTTCTCGTCAATGGAGCTATACTCTAACAGGGGGTAAGGGGTGCAAATATAATAGTAGGTAACCGGGGGTATAAAGAGGGTATATATATATATATATATATATATATATATATATATATAAACTCATTCAGTGTCTTGTTTAGAATTTCCAATATAACTATAATATCATTAAGTTACTTACCCTTAACAACACAGTGTGATTCGACTATTCGGGATTCAACCTTGAAATAAAAATTGTATATTAATATAAATCGAGAAATGTAACAACTAACTCAAATGCATTTTAATGCATATACTAAGATCCTTTATCAGTGCGTATACTATTTATTTTACTTTGAAATAAGAACATACCAACATATTTAATTACCAAACGCATGCTTCAACAATCTAACTATAGATTATCGGAGCGGGGCGATATACGCGATTTAAATTTGGATAACTAATAGTACCATAAAGCTGTAATCGATGGAAGAAGTGATTAATTCGATTGAAGACCGAAGATATTCGATAGAAAAAGTTTTACTGAAACAACTATAGGTGATATGTTTACATGAATGTTATACAAGAGTATATTACAAGAGAATATATACAAGAGTATATTAAGTTCAGTCCTGGTTGAAAATATTGATCGCAGACACAATTTTTTGGTGTACGTGTTTATAAAATGACCTAATTCGTCCATTTCCGCATGCCTGACTGTAAAAATATCTTTGTGTACGTAAAACATGAGGATATTTTAAGTTTAGTCCTAACTTTGTAACAGTTGGAAATATTGATTGGAGAACAAAAATTTATGGTACAGGTGTTCATAAAATGATCTAATTGGTCCATTTTTGTATGCCACTAGACACGATGATAACTGAAAATTGAAAAGAGATAACGAGCTGAAATTTGACGTGAATGTTCTATCTCTGAAGCCGAAAGATATAGAAAAAGAAATTATAGACAAAAAATATACCTTTTCTAAAAATAAACAATTCTTTAGTCATAAACTAGATTAGTTTTTCCGCAATTTCAAACATTTATAATTACTCTTACTGAGTGTTTAAGCAATTAACTTAGTTAATTGTTATTTTCACCGGTTTGATAACTGTTTTCTTACTCCGCCTAATAACTGACTTGCGAATTGTCCCGGAAAAAACTTTTTTCACAGATAATCCTAGGTATAACATACAGTTTTGTAAATGAATCACCCGGTATACTTTCTGTAAGTGCTTATTCAAATATTATGTTTAAGAGGCATAATAACATATACAGTCTTGTGTTCTTCAAGCGCGCCCGTTCTGCTTGCTCTACGTACGTCTATGTTTAAATAAAGATCTTGAATAAAATACCTTGAGGCCATATTTAATCATTTTCGTATCAAGTATTATAATTTACTAAATTCATTTATAATTAACTGATTTTTGTTTGTTACGAAACAATAACACCACCTACAATTTTAGTTATTTTAAACTAGGATGACATACACAAAATTTATTGATATGGTGGCAAACGACTTCTGGAAAACCTGCAAGGGAATTTCGGGAAACTGCAAATAGGTAGTCTCTCTAGTTTTAGTAAATATGAATACTTTCACAATTTAAATGTTCTCTTTTTCGTTTAGAATAATTATTTTCGTAGCTTGTACGATTTCAGACGATACCTCATAAATCGCTCAGTCAAGTGCTGTCTAACGTGCTCTACTTGGAACGGAGAGGTTACGGCTTCGAATCCCGGCGGTAGCAGTTATATTAAAATTAATGGGGCGGTTAATTGAATAAGCTGTCGGCATATGGACAAGAATGAAAACCCGACTATGTTTGTGTAGGTCTGCAGTTTCCCTTCACGAGCTCCAGATGAAAATCGACATTGTTTTATCAACCTACGACTTATATATATATATATAATTTCGTTAATAATAAAAAATGAGGGTTGGTGATTGATGATTTGATGACATCAATAAATTTTTATTATTAAACTAATTACTTATATGTAATTAACGTAGCGTTCATAACCGGCAAACATACAAAATTTATATATTTTCCATTATTCTCTATGATAAAAACTATATAAATGTGATATAATTGAAAAATAAAGCGTTCTATTAATTTCCTATTTGTGTGTTAAACAAAAAAAAATAATTATCAAATAGTTTTTATTTTTCAATAAAATTAGGTTTTACTTACACAATATGGGTACTATGGGCGACAAAAGTAGCGCTGTGGGGTCTTCTATGGCTTCAAAAGTAATTGTATGTTTATCAAAATTAATAATGTGTGTCGAATCTTTTCGTTCTTCGAAAAAATGTTTCGAACAAAAGTTGTTGATATTTGTATAACAAATAACTTTTATTCGAAACATTTTTTTCGTAAATCGAATGGACTAAACATTTCGAAACTATTTGAAAAATATAGTTTCATTCCCCGAAAGTGGCAAACTTTCTTAGTTGATTTGTATTGAATCCACACGATTTTCGAAAAAAATGTTTAGAACAAAAGTTGTTGATATTTTTATAAAGAATAACTTTTATTCGAAACATTTTTTCGAAAACCGAATAAATACGGAACAAATCGATTATAAACAATATACTATTCTAAAAATGATTTTCTATTTTCAAAATTTGATAGTTAATTTGTGCCTTATTTATTTGGGTTTCGAAAAAATGGTAAGAACAAAACTTGTTAATATGTTTATAATGGACAACTTTTATCCGAAACTTTTTTCGAAAGTAGAACGGACGCGGCATAAAACAACTGGAATCTATTTGAAAAATATACTTCAATTCCAAATATGGCGATCATTTCAAAATTTGATAATTGATTTGTATCGAATCTACACGGATCTCGAAAAAAAATGTTTTAAACAAAAGTTGTTAGTAATTTTATAATGCACAGCTTTTATTCGAAACAGTTTTTTGAAAACCAATTGGATACAAAAATTTTATTTTATTGATCTCACTTTCTATCTATTTCTAATTGTCAAAGAGTAAATTACGACTAGCTAATTTATACTGATGATGACTACATTGTAGTCGAAATACGTATTTATAATACAAAAAAACTGATCTAGGTAAAGGGGCGAATTTGAAATTTTATTAGTAACGATTTTATTCACAGAAGGGTGATTAATTTCAGCATAAGAATCAATTTTTCTTAATCACTGAAACACACAGTACATTAGGTTTGTTATTGAATAGAAAAATATGATTGTGTTAGCTATTGTTTTATTTAAAAACAATTATAGAATATTTTCAATTACTATTTTTTTTAATGAATGATGGAAAATATGGATTAATTACAATGGATAATAATATTTTTTCTATCATAATTTTTATTATAAAAGTGATTAGATGTGTCCATGTTAACAATAGTTCCATACACATTATTGATACATGGTGGAGCGAACGTGGTGGTGTGCTTAGCTTAAAGCGTAGCGTAGGGTGCAGCCGCTCAATTCATATAACAACACTGTATGGATATTAACAATTGTATTACACCCAAGGCTTAGCCAATAGGATTTTTATATCTAGGAAGTGTTATTATCCTCTCCAACGTCGATATTCACATTAATATCCAGCCCAGGCAAAACAGCACAGTTCACGAGGTGTAATTGATGCATTCTCGTTAATCTCGGAATTAAAAACTACTAAGAATATTACTTCAAATTAACTATGTAATAATCGCTGAAAATATCTTGTTCTCTCTCCTCGATAGAGAGAGAACTCGAGTTTAGTTAAAGATTAAACACAAGCGCAGATCCACCGTTGTGGGGCCCGATGGGTATGCCCAGACTTGGGACGTCACACTTTCACGGTATATTGAGGTGTCGATAGACTGATGATATTATATCCAATGCCTTAATAAAATTTTTAAAAAACAATGAATCGTGCGTGATTCGGAACGCAGCGAAGTACTTAGTCATCATAGACGATATGCTGATACGTTATGTCACATTTTTGACAACATATTATCTGTTTCTTTTTGAAACATGAATACTTGTATTGGGAAAAAGAGATGACTATTCGCTGGGTGCGCATAGCCATCTACAAATTTAAAAGTACATAGTTGTCTACTAATTTAAAAGTACCGCCAAAACTTCCGAGGCGCCTTCGTTTTTGGTGGCGTGGCGTGCGACCAAGATTTGTACCCTAACATAAAAATTTTCTTACAAATACTGGCAACTCTCCCGGTCAGCGTAGCTACCGCTGAGAGATCGTTTTCTATCCTTCGCAGAGTAAAATCTTGGTTGCGTGCCTCAATGGCACAAGAATGATTATCCGGGCTAGCTCTCCTCAATATACACAAAGATGTGAGTCTGGATATCGATGAAATTATCAACGTTTTCGCGAAAAAGAAGCTTGAATTTGTAATTGAAGTAAACACCTAAATAAAATTATTTAATGTAAAATGTTTACTAGCGTTTAATTTAATTTGATATCCTTTGAAGTTGGAGCAGGATCAGCTTGCAGTTCGCAAACGGAGGTCCCGGATACCTGTCGGCCTCACAATTCCCTGTAATGTCCCGTAGACGACAACTAAAAAGCGATAAAGCGCTGAAATTTTGTATATTTGTTCTTGAGCTCAAGTTCGTGAATGAACTGTGGGTGGGATATTTTCTCCCACCAGGGCAGAAAATATCTATCTTAGAAACGGTAAGAGATCAAAGAAAAATTTAAAGACCAAAATGTTCCTTCTCTAAATATCAAATTTCAAACAACTTTTATTTGAAATTTTTGTTCATAAACTCATTACATATCGGGTGCTAAGCAATTAACTCAGTTATTATTCTCACTTGTTCATGAAAGATTTACAACTAATGATGTCCAAAAACACGCCACTGTTTAACCACCTTCTTCCCACCGTTAACAAATTGGGGGGGGGGGGTGGTTAGCGGGAGGAGGTAAATTACAGAGATAATAATTCTACGGTATTTATAAATCATTAATAAATCAATTTTTTTTTTCTTGAAATCATCCAATTAGAGATTACTCGCTTTTTTTTTCCGTTTGTAATAATATCAAAAGAGAAAAAAATTTATTGATTTAAGTACGATTCTAATTAATTATATGTTTTATGTGATTCGTTATAGTCACCCATCCGAGTGTATACCACCCGCGCATTCCCACCACACCCCCCGTGTACTATACAAAAAACCAAATCAAGTAGAAAATCATTTGTATAGTATAGTGAATCGAGAATACACTATTATGTCGATTGTTTTCAAGTTTGATTCTATACATTTGTTTTGTATGTCGGTACTGTACAAGTCCGAAACGCATTTATTTCAATATTTATCGGTAAATCGTTGGGTAGAAGTTCGAAATATATCGTTGAATTTGACTTAAGGATGTTCCAGCATACCACCAATTTTCGACAGATTTTGCTTATTTTTTGTTCACAGGCTAAAAATAACGTTTTCTAATAAATCCCGAAGTTTTAGAATTTTTGACCGTTTAGAACGCGAGATAATTTATATCAAAGTTATCATTCTCTCTCACTCTGTCTCTCATTAGAAGCATGTAAAATTTCATGCCCGCCCAAATATTATCTGTTGTACAAGAAAAAATACTCGACAGAATTACAAAAAAAAAAAACTAGGAGAGTAAAGCAAAATATTTATTATATAAATTTAAAAAAAAATCGCGTGTTCAAATGTTTTCGGTAGAAGTTCTAGAAACAGAGAAGTTATTTAGAGTTCTGCCAAATGCTGTTTGGCAATTTGTTATCATCATGCAAAAGTGGAAAAGAGCAATTTTTATGTGGGTATTTTAAATACAATGTAGATATTTTTTGTTAGAATATTTTTTTTGAAGCCCCATTAATTTTCGTGTATTTTACGAGAGCCAACGCGAAACTTAATAATAGTATAAAATTGCCCTTTTGAAAATATAAACAACTTTTGTTTGTAACATTTATTCGTATATTTGCACAAATACAAATAAAAGGTCATTTTGCAGAATTTGTTTCGATAAAATGACGCTGGTCATATTTGATCTAATAAGTTTTGTATTAGAAACTTTCATGGGAACAAATCGATTCCCTTTCTCTTATGAAAGTTGAAATCTATTTCGAACTTTGATCAATATTTCGAATACGAAATCTTAATTCGGACTGTTCGAGTAAACATATATAATAATGGTTACAATGAGGTTTTTATTATGTAATTGTCAGTCAAGCTTTCATTTAGAACAAAAAAAAAAAAAGCTGCGGAGTTATTAATTAGTTTTGTACAAACGAATATAATTTTTTATCACTCGAATTATCTAGGTTTGTGTTTTCTAACAAACGTGAGAATTATTCGATGAAACATATCCATATTATAAATTAACCCTTCAATACAGTCGTGAAAAACTTTCGTTTTTATATATATATGTCTGTAGACACTTGAGTGTCAGATTTCTCCAAAAGAGAAGTCATGTATTTATTTCCAGGGAAATTCAAGTTAACGCAGCTCCTACGTAACGAATTTTTTACTCTTGAGATCGCTATAACTACGAACTGTTTTTCCTAGAGTCCAGTTCTGAGTACTCGAATAATTTTTTATAAAAAAAATGGACTCTGCTTATTTGAAGCGACAGTAGACGAATTTTGGGTACTATACCCAGTATACAAATGATTATTCGGCTACTACAACATACAGACTAACTGTAATATTAATATTTACGCGATACACATTTCTCTGCGTGGGTTCAACTTGAATATTCATAATTCACAGATAAAATTATAATTTTTCGCAATATATTTTATTGGAAAAAGTATATCGGGAGAAAAGAATATCAATAATAAATATATGCATGTGGTTTATTAATTATAAATTATAAAATTAATTTGAATTTTTTGAAAATAAATATTTTACTAATGGATATTTTAAAATTTGATTAATTTTCAATATATATATTTTTCGAATATATTAATTATTTATATTTAATATTTATATATATTTTATTAAAATGAATTTATTTTTAATAATATTTCCAATTAATTGTTGATTTATTGCTAAATTTTTTGTATAAGGATGCCGTTTAAAAACATACGTCGAAATTTATGTTTACAGTTTCCGCAATAGGGAATATGCATGAAAATTTTTTTTCACATTTATTTTTAGAATATGAAAATACTGTTATAAAAATACTGTAATAATATTTAAAAACGAAATTAAAATCCGACAAATATCAAGCAAGCTATAAGCTTTTAAAGATTATTATCTGTCTCTTTCTTGCAAAAATAATAAAAACGTAGTTTCACGTGTATTTTAAATGGTGAAAGTGTAATATGACGTCACAAAACATATCAAGAGGACTATCACTCTCTTTGTCTAATCGGGAATTTCAATCATTCATATCTCGCTTATTTTTAAAGTTATTTAAAAAGTAATTTTACCTTGATATTTGTCAAGTAAACATGCTTCAATTCAAGTGAAAACAAATTTTCATGCATATTCCCTATTGGCCTTGCCAAAGTGCAGAAAGAAGATATTAATATTACTTCACAGATATTTTCGAAAGTCGAATAATGGTTGTCCTTAATCAATATAAATTTCAGAATTGTTCAGAACATACGCGAAAAAGGTTGATAAAAACTTTGGAGAAGTCCTTCACTTAACACCAAGGACAAAGATCCATCAATTGCTTAACACCTTGAGATATTAAGCTTGCCCTATTGATTCAACCAGTTCAAGTGGTCGAGCGGTCTAAGGCGTTATGTCTGCGCAGTATGCGTACTTGAAAACTGGGAGGTCATGGGTTCGATACCGACATCGGTAGTTTGTCAATTATTAAGAAAAAAAAAAGAGACGGTTAATTGATAAACTGTCGGCGTATGGACAAGAACGAAGTAACCGGCTATGCTTGAGAAGGTTTTCTGCAGTTTCCTTCACGAACTCTAGATGAGAATCGGCATAGTTCCTATTATAGTCGGCATGCTAAGCTAAAGCATCTTATATCTAGGCCGATTTCTTTAGGAAGGAATAGATCTAGATTGTATTCGTAGAGCTGCAGAATATGCGCGGAGGTGGATTAAAATGCTTAAATTACGTAGTCCTGCACTTAACACCAAGGACAAAGATCCTTCGATCGGTTAACATCTAGAAATATTGTATCGTGCTTGCACTTTTGACGCCTGCTAAAATGAAGCATCCAGGCCGATTTCCTTTAGGAAGGAATAGATCTAGATTGGATCTATAGAGCCTTATTCTCCCTCCGATAATTTGAGATACTCCCAGATAAGAAATCCTTTTGTTTAACGATACAACTAAGGTATTCGACCCTCCATAAAATTGGTTGTTTTCCAAGCTTTACTACTTTTTGGAATGAGCCTACATTATTGGTATTATCGCATGAACTACGTAACCCTTTATATTTCGACAACACCCCACTTAACATATATTTTTAGTCTGTCAATATTAAATTGAAAGATAAGGCCACATGATGGGAGAGATTTTGACACAGATATATTAAATTGACATACGTTAATATTTGATATTGATGAATATGATTTGCTACGAAAATATTTAGTGTTTGTTTGCGCAAACACGGATGTTTCGCCATTTGCTTGGGGGTCTTAAAAAATACGGCACAAATCGACTGTAAAATATTTAAACAACGACCCCAATAATATGGTGAGAAAATTTTAAGCCTCCTTCTTATCCCTTATCAAAATCCTGTTATCGTCATAGTAGATAAAGAAATTACATCTAATGCGAAAACATTATAAAGGAAATTGTTTTATCAGTTCTAATTACACGATAAAAAGCAGGCAATAATTAAATTAAATATATTCAAACATTAAATTCTTTGTGAACAAAAAAATGGAACACATTTTTTTTTTGCATTAAAAAAAACTAAGTGTTCTGGGAAAAAAAATTTTTTTTTCATGTACTCATTTAGAAAAAATATCATCAATGATCAATGACGTGGTGGTGAGACCTTGTTCGTAACTCATCACATCGGAGTTTAGAGGGTGCTGTTTATAGGCGTTATGTATTGTGTATTGTCTGGACATCACATCTCATACAACACACTGACTGACTGACCACCCGTTCACGGCTAAATACATTTGCATATTTTCAAACACATTTTTGTATAATATTATAAACTACAAAAAAATAGTTAATATGGGCATGGATAACTACCGCACGGCTCTGCATACTAAAATGATGTTCACAAGTGATCAAAAGTGGTACAGAATAATAATAATAATAATTGGAAAGAGGGGTACCGCAAATGGGTCCCTGGCACCTAGACCATGGGGTCCTCTGTGCCCTCCTTGAGAACAATCTGTCACCCGAAGGCAAGGCTATTTTAAGCAGATGAAGCTATAGGATTCTGTCGAGGCCAAATGCCACAGAAAAGGCCCAGAACTTCTCCACCAGGACTGCTCCCAGGATTGATGGGTCCAAGGTCGCGGACCCAAACATTCTATATCTGACACCCTGCAGGCTTCTACAGATGCATATAACATGTATGCACAAAGGATCCCCAAGTTAAGAAGGTGGTAGTTCAATCGACAGTGTCCTGTCAAGAGCCCCACCAGCCTTCTCAACTGCATTCTATTCAGTTTCAAACGAGCACAGTCGAACGGCCTAGCTGTGCTTATGCACAACTTGCCCTGTCGCATGCCCTGCGCAAAGTCCAAGTAATCGAGATAAGCTTGTCGCAGCCACCCCTTGATTCGGTAAATTACGGAGCATCTTGCTATGGGAATAATAGACTCAGATGAAAGGGGCTTTTGAGATGACCCCTATCGTGCCAACGAGTCCGCTACTTCGGCCCCTTTAACGTCATAGTGACCTGGTACCCAGATCAGTCTGACTGTGTTATTCAGTGCCAGAAAGTGGTATAGAATATGGACTATGTTTTTGAGGTTAATGGGTTGCATCTATCTCTTCCACTTTCGATAGAATGTCCTTACAGAGCCAGAATCAGGTATATACTCTTCGGCTAAACCGAAATGGGGAAATTTTAGATAAAACAACTAAAATGTATGTTTTCCTGTCATTCGTAAAGAAGATGGGTAAATTCGGCATTTTATGGATCCAATTTACGCTTATAAACCCTTATATTTAATTCAAATTGATGACCTTGGAAACATTTCCATAAAATCGAAAAATCTTTTTCTTCCCGCTGTAATGAAATTCACAAGTAAATTGGATCCAATCAACAACATAATACGATTTGGTGAGCGGTTTACGAAATATCGTCTAAAAACGCATAAATATCTCGGGAACTGTCCGTCAAATTGTCAATTGAATTTTGGTGATTTTAAATCACAATATTCGGTTAATTGAAGCTAAAAAGTACAGCTTTAAATGTTGCGTTCTGTATATAAAGATAAAAATATTTTCCAATGTAGAAATATACTTTTTTTTAAAGGATATGTGTGCCACACTGTACATATTTAATAGACTCAGTCACAATAGCGGTAGCAAATAGGTGGATACCCAACAGTAACAGACAGCCGTTTAGTTTGTATTATATACATACCTCTTACAAGCGACCGGAGGAGTCGGCCACTATTATCATGATGTTACCAACAGACCTACTACTTAAAATTGAAGCAAGATGGACATATATCCGTATATAAATGTATACTAAGGACAAGATGAATCTACTTTTTTTTCTTCTTCCAAGTTTAAATTTGGCGTTATATTTGACAGTTTACGAGATTGAGTGTTCATGATAAGTTTACTATTCAACACTTCTCCAACCCTTTTTTTCGTCCCATACAAATATGACGACGTGTGTCGTTAAAAATAACATTTAAGTTTATGTGGAAAATAAAATCTTGAAGATAGTGTTTAGTATTCCGTACCAAAAATATTAGAAGATGATCTTTGTAAACACTATATGGTATGTAAACCGTCCAAGTAGCCGAGCGGTCTAAGGCGTTTGGTCTACTTGGAACTGGGAGGTTAGGGGTTCGAATCCCGACATCGGCAGTTATTAAGAAAAAAAAGGGGCGGTTAATTGACTAAACTGTCGGCGTATGGACAAGAACGAAGTAACCGGCTATGCTTGTGAAGGTTTTCTGTAGTTTCCTTCACGAACTCCAGATGAATATCGGCATAGTTCCTATCAAAGTCGGCTGCAGCCGCATATCCTACCAATTCTTAATCTATACACAAAAATTTCTTCCACTTCACTCACATCCTTAGGCATCACAATGGACCTGATGGTCGAAGTATAACCCGTTCAGAGCAGCCTCTACAATCTATCTATGGCGGTTGGCAGATCTACGGCATAAAAGGGATACGTTCTAAGCTTCCTCTTTTGGGGCCATCTATAAAATACGTCCATGCACTTTCGGCACGCTGCGTCAACCCCCGATCTAATAATACCTACGTGGCAACACTTAATAATATATCTTCGGCGACGTAGCCATTGTGACCGATAACCCTTCCACTCCACTAACATCCTTCGGCATCACAATGGACCTTATGGTCGAAGTGTAGCCCGTCCAGGACAGCCGCTACAAGATACCCTGATCGAAGGATTCTTCACTTTTAAAGCTTCAACTACAACTGTCTTGTTGTGAAAATAATATATACTACAACTCAAATTATCCGGACAGCTTTGACGAAGAATAAAGTCGTAGTTTTTTGCAACAGCATTGGGAAAGTCTCTCAGAGCCGATTATTTTCGAGAATGGAAAATTTTATGCCGAGAAAATCGAGAATTTATCGTCATTCTTTGCCAGTATACACAAATTTAGCTTCTGTTTTTCATGACGGGGCGTTTATCCATAATTCATCCAATTATCCGGATATTTGAATCTCGGGATAAGAAGATAATGAGAAAGTTGAAAGAGTTTGGTAATATATCGTTTTCCCATCCAGAAATTTTAGGAAAAATATGAGAAATTTACTCAAACCCTCATGTTCCATAAAAAATGTATTAAAGTTACTTTCGATTCAAAACATTTTCGATTCCTGGAAGAAATTATTCTCATAGAAATTTAATTTAAGATATTCCCGAAACTCCCGAACGTTAGACATTTAAATCAGGTGTGTGTTTAAATCAATACATATAAAATTAAGTATTCAATACGAATTGACCATTGAAAAAATTAGTTACGGAATAACATGAACAAAAAAAAAAAAAAAACTAACTAAGAGGATGAGAGAATATTTTTTATTTTGTTATTCAAATAACAATCATCTACAGTTCTACATCCCCCACATCCTCTGGTAAATAGCATCACTTGACTCATCCCATAATGAATGTTACACACGCGTCATCGTATTGACATGGAAAGCGCCTGTGGCTACGGTATGATGTTTTTTAAATACAATGTTTAATAATAACCTAGTTAATTAAACCCTCGAAAATATATTTAAAAAATAAACAAAAATTAGGTACTTATTTTTAGGGCTTTCTGTGTTTTTCATGTTTTTTTTTTTTTCATAAATTTTGTTTTATTTTTTTATATTTTATAATATTCTATTTTTAGGTTTTTTTTTTCATTACTAATAATAAAGAAAATATTAAAATATTCACTCACTTGTTATTAGGTTTACTATTGGGTTAGAAAATACTAAACTATTGTAAATCGATTAAGAGAAAAAAATTCTTAATTTCATCCCTTCAAAGTTTGAGATTTTAATGTTCCATTAAACGAAGATTCAACAAGAATTCGTTTGCAAGCCAAATACTGTTGAATGAATTTTGATTTAATTTATAGGTTAGGAATGACAGAAAACTAGACCTCAAATATGAAAATTTCCGAAAAAAAAAACTCATTTTTTGTTTCAGTAATATTCCAAATCTCCGGATTAATTCGGACCGGACCCGGGGTAATTCAATATTCGGGTAAATGGATGTCATGAAGAAATCATTTCTTAAAAAAAAGAAAACTGTCGCTTTTCATGGCTAGAAGTTGTGGTCCGTAAGACTAAAGGGTTTTTTCAGGATGATAAGCATCAAGCTCGTACTTTGTAAGTAGCTTCGTTATGACAAGGCGCCCAACTTTTTTAATTATAAAATTTTGGAAAACGGTATTGAAATTTTCTGGAAACCGTTGAACAAAGTTTACGAGCATCAAGTTTAATTGTAAGATAATCAAGTGAAGAACGAGGACAAATTTTCCTCCTACAATGGAATGGACTCTGAGTCTCCCATCCTCAATGTTCAACGGCTTCCAGAAAATTTCGATACCGTTTTCCAAAATTTTTTAATTAAAAAAAGTTAGGCGTCTTGTCAAAACGAAGCTACTTACAAAGTACCACCTTGATGCTCATCGTCCTGAAAAAACCCTTGGGTCTCCTGGACTATTGTACTTTTTCAAAAATAATCAGCCCTTTAAAAGGTAGTTCCCAATACTCGCTGTTGCAAATATCACTTGAATTTTACCTCAATATATACAAGGGTGTTAGTCCCGACTATGTAACAGTTGAAAATATTGATCGAAGAAAACAAATTTTGGTATAGGTGTTCATAATATTACCTAATTAGTTCATTTCCGCATATCCATCTGTCCGAAAGTAGATAACGAGCTGAAATTTTGTATGTGTATTTTAGAAGTAAAAAGTAAGGTCAAGTTCGTGCATAGACAAAATAGGACCGTGCATCCCCCCGCCATGGTGGTAAATATCAATCTTTGAAACCGTAAGAGATAGAACAAAAATTTAAAGACAAAAAATGTTTCTTTTTTAAACATTAACAACTTTTGTTTGAAACTTTTTTCATAAACTCAATCTATACCGAGTATTTAAGCAATTAACTCAGTTATTATTTTAACTTTTTTTTTATCTTTTGAGTTTGGATAATCCACTGTAATTAGTTCCTCTCGTCGGTTGCGAAAACTATCGATACTACTCAAATCGATCTGGTCCATGTCCAGATCATGAAACGACCCAAATTAATGTGAGGAAGTGGGGAGTGGGAGGTATGTCATGATTTGTATTATATTATATAAAGAGAATATAATACTCTTGTGTAACTAATATATTATATTAATATTTTTGTGAATAAAAAATATTTGTTTAAAATAAAACAACCTTAGGTGAAATATATAGAAGAGATTATTTTTATTTTACTTTGGCGAGAAAAATAAGAGCTATAACTAAATTTTATTCGAAATTAATATATTTTTTGTTTTCTAGTATTTATTGTTAATATTTTAGTTCGAATAATACGTTACTAGGCATTATACAATACGGAGGGTACACATGGACACTTTAGTACCGCCCGCCTATTTATACCCGGTATATGATATATACCAGGGTATATTAAGTTTAGTTCCGACTTTGTAACGTCAGTCCAGTCTGTGAACACGATAACTCAAAAACGTAAAGAGATAACAAGCTAAAATTTTGTATATCGTCGGCTTAGAGTGTAAACCTGCTATCGCTATAATAGGTAAATTTACAGGAGAAACAAAAATTATTTTAAAAAAAATAGAAGGTAGTTTTAAGAAAGGGCTTTAATACAGTTTTTGTATTTTTTTATTCTTTATAATATAAAATAAAAGAAGAGATAGTAAATTCAGTATTTATTTATTAATTAACATTTTTGTGACTTAGCAGGTTTTTGTAATCCAGTAAAATATTTAATTAAGGACTTAGCAGTTCTTTAGTCTTAATTTTAAGCTACTTTACTAAAATAAAATTTTTTAAATTATAGGTGATGTATCTAAATACAACATTTAAATCACATAGATTAGGAACACTTTTCTAAATATAACATTTTAATCACATACATTAGTAACACCTTTTTTCAGTCTCAATAATTATAATACTAATAGACTCAATAACTTTGGAAGATTATCACAAAATTTTATTCTAAAACTAAATGCTCGATTGTAAAAGCTTCTCATAATTACAAAACAAAAATTCTCTCTTAATTAACACACAAAAATAAAAAATTTAAACTCTAAATATTTGTACTCTAATAGCCTTAATATTTCTAAATAAAAATCAAAATAAATCACATTAGGTTTAAAATAATACACACCAGTCAGTCTCTACAATTACTAAAACGAGTAGTCACTAGTCATGAAGTAAATTATCATAATAATGACGATAGTCTTCAGGTAAAGTGCTTTTCAAATATTGCAAGTCTTCAAACTTCTTCTTGGTAATTTTTCTTTTTGTTAGGAACTGATTTCGTAGGGAATTAAAAGGCAAGGCAATTACAGCCGGTGATTTTCTTTGCGGTAGTATTTTCCATTCATCAGTGAATCTCAATTTAAAAAATACGTCACTGTTTGGATTGTACTGAAGAGCTCTAATATCAGTAACTTTAGCGTCACCTTTACCACGCCCAGGACGAATGCTTTAAAAAAAATTTACTTTATCAAAGCTTTTGAAAAAAGTATGGTTTAAGTAAGTCACATCATAAGGTCTAGGGTTTTTTCTTGCCGACCTGCAAATAGATATATATTCCGCAGGAACATTGATGTCTTTGTCTTTAAGAGCCCGCTCAACAGAGGAATGAATGCTGTCCGCTTCCATCTGTGTATGCCCAACTTCTAGATACTTTTGTTCTATGATTATGTTGTGGTTTATAGCCGTCAATAGCAATGCATTAGACATTACACAGTTCCGATTTTGATAGGTGCAACCATCGCTATAAAAAATTATTTTACTTGGTGTTTCTTGTTCATTTTGTCGTAAAACCTTGTTTTCAATTAAACTAACCCATACACTTGCAAACTCTTCAGAGTTTAAACCTCCTTCCGTTTCATTCCATAAATAGCAATAGCCATCTTTGTTCTTCAAATTATAAAAGGCAAGGTTGTGTATTTGAAGCTTTGTTCTGTAGTATAAACTACTAATTTTTGATTTGGGTGCCATCAGAACCGCCTGTAAGTCAACAGTAAAAACGACACTATCTTCAGCTTTATCCTTTTCTTTTTCTGCTCGAGCTTCTTCTTTTTTACTTTGATGTTCTAAATAATCTTCTTGCGACTTATTGCCAACTTTAAAGAGAGCACATATCTCACATTGGTCCTTTTTAGGATAGTACAAACCGAGATTTTGTACATCAAATTCTTCATAAAACTTGCAGATAGATAAAGCATGCACGTTGCATGTTTTACACCAATCGTTTACATAAAAATCGTAAAGAGATCGTTTTGATCGCCACTCTGGCAACAAATACCTTTTCTGTGTACTAGCACGACAGTAGTGCGATTCCATTGCTGGCAATGATTCTAAAAACCTTCTTAGTTCCTGACGTTCTAATTCAAAAGGCTTTGAAGTAGAATCTTTAGTTTTATGAGAATCAAAATCTTTGGTGTTCCTTTTAGAAACAGGAACTTGTTTATTTTTCCAGTTCAAAACTGTCCATCTTCCGATTCCAAGAGTCTTCAAAAACATAGATCTGCATACTTTGATTGACTGGTCTTCTTTTTTCAAATAGTAAAACAAAGATTGTGCTCTTTTCGATTCTTTATCGGTTGTTCTCCCCCTTGGTCTCTTAACAGGTAAGGATGTCACAAGATTATTAACATATACTTTTTTTTCTGGCCAGTTCATACTCCAAAATGCTTTGAAAATATTCTGCCTATCTGTGTCTGTAAATGTGGAACATTTTAAAGATCCTTTCCCAGTTGCTTTGCACTGGCATCTATTTTCCATTACTCTAGGCTTCCTTGGTACTTCGTAATTCCATTTTTCTTCTTTTTTTCTTCCATAATACTTTTTTCCATTTTCTCGCAATTTTCTGTTTCTTTCAGCAAACCAATTTGATTTTTGAATCTGAACACGTTTCTTTCTTTTCTTGCTTTTCTCTGGGTAGTTTTCATAATCAGATTCCGAGTCAGAATTAATTTTATACGGTACTAAGGCTTCTTGGATACTTTCATCTGATATTAGATCATCTATTTGATTCGATAGGTTTGACGAACTAGGAACAACGCTATCTGTAACACCTGTCAAAGAGTTTTCTTGAAAAGTACACTGTTCGATGGTATCTTCAGTAACCAGATTTTCGCTATAATGGTGCTCATCAGTTGTGATGAAGTTGGACAAGGGCGAGTTTAAAGATAGAAAGGAAATCACATTGCTATCTTTGAATTGAACTTCTTGTTCTTTTTGAATATTATGAGCAACAATATTGTTATTTTGATTATCATCAGAAAATGGCAATGTATTATTAGGTCCAAGTATAATAAAATCGTCCAATATTTTCTCATTTGACATGGACGGTGAGAGACGATGTATGTATTCAAACTCAACATTTTGAACTATAGACCATTCTTCAGAAATTGGTGTTTTAGATGGTTTCGGTTCCTTTTTTTTATCTTCTTTGCTTGTATTACATAAGTCCAAGATTTTCTGACCTCGCCTTGAAGACATCTAAAAAATAAAGCAAAATTTAACGAATTTTGTAAATCATTATCTAAAGAACATCAAATTTAATACGTTCGAACACGAATATCACAAGACAAAAGGATCCGCAGACCTCCTTATTCTTTTAAAAAGCGAGATATTGTAATAAATTGCTAAAAAGTAATTAATTAATTACAATAATTAATACCTGCTTAGTAAAATAATTCTGTGATTTACTTTAAAGAAAAACTGCTAACTCCAATCTATTTATGTTGTAGGTTAACTTACTTTTTAATAGAAATATTACTCATTTTCTGATAAAGTTTACGCAAAATAACAATTAAATAATTTTAAAAAATACATACCTTTGCAATATTCCAATCCTCACTAGTAAAGTTTGTACTAGTAATACCGAACTAAGTAATTATTTGTAAGAGCACATGTGCTGGCATTGAAAACTCAGTAAAAATTTACAGTTAAGATGGAGTTAGCCGCGAACTTTTGACGCCATGGATTTGCCAGTTTTACTTATCACACGATTTTATCAATTTTAAATCAAAACTGACAGTAGCTATTTTTCTAGCTTGTGTAATTTTTTGTTCTCTTTTGAATGGTAGGTAAATCGTAATAACGGTAAAAAATGGATTTAGCAGGGTTACACTCTAAGCCGACGATATGTATTTTAGAGCTGAAAAGTAATGGACAAAATTGCCTATCTTTGAAACGGTAAGAGATAGAACAAAAATTTCAGGACAGAAAATATCCCTTTTTTAAAAACAAACAACTTTTGTATGAACCTTTTTTTCATAAATGCAGTATATACCGGGTATTTAAGCAGTTAACTCAGAGTTAATTGTTATTTTCACTTGTTAAATTTTATAATTGAATTGTAGCTTATTTATTCCATTTTCGAACAAATGTTTTTTCAGATAAAAGTTGTTCCTTATAAATATCCTCATAATTTTTATTCGAAACATTTTCCCAAAAACTGAATGAAAAAGGCACAAATCAACTATCAAAATTTGGAAAAAAAGAACGCTACTTTTGTGGTCCATAATTATAGTAGTTTTAAATATCCCTTCCACATAATAATTTACCCGGATATTAAATTTATTTCTACTTATTGATTTATATAATTCGATATATCATATAACAAAAAATTTATTTGGGAAAAATAGAATAATTATTATACACAAAATTATAAAAATAATGATAGATATGAAAATTTAAAACCATACAAAATATTATGTTCCTAAAAAACATAAACAATATAATAATCCAGGAGATGCAGGAGTGTTGCATTTTCGTGATACGTCCTAAAACCGTTATTTTAGGAATTTAAAAACGTTCGAGTTGTATTAACTTATTTTACTCAGGATAAGTATAGAATACATAATTAATTTCATACCGTTCAAAGTAAAACTGTGACCGCTAGCGAAACTACAAAGGTAGAATAATATATATTTTATCCCGACAGTCGCGGTAGGCCGCACTTAAAGCGTTAAGTTCACCTGAAATAACCTCCAAAATTGTCCTGGAGTGTATCGACTGTTCATCACCTGACCCAAGTCGAAATAGAGTCCATTATTAGAGCCTTCAAATCATCATTACATACTATAATTGAGCACTTCAGGATATGTATTAATATAATTTAGGCCATTAATAGGTCATTGAAAATGCGCAAAATGGCGTTTTCACATGTTCGGTGACCTATTCATGACCTAAATTGTAAACAGATCATAAAACTGTCGGTTTTATGACGTTATATCTTCATTTCACGACTATTATGCCCTGTTGATGAACTAAAAAGGTTACATTCAAGAAATAACAAAAGAAATAATGATTTGCAGGCTATATAATGATGTTAAATTTCGACTCGGGAATAATTTTTTCTTAAACTCAATATAAACAGATATTAAGGATTTGAATTTTCAATCTTGAATCGTTAAATATTTAAAATGGTGAGAAACCAAATCTACCATATCTCTCGGACTATAAATATTCGTTTGATGGTAATATTAACCTTTTTATTCATAAATAATTCTAACAATTCGTAGAATTAATTTCGGTTAAATCCAGGCACAAAGTATGTTGAACGTTGAACACATTTAAACTATTATAAAACTGTTGAATAAATAACTAAATAAAACGTTGTATGATCATCCCCAAATTTAAAACGTTATAATTTTTGGGCTTAAATATAATAAAGATGTCAACATAAAGGCCATTTAAGGTAATAAAAAATAGTAATTTACCAACAAGTGTGAAAATTCAATTATGAAAACATACAATCGTTTAGAAAGAAAATATTTAGTGGTTTTATTTTAAAGCTTTTACGGATAAATATCGTTTGTCATGATGTCGTTCAAAAATTGAACGTGATTTCTATTTGCCACAAAAATTTTGTTTTTTGAAATCTACAGCGTCTAAAAATTTTGAATACCATTTTTATTTTAGCCAAATCCTTTAGCCAAATGTGTGCTATTAACTTCCCCTTCTCCAAATTTGGTTAGGCGTATAAAATCCAGAAGTATCATTACTATTTCCCATAAAAAGTAGAGAGTGTCAAGACTCCTTTTTTGCATAAAATAGATTTCCAAAATCTAGTAAATATATTTTGAAAAACTAAAAAGTAAAAATTGTGTTCATTCTTCACATTTTTGAAAGCATTATTGATATTTTATTCTTTACAAGAAGAAATGTTAACAAATAACTGAATTAATTGTATCCTATATTTCACTGTTTTATCAGTGAATAAACTGTTTATTTTACTTCTAAACACAAACAGATGTATTTGTGCTATTTATATCAAGGTACTATTTCCGTTTATACGCATGATTCAGTTTATCTACATTCATTACAGATGTTTCAGCTAAAATTGGGACAAAACTATCCAGATTATTATATTAAAAAAAGTTTTAAGCAAAAGTTGTTTGTTTTTTAAGACATTTTACGTATTTAAACTATTAGAACTTTATGATATCCCTCCTTTTTTGGCGAGGAAATGTTTGGGTGGAATTTGACAACTTGGAACAAAAGTCGGTCCTGATAAAAAGTACTAACCACACAAACAGACAGGATAAAGTTTGTACAATCACCGATATATGATACATGTGTATTTCATTATTTTTGATTTCGATTGTACGTAAAATAATAATAATTAAAAATTGAAAAACATATATAAAATTGACTACATTATGTCTAAAAAATTTATTGAATTTCCACATAAAAACAAATAAAATACACAATCATGAAAAACAACTTAATTTTTCTCCACATGAAATGCAAAGAGAGTGAGACGATTGTTTTTAATAGTCAAGACAACAGGCATATTTTTGCGTGAGTATTGACAATAACACAACAAGTCTGGTGTGTTCCCATTCCACACGGAACGCCATTTAGCATGTGGCAATATAAAAGTAACTCTCAATGTATTGCACATGAAAATGATATATAGTTTTTCATAATTCGAAAATAGTTTTTTTTTTCTAATACAACTATTTCTATACCGTCTGTTTTGGAAAGCTTTGCTAATAGAGAATCAATGTTAAATATTATTTACTATAGTAACTATACAATTCTTCATAAAGAAATAAAAATAGTGGGGGTACTCTGTAGTCTGTAGTGTGCTGTGCATACGTGATGAATAATAATATTATAAAATAAGTAGACATCACTAAATCCCCCCACTCTTAAATGACATGAATCAAATATCATACCACAATCAGACAGATGTTTGTAAGTATGTGTATGTATGTATGGTTTTATAGTAAATATTTTATTTATTTATTTATTTAACATTGATTCTCTATTAGAAATGCTTTTGAAAACAGACTGTATATTTATATATTTCTATAGTAGTACCATATTGAATTGAAATTTTCGAGACTTTATAAAGCGATTAATCATTTTCATAGATTTATTTTTAGTGTTTAATATTTTTAACGAATCTTTCGAAATTTATGTAATCGTAGAAGAAAACTCGTGAAAATGCTACCTCTTTTATTGTTTAAGGGACGGGTTACATGGGTTTGAAAATGTCAAAAAATGGATTTGTTTATTCTTTAAGACATAATCAATTCAACATTGATAAATTCAACCAATCACAGAGCGCATAGTGGAACAAACACGATATGTACGTATACTCACTTTTTTTTTTGGGTATACGCTTATTATATTTATTTATTTTTTATAACTCTCACGCCTTTAACTATGCGCTCTGTGATTGGTTGAAATTATTAATGTTTAATTGATTATATCTCATAAACTAAACGTCAAATCGAAAAACTTTATTAAACTTTTTTGTTTGTTTTACACCGTGGTATAGTATACAGATCTACTAACAGAACTAACTTAGTTTTTTAATAAAAACATGATAAGCAAACTCCTGGCTATTCCCAAGAGAAGCGAAACTTGTCTGACGTAGAAGCAGGAGCACAATGAGTCACAAAGTCGAAGTGCAGACAGTTTTCATACCCCAAGATTTATTTATCTATAATTTCACCATATTAGATCCGACAAAATCGACTCATAATATTGATCCGATGGATGTTCATAAAAACAGATTCGACCATTATCTTAAATTATAAAAAAAAAAACCGAACAATGTACAATTTTAAAAAACCTGTTCTTCAAATAATTTGTTATAATACAATCGCCATTCGCCAGCAATAGTGGCGCCCTCTTTACACAATTTGATAATTTAATTTGTGACATATCTAGTAGGTTTTCAAAAAAATACTTCCAATAAAAGTTATACTTTATAAATATACTAACAACTTTTATTCAAAACTTTTTTTCGTAAATCGATTGGATTCGTTATAAATCAACTATTTTGTTTTGAAAAAAGAACCCCACTTTTGTTGTTCATTGTACACGAGAAGAGGATTTTATTTAATTACATTTTAGTAAAAAAAAACAACAAAAAACACTTAAAATTACTAAATTGAACGAAATTATTATTTTTCATTTCAATGGAAACAGTTTTTTTTAATTGCAGCATTGTTGATCGCCAGGTGAATGTTCATTTCACAAAAATTTGTTAATGAATTTTAGCATTCTGATCTCGTAGGAATCATCACAAATATCTTCTTTTTTTTGTTTTTAAATAAAAAGATTTTAATGATCTCGTTGCTAATTTTTGAAAAACAACATTCACTAAAATTAGAGAGAGAGAGAGAGAGAGAGAGAGGACACTTGGAAGTATCTAGATTTAGTTGAAACTTTCACACACATCGAAAAAACATCAAAAACTGCAAATATGCACGTCCGGAAGTATATGCGGCTTCCGGTCGACCTTCAACTTATCACATTCCATGGTCATCTTACGCAACATCTGCTTTAAAATTGATATCCATTTGGTTTTCGAAAAAATGTTTCGAATAAAAGTTGTGCATTATAAAAATACTAACAACTTTTGTTCTATACGTTTTTTTCGAAATCCAAATAGTACAAATCACTATCAAATCGCGAAGTATATTGTTTAAATGTTTGCAGTTAATTTGTGTCTTATCAATTCGATTTTCGAAAAAATATTTCGAATACAAGTTGTTCGTTATAAAAGTACAAACAACTTTTATTCTATACATTTTTGTCGAAATCGGTACAAATAACCGGAAAATTTTGTAGAAGGAACATCAATTTAAGATTTTAACACGCATAATTAACATCAATAGTTTTTCGAAAGTTTCAAAGTTAATTTATGTCGAATTTATTCGGATTTCGAAAAAATGTTTCAAATAACAGGTGTTTGTATTTGTATGAGAAACAACTTTTATTCGAAACATTTTTTCGAAAACTAAATAGATAAGGAACAAATCAAGTATTGCTGGCGAGTAAATCCTACGGAATCTACAATGATCGGAATCTATAATAATAACTGAGTTAATTGTTTAAAATACCCGGTATATACTGAGTTTATGAAAATAAGTTTCAAAGATAGATATATTTTCCCTAGAGGGTTTACTCCTAGAAGGAGGAAGCATAGGTTTGAGTTATCGTGTCCATGGATAGACAGACATGCTGAAATGATCTAATTGGGACATTTTATGAACACCAAGACCAAAAATTTGTTTCAGCAATCAATATTTTCAAACATAATCAGGACTTAGCTTATAATAACTTTGTATATACTATATCAGGTATGTTTCAGAGCTGAGTGCGTCCCACTCAGAGCTTAGTGCAGTCAAAGTTTGCCCACCTATGACGTATACAATACATATACATACAAACATCAGGATGGTGTATAGGTATACTGTATGCGTATGGTTGTTTGTTTGCCATTTAAGAGTGGGAATTTTTTGATGCACATACTAAAGTTAAGAATTCAATGAACATATTTAACCGACTCTCATTACATGTGTACTGACTGACTTGACACAGTAACCACACGGCCAGCCAGTAATAAATAATATTTAACATTGATTCTCTATTAGAAAAGCTTTCCAACACATACGGTATATTCACCGGGTATAATAAGTAGAGATGAGATAATGCAACACCCGGTATATGTGGAAATCATTATGAAAAGTTATGTAAATTTGATGAACTATTTACTTTTGTAAATAAATAAAAAACGTGGCCTGGTTACTGTGGACTGTAAGTGTACAGTAGTACAGTCTACCCCATGTGGGTTGACGGTATACAATGAATGGGTTGTATCTAAAACTTTGTTGACGACTAAAATAATTGTCAAATAAATATTTAACAAAACTCGTCATAAATAATTGTGGATATAAGTTGTTTGACGAGGCTAACCAGTACGAACGATACAATACACAACAGAAAGTCATTCAAACAAATTCATTGTACTGGATCTGTTTTATCTTTTACACAATTTATCAATTTATTTGTGTTTGTTAATTGTTCGATTGTTTTCAAACAAACTTTTTATGATCACATTACCAGGATAGTCATCAAAAAAATAATTTAAAATTCCCGGTAAAGTTTGTCATACTTGTCCCTGATTTAAGAATTGTATTCGTATCATTAGAACAATTAAAGTATTGATTATACTCTAATTATCCAGAATAGGGAATATGCATGAAAATTTTTTTTCACATTTATTTTCAGAATATGAAAATACTGTTAATACTGTAATAATATTTAAAAGCGAAATTAAAATCCGACAAATATCAAGGAAGCTATAAGCTTTTAAAGATTATTATCTGTCTCTTTCTTGCAAAAATACTAAAAACAGAGTTTTACGTGTATTTTAAATGGTGAAAGTGTAATATGACGTCACATAACATATCAAGAGAGCTATCACCTTCTTTGTCTAATCGGGAATTTCAACCATTCATATCTCGCTTATTTTTGAAGTTATTTAAAAAGTAATTTTACCTTGATATTTGTCAAGTAAACATGCTTCAATTCAAGTGAAAAAAAATTTTCATGCATATTCCTTATTGTATTCGTATCATTAGGACGACAATTAACGTATTGATTATACTCTAATTATCGAGAATTGAATGCGGTATAAAATGCATAATATTGAAAAAGACGTAGATTTTCAACTAAGCTTATTTGAATAATTTATTATTTCTTTCATTTATTATACCCAGTATATGTAAATATACAAGGTATATTAAGTTCAGTCCCGACTTAGTAAGGCTTGAAAATATGAATCCTTGACATATACAAGGTGTTTATAAAATTATCTCATCCGGCCATTTCCGTCTGTAAACACGATCAGACAAGAACTAAAAGAGATAACGAGCTGAAATTTTGTGTGTGTGTTCTAGAACAAAAAGTAAGGTAAAGTTCGTTAATGGGCAAAATCGGACAACGTTTGGGCAAAATGGGCAAAACTGTCTATGTTTTGTTTGAAAATTTTTTCCATAAACTCAGTATATACTGGGTATTCAAGCAATTAACTTAGTTGTTATATTACTTGTTTTTTATAAATTTTAAAATACTATAAAATAATTTTGCAAGTTGTCCTAATTAAATTCCATGATATTTACCGGTTTACTTCCTTGTGATTGGTTTACTCTGATCATGTGACTGAAGTGGTTGACAAACAAAGAAATGCATGCTTCTGCATGTACAAAGAGATGTACGTCTATTTATATCACATACATTTATGGCGATTGAAAACTTTCATCAAAACTTTCACGTGTATAAACGGGCCAAGATATGAAAAAAAGTTTCATACAAAAGTTGTTGAAATTAAAATTTTCTAAAAGTTTCATCCTCTAATTAAATGGTCTCCTACTAAATATATTATATTCGAATATACTTCGAATTGTTCGATTATTTTCTAATAAATTGTTTTCTTTTTGTTCTAGGTAAGTACAATCAGTATTCGTGAGTCGATACCATTCGTAAGTAACATGAAGGAAGTCTGGAGTACAAGAATGTGATGTGGTGAGATAGATGCATATTAGAAGTAGTATGCAAGTATGCAACAACTGATGATAGTAGTGAATGGCCTTTTAATTCAGATTAAATAATTGAGTAGATAAATTGAATGATTTACCATTCATATAATGTGACACATATCCTCTTCTATCCGAAGCTCTCTCAATAATTCACATGTTCGAGCAATCAGTTATCATTCAAATCATTCATTATTAATGTAAAAATCATTCATTATTAATGTAAACATCTCATTACTGATTGAGATTTATCAAATTAATAATGATCTTTAAAGTTAGTCCAATTTTAGATAAAGATCTTTTACTAATTAATTCCGAAGTTTCCCGTTTTAGTACACGAGATATATAATTTAGGAAATTTCAGCTTCACAATATTAAAGCATGTCAAACTTTCCCATTCGCCCAACTATTTTCTATTTTGGCCGGGAATTGTTACAGTTTTGCTTTGTGCGGCGCACTTGGGTCTTCGACTACGACAAATATTTACAAGGCTCGTCAAATTTATTTCGTGCTGTTTTTTTAGTCGGGTTTTAAGACTTTTTAGTAAAGAATCTGTGAATTAAAATCTTTCATTTGATACCAAACTCGATACATTTATGAAACTTTAGTTGTTGCTTAGCGTATTATTCAAGTCATATCCGCCATGTTGGATTTAATATGACATCAAGCGGAACTCAAGACGACACTAACGATACTTCATTTGTATGATAAGTAGCTTAGGAGCTACACGGGACTAATCATAACCCTCCTATTTTGGTCGGTCTACTGGTTTACCCACACTGCCAACTTCCCGTTTGGTGTCCTTGAAACTAGAGGCCAGACAAATTAAGACGCCTCGATAATTCGGATGTAGTTATATATTTAACAACCATTTGCTAGTAGTTTTTTGTTATACAAAAAACAATCGCCAATTCTATAATAATATTATTATTTGTTCTTGAGATATGCGAGAAAAAAGCACAGACACCTCTTTAAAATCGATGGATCCGGATTCGAAATTCCCAAATGGAAATTAAGAGGGGAATTTTATATCACAATACGAAAATTTACGGAATACTCCAAGTAAATTCATATGCGAGAAGATCTTGGTAAACGTAAATTTTGATCTAGTAGAATAGAGAATATGCATGAAAATTTTTGTTCACTTGAATTGAAGCATGTTTACTTGACAAATATCAAGATAAAATTACTTTTTAAATAACTTTAAAAATAAGCGAGATATGAATGATTGAAATTCCCGATTAGACAAAGAGGGTGATAGCCCTCTTGATATGTTATGTGACGTCATATTACACTTTCACCATTTAAAATACACGTAAAACTCCGTTTTTAGTAGTTTTCCAAGAAAGAGACAGATAATAATCTTTAAAAGCTTATAGCTTCCTTGATATTTGTCGGATTTTAATTTCGTTTTTAAATATTATTACAGTATTAACAGTATTTTCATATTCTGAAAATGAATGTGAAAAAAAATTTTCATGCATATTCCCTATTTAAATTATGTATTGAGAAAGTGAATTTACTCATGGTTTTAACTAAGTAGTTTAACTTCTCCAACCAGACCTAGTGATCACATCATGATTGTGATTTGTGTGACGAATTGATTCTTATATAGACCGGACGCTGATACATAAAAAATTACTAGAATATCATCTTCAAAATAATTCACTTTCCTTCAACATAATGTTACAAATGTTCAGACATATAACTTAAATGTCAAATTAACTCACTAGTCACTCCCGTTAGTATAATATAACCGAATGGCAACCATACAATTAGTAGATGAATAGACACAAAGTTTACAAAATGTGGTAAATATAAATAGTCAAATTATAAACGTTCTACCATAGCATCTAGTTGATCCAATTGGCCGAGGACTGGCCTGGAGTGCTTGGGTTCAATCTTTAGCCAAGATGATTTTTCATATCAAAACAGTGATATCAAAATAATGTTTATAATTTTTAAAATAAGTTACTTAATTTCAAGCTTTAAAAAAAAATTGATTCTAAGCAATAGGGAATATGCATGAAAATTTTTTTTCACATTTATTTTCAGAATATGAAAATACTGTTAATACTGTAATAATATTTAAAAACGAAATGAAAATCCGACAAATATCAAGGAAGCTATAAGCTTTTAAAGATTATTATCTGTCTCTTTCTTGCAAAAATACTTAAAACGGAGTTTTACATGTATTTTAAACGGTGAAAGTGTAATATGACGTCACATAGCATATCAAGAGGGCTATCACCCTCTATGTCTAATCGGGAATTTCAATCATTCATATCTCGCTTATTTTTAAAGTTATTTAAAAAGTAATTTTACCTTGATATTTGTCAAGTAAACATGCTTCAATTCAAGTGAAAAAAAATTTTCATGCATATTCCCTATTGTAGTAATTTTTTTCGTATCAGCTGCCGGACTTAATAGTTGTTGAAGTGAATGTCTCTTGACGAGTATGGTGGACTGGTGAGTCATTCAAATAGTAGTTAGTGAACACACAAACTCTACTGCTAAGTAATAAAGTCAAAGGAGATGAAATGGTTTAGTTCACACTGAAAACAATCTTTACTGAATTTAATTATACAGACATATCTAATAGTAACCGTTGATTGTAGTCATTTTATAGAGAGCGTCGTTTTCCGGTACTCTATGGCTGCTTTATTCTCTTCCTTATATACGAGAATATACAATGATTGACTTCAGGATGTTTTTCAAATTCAAATCAATTTTTATCGACGATTGAATCACTTCAATACAGAGACTAAGCGTTCAATTCAAATAAAAACTTTTTAACAAAAAATAGAACCGACAAAATAAGAAAGTAACTGAAAACCAAAAAAATAAAAACTTTTTAACAAAAAATTAAACCTTCAAAAAAAGAAAGGAACTGAAAACCAAAAAAATAAAAAAGAACCTTTGTAGTCTAACTAAGTCTTACACTAATGCAAATACTAAATACCTAAATAATTTTGAGTGGGCGCAAACAAAATATTACAAAATTTAATATTTACTTTTAACCGAAAATTAGATTCATCCTTCGCCCATTTCAATGGAGATTTTTTGGCGCCGACTCAAAATTATTTAGGTATTTACATTAGTGTAAGACTTAGAATAAAAAGGTTCTTTTTTATTTTTTGCTTCTCAGTGCCTTTCTTTTTTCGTACATGTTATAGTGTCATTAGAACTACATAAGTGTGCCAAGTTTCAACAGAATCGGTTCACAGATGACAATTCAGTGGGTGAACAATCCATTTTTCCCTATTTTTCTACCCTTAGGAGCAAAATTTTTTCTTCGAATTTTATGGTGCCAACTTCGTAGTATACCCTATCCAATAAAAAAGGAATTATTGAAATCGGAGTCCTCTGTAAAAATTTATACGTGGTCATACATAATAATATATATATATATATATATATATATATATATATATATATATATATATATATTCATTCGACTATCGAAAAAATGCTTCGAATAAAAGTTGTTCATTTTTAAATATACAAACAACTATTATTCGAAACATTTTCCTGAAAACTTAAGGCACAAATCAGCTTTTGAAAAATGAGCGTTACTTTTGTTGCTCATAGTACTATGAAGGTAAAAATAAAACAAAAAATGTTAACACTTGAGGTTATTTGAATGTAATGTTTATGCAAAGACACATGAGAAATGCCGTCGTGAAATGTTTACGCATAACTTAATATCACCGTTGCGTTAGTTAAGTTGATACTGTTGTGTTCTTTAAAAAGTATCACTTCAACAAAAAATAATTATGCATGTAATTACATAACCTTGAAAAAACTATCATTAAAAAAGTATGCATAAGAAGAGGGGATGATAGTTGATGAAGGGTGAGTAGTATTACGCTTCACATGCTTTTCAACAGATTGTATGTGGTAAAAACAGTGACTTATGTCTTTATACACAGTTAAAAAAATGGGGTAAATTGAAAGCAACCATAGGTTCAATAAAATCTGTTTTATTGCTTCCAAGTATATTTGTTTAATTAAATCTATTTGCCTGTAGATAGTATAGGTCAACTATTTGGCGTAGTTGAATCCACGGTTATATTTTTATACCCAGTATATAATATACAACAATATATATTAAGTTTAGTCCCAACATTTATAAACGGTTGAAAATATTGATCGGGATAGGTATTCATAAAATGATCTAAATAAGTCCATTTCCGCATTTGTTCGTCCGTTTGTCTGTAAACACGATAACTCTTAAAACGAAATTGCCTATCTTTGAAACGGTAAGAGATAGAACAAAAATTTATAGACAAAAAATGTTCCTTTTTTAAACTAAACAACTTTTATCAGAAATGCTTTTTCATAAATTTAGTATATACCGGGTATTAAAGCAATTAACTCAGTTAGTTGATATTTTCACTTGTATATTTTTTCATAATTTTAGTATATACCGGGTATTTAAGGATGTTCCAGCATACGACCACTTTTCGATAGATTTTGCTCATTTTTTTTTCACAGGCTAAAAATAACGCTTTCTAATGAATCCTGAAGTTTCAGAATTTTTGACTGTTTAGAACGCGAGATAATTAATACCAAAGTTATCATTCTTTCTCTCTCTCTCTCTCATTAGAAGCATGTAAAACTTCATGCCCGCCTATTATCTGTTGTACTAGAAAAAATACTCGATAGAATTTAAAAAAAAACTAGGAGAGTAAAGCTAAATATTTATTATATAAATTTTTAAAAAAATCGTGTGTTAGTTTTGTTTTCGAAATATATAAGTTTAAAATTATTATTTTTCTTCAAAATAACATTATTTTGTATATGTGAACAGTGTATTTGTCTAAATGTTGTGTGTGTTTATGTGTTGGTGCTATAATAAAATCAAACCGATTTTTTGTCCTGATTATATAACACAGTGCTGGGGAACGTCCTTAAGCAATTAACTCAATTAGTTATTTTCACATGTTTATTTTTTACGAAAAAATGTTTCGAATTTCGAAAAGTTGTTTATTATAACAGTTCGCTTCCATTTCCACTTTCGCAATAAACTCGACATAAATAAAATTTTTTATTGAAATTATAAATCATTATTTATGAAGTAGATAGTTATTTGCATAATTTGATTTGATCTAGTTTTTTTATCGAATTCTAGAAATTATAACGAATGAATATTTAGAAGCTTCCATAGTTTTATTTAATTGGAATTTTTATTTTATATCTCACTCGTAAAATACTAACATTATTTTAAGGATGTACGAGCACTGGAGCTTCAAAAAAATTAAGGCTTGATTTTTTTACATGTAGTTGAAGTGCATATAAATTAATTATAAAAGTTTCAAGGAGGTTACGGGGGTCTTGAATTAATTATTTAATGTTAAAGCTTGAGTTTTAATGCATTGCTCTTATGGAGAAACGCATATTTTTACACATATTTTGATAATTTTCACTTAGAATAAAATAAGACGAATAAAAAAAAGAACTACACAATCGAAAATAGAAATATAAATAACGAAATTGATCCAATAAAATTCCGATATGATGGGCCTTCAAAAAAAACGATATTTAAGAAAACAACGTGAGATTTCGGGTAAATTTAATTTCTCTCGGCGGTAGCTTAATTACCCAAAATCTCAGTTTCTTTCTTAAATATCTTTTTTCTTAGGACCGTCATACTGAAAATAATGAGTTTTCTCCAATGAAACTTACGACACAAAAACTAATAAACTTTATTGTGGACTTTTATGAATGTACTGTATAAGAATTTGTAGAATTTTATACATGGTCTATATCTAGTGCTCGTACATCCTTAAACAACTTTTTTTTTCTTCGAAAATCAAATGAATTCAATAACAAATCAACTGTAAAACATTTAAATATTGTACATCACAACTCTCAGGATTATGAAGTTTGATATTTACCTGTCATAATTAATGATATTATTTTCATCGAATTATAGGAAAATATACTATCGATCCTCACTGATTCTACGTAAAAAACATTAACGGTAACTCGATCATTTATTAACAGCATTTATGTAATTGGATTTGTGAACTAAATTTACATTTTTATTTTCAGAATCGATAAAGGTTTTACGTTAGCTAGAAAATCATTTAATCGTTATTTTTTGCGTAGGATTTGTATAAGCTAATTTCCTGAAAGGAAATAGAGCTATTGGTCTCGTACAGACTTCAAAATTTTGCAAAAATTTCCTTAAATGTTCTTCGATCCTACCTAGTAGATGACGAAAATCATCATCTGTAAAATTTATATATATATATATATATATATATATATATATATATCTGCAATCGCTCTATCGGATACAATTTTAATCTGATTGAAATGAAATTTGGTATTTGAGGCCCTTTTGGTATTCAAAAGGTCAAGTTCGTTAATGGGTAAAATCGGACAAGGGGAAAGGGGGGTTTAAAGGGCGGGGAAAACACAAAATTTGACATATCTCCCTTAATATTCGAATAATCGAAAAATTTATAAGATATAAAGTTGTAGGTATTAAGTTTTACTGTATTTTTGTTCCTTATCATTTTTTCTGTTACACTAATATTTGAAGAAATATTGACGGTTTAAGGTTGAAAATTAAATTCCTTAATATCTCTATACACATAGTTTGAGCAAAAATGATAAGGTGATGAATTGCGCTTTTTTCGATTGTTCTAATATTAAGAGAGATATTTTATATTTTGTATTTTCTTCTTTTTTTATGCCCCTCTTTCCCCTTGACGTATGTCATTTATTAATAAAATTGGCCTTGCAAATACTAAATTCATATCAGATACGACATTTCATTTTGATCAGACTAAAATTGTGACCGCTAGAAAGTGATTTATGTATTCTAAGGAAATTTGTTAGGTTGAAGCAGCTCCAGCGTAACGATTTTTTATATATTTAAAATAGTAAACAAATGATAATAACAACTAACTGAGTTAATTGCTTAAATGTCCGACATATACTGAATTTATGAACAAAAGTTTCAAACATTTATATCACTTTAGAGGAGTCGATAACGATTTGATAAAATAAAACTGTCATCGAAAATATGCACCATGAAATTTTGGAATGAGTCGACAAGATAGTTAACAAAAAAAAAAAAATTAAACTTTTATAATTATTTTTAATAACTCATAAAAGTTAGAAATTCGTTGGGATTTTCATACAGAAAATTATAATTAAGGATTTTTCTATAATATAGAGAGAAAAGGGGGGAAAACGGACGACAACAGAAAAAGTTGTATATTTTGAAAGTAAATAAAAGCCTAAGGTAAAAGTTTGTGATGACATTTTATATTTGATAAGTTTTCACGTGTTCCAAATAAAAACGGATTCATCACACAGACACATGAACAATATCAACTTAACACCTACACTCTATAGTCCAACAGCTACGCGTCAAAAATTACGTTAATCATTTGTGTATACTAATGGATTTTACGTTAAATATATGCACAGCAAATACATTACACCAATATATTCAATTTATATACAACGGTATACATATTTTAAGGACGTTCCAGTACTGTGTTATATAATTAGGACAAAAAACCGGTTTGGATTTTATTATAGCACAAATACATAAACACACATATACAACACATAGACAAATTCACTGTTCACATATACAAAATATTGTTATTTTGTAGAAAAATAATAATTTTAAACTTTTATATTTCGAAAACAAAACGGTAACAGTTTTTTTTTTTAAAATTATAAAATAAATATTAAGCAACTCTCCTAGTTTTTTTTAAATTCTGTCGAGTATTTTTTTTAATACAACAGATAATATTTGGGCGGGCATGAAGTTTTACATGCTTCTAATGAGAGAGAGAAAATGATAACTTTGATATTATCTCGCGTTCTAAACGGTCAAAAATTCTGAAACTTCGGGATTTATTATAAAACGTTATTTTTAGCGTGTGAAAAAGAAATGAGCAAAATCGGTCGAAAAGTGGTAGTATGCTGGAACATCCTTAATAAAATAATTGTTTTACATGCTCTTGATGATCATACTGAGACTTCTAGGTTCTCCTTACTACTTCTTAAGCTCATAGCTCAGAGAAAAACTCATTATTAATTATTGGCTTCATTAGTAGGGTTCTTTTTTTCAAAACTTTTGACTAAAAGCTCATTTATTCAGATTTTGGGAAGAGATTTTTCGAATAAAGGTTGTTAGTATATTTATTATGAACCAGTTTTATTTGAAACACATGTATTCATTGTATAAGCCCTTTTTTACACGTGAAATTTTTTATGAAAGTTTTCAATCGTAATAAATGTATGTGATATAACGAGACTTACATCTCTTTGTACATGCAGAAATATATCAATCGCATGTTTTGTTAATAGCTATAACTCTCGTCTTGCTAAATATTTCTTTCTTTGCCAACCACTTCAGTCACATGATCATAGTGAACCAATCACAAGGAAGTAAACCAATCACCCTATTCTTACATCTGAAGTTACATATAAGATTGCATCGATATAGACGCCAGGTTTATTGTTATAACTGCATAGTTTCATCAAAAAATACTACTGCGCTTGTTCACCACGAACTGCGTTATGAATAATTGCATGAAAAGTTACATGTGTAAAATAGGACTATGGTCTGTATTGATGAATATGTGCGGCTGGACTATACGAGTTTGATGTATGTACTTGTATGTCGTATTAAAGTCTGAACGATATACACCTTGTGTTTATTCCTTGTTAAATGATAACACGATTTGGGATTGCTGTTGGGTGTTTTGACTTTCTTCTATTCGTTAAGTTTTTCGACACGTATTATTTTTATAATTATCACGTAAAACTACAAGTAATTGGACAAAGTGTGATATTTTTACTAACGATATATATTATTATTAATTATTGAACATATACGAACGAGTTTGTCAAACATTCTACCAAATTTTGGTAATTACTTGTAGTTGTATCTTAATACAACGTGTTTCAGGTAAAACGTATACTTATATTGACTAGGTAGTTAACAATATGGTAGTAACGTGAATGTTTCTTGTGTACTAATAGTGAAGATTTAAGTGCGTAGCCAAGGTGAAAGGTTTCCCCCTGACTTATGGATAACAAAAATTCAATTTTTTATAATAGGGAATATACATGAAAATTTTTTTTCACATTTATTTTCAGAATATGAAAATACTGTTAATACTGTAATAATATTTAAAAACGAAATTAAAATCCGACAAATATCAAGGAAGCTATAAGCTTTTAAAGATTATTATCTGTCTCTTTCTTGCAAAAATACTAAAAACGGAGTTTTACGTGTATTTTAAATGGTGAAAGTGTAATATGACGTCACATAACATATCAATAGAGCTATCATCCTCTTTGTCTAATCGGGAATTTCAATCATTCATATCTCGCTTATTTTTAAAGTTATTTAAAAAGTAATTTTACCTTGATATTTGTCAAGTAAACATGCCTTAATTCAAGTGAAAAAAAATTTTCATGCATTGATTGCATAAAATATATAATGAAAGTAAACAGTTAAGTAGTGTATAAAAGTGTTTATATGTTTTAATACATCCTGTATATACTGAGTTAATATGGTTTTTGTAATCAAATTATTCAGTTTATAAAAAAAATTTCAAACAAGTTTTTGAAAAATAAATTTTTTATTCTTTTACGGTTTTAAAAATTTCTTCCGCGCCTAATGGGAAGAAAAAAGTTCAGCTTGATATTGGTCGAGCTTCGTTTTTGAGTTATCATGAAGTAGTTCATGAAATGAACTAATTAGGTTCAACGCACAACCAAGAAACGTCGTGAAACTGTCATCAAATTAGTAACGAATAACATATCCCGAGACAATATTAGAGTAATTTTAATAAGAGTGATGTTAACAAGAGTAAATCGAATGAAAGCAATTTTAACAAGAGTAATTTCAATAAAATTTATTATATTTTAATTTATTTTGTTTAATTTTTTATTTTTATTTATTTTTGTCTATTGATCTCTATTTTCTATCTATTTCTAATTGTCAACGAGTACATTACGACTAGCTAATTTATACTGATGATGACTACATTGTAATCGAAATGCATATTTATAATACAAAAACTGATCTAGGTATTGGAGCGAATTTCAAATATAACAAAAATTTTGTTGTCTTACAACTTTTGTTTGAAAATGTTTTTCATTTATGTCTGGCGTGAATATAAACTTACTAGATTTATGGAGAAAAAAAAAGTTTTCGCTATTATTGGATTATGTTTTCCCCTTTACAATGAGAAACTTGTTTGAAATATTTCTTTTTCTAAAATGTCAAAAAAAAATGGAAACTTTTCAAATGAACACACTGTATATAAAAATATTTTGTATAAAAATTGTTTTTGAAAAATTTTTTTAATAATAATTTTAAAAAAAATATTTTATTTAAAAGTATTCCAATAATACAAAAATATGTTCCCGAAAACTGTTCTGTATTAAAAATGTTTATTTTTCACCGAATATTATTTATTTTTGTTCAAAATTAATATACAGAATTTTTTGGGAATAGAAACAAAAAAATTTCCATTGAAAATCACGTTGGGAAATTTATTATATATATATTTTGTTGTGTACAAAAAAAAAAACCCAACCATTTCCAATAATACCCTTCTTTTTGTGATAATTTTAACATGGATAATGTTTTTAGAAATGTTTACAAAATATATAATTTTTTTTTAAATAATTACAATTTTCATATTTTTCCAATTTTTAATTTAAATAACGAAAAGGATAATTTTATATTAAATATAAAAATATAATTCCTGTTATTCCCTCACACCTTCTATGGTATGATGTGGGCGCGCTTCGTTTCATTTACATTGTATTCGGCAAAATATATGTGAATCCAGGAAAGCGGTTCCCGGGAAAATAGTAAAATTAACATTATTTACTGGACTGATAGAATAAAACTTTCAGAATCGAAAAAAAATTCGTTTGAACAACAAACTGGAATATCTGGGGAACGTCCTCACATAATCTGAGTATTGTCAGATTCTAGTTTATATCGCGTTATATCCGAAACTTTTTCCCAAACATTAATCTTTCTGTACTATCAGTACCGAATCTACATCGTTTTCGAAAAAATATCTCGAACGATAATTGCTCGTCATAACAATATTATTAACAACTTTTGTTGATTGGTAGTTAAAGATGATGTTTCTGGAGGTTTCTTCCTCCTTGCCGTAAAGTCTACACGTAAGGGATCCATTGTGTGCAGATGGTTTCATAGGTGATAATGTCCGGTAACCTTAACTTGTATCTTGTTGAGTGCTTCGAGAGACAACCTCTTGGATGTATTTTCCCGAGTTTTACTTTTGTTCTAAACATTTTTTCGAAAACTGAATGGATTAAATTTTGAAAAAAGAATGTCATTTTCCGAATCGATAATAGATTGAGTCTAGTTGGTTTTTTTACCACCAGACAGCGTATTTAAATCCTCAGTTTCCCAATAAACACGAAGTTTGTTAAGGTTAGAAATAATGAAAGTGGAAAAAAAAGTTATCGTTAAGAACATTAAAACAGAGGACCTCTTGGTCCAGGTGCTAAAGACCCATTTGCGGTACCCCCCTCTTTCTAATTATTATTATTAATAACAACATTAAAGGAAGATGGCGAGATTTCCTGGTTTAACAAATGCTCTAATGCCACTTAAATCATTAATTCTGTTTTGAAGATTAGTAGAGGGGATAAAATGATAGACTTCTATTCTACACCCGGTTGAATAAATTTTCATCAAGACGAGAGACACATCTAGAAATGGTGAAAGAAGAAAATCTCAACTTTTTCAATAAAATTGTACAAAAAAAAAAAAAAAATTAAAATAAAAGAAAATGAAGAAAGGAAAGTTAATTGAATATTTTTTTCATTAATTAAAATTTTCATCAATAAATAATTAAGTTAATCATTATTATTTATTTCAATTATGCAATAGAAGGCTTTTTTTTCCATGATATAAAAACGCGAGAAAATATACACACATACAACAACAACGCAAAATTGTGAAAATCATTTTAACTATGTATTTTCCAAATTGACCCTCCATTTTACGAACATGGTTACAATTGTAGAGCTTTAGACTATATAGCTGTTACCAGCCAAGAAGCCACTCTTGTGTATTTGGAGCTGGGAGGTGATGGATTCGAATCCCGACATCGACAGTTTGTCAATTATTAAAAAAAAAGGGAGCGGTTAATTGACTAAACTGTCGGCGTATGGACACGAATGAAGTAACCGGCTAGATTTTCTGCAGTTTCCCTCACGAACTCCAGATGAGTATCGGCATAGTTCCTATCAAACTCGGTTGCAGTCGCACATCCTATCAATTCCTAGTCTACACACAAAGTTCCTTATCCTCCTCTCACATCCTTAGGCAAGTAAAAACTAGTACCTTCGCTACCTTCTGACACCCTGAAGGCGGCTTCTGCAGGTGCATACAGGCCCTATACGTGGGATCCTCAGAGATCCCCAAGTTATGAAGGTGGTAGTTCAATCGACAGTGTCCTGTCAAGAGTCCCAACACCCTTATCAACTGCATTCTATTGAGTTTCAACCGAGCACAGCCGAATGGTCTAGTTGTGCTTATCCACAACTTGGCCTGTCGCATGCTCTGCGCATAGTCCCAGCAATCGGGATGAGCTTGTCGCAGCCACCCCTTGATTTGGTAAATTACGGAGCATCTTGCTATGGGAATGATAGGTTCAGGTGAAAGAGGTCACTCGGGATCACCTCTTACCCGGAGACGTCTTGCCTTCGGGTGACAGGTTGTTCTCAAAGAGGGCACAGAGGATCCCTTAGTATACGTGCTAGAGACCCATTTGCGGTACCCCTCTTGCTAATGATTATTATTATTACTACTCGAACATAGTTCGTAAAATGTTTGGTAGATATGCTGTTATAGAGACTGTTTCTATGGTAGTGAGTGGCGTATAGAAGACTAAACAAGCAGCAGTAGTAAATGTATACCCACATCTGATGATTATGTTATTAAAGTACACCTCGATGTAGTGATGTAGTCGTCTATCTGTGTGTGAGTAGACGGGAATGGACGAATCATTGGAAAACTTTACCAATTTAATGCTGACTTGCTAATTTAACCAATTTTCAAAATGATGAAAAACATTAGTTTAAGTACTTTTTAGGTAGTCGTTTTCATTTACGCTAATATACGTTAAATATGTTTAATTAAATTTTACGAAAATTGCTCCTATTCTTATATATCTATATATATATATATATATACAGTTGTTATTATTTATACGAGAAAACATTTTCTTGTGTTCGTTTTCACATTAAAACGGAAAGGAAAACACAGAGAAAATAATTATTGTGCGTTCAACCGCCGTTTGTTTCAGTTTTTTTTTTTGTGTAGAAAGGGGAACAACTTTAACCTTAGGACGTATTGTTTTTTTTCTTTTGAGTTGAAAACAACCAAAAAAAGTTAAAATTGTATTACATTCATTAACTGCTCTTTTTCGAAACTTTTATATTACAAGAAAATAGAGTTAATTGTTTTAATACTCTGTATATATTGAGTTCTTTATCCGTACTGTTTAAGTACTGACACAGATGTACAATGTTATTTATATGCATGCTTTTGCAATCTAATTACAGATGTTTGAGTGGAAATTAACTCTGATTAAACTATTGAATTTATAGAAAAAAAAAATTCAAACAAAAGTAGTTTGTCTTCGGAAAAAGGGACATTTTTTTTGTATTTAAAATTGATTTTATCTTTTATGGTTTATGACAGATTTTATACACTCATTCATAATGGGAAAATAAAAAAATTTTTTTAAAAACCGACTTCAAAAAAAAATTTTATAAAAAAAAATTTTTACAAAAAAAACAAAATGCTTGTAAAAAAAACTGAAAATCTGTTATAAAAAAATGCACTAAAAATTATAAAAAAAAAAAAAACGGGTAAAAAAAAAGTGTTATAAAAAAATTCACTAAAAATTAGTTGGTCGTTTAGTAGGTCTACCCATATTTAGACAAATAAAATCAGTTATAGAACTTCAAAGTCACTAAAAAGCGAGAAATAAAACCTATTTTGACAAAATGGAAACCCGACTTCTAAAATCAAATATTCTATAACAAAAGATGCACTAAAAAGTAAAAAAATAATTGCATATTCTTGTGCCAATTTTAGTTCACCAAAGCAAAAATTTTTTAATATATATGTACAATTATTGTTATTTTTGGAGGCGGTGTCCAAAAGTTATGTGAATTTCTCTATGCTGACACCGCCTCCAAAAATAACAATAATTGTACATATATATTTAAAAATTTTTGCTTTGGTGAACTAAAATTGGCACAAGAATATGCAATTATTTTTTTACTTTTTAGTGCATCTTTTGTTATAGAATATTTGATTTTAGAAGTCGGGTTTCCATTTTGTCAAAATAGGTTTTATCATATTATATTCTTTAAAGTTATATATGAAATAAAATCTGACATTTTTAGTGAATTTTTTTGTAATTTTTACTCATGAGGCGAAAGTTAAAAGAGATTCGAACGAATTATACAATAAATACCTCCATATAGAAGTGTAAATGCGGAGGGGTAGGAAACCATGTAATATAAAATGATTGATCAATTATTACAATAATAGTTATTCCAATTAATTTAAATGCATTGAATATTATTTGTCAATATAAAATTAACCGGATCATCCAAAATCTAGAATTACATTTAATATTTCAGATATCTATTAAATATTTCTAATTTATTAAATCTGATCCAATTATATTTAGGTATAATAAATATTCGACCAATAAATACAGTTAGAATAATTATTGAATTCTTTAATTTTGGGACTATTGGGAGAAGTTATGTCAAAACTACGAGACCTCATATTGATTAGGGAATATAATTAGAGAATTTTATTACGATTTTATACCCAGTATAATGTAAATATACAAGGGTATATTAAGTTTAGTTCCGATTTTGTAACGGTTGAAAATATTGATCGCAGAAAAAAATTTTTGTTATTAGTCCATTTCCGCATGTCCGCCCGTCTGTCTATCTGTGAACGCGATTACTCAAGAACAAAAAGGGTATAACGAGCTGAATTTTTTTGTGTGTTCTAGAGCAAAAAAGTAAGGTCAAGTTCGCTAATGAGCAAAATCGGACCATGTTTGGGCAAAACTGCCGATCTTTGAAACCGTAAGAGATACAACAAAAAATCTTTTTCAAATAAACAACTTTTGTTTGAAAAATTTGTCCATAAACTCAGTATATACTGGGTATTAAAATAATTAACTCAGTTAGTTGTTACATTACTTGTTTAAATTTAATTTGAGTTAAATCAAATTGAAATTTGGACCACAAAAATAGTGTTCTTATATCAAAAATTTATAGTTTATTTGTGCCCCATTTATTCGGTTTTTGGAGAAATATATTTTTCGAAAAACATTTATAAAATTTTGAAAAGGCTACTTGTATGGCAATGTGTACTTGTAAATTGTATAATGCAGTTTAACTGTAATATTAAATTATACCAATAATTGAATATAAATACTTATGATGTACAAATAATTAGAATAGAACATGCTGCTGCTTAAAAGGGCTTTAAATTCGACATTTTGGGTTATAATGTTGTTCAATTATCTAGTAAGTGAAGTATTTACATAATATAATTACCAATTAATACAAAAAGCACAAACTAGTACAATCAATTTTACCAACACTCTTAACTCATCGCCAATCACCCCACCCCACCTCTAATCCCATCCAACTACTTTAAATATCAACTCTCAATTATTTTGCTGCATATTCTAATAATGATCAAACTATCCGATAATAATTAGTCAAAATTTGAGAATTATTCAAGTGGTCTGGTTGTCTGGTTGAAGTGGTCTGCGAATAATTAGCGAAATCAAGTAATCTATGGATATTAATACCTGTAAGAAGCTATTGGTATATTTTATAGTGAACTACTTCATAAATCAATTATAAAATTTCGAAATTTGAGCTCCACTTTTGTGGCCATGACTACCTACTATCGATACATTAAGTGGCGTCCTTTGGATCAAAATTTTATAGTCGACTTGTAGTGGAATGCATTTGGCTTTCGAAAAAAAAGCTTCGAATAAAAGTTGTTCTCGACGATCCTAAACATTTTTTTCGAAAGGATGGTTCGGACAGCGAACAGTGTCCAAATTTTGACAGACTATTTGTTCCAAATTCCACTTTGGGATTAGCAATCCAGACGTGAAGAATGAACACAATTTTTACTTATGCAAAATGATCGTTATAAATATTGTTCTTGCCTGTAAAACAAATTTTTTTCTGCATTTTCCCTTCACAAGGAACAATGATTTCCTTCTTACATGGAAATAAGGGTAAGTTTCTAGGACAACCCAGATTTTTTTCGCATCATAACTTTTACAGAAAGTCATGAAAGGATTTTACTGAAATAAAATCTTTGTTGGAAATATGCACTATCCAATTTTGATATGACTCGCCCTATATATCAAAAGGGAAATACCTGCCTGAATGCGTATCTATAAAAATGAGGATTCATCTAGTATAGTTTGTGTGTATGTCAATGGATGTATTTAGACTAGTAAAGCCTCTTTCGTATTTTATTCTCATAATATATATTTTAACAACCCACCTCGTCGCCAATATTGCCTTCAATCGGCGAATTTATCAATGAACAGTATTTCGAATTGATTAAAAGATTGAAATCGATATTGAAAACGTGCAACATGAATTCATAGAATCCATAAGACTCACTTTACACAAATACAGATTATATTTAGCATTGTATAAATTAAACACAATCTCATAAATTAATACAGCATTTATAGATCGTAACGTTCCTGTTAGTATCCTGTTATCATAGTTAGTGGTATAGAGCGTAATCCCTTGAAATGTTTAGGTCATCAAATATTATATATTTAACGAAACATAAATCAATAACCAACCACATTCAGTTCAAACTCGTGGTGAATGATATTGAAAGATGATTTTGTGTTCTATAACCCATGATATGTGCTTATCGAAGCAGTTACTAGATGCACTCACTGTTTTGTGTTTATAACATCATCATCGTTCGCATTGAGTGACCTACGTATTATTATTACACGTACGTAAGGCCGGGTACACACGTTACAGGAAAGGTATACCTTTGCAGGTCTAGAGCACCCACACGTTACGGTACCGCGGACTTTTTTGAAGCATCGGCTTCTACCTCCTTTAATTTTATGACAAATTTTTCATAGGCTGAATCTCCCTTGTCACGGTCGTGATAGTCTTTACTCTTAACCCACTACAGGCAAGGTTCCGACCTATATATATATCAATAAATTCTTCAATCACTTGGATACGTTTTCGGATTGACATGGTGATCACAAAAGTGTATTGTTGTACACGTAATAATGTTGAACAAGTCTACTATGTACACACAAAAATGTTGTAAATACAAAAATGACTCACTCTATTATCAACAAGAAACTAGACGCAACTAATAAAACCGTTTAAAAACATAAAAACTGTGCAAGCATACCGGAGTGACTCATACACACGCTCAGGTCTACATACCTACGCAGGTAGTCAATACTGAATTTCGATTCGTATCCGGTCGCCTGTGCAGGTCGCTATGCCTGTGCAGGTGACCTGTACGGTATACTTCTCCGGTATATCGTAACGTGTGTACCCGGCCTTACGCGACTAAACGTAATACTAAATGCTGATCAATGTAAGTACACTATTCAAATGTTGTTTAACTGACATTTGAATACACATAACCTCAAAATTATAATCAACTGTTTTACATTTTCTAACTAAATTAGCGAAATGGTTCAATCTTTCAAGCACATACCTCTCTAAAAAAAAAACGGGGGCCAGTAGTAACTCTGTAACTTTTAGATTTTAACCAAGTACTACCACTCTACTCTCAAGACTACTCTCGTATCTAAAGGATTGTATTCCGAGTTCTCAGGTTTGTTTTTTTACCGATTGCGATCCAAGATTTGCTGTACACGTTTTTTGAAGGTGTTTGGCTGTAAAATGGGACGATCAATTGTTAACAAAAGTTTTATAAACAAAAAATGAAATGTTTTTGGCGCAATATTTTTCTGACGACTCATGCCAAGCAAAAGAGTTTTCCGACGGCTGAACTCTCAAATGGTGGGGAGTTTTTGAGGAATACTTCCCAGTCAATAGCTTTTAGTACGAGTTTTAAACTCTTAGCTATATTCGGTCGCTAATATATTAAACTTCCTTGAGTAATAGGAGCTTGGGCTTGTATAATCTTTTGAGTCGGATTTTTCCGAAGGCTGAACTCTCAAATGGTAGGGAGTTTTTGAGGAATCAACGGTTCTCTAGTAGTTGCTCCCTATTCCTGACTTATGTAGAATCTATAGGTATGTTTATCAGTTAAGATTAAAGTTACCTAACTATTACCTGATTTTTTTTTAAATTTCACGTTTTCCAGATTACACGTAAAATACTGTAAAAATCTTCGATAACCAAAGTCTTTAGATTAATTCATAAAGGTCAAAAAGTCTACACACGTAAGAAAAAAAAAAAAATGAAAAAAAAAGAAGAAAAAAGGAAAATTTAATTAATTAAATTTGCCTGCTAAGTTTTAATATCATAAAAATGTTTTAGCAACAACCAACGAGATTGTGTATACGTCATATTTAAATAAACACAAGTATGTTAGTTTTCATTTTCACAATTTTCCTGTAGTTTTTTTTTCTCCATTTTTTTTAATAATATTTTCATATTTTATGTATTCATGTTCTCGTTTTGTGTCGAAAGAAAATGCAGAAAATGGAAAAACGTGATTTACTCGCATTATATATATATATATATATATATATATATATATATATATATATCTAGAGAGAAAAAAAATTAGATGGTTTATTGATAGATTATTATTTATATAAATCCTGTTGGAACAATGAATGAGGGGAAATGATTTTCACAGGATAGACGGTTTGTAATTTGCATATACGGGAATCCACATCATCAGTATCAGATACTTCACATACTCTGGATACTATGGATGCTAGTAGTAGTGCTTGCTTCATCTAGTCAAGCAATACATTGTGTACTATATATAGTAAAATATACAATCATATTTCCACCATTCACTACCGGTTATTTTCTCATATCAGTACTGATGTACAGGATGTTCTACGTAAAACTATACACAATTTTTTATTCCCATATAGTATGTAAAAGGGTATTTTCATATTAATAATAATAATAATAATTAGAAAGAGGGATACCACAAACGGGTCCTTAGCACCTAGACCAAGGAGTCCTCTGTGCCTTCCTTGAGAACAACCTGTCACCCGAAGGCGAGATGCCTCCGGGTAAGAGATAGGATAGGATTCTGTCGAGGCCAGACACCACACAGAAGACCCACAACTTCTCCGCCAGGATTTCTCTCAGGATTGATGGATCCAAAGTTTCAGACCCAAACATTCTATATCTGACACCATGCAGGCTTCTGCAGATGGATATAACAAGTATGGAGGTTTCATCGTCCTCCATACAGATCCTACAAATGGGATCATCAGAGATCCCCAAGTTACGAAGGTGGTAGTTCAATCGACAGTGTCCTGTCAAGAGTAATAGCCCTTTTGGGCTTGGGCTATTAATTGGGGCAAGTTGTTATCGCCATCTACTCAGGGGCGCTGAGATCTAGAGATCTTGCGAGGTCGTCTCAGTCTCCATTTGTCGAGATTGATTACAAACTACCTCATAGCAATCGCACTGTAGAGTTGTTGTAGATATATTCGGCAAGAATACGCATACGATAGTGATGGAAAAATTTATAAACCCTTATATTTTTTGTTTTAATGTGATACATATTTTTGCACAAACTGTACATATATTGCCGTTTTATATAAATAGTTTTAGTTCTGCAATGTTAATAATTCCTACACCCTAAGTTCAACAAAATGCATTCTATATGATACTTTAGAAGTAAGATTTACAGTACACTCACTGATAAAGAATTCAATATTGTTAGAGTATTTAAACAATTTGGTTGTTACATTTCTCATAAAGTTTGTTTATAGAGATAAATAAAACCCATTGACCTTCCCGCCGCAGCACATAAAATTTGATCCACTTTGTACATCTGTGTATGGTTTTTTTTTTTACGATGATATGTTAAACGTATTGACTCCGAAGTCTATTATGCATGACATAGTACACAGTATGTATGTGGGGGGGTAGGAGAGTCTTATCGGTTGGTGTGGGCGATGTGAAGATGAGGTTTTATCTGTAGAATGGTACATGTGGTAGTGTTGCTTTTCTTATCAACACAAATCTCTTTTGTCCATTCTCAGTTTATAGATCTTTCGAATACTTCCTCTATTTTCTTAACTCTACATAAATTTTCATATTCTTTTGAATATCTGATTTTCCCTTTTTTTTTCAGTATTGCCGCCGCACTTCCATTGATACCCGATATTTCCTTTTCATACAATACTGTTCAATAGGGAATGTGCATGAAAATTTTTTTTCACATTTATTTTCAGAATATGAAAATACTGTTAATACTGTAATAATATTTAAAAACGAAATTAAAATCCGACAAATATCAAGGAAGCTATAAGCTTTTAAAGATTATTATCTGTCTCTTTCTTGCAAAAATACTAAAAACGGAGTTTTACGTGTATTTTAAATGGTGAAAGTGTAATATGACGTCACATAACATATCAAGAGAGCTATCACCCTCTTTGTCTAATCAGGAATTTCAATCATTCATATCTCGCTTATTTTTAAAATTATTTAAAAAGTAATTTTACCTTGATATTTGTCAAGTAAACATGCTTCAATTCAAGTGAAAACAAATTTTCATGCATATTCCCTATTAGCCGTCCCATTTTTTTCCTAATAATTAACAAACTGCCGATGTCGGGATTCGAACCCATAACCTCCCAGTTTCCAAGTAGGCATACTGCGCAGACATAACGCCTTGGACTGGTTTGACCCTCCTTAGTACATCTTGTATTTATTTTTTTTAAATATATTGTTTCGATGATTTAACGTATGGAAGTTATGTGATCCATTAAACCTTTATTTCCTCCATAGAGGATGAGATATTCCAGTTGGGGGCATTTTACATCCTACACGATAACTGATCAACGGTATATATTTTCCTAACCGAATTTTTATTGTACGAAACTACTAAATTTAAATATAGACCTAAATTTTATTTTTGTTTAACTTTAATCAAGATTTTCCCTTAAAAAAGAAAGCTTTTATTTTCTCATGTATTTCCTTTCTTGAATATTATTCAAAACAATTTTCTTTTGCATATACAAAATGCTTTAGAAAATCATTGAAAACGATTTTTGTCTGAGAGATTTTTATCTTTGACAAAAATTTGAAAATCGAACAAAACCAATATTTAGAAAGGTTTCCAAAGTCCAATAAAATGTGAACTTAACATGGAAACCTTATGATTATATGGAAGCTTAATTTTGATGATTCTATTGTTTTCATGGCTCGTTAAGTTTTAACAAAATCCGTCAAATTTCCGTTTAAACATTCATACAAAGAAATTTATTTAGAAAGTTCCCAGCCATATTTCTAACTTCAAAAATTACGAGCTTCCATAGACACTTTCACCCTCTATTTAACCCCCATAAGGGTATGTATTCCCAAAAACAGAAGCCTAACCCCAATTCCCATCCTTCTAACTTAAAAAATGACGAACTTCCATACAAAATTTCATCCCCTTAGGGGATTGAATTTTCAAAAATCCTTTCTTAGTGCTCACCTACGTTATAAAGAGAACCGCCGGTTCCACCGGTTTAGGTCGTGCGTTGACAGACAGTCAGTAGTTTTATTAGGTTCAGTGCCTTAATATATAATATTTACATACACCTATGCATGTAGAGAAGTAAAATAAACAGTACTCGCACTAATACAGAGCTCAATATAGGTGGTTTCAACTACTCGGTTGTTACATATCTTGTAGTCTTGTACACTCCCGTTCAAAAAAACTGAACCAGTTAAAACATTCTAAATGTGAATTACACCTATGCATGTTGAGAAGTAAAATAAACAGTACTCGCACTAATACAGACCTCAATATAGGGTGTTTCAACTACTCGGTTGTTACATATCTTGTAATCATGTACACTCCCGTTCAAAAAAACTGAACCAGTTAAAACATTCTAAGTGTGACTATATGTAATATTATACATTAATCTACGATTAGAATGTGACTAACTGGTTCAAATATATTGAATGTACAGGCTAATCATTTCGGATTACTAATCAGAAACTTACGAAATACTAATCCTTTCGTAAAATTATACTATGCGTTTGGGAGTAAGCAATGTGATAGCGAGTTGATTTTTGAAACAATGGATCATTTTTAAATGAACTTGAGCATACAAGGGGTAAATATAGACATCAGGGAACTAATAAATTAATAATGAAATATAAAATCATTAAAAAAAAAACTTTCAAATAAACATATTTTATTAATACACGCATCGTCAAACAAATTTTTAATAAGTTGCGATAAACATAGATACATTATGAACAAAATATTACTCAAATTTTTTTTGTTTCATTTTTTTTAAAACAATATAAACCGATATCAACCAACCCCCTAGGCGGAGGTAGTCAAGGGGTTGAAATTTAGTTTTTTTTTTTTTAATGTTGACGAATTTCGTTTCTCAATTTTTGTTCTCAAATTATTCTCTCATGGGGGCATTGTGTACTATGGACCACTAAAGTAGCGCTCATTTTCCAACATTCCCAAAAACCGAATGAATATGCCGAAAAATCAACTATAAAATTTTGCAAAATAAGCGCTACGCTTATGACCAATAGTACACATACTTAAAATCTTCCCAAAAATTCAGTCGCGATTTTTAACATGACTGAAAATTTCTAAAAATTAATCAATAAGGTCTCACTCGGGCAACAGGAGAAATACCAGTAAAACCACCCCCTTCGCGGCCTTCCTGAAAATAAGAGGTACGAAAGAAAGCCAATTTGTCGATAAATCCTATCCACCTTTAGATCTTACCCTAATCTCGAGGGATTTTCTGGAACTACAAGTAAATAATCTTATCGGTAGATTTAACCGTAGAAAACAGATAACGTGAAACAACTTATAGAGGTTTCTCACAGGGTATTGTAAGTTCAGAGAACTTCACTCCAGAATGATTTGGAAAAAAAAACTTCAAACCTGTTCCGACTCTATCGGGACCATTTTCGATTTCAACAATTAATACCCAAGTACACTGCGATTACAATTGACTGAATTGACAAAAAAACTGTCAGGGAATTGAATGCATTACTTTCTGTAGTATCCCCAGCTTACCTGTCCAAGTAGCCGAGCGGTCTAAGGCGTTATGTATGCATACTTGAAAACTGGGATGTTATGGGTTCGAATCCCAACATCGGCAGTTTGTCAATTAAAAAATAAAAGGGGGGTTAATTGATTAAACTGTCGGCGTATGGACAAGAACGAATTAACCGGCTATGCTTGAGAAGGTTTTCAGCAGTTTCCTTCACGAACTCCAAATGTTTATCGGCATAGACAATAGGGAATATGCATGCAAATTTTTTTTCATATTTATTTTCAGAATATGAAAATACTGTTAATGCTCCCTGTCAAGGAAGCTATAAGCTTTTAAAGATAATTATCTGTCTCTTTCTTGCAAAAATACTAAAAACGGAGTTTTACGTGTATTTTAAATGGTGAAAGTGTAATATGACGTCACATAACATATCAAGAGGGCTATCACCCTCTTTGTCTAGTCGGGAATTTCAATCATTCATATTTCGCTTATTTTTAAAGTTATTTAAAAAGTAATTTTACCTTGATATTTGTCAAGTAAACATGCTTCAATTCAAGTGAAAAAAAATTTTCATGCATATTCCCTATTAACAATCACCATAAGACGATTGATAAAAAATATGTTGCAATTTTTATGAAATCAATTCTATCTGATCTCTTGCAACCCCTCATAACACTTCAAACGTCCTTGAATGGAAACAACCGGAAATCTGATAATTAAATATCCGATTCAAAGGGCACCGATATACAAATATTTCCGGAAACTATACACTTGACTACTCTCGTATCAGAGCAAACAAAAGGGGTAAAGAGTGTGTGTTTGCTAACGTCATCCCTGATTTGAAGATAAACAAAAACAAAAAAACTTAATAATTGTATTGATATTCAATTAGATATGAAAGTTTACGAGAAGAACAATTGTGTCTTGCACATGCTAACTACTGTAATAAAACTTTTTAAATTACCTTATTGGATCGATAAACATTATTTACATACAAGAAAAAAACTTAGTAAAAGTACACATAAAGCTTTTGTACAAAAATATTTTCTTCATATTCATCGAGAGAAAATCTGTAACGTTCGATATGTGGGATGAAGAGATGGTTGCTTGTTTCGTTCCGTCTATTCGTTATCCTGCCCCCCACCAAACACCATACTTTTATCTTTTGTTTAAAAAACATTTTTTTTGACAGTTTATAGACTAGAATTAATGCCTTTTTTTATTATAACAATATTTAAATTTTTGTACCTTTATATGTGGAGAGGGGTGAAATATGTACTTGAATTTGATGGGGGATGTTTAGCAGACTTCATATATTTTATTTTATGATTCTGAGAAAGTATTCGAAATTTTCTATGTAGATTAAAATTGTGCAAAAGTTAGGAAATATGAAATGGTGTTGTAATATCCCTGACTACGGTAAAAAACTGTTCCCAAACTATTTTTTGGGTCTCGTAATTATGACAAGAAACATAAGTAAAATTAAAAAAAAAAAACCCCAACGCACTCTAATTTGAAACATAATAACAACTTCCCGTTACCTCCACCAAATTTTTATCTAAAAAAGCCATTTTTTCCTATATATTCATCATCTTGGAAAAGAGCTGATAATCTTCAAACAGATTTTTATCAAACGTAGCTAAGAAACACCGCAAGGAAACCAGCTATCTAATGAAAAAAACGCATTGAAATCGGTCCACGCGCTTCAAATACCCCTCTTTTTGCGCCGGGGGTTAAAAAATATTTTAATATTGACACATTAAAATAAAGATTAAAAAGGACCCCATATCGTATTGAGATCTCTAGTACTTGAAAATGCACTCTGGTGGATAAATTAGAAGCTAGAGCCCAATTTCCGTGTCATACCCTCGTGCGACCTTGAAGTTTCGCATTCGCACTCTAGTAAATAACTGAGAAACTACTGTAAGTAGATATTAGGCTCCGCCTCTGTCAGGGATCTTAATTAATCCAGTATCCCTATTATGATATCACTGACTAAGGGGGAAATTCCAGAACTATTCTTGGAGTCCCGTACTTTTTTCAAGAAATAAAACTAGAAATGTTTTAATCTATTCAAATATTGACATTAAAATAAAGACTAAAAGAGGACCTCATGTACCGTAAACTGTTCGTCATATCGTCGAACAATCCTAGATTCAAGTGTTTTTCAGATCCAATTTTCCTTCTAAGCTAATTTTCATTGAAATCGATGACTACAAACTTTTTATCAAATTTTCGAAGTTATTTGGCGAGCGCTTTACCCAGAAATCAATCGTCTGATACCATATAAAACAACGCATAGCTAGGAAACTATCTGTAAAATCGTTGGATTTTTTATGTCGAATTAATCGTATAAAATCGAAATCGGAATTTTCATTTAAAATCGGGGACTGAAAATTTGACGTGCATTTACTATTTTTTTAAGGGTACAATTATATCGATTTTTTTTTAAATAGAAAATTTCTAAAGGAAAATTCTATTCATTGATTGATGATAATTTTCACTGTCTAATAATTAAAAAGGAAAATTAAATGATGAATGAGATTCTACTAGGTGTGGAAAAAAAACTTGAAAATATTTTCCCGTCTATGAGAGAATTGTGATTGATCTGTTCCATAGGTTAAAATAAGGGATGAACTTGAGGTAAACGTATGTTGTGATGTAGTGGACTGTACACTCTCGTTCATAAAAATTGAAATAGTTACTCACATTATAAGCGTATATATTACTAAATATATATATATTACATATTTCAACTGGTTCAATTTTTATGAACGGGAGTGTACAGTAGAAAAAAAATCAAAATCTTACAACACTCTCTCTATTTTTATCCCCCTCACTTGTTTAATATTCTCCTCATCTCCTAAAATAAGGTGAAACTATATTTATCTAAGGAAATATCATTTTGTATATATTTAAAAACTGACGTTTTGAATCCTTCAGTTACATACTTCAGCAAAATTCTTCCGCAACTTTATTAATAGATCACTTTTCTTTCCTGATAAAGAGAGGGAAGGAGGTATAGCTCTACCTTTAAAGACCGTTTAGAAGAATTTAAAGTTTAAAGACAAATTTTCCTTTTTTTAAATTTAACAACTTTTTTGCATAAACTGTTTCAATTTCAGCTCAAACATCTGTAATTACTGTACCTTACAAACACATGCGTACAGTATACTACATATGTAAATAGTATAATGAACTCAGTATATACAGGATATTCATTTAATTAACTCGATTGTTATCTTCACTTGTTGTTTAATAAACTTTAAGGTTGTCCGCGCATTATTGCAAAGTAAAGATAACGAGCTGAATTTTAAATTGTTAAAAGACAAAAATTTAAAAAAAAAACTTGTTAGATAGTTAAGTAGTTGAAACAATCGTAGATTATGTTAAAAATATAAACTAGTCTTCTGACGTGTAGTTTTGCGCATATTTTGACATAAATAACGAAAAATGTTTGTTCATCTCGACTTATATCTTTATATATAATAGTTATCTTTGTCTTTTAACTTTCGATCTATCTTTCTCGAACCTGCACGAATGACCTTAACCCAAACGATTTATAACCTTCAATCACGGTAAAAAGTACCAAATTTTACGAACAAATCCAAAAGACTCATTTTATATATTGAAAGGTATACAAAAAAGGTGAAACAGTTCTAGAATGTAAATACAATTTAAAAATTAAAAATATACGAAGTCTTTTGACGTGTAGTTTTAAGCATATTTTGATATAAATAATTTTTGTCTATATCGATCTATCATGTAACAGATAGTTATCTTTGTCCATATTCCTTTTACCGTTCTTTAATTCGATCTATCTTTCTCGAATCTGCGCGAATAACCTTACTTTAATCAAAACGGTTTATAACCTTTAATGACGGTAAAAAAAAGTATCGAATTTTACGAACAAATTCAAAAGATTCATTTCACACATCGAAGGGTTAAAAAAAGACAATTCTAGAATGTAAATACAATTGAAAAAGAAATACCGGAAAATTCGCAAAACGAAATAAATGGACATAGAAATCTCAGAAAAAGTAATCATTACGCAAAATTGAACATAAACAAATTCGAAGGTCAGAATTTTCAACGATAATATTGCAAGCACAATTTAGTTGAAAAATATTTACAGTAAATCATCATTCAAAAAACTGTTATTCATATACTATTAAATGTATTTTATACAGATTTTGTTTATATTTAAAACGAGGGATGTTTTCAGTATCATTCCCTCTATCTCTCACCCCAATTATTTCATCTGTTGTATTCAGTATAACAAAAAAATAAAAAATCTCCATAAATCTTAACTAATACACATACAAAAATATTTTTAATACTTTTCATAATTGCTCATATTACATGAATTTTATTTTAAGGGTTGCACAAATTTTCGAATGCCATTATTATTAAATATTTATCATTTCATCCAATCAAACAGATTTCAAAATTCCCTAATGATTCTCTCGGTTTCTGCTTTTGAATGATTTCTAAACCCTGTTGTGTGTCTACATAAAATATTTTTGAATGGATTTAACTAAAAACAATTTGACGGATTATGATAAAACCTATTTTTTAAATGTGTCAAATGAGTCCAGACATATTGTAGGAAGTTAATTAATTAGATTTTTATCTTGCCACTCGAATCCATCACTTATTCGTATTCCAACCGTTTGGAGAGGAATCACGGGAATAGGGAATATGCATGAAAATTTTCACTTGAATTGAAGCATGTTTACTTGACAAATATCAAGGTAAAATTACTTTTTAAATAACTTTAAAAATAAGCGAGATATGAATGATTGAAATTCCCGATTAGACAAAGAGGGTGATAGCCCTCTTGATATGTTATGTGACGTCATATTACACTTTCACCATTTAAAATACACGTAAAACTCCGTTTTTAGTATTTTTGCAAGAAAGAGACAGATAATAATCTTTAAAAGCTTATAGCTTCCTTGATATTTGTCGGATTTTAATTTCGTTTTTAAATGTTATTACAGTATTAACAGTATTTTCATGTTCTGAAAATAAATGTGAAAAAAAATTTCCATGCATATTCCCTATTGGTAGAAGAAGGAATAGCAAATGACAGCAAACTATTTTGACGAATGCGGATAATCTTTAATGATATTTCCCAACGAAATTACGTCGTCGATAAAGAAAGCCACATATTGAAAAATTAATGATAATCATCTTTTTAGTAATTGGGAACTTTCACTTCGATATGCTCTCTAGTGGATAAATTAGAAATTAAGAGCCCAGCTTCCATGACATACCATTCAGACTACAAGTTTCGAACTCTTAGTAAACAACTAAGGAATTGCTGTAAATAGATACTAAGCTTCGCCACAGTCTTTCAATTTCTTATCGCGAATCTTACCCAGACAATGGCAAGTTTTTCAGACTTTATCGATTAATCCTATCAACCATTCGAGCTTCTAACTTTTAATCGGGAGAGAATTTCTGGAACTTCCTAGAGGTTTCTCACAGGGTATTGTAAGTTCAGAGAACTACAATCCAGAATGTAGATCTGGTAAACCAAAAATCCAAAAGATCTTGAATATTTGATGATAGTGTCATTTATGTAATTGAGTAATTAGATTCGAAAACTGAAGATAAAAGCACATCGAATTATTTTGAGATTCTGAGAAATTCTATATTATTACCCCCTTTATATATATATACACCCCCGTTCATAAAAAACGAACCAGTTCAAAAATTCTAAGTGTTATTTTATGTAATATTATACATATATTTAGTTATATATCCGCATAGAATGTTACTTACTGGTTCAATTTTTATGAACGGGAGTGTTCACAGCGCACACGAGCATATCGATTACTGAATCGAAATTATATCAACGATTTCATAAAAATAGTATTAAGAAACAAAAAAAAAAAAACAAAAACTAAGAAATATTTAAAATTTTCAAATTTTATTTTCACCATAGCAACACACAAACCTAACTACCCCCCTCCCCTCCTTCGTGTACCCCCCCTCCCCGTGAATATTTTTAGAAAACAGATATTTACTTAATTTTTATTTCGTTAAGTGATACTACAATGAACAAAGAGATTGGTAGGAAAATGAAAACAGACAGAAATAAAAAGGTGGGGAGTTTATGGAATGAGGTATGCGGAAAATTGTTGAACAGAAAGATTGGTTTAACATTCAATATAATGGATAATAATAAATAAGGATTATATTTTCTCTGTATTTTTTCTCCATATTAAGAAATTTTGTAATTATTTTTATTATTAATCAATATTCAAATAAAACACGATTATTTTATAGAGGAATTTTTAAATTATTTAAATTAAAAATGTACGAAATCTGTATTTAAAAAAAAAATCTGTGTTCTGATCTCCATATAAACTCTATATACTGTTCTAAATCCCTCTATATATATAAAAGGGAAATATGTTTTGTGTGTTTGTCCGAAGTTGTTGTATGGAGAACACCTTTCGAGATAGCGAAATAAAGATGAGAGTAGACCCTAGATAAATTTTCTTTAACGATTCCAGAAAAACTACCAAAAGTTCAAAATTCCAAACCATTCCAAAGTTATAGCCGTTTCCTGGCTACTTTTCTAATATAGTTCATAGTTTCTATAAAATACCTGCATTAACAAAATTTTTCAACGAGTTCGTGAAAGAAACTGCAGAAAACCTTCTCAAGCATAGCCGGTTACTTCGTTCTTGTCTATACGTCGACAGTTTAGTCAATTAACCGCCCTTTTTTTTCTTAATAATTGACAAACTGCCGATGTCGGGATTTGAACCCATAATCTGCCAATTTCCAAGTAGGCATACTGCGCAGACACAACGCCTTAGACTGCGCGGTCACTTGGACTGGTTGGGGCCACTAACAGTGCGTGTACTGTTTATAGTATTAAAAATTTGTTATGAACTCTATATAACCTCTATATACACATACAGGCTATTTTATTCAAAAGCAAAGTGAAAATTTTTCAAGGTTTTTTCCCAAAAAATGTATTCTTTGGGGCCCAGCGCGTATAAAATCATTGAAAACTAGCATTTCCCCTTATGTGAAAACTAGTCTCCAAGATTTGTCTGATTTTCATTTCAAATATCAAAGAATATTATTTTAACATTCTTTGACATCAAATGCTTGATACGAAAAATTCGTGCACATCTAGAATGGGAATCGAACCCACGATCTTCTCTGGGTTCGATTCCCATCCAAGCATTTTTGATATCAAGCATTCTATGTTAATGAACGTAACCAATGTTCAGATATATTACTTAAATGTCAAGTTAATTAAACGTTAGTCATCTCCGTTGGTATAATATAACCGAAAGGCAACCATACAATGGACAGATTGACGCATGTTTACAACAAAACAATTATATAAAATAGTTTGTATATGGAGGTAACAAATATGAACGTTTATAGTAAAGGTTTCAGTATACCAATTTCCATAAAAATGAAAAACCGTATGAGTTACACAACAACCAACTTTTATTTTCCACCGTCTCATATTTTCTAATCGTAGAAACATGTACTTAAAAAAGTTTTCATATATTAAATGAAATGTGAAATGAAAAATATAAAAATTTTTAGTTTGTTTTGTGTGTTTTTTTTTTTTTTTAAATAAAACAAGTAAACTTTTTTAATGTGATCACAAATATTTAAGTATGTTATACCGTGTACTAGAATTATCGACTAATTCGAACACCTATTATTGTTTCGAGTACAAACATTTTATGGGTGTGATTATTAATGAACAACAATTTTATTTTAAACTAACTTATACCCGCAGCTTAGTACGCGTTTTATTGTTTTATCTCCAGCTCCCGCCTTTTTAAGACTAGAAACTTCACAACTTCTAATATTTTTACGACACTTTTATTTTAGCGATTATTTTCGAATTCTATCTCATGTAACGCAACTGCGCAGGGTTACCGGATTCATTACCGGGCATTATCCCCTGTGGAAGCATCTGTACACAATGGGGCTTCAGAACGGGTCCATTATGTGCAGATTGTGGGGCGAGGAGGAAAAAACATCCACCCACATAATCTTTGACTGCGAGCCTCTAGGTTACAGCAGATACAGGATATTCGGTTCATCTCACCCTGAATATATGAACCTTTAGGAAGACCTGATAAGCAACCCAACATATGGGAGAAGCGAGTCTCGTCAATCTGAGGTAGAAGGTCTGATATATCAGTTTTCAACATACCAGTCTAATCATATGCTTTCATACAAAAAAGTTTCATCAAAATCGGTTCAGCAGTTTTTGCGTGATTATGATTTGCTTCTGACATTAGTAATACTAGCAGAGGTGGATTAAGACCGACTTTCGCATCCACAAAATTGTCACCCCCTTTTTATAAAGTTTATTTTGATTCAAGGATTTATCAGACTTACACGCATTCAAATGAAAATTTCTACTTTTGATCACCCAAATAGTGTTATATCTAGTGTAAACGATCAAAATTTGTCGCTCCTGAATATTTGCCGTCGTAGATAGGTGCCTTTCTTGCCTGCCTTGTAAATCCGCCACTGAATAATAGAAATATTCAAACTGAACTAAGGAGATGGCAAGAGTGTGGGATATATTCAAATCGCAACGATCTTTTACTTGTAGTTAATACTCGGTTTGAGAACTTATTTACTAGAGCAGTTGGACGCCCGATTTCGAGAAAAAAGGCTCTGCAGTTGTGTATAAACCTATACTAAAGTTCCAATTTGAATATTCCACACCATTGTCGTATCCTTGTGGAATTCATAAGTAAAATAACCGGTTATTATATGTGTTTTGGGTGGTCATTACCTAAACGCCAATGAGTGATCAGGTATGGTCATATTTCAAATAATTGAAATTTAATCATAGGTTTTTTTACATTTTTTTACATCATTTACCACCCAAAAAAAGTTTATTAAATCATAGTCGGCCATTTTCCACACTACTTTAACTATCGTCTTGGTTTTCGGGAAGTTTTTACTGTCTTAAATACATTTTTCATACAAGCAATAGTTAGACACAATAATTATAATATGAAAAACTGAAAGATCCTGTATGTTAGTTTATTAAAAAAAATAAAAACGATAACTTTATGAAAACTATGAAACTGAATTTGCAAAAACAATTGAAATTAATGGAAAAGTCGAATAATACTCAAAGTTGGTTTCGGCAGATATCGTTTTCGCGTGTAATAAACGTTAAAAAAAACTTCATACATACTTTCTACTCACACCACTTCATCTTTATATACCTCACACATACACAGAACCACCCCTAGCACCCCCAATCACCTCCTCTCCTGATTCCACACACATATATACAAACATCCTGATTATAGTACGGCAATATTGTTATATGAATATGAGAGAACACGATGACGAACCGCTAGTGGTTGTGGAACCGCGACTAACTGTAAAATGTTTAACGAATACAACCATGTACACACAGATTCATAAAAATTTGATCTTATTACAAAACTTCCAGTCTTATTTGATAAATTGTATGTTTCGAACTTGACATTATATTCCCTGTAAATTATTGGAAAGGTTCGGGTTTAAAGAGGTCTCTTTTTGAACATGAGTGTACCTACGTAAATATTATACCGTTGTGAGTATCCAACAGAGTATCGACTAGCCCGCATCATATACCTACATATTTTATTCGCTATTAAAATGAGGGAAAATTCTTTTCTTTTGTAACTTAATCTGGGATAGACGAACCTGGTATACCGTTAACGATCATTTCATGAAACATGTATGTAACATAAGAATGATCTAAGATCCGGCATTAGAAAAACCTTCCCTCATCTGTTAATTGATTGAAATATTATTGAAAACGCTTATTGCAATATAAACAATTTGGCAATGTAATGTCTGCCATGGTAGTTCTGCTGCAATTAACATCTATTAATTAATTTTTTTTAAATACCTTGGAGAGAGAGAGAGACTATTGCATTATACCACGTAACAAACAAGGAAAGTATATGATTCATGTGTATGTAGAGTGTACTCCATTTATCTTGAACTCTGGATTCTCTATACAATACCACTATTAGTATAAATACACTTATAAATGGAGTACACTCTACATACGCATGAATCATATACTTTCCTTGTTTGTTACGTGGAATAATACAATAGTCTCTCTCTCTCTCTACAAGGTATTTTTTTTAAATTATATTATTTAAAAATTTTCTACAATTAATTTTAATGGATTTTAAGATGGCTGCCAGTTATGGATATATTCTAATTATTCTAAACATTTAATTTAGCTAAATATTTTTCAATTAACATATGAGGGAGGGAAGTAAGTTAAGTTTACTTTAAGTTTGAACACCTGGCTGCAGATAACCGTAGCAGTAATAAGCAGCGCTGCCTGCTATTACAAGATTTGTCGTATCAAATACTATGTTATTTAACAAGCCAAATTCAATTAACACGTGAAGGATTTAATTATAAAAAAATACATTTTTAATTAATTAATTAATGTTAATTGCAGCAGAACTATCCTGGCAGACGACATTACATTGCCAAATTGTTTATATTGCAATAAGCTTGGTCCCGTACTCTTGTCCAGAATGCTCGCAGTAGTGACAAGACTGTGCCAATCATACTCATGTGGTATTATCACTTGGAGAACGGCCAAGGTCAATATCATGCATGGGTTAGGTTTAGGTACTTTCATCGTTTTGGCCTTGCCACCTAGTCTATGGGTTACAATCAGAAGGAAGGACTAAATTTTGGGAACATATAATTTTTATCTTCGGCTAATTATTGTATTGATATTAATTACTACTAAACGAATGGGAAAGGATCTTTTTCAATAAGTGTGAAATTTTCGATCATCAAAAAAGGGACCTTCAATTTTATTTCTACTTATTTTAAAAAGTATTGATTTTTTTAATTCAGGATACGGAGGATAAAGTTTTGTTCTAATTATTCAATGAATGTATTTATCGGTCACAATGGCTACGTCGCCGAAGATATATTATTAAGTGTTGTAACGTAGGTATTATTAAATAAGGGGATGACAAATATGTTGACACAGCACATGCCGAAAGTGCATGGACGTATTTTATAGATGGCCCCAAAAGAGGGAGCTTAGAACGTATCCCTTTTATGCCGTAGATCTGCCAACCGCCATAGATAGATAGATTGTAGAGGCTGCCCTGGACGGGCTAAACTTCGACCATAAGGTCCATTGTGATGCCTAAGGATGTGAGTGGAAGAAATTTTTGTGTATAGATTAGGAATTGGTAGGATATGCGGCTGCAGCCGACTTTGATAGGAACTATGCCGATATTCATCTGGAGTTCGTACACAAGCATAGCCGGTTCGTTCACAAGCATAGCCGGTTCGTACACAAGCATAGCCGGTTCGTTCACAAGCATAGCCGGTTCGTTCACAGGCATAGCCGGTTCGTTCACAGGTATAGCCGGTTCGTTCACAAGCATAGCCGGTTACTTCGTTCTTGTCCATACACCGACAGTTTAGTCAATTGACTGTCCCTTTTTTTCTCTCAATAACAGGGAATATGAATGAAAATTTTTTTCACTTGAATTGAAGCATGTTTACTTGACAAATATCAAGGTAAAATTACTTTTTAAATAACTTTAAAAATAAGCGAGATATGAATAATTGAAATTCCCGATTAGACAAAGAGGATGATAGCCCTCTTGATATGTTATGTGACGTCATATTACACTTTCACCATTTAAAATACACGTAAAACTCCGTTTTTAGTATTTTTGCAAGAAAGAGACAGATAATAATCTTTAAAAGCTTATAGATATTTGTCGGATTTTAATTTCGTTATTAAATATTATTACAGTATTAACAGTATTTTCATATTCTGAAAATAAATGTGAAAAAAAATGTTCATGCATATTCCCTATTGACAAACTGCCGATGTCGGGAATCGAACCCATAACATCCCAATTTCCAAGTAGGCATACTGCGCAGACATAACGTCTTTCTTCTTCGGAGGTTGCCAACCACCATACTTTGTGAAACAGTTGGATATAATATAGTATTCCAAGTTGAATACTAGTATACTTTCATTTGTGAAGTGATTTTTTATTTGATATCGATTATCGTCAATATGATGATTGAAAACTCTTTTTTTTTTTACTAACTCTATGTAAATATCATATTTAAATAAATTTTTATACAGCATGTATCAGTAAAAATACTAAATTCTTATTTTTTGTTTTAGGTAAGTACTTCAAATCACATAATTCGTATCATTTGTAAGTACCATCGTTGTTTTTTTTTTTTTAACATAAAATTTTGGGAAACAATTATCTAGACTCAAAATTATAAATGATAATATCGGATTGATTTATACGTAGTTGCGGGAGTGGGGATTAATAATTTTATCAAAATTTACGTAATGAATGAGTTCAGGAAAAAGCGAATCTAATTTTACATCCGAAAACAAATTTCTATTCTTGAATCGAGTCACACGGAACAAAGTGAAATTGGACATGGGAAGGATGTATTCACTTGGTACCGACAAAACTATCAACTATATACTTATGTAATTATGTAAAAAGAAATTTTACGAATTAATTAGTTTACTAATTATTTATACTAACACACGAATCGTTTTTTAAAAAAAATTTTTAATGTTAATAATAGATCAAGAAATGTAACAACAGAAATAATTGTTTAAAAACCTTATATATACTAAGTTCTTTATCAGGGCATTTATTTGACTTGTACACATGTATAAAAATATAACTTGTGATGTATGTATCTCTTAGGAATCGTTTGGTATGGCTCCAAAGCTGGGGAAGGAACCGGGGACATGCATAGATGTATAAAAATATAACCCAGTATTACCTCGAGGCGGTAATATACGGTGTAAAACCTAAAGCAAATATTAGCCTCAACTTGGGTAAATATGCTATCGTCTTCTAGGTAGAAGTCGACGCCATAAGGACTCCGCGTCCGGGAGAAACCCACGTAGGGGTTAAATAATCCAGAACGTTCACATTCTCGATGACAGTCAAGCTGCTCTATAAGCCTTGACTGCAACTGAAATCAATTCAGAGATAGTCAGCGATTGCTTAGAGGAACCCCACAAAAGCTGGCACAGTAGTTTCGAAAGAACTTACGAGCAGATGCAAGATATTCGGTACATCTCATCTTGAATATATGAACCATCAAGAAAACCTGATAAGATAGCTCTTGGCTATTGCCAAGATATCGGAAGAGTGAATCTCTTCAGAGAAATAGAAGGGGAAGCATAATGAACTTCAAGATCGAAGTGCAATAATTTTCATACCCCAAGATTTATCTATCTTTATGCATCTCTCACGGTTTTATAGATTCTATATTAGGGGAGAAATACATGGATCGATTTATTCATTAAGATAATTTTAAGCTCTAAAACACGCTCAAGACATTTCAGCATGTTGACAAACATCCGGATTTTGGCTCAACAAAAATAATTACATTATTTCAATTTTTAGGTATTTTACCTTAGTGCTATTCCTTTGCCTGTAGGTAGTATCGACCAATAGGGAATATGCATGAAAATTTTTTTCACATTTATTTTCAGAATATGAAAATACCGTTAATACTGTAATAACATTTAAAAACGAAATTAAAATCCGACAAATATCAAGGATGCTATAAGCTTTTAAAGATTATTATCTGTCTCTTTCTTGCAAAAATACTAAAAACGGAGTTTTACGTGTATTTTAAATGGTGAAAGTGTAATATGACGTCACATAACATATCAAGAGGGCTATCACCCTCTTTGTCTAATCGGGAATTTCAATCATTCATATCTCGCTTATTTTTAAAGTTATTTAAAAAGTAATTTTACCTTGATATTTGTCAAGTAAACATGCTTCAATTCAAGTGAAAAAAAATTTTCATGCATATTCCCTATTACCTGGCACAGTTGAGTCTGCTATTTTATGTTTTACAGTGTAAAAAATAAACCTTCCGACTGATTACATATTTGATGTATGACGTACGTTTATTCGCAAAGTTCAAACTTTAGTACTAACTGACTGATAGAAAAAAAAAATTCATCGAACATAGAAATAATTTGTGCTGAATAAGCATAATTCGAAGTGTTTATTTAATCTAAGAGGAAAAATTGTGTAAATATCATTTTATCTTTACATGAGATAAAAATAAATCAATGAACATATGAGAATACGGTTTTTATTGAGCAGGGAAATTATTTTTTATTTCCAAAATGTTTTGTGAGTGGGCGTTATTTGAAAAGGAATTTCGAAAAGAAAAAAGGAATGATACCAACATTCACTAATTGTTGTAAACTTTCACTATTGTATTGATTTTAGTAACTAGAGGTTGGAATTTTATGTGACTTCACAATTTTAATGGAAAAAATGGCTTAATCGATCGAACGAGATTTTGGCTATAATCGAATGACTAGTATGTATAATTAGGGCATATATCTCGGAAACCATCCATCATATCGTCAAACCAACTAAATTTTTATGTTTTTTGGGCCTAATTTACCTTATAAACTAATTTTAACCCAAATTGGGTACAAAAATTATTTTTTTATTTTATGCAAAAATCGAAAAAATACCAATAATGTTTAGTCATCGAATTGGATGAAACTCACAATATAAGGCAAATTGGAACCATAAAACTCTAAAATCCGGCTGATTTGACGATGTGACAAATAGTTTTCGAGATATAACCTTCTCATACGATTTCATGTTCCCGTTTATACGATTTCAGATGAAATCTCGTAAACCGCTCATTAAATCTTTAAATAAATAAGATTTTCGTGTTTTTTGGATTAAAGTTACTCTATGTAGTGAGTTTCATCCAAATTGATGACTAAAAATATTTTGTAATTTTTTCGATGTTTTTCAAACGGGTACCTAGAAAAATCGCAAAAAACTGACAAATAATTTTGTTCTCGATGTTCTCGAATTTTGTTCTCGATTTGGATGAAACTCTCTATACAAGGTAACTCTGACCCAAAAAACACGAAAATTCGATTAATTTAACGATTTAGTGAGAGGTTTACGATATATCGTCTGAATTCGTATAAAAGGGGAAATAAAATCTTATCAAGAGTACATTCCTCGAAAACTACCCATCTAATCATCAAACCAACCGGATTTTTGAGTTTTTTGGCTTCACTTTACCTTATAAAGTGAGTTTCATCCAATTCAAAGATCAAAAATTTTTAGGTTTATTTCGAAGGGATTTAAGAAAATCGTATAAAATCGAAAAATAATTTTGTGTTCAATTTCGATGAAACTCGCTATATAAGACAAATTTGATCCAAAAAATTTTAAAATCGTATTTATTTGTAGATTTGATAAACGGTTTACGAAATATTCTCTTTATTTAGTAAAGGAAAAAGACGTGATCGAATTAATTCAAACATTTTTTAGGAATAAAGACTAGTTAACGATTCTATCTTATATTTCGCGTTACAAATTTACAATGCCAATAAAAACAACAATGAATACCTACTCAAAATCCAATCTCTATAAATTTTTCGACGGTACATTAAATTGAAATGAACATCAGGGAAATTAGATATATAATTTATGACGTCATAACCTTATAATTTATGTATAATATTGCAGTCTATCCAACAATTTAAACATATAATTTGCAATTGATTTCAATTGATTTTACCTTTTATTTAAAAAAATTGATAAACGACACGGAAAATTAAAGGAACAAAACAAAAAAAAAACCCGTTGAAGAATTAACATTTTCCCCAGTTTAATTTAAATACTCTACAGACTTCCGTCTCACTTCGAAACATACCTTTCTTGCTCACTCATAGTATACAAATCTACCTGCTCCCTTGCCCAGCATTACGAACAATAGATACCCTCAGTCCCCTGCCGCTACTCTACAAAAGTCAAAGTCTGCCCAGGCTTGGTTTAAGGCAGAGGTGGGCAGACCTTGACTTCAGTCAGCTCTGAGTGAGAGGTAGGAAGAGAGATAGAGTAAATATAGGGGATCCTACCAATTATTATTATTTTCTTTTTTTAATTAAAACATTTTCTGAAAAAAATATAATAATACCAACTATTTTTTATGATCACTATTATTCAAAGTGTAGAATACATACAATACATTGAATACATACTCTGGAATTTTGGGCTGGTAATTTGGGGCATAAAATATACCTTTTTGATATATTTGGGTATGAATAAAATATAAATGTTATATAAATAATAAAATATAAATCTTTTGATCTTTTACATTTACCGCTTGTAAATTTTTTGATGATTTAGCTTTAGTTTAGATTTTAGAATTAGATTTTCGGAAATTCCGAATAATTTGCCTAAACTATTCATATCGAAGAACTAATAAACAATTATTTACTTGATTTAATTATTTTTTCTTAGTAGGGGGTATAGTGTCATGGGAATCTCCGGCGAGCCGTCCATCTGCGCCCATCTCTGGTTTAAGGAGTACTAAACTAGGGTGGATTCAGCCCCGATCGGTATCACAATGGAGTTATGGTCTAAGTATGTCACCTTTATTTGACGACCTCTAGGCTAAACTATATTACGATGAGTCAGCCCCGGTCGGTATCACAATGGATCTTATCATCTAAGTGTGTCCCATTCAGGGTAGCTGCTAAAATCTAACCAAATTATTCAACACTTTTATTATGAAAAGATCATGGCACGCTTAAAGGTCTAACTTCCTGGCTCAAATTCCTCAAATTTGAATTTCAAACCTCAAATTTGAATTTGAGGTTTATTCCTTCAGAATGCATTCCCTTTGCGAGATAAGATTTGCCTCCATTAAAAAAATTCAATTTTCGTAGTCTTTGAACAGAAGACATGTTACAGAGAACACTTCACACAATTATATATCAAACTTCCTTCGTAAATTATGCAATCGATATTCCATAATCGAAAAAGCTATGTCAAAATTTAAAATTTCTTCTACCAAAATTTGTTTTAGACACTTCAGGAGATTTCCAATATCTGCATGTTATATGCCTTTCTAAATACAATGAGGGCAATGTAAAGTTTAGTTTCAAGATTGAAACGGTTAGAAATATTTACCCTAGACAAAACAATTTTGTATACATATTCATAAACTGTTCTAATTACTACTTAAATCAACACGATAACTCAAAAGGAGATGACGAGTTGACATATTGCCTTCCAAGTTCGTGAATACGAAACTTAGGTCTATGGTCCCTCCCACAAAATCCCCTTAAATCTTTTACAGAGATCATTAGCTGCAATTTCTAGAGCTAAAAAATGTCTTCGCAAATGAGTAAAATCGATCCATGCATCCCCCACAATAGCTGTATGCTTGTCCGCCGTACACGACAGCTCAAAAATGAAGAGATAACTTAAAATTCTTGAGTATGTACTTTAGTACATACCCCCCCCCCCCGCCCACTCCAAATCTTTTAAACCGTTCTAAATAGGTAAAATTAATTTTTAAATAACTTTAAAAATAATCGAGATATGAATGATTGAAATTCCCGATTAGACAAAGAGGGTGATAGCCTCTCTTGATATGTTATGTGACGTCATATTACACTTTCACCATTTAAAATACACGTAAAACTCCGTTTTTAGTATTTTTGCAAGAAAGAGACAGATAATAATCTTTAAAAGCTTATAGCTTCCTTGATATTTATCGGATTTTAATTTCGTTTTTAAATATTATTACAGTATTAACAGTATTTTCATATTCTGAAAATAAATGTGAAACAAATTTTTCATGCATATTCCCTATTAAACTTAATAGTTTTGTCACAATTTCAGAGCTCAAACATCCGTAACTACATCTAGATTACAGAAGAATGCGAATAAATATGTATCTTTGTATATAAAACGTCATTCTACATGTATGCGTGTGTCGAAATAAAATAGATAAAAATTCAGTATATACAAGATATTTAAAAACAGTTATTATTTCTATTGTTTATGGATTTAAGTAAACAAAAATAAATATATTTTATAAAATTAGAATTATGTAGAAGAGGGAAAGAAGAGGTAAAAGAAGTAGAAAGGCTGATGATAAAACCACAAAATTAATAAAATAATTAAATTTTATTCAAACAAAATACTTGATTATATAAATTTGAATAAAATTTTGGGAGATGAGGGACGGGAGGGATGATGATAATGTTGGGATGGATATATATTCATTTGTCTCATTTGATATCAAGTTAAAGTTACTAAAGCTACTCGTAGCTACACAACTACTACCTTACAGAGTTACAGACCAGAAGTACTTTTGGTCACAACACAAATGAGTGTCTTATTACCTTCTATAAACGTTTTAATTATTTCAAAAACTCTTCAAATATATTCATCAAAGTGTTCTCTGTTCAAAGTTTGTTCACAACACCCTTTTTGCATCATGGGAAGGTTTTTTAAACACTTCATTTCAAAATTTTACAAATGGATTTGTGCCTTGTTTATTCGGCACAAAATTGTTCATTATAAATATACTAACAACTTTCATTTGAAACATTTTCTCATAAACCGAATGACTTAAGTATAAATCAAGTAAAAAAAATTTGAAAAAAACTTGTGGCCTTTAGAACTATTAAGTTCCTAAACGTGTCGAATCTATTAGATTTTCGAAAAAATGTTTCGAATAAAATTTGCTCTGTGTAGAAATACGAACAACTTTTATTCTATAAACTTTCTTCGAAAAATGAATAGATTCGGCACAAATCAATTTTATTGAGTTCAGTTACATTGGATTGCCAGCCAAAAGAGTGGTGTTTTCGAAATTTTAATTGTTGATTTGTGCCGAATCTATTAGATTTTCGAAAAAATGTTTCGAATAAAATTTGTTCTGTATAGAAATACGAACAACTTTTATTCTATAAACTTTCTTCAAAAACGAATAGATTCGGTACAAATCAATTTTATTGAGTTCAGTTACATTGGATAGCCAGTCAAAAGAGTGATGTTCTATTTTCGAAATTTTAATTGTTGATTTGTGCCGAATCTATTAGATTTTCGAAAAAATGTTTCGAGCAAAATTTGTTCTGCATAGAAATACGAATAACTTTTATTCTATAAACTTTCTTCGAAAAATGAATAGATTCGGCACAAATCAATTTTATTGAGTCCAATTACAATAGACAGCCAAAAAAGTAACGTTGTTTTTTCGGAATTTTTATTGTGAATTTGTGCCGAATCTAGTCATTTTTCGAAAAAATGTTTCAAATAAAAGTTGTTAGTATATTTATAACAAACAAGTTTTATTCGAAGCATTTTTCATAATCCGCTTGGATAAGATGGGAATAACAAAATTTTCAAAAAAAGAACGTCACAGAAAAGTGTTTTTTGGGGTGAAAAAACCTCACAGTTGTGGTAAATTCAGAATTGTTATTTGAACAAATTACAAATTTGTCTAAAACAAGATGCGATATCGGATTCAAATTTGGAAATTGGTTTGTTTTCTTCCCCTACTATTTAAGGGCTTTTCCGGAGTCTTCGTTCCTCCGCGAAAAGAGAAATTTCAGAAATATAAGAATTTTTGTTTTTCAATCAGCTGTTTTACTGTTAAACAGAACATACTTAACAAAGATTTAAGTGTTTTTTAAAAAACGAAATGAATATGAAAAAGAGATTTCAAAAAAGTGTATTTATAATACGATGCCGGATACATTTACAAAAACAAACCTGTTTTTGTGTGGTAATTATTTGGGGATATCGTGAGAATCATATTCAAAATATTATTATTTTTGTTGATCAAAATATTATGAATAGTTGTAGTACCCCCATTCTCTGTTTTCTTATTGTTCTTTTTTAACCCGACTTCAAAAAGGAGGATGGTTCACAATTCATCTGTATTTTTTGTTTTTTTTTTGCTTTTTTTTTATGTGTGTCACCTCAGAACTCCGTCATTTATGAACCGATTTTGAATTTTTTTTGTTTGTTTTAAAGGGTTTGGTTTCCCATTGGCACCAAATCGCATTCTGATGAGGGGATCCCCGGGAAATCGAGGAAAATCCTCATTTTATATGTGTTAACCGATTTTTGCGAAATATTTTTTTTTTAAAGGTATACTCATTCATAATGGGAAAATAAGAAAACTTTTTTAAAAATCGACTTCAAAAAAATTTTTTACAAAAAAAAAACCGAACCAAAAAAAAAAAATTTTACAAAAAAAAAATAAAATGCATGTAAAAAAAACTGAAAATCTGTTTAGTGCATGAAAAAATGCACTAAAAATTAAAAAAAAAAAAAAAAAACAACGGATAAAAAAAAATGTGATATAAAAAAATGCACTAAAAGTTAGTAGGTCGTTTAGTTGGTCTACCCATATTTAGACAAATAAAATAAGTTATAGAACTTCAAAGTCACTAAAAAGCGAGAGATAAAACCTATTTTGACAAAATGGAAACCCGACTTCAAAAATCAAATATTCTATAACAAAAAATGCACTAAAAAGTAAAAAAATAATTGCATATTCTTGTGCCAATTTTAGTTCACCTAAGCAAAAATTTTTAAATATATATGTACAATTATTGTTATTTTTAGAGGCGGTATCCAAAAGTTATGTGAATTTCTCTATGCTGAGGGTCAAGTGCTAGGGACCCACTTGCGGCATCCCTCTTTCTAATTATTATTAATTTAATATTCAGCGGTAACATTTAAGGATTTATGGAGACTAACTCAGTATGACAATATCATATTAGGCACATCTTTTCAAAACACCGACGATCAATCTATTATAGCAATGATATTAGCCACTCGCCGAGGTCACACCGAAGTTTGCCAAAAATAAACTCACATTTTCCGAATTTGCCACTTAACCATTCAGAATGAATGATGGTTATACAATTAGAATAATTTCCAGAGAAAATTTCGAATAAGTCGAAAGTCATTTACACTCAAAATGTTAACATTATCGCATTATCGCGAACGCACTTTGCAAAGAAAGGATAATGGTCATCACAAAAATTATAAATTAAATAAATGTTGAAATATATTCGCTTTAATCAAATCAAACAATTACCTAATACTTAGGAAATAAGAAAAATAATAATATAAAATTACTATAAATAGTAATTAAATACAATTGTATCTAATTAATACCTGAAACACTAAACAGCGTTTGATCTTACACAAGTGGCAATCATTAATATGTATTTGAAGCCAACCTAATCTAACCCTAATACTAATACAGATTGTATTTTAAGGTAGTTCAATCTTAAGGTAGTTTCAACATGAAATCACTTTTCGATAGATTTTGTTCATTTTTTTATCACAGACTAAAAATAATGTTTTCTGATAAAACCCGAAGATTCCGAATTTTTAACCGTTTAGAACGCGAGATAATTAATAACAAAGTTAAGGAAACGAAACTGAAGATGCCTTGACAAAGAAGGGAATATTCTGCATAGGTCCAGAGCCTATTTTAGGAATTCCAAGGACTGCATAGAAACAGGTGATCACTGGGAAAAAGTACCGCGACAGGAGCTCGGGAAAATACTGCTTCAGAATGTAACTGTAGAAGGTTACCGGATTCTTCATTACCGGTTATTATCCCCTGCGGAACCATCTGCATACAATGGGACTCCATTACGGGTCCATTGTAAAAGAGCAAGTAGGTAAGCAGATGGGTGAAGTTCGATCTTACTTGGGATCCTCTACTATTTAGAGATTAACATTACAATTTCATCAAATTTTTAAAACAAGTGACAAATTAAGACAAGAGTGAACTACCTTAATATCCAAATCATAAAATTGATGTTAATATAAATGCTATACAGTAATTCCTCTAAAATTCGTGACGCAGGAGCGGCTTCAACTTAGCGAATTTTTCTAGCGATCACAATATTAGTCTGATCAAAATGAAATTTCGTATATGATTTTAGTATTTGCAAGGCTAATTTTATTAATAAATGACATACGTCAAGGGGAAAAAGGGGAGCATAAAGAAAGAAGAAAACATAAAATATAAAATATCTCTCTTAATATTAGAACAATCGAAAAATGCGTAAGGAATAAAGTTGTAGAAAATCATCTTTACTACAATTCATCACCTTATCATTTTTGCTCAAACTCTAATGTGTACAGAGATAGTGAGGAATTTAATTTGCAATCTTAAACCGTCAATAGTTCTGTAAATATTAGGATAACAGAAAAAATGATAAGAAACAAAATTATAGTAAAACTTTATACCTACAACTTTACTACTTATAAATTTTTCTATTTTTCGAATAGTAAGGGAGATATGTCAAACTTTGTGTTTCCCTCTTCCTCTAAACCCCCCTTTCCCCTTGTTCGATTTTACCCATTAACGAACATGACCTTTTGAATACTAAAAACGCCTCAAATAGCAAATTTCATTCCAATCAGATCAAAATTGTAACCGCTAGTGATTACAGACATATATATATATATATATATATATATATATATATATATATATATATATATATATATGTGTGTGTGTATATATATATACATATATGTCCATAGATATATATATATATATATATATATATATATAAATTTTATAGATGTTGATTTTCGACATCTACTAGGTAGGATCGATGGAAATTTACAAAAATTTTTGCAAAATTTTGAAGTCGGTACGAGACCAATAGTTCTATTTCCATTCAGGAAATGCGCTAAAATGACATATATAAAAAAAAAACTCCAATCTGTATATATAATTTCTGTTATTCGTCAAAATCCCATACATATCAAATTATCCATATTTTCATTTTTGTAATAATTATTTTTTTAATAAAAAACAATTAAATACAAAAACAAATACAAAAGTGAATTTTATTTCACTATTAGAAAAATCAAAAATAAAAAAAAAACTAGATTTTATTTTTGTGTGTGTTTTTATATATATATATATATATATATATATATATATATATATATATATATATATATATATATATATATATATATATATATATAGTAAAGTAAATAGATATTTCTCTAATGGCCAAACTAGACGGAGAACATGGTTGCAGCAACATTGAACAGCAACTAGCTTGTTGCTCCGTGTGTGGAGTGGTTGCAGCAACAAAAAGTTTGTTTTTTGTTGCTGCAACCACCCCACACACAGTGCAACAAGCTAGTTGCTGTTCAATGTTGCTGCAACCATGTTCTCCGTCTATTTGGGCCTTAACGATAAACGTCTATAATATCGGTTTTGTATTTAATATTTTATTTACCAATCATAAATAATCATAAAAAAAAATTACAAATACACGAACGAATTCAAACAAAATAGAAATACTGAAATACCTCTATTCATATGGTATCAAATCAACTATCCAAGGTCTGTTTTCACTTACAGAATAGTTGCTACTCATCACTTTTTTTTATCATTACGACCACGCAAATTTTTATACCCGGTATATATAGATAGATAGATACATTGTGCTCCCCCTTATACTTCATATGTTGGCAATAGCCAGGGGCTTGATTATCAGATCTTACTGAAGGTCCCGGTATATATAATATATATCAGAGTATATTAACTTGAGTTCCGATTTTGTAACGATTGAAAACATTTATCGCAGATAAAAAACTTTAGTTTAGGTGTGCCTAATTAGTTCATTTCCTCTGCTCGTCTGACCGTAGACACGATAACAAGTAAAATTTAGAAAACGCAATAATATGAAACATAATAAGAACTTCCCGTTACCTCCACCAATATTTATAAGTAAAAACCACCGCAAGAAAACCAGCTATCTAATTTTAAAAACCCAAATCGGTCTACACGTTTGAGAGCTACGATGCAACAGAAAGGCCACAGGCTTCAAACTTATAACACCCCTTCTTTTAGCGTCAAGGGTTAAAAACGAACACAGATAACGGACTGAAATTTTGTGTGTTATAAAGCTAAAAAGTAAAATTAAGTTGGTAAATTGGCAAAGTTGGACCGTGATTCCCTCACCCGAGGGGATAATATCCTTCTTTGAAACGGTAAGGGATAGATAAAACATTATTTAAAGACCACAAATATTTTGAAACTTTTTTCATAAACTCAGTATATACCTGGTATTTAATTAACGCAGTTGTTATTTTCACTTGTTTCTTGCTAAGAATGAGTCAAAGTGTCGGAACATAATTTTCTTCGAACATTGGAGCTTAATCGGCTAAAGAGTGGATATGCGCCCAAACTCCGATAATTTTGAGAAAGTAACTATGGACAATTAGCCGTTGTAAGGGTCTATATATTCCCCGAAAGATATGTAAAAACAATTCCATGAAATGGTATCAAATATTGTATATATTTATACAGTACTTTGGTATATAAAACACAAGTCATGTTCTTATACACCTATGCCAATGTAATAAAATAAACAGTACACACAATGACTAAGAACTAAGTATATACAGGGTATTTAAATAATTCTGTTGTAACATTTCAGTAGAACTCTATTACTTCTCCGATATGATAGTTTAGGCAAATTATTTGGAATTTCCAAAAATCTAATTCTAAAATCTAAACTAAAGCTAAACCATCAAAAAATTTACAAGCAGTTTACAATTGTCAAGCGGTAAACGAAAAAGGTCAAAAGATTTATCTTTTATTATTCATATAACATTTATATTTTATATTCATACACAAATATATTAAAAAGATACATTTTATGCCCCAAATTACCAACCAAAAATTCCAGAGTATGTATTCAATGTATTGTATACTTTATATAATAGTATATATATTTTTTTCAGAAAATGTTTTAATTAAAAAAAGAAAATAATAATTGGTAGGTAGGTAGGGATACCCTATATTTACTCTATCTCTCTTCCTACCTCTCACTCAGAGCTGAGTCCATCAAAGTCTGCCCACCTATGCTCTAAACTAAGCATTACACAACAATAGGGAATATGCATGAACATTTTTTTTCACTTGAATTGAAGCATGCTTACTTGACAAATATCAAGGTAAAATTACTTTTTAAATAACTTTAAAAATAACCGAGATATGAATTATTGAAATTCCCGATTAGACAAAGAGGGTGATAGCCCTCTTGATATGTTATGTGACGTCATATTAAACTTTCACCATTTAAAATACACGTAAAACTCCGTTTTTAGTATTTTTGCAAGCAAGAGACAGATAATAATCTTTAAAAGCTTATAGCTTCATTGATATTTGTTGGATTTTAATTTCGTTTTTAAATATTATTACAGTATTAACAGTATTTTCATATTCTGAAAGTAAATGTGAAAAAAAATTTGCATGCATATTCCCTATTGGGTAAGACGAAAACAGACCTAAACATAGTTATGTATGGAATAAGAGTACGAGAACTAACTGATAGTCTGTTCTGTACTTAATATAGTAAAGCAAGGCATATACACGTTCACGTATAGCAAACAAGCAGTTATTGTTGTTTAGTTGTTGCGTATGAAGAATTAGAAAGTGGTTCACATAGATCTGACAGTTACAATAGTAGTCACTACTCACTATTAGTTACTCATACTAACTATGACCAAGTCATGGGCGCATGAACTCACTCACTCACTCACTCATAGAGAATACACACACACTCCACTCTATGTTGTGTTTTTTTTTTTTTTTTATTTATTATTAGTATAAGCTTTTTAAAATAAAAATCATATTATCACAACACACAACAATGTTTCTTCAACTTTCCTTCTTTAATCGCATTGACATTCATCTCAGATCAATTCATTTTTAACAAGTCACTTTTCTTTCTTAAGTTAAAAATCAAACAGTTTTCTTACGACATTTATGAAACTATGATTTATCTTTCAAGATATTTTAAATAGAATGGTCAAAAAGTCTACAATGTAAATTTATACATAATTTTGATGTGGGTTCTGAGTCTGAACTTGTTTAAACACGAGTCATTAGACCCAATTCGTCACTCGAACGCCGAAGACGTTTTCTGACGTTAACGCTTGTCTTGGCCGACCACTTTTAATTTCATGGGAGCGTCTTCGACGCTAGTACAGTACAATACTAAATCCCTCAGAAATATTATGAATCTAGACAATGGATCGGTCCCAAATTAAGATTTAATCAAAATCTTACGATAAAATTAAGTGCCAATATGTCCATCTCTTTCTAAAGATGTCAAAATACAAAAACCTATTCACTGCGCAACGCATAACTCAGCACCAATTAGGTGCGATCTGAGAATAGTATGTAAGGTTGGGCGAACATATATAAGCAGCGTGACACCATGAAAGATTGTGAAATTGTCACCAAATTAGCGACGAGTAACATATCCCGAGACAATATAAGAGTAATTTTAATAAGAGTAAAGTTAACAGGAATAAATGTGAATGAAGGAAATTTTAACAAGAGTAATTTCAATATAATTTAAAATTTATTATATTTTAAATCATTAGTATATTTTAATTTAGTTAATTTTCTTTTTATTTTTGTCTATTGATCTCGGCTTTCTATCTATTTCTAATTGTCAAAGAGTAAATTACGACTAGCTAATTTATACTGATGATGACTACTTTGTAGTCGAAATACTTATTTATAATACAAAAAACCGATCAAGGTAAAGTGGGCGAATTTGAAATTTTAAGTGAATTTACAATAAATCAATTCTAATTAATAACGATTGACGTCAATCGAAGAAGTTTTCATACCAACTTCTAGCGTATTTCACCATGACGTAATTCTGGTCATGTGACGGATTCTATGCTCCATTTCGATGGCTGGCGCTCTTTCGAGCGTCAGCTGTTCCTTAAAAGGGGGAGGTATTTTGTAGCTGCTTAGGGCAGTGAATTGTCTTAATCCGCCCCTGCAAACACACCTTTTCGATGGTAAATGATGATCCGGCAACAAGACATATCGATACGAATAATTATAAAGCTTGCTACAGTTTGATGTTTGGACGCGCTTTATTAAGAAAGTTTGTAGACTATAAAAAGTTTGCAATTCATGCATCTGTGCGGCGTGGCAACTATGTATGCTAAAAACCTAACTTTTAAACGATACGAGACAATATAAATTGTTTGAACAGTTTATAGTCCCATTTTACAGTCAGACGTCTTCAAAAGTATTTAGCAGATCAAAATACATCGTAAAATACTAATATCAATCGGTTACGATTAAATCTACGAAAGCTATCCTACAAATCAACTGGATTTACGAATCAACTCTATAAAATCTCTAAACTGAGAATAAAATCTACACAAATGAATTGAGTTTTTAGTTATAAATCGAATTGTAATATAAAAGGAAAGTGGTATATTAAATAGCCTAATAACAATTATTTAAAAGTTCGTGCATTGGTGTTTATAGAACGTCAATTGTGTATGGCTGGGTCGGTAAAAGAGTTTCCTTCATAATTATGTTTACATTTAAACATGGTATTTAGAAAATATATAATTGGCCAAAAAAATTTAAACACGAAACATGCCAATTTTTTTTCTTCGTTCAAAATGTGTAAAAGTCATGAAATTTGAAAACAAAAAAAAAAAACAACATATACTGATAAAAAAATTTGTACTCACCATAAAAAATGACCATTCCATGTTCTAAAATCCATAGACCATCATCCAAAAATTTTAATCACTCACATCACTGTAAACAAGCGATAATAAAAATATTTTAATTGGATCATGAAAAATTTTGAAATTTGTACAATTGGATGCAAAAGTTAATGTTATTTTTTTAAATTTTATAGTTGATTTGTGCATTATTGATTCGGTTGTCGAAAAAATGCTTCAGATACAAGTTGAAGATAAGAAATATAGTAACAACTTTTATTCGAAATAAAATCGAAATAAACATCGATCTACTAGGTAGGATCGATAGACATTTGAAGAAATTTTTGCGAAATTTTGACTTCGGTACGGGACCAATAGCTCTATATCCTTTCAGGAAATTCGCTAAAAGCATGTGAACAAATGAAACTGCTTAAAAACCCGGTATATGCTGATGCGATTATTAAATATTTGAGGCGCTTTTGGTATTCAAAAGGTCAAGTTCGTTAATGGGTAAAACCGGACAAGGGGAAAGGGGGGTTTAAAGGAAAGGGGAAACACAAACACAAAATTTGACATATCTCCCTTAATATTTGAAAAATTTATAAGAAGTAAAGTTGTAGGTACTAAGTTTTACTGTAATTTTGTTTCTTATCATTTTTTCTATTACACTAACATTTATAGAAATATTGACGGTTTAAGATTGAAAATTAAATTCCTGAATATCTCTGTATATTAGAGTTTGAGCAAAAATGATAAGATGATGAATTGTAGCAAATTTGATTTTCTACAACTTTATTCCTTACGCATTTTTCGAGCTGAATATATTCATATGAAAGTTTGAGAAATTAGCCAAGGTGGTAAAAATTTGTACAATTTCTTTTTGTTAAAAACTCAATGATTTCAATTCAGTTTTAGAACACTCTACGGATTATAAATCGTGAAAAAATTCCATTCAAGACATCACAGACTGACTATTCCAAAAATATTTTTAAAAAAAAATCAATCCTACCTTTTAATTTTTTAAGTGAGGTCCAAATCTTTGAGACGACTTCCTTGACCCAAAAGCATTCTTTAACAACTTTTTAAATGAGGTCCAAATCTTTGAGACGACTTCCTTGACCCAAAAACATTCTTTAACAACTTTCCATACACTGTAAAATAAAAGAAATAAAAACAATTATTCATCCCAAAAAACGATTCTTACAAATACGATTTTCGAAAAAATATTTTGCATACAAAATATTCATTAAAAATATACTGAAAAAAATGTCCATTAAATATATACTAACAACTTTTATTGGAAACATTTTTCCAAATACCGAACGATGGATAAGATACAAATCGATTAAAGAATTTGATACTTTTGAAGCACTCAGTACACGAAATTGAAATTAAATTTAAATATTACGGAAGTTTGAAAGAAGTCCAAATAAATAAAATCCACATGGTTCAACAATTTTAAATCTTTATCTTTCAAAATATTTTAATTTAATATGAAAATAAGAAACATCTAAATAATAATATAAACGTTAAAAAAATTCTAAGAATCAGTAAACCATTGTTAACGGTCGGCCAATCATCAATAGATGTTGTCTAACAAAATGAATAAGACACAAGTGGGCATAAAATTACACTCATTTTACAAAATTTTATAATAGGGAATATGCATGAAAATTTTTTTTCACATTTATTTTCAGAATATGAAAATACTGTTAATACTGTAATAATATTTAAAAACGAAATTAAAATCCGACAAATATCAATGAAGCTATAAGCTTTTAAAGATTATTATCTGTCTCTTTCTTGCAAAAATACTAAAAACAGAATTTTACGTGTATTTTAAATGGTGAAAGTGTAATATGACGTCACATAACATATCAAGAGGGCTATCACCCTCTTTGTCTAATCGGGAATTTCAATAATTCATATCTCGGTTATTTTTAAAGTTATTTAAAAAGTAATTTTACCTTGATATTTGTCAAGTAAACATGCTTCAATTCAAGTGAAAAAAACTTTTCATGCATATTCCCTATTAATTTTATGCCCTTTTCATACTGTTATCGAAAAAAAAAAACTTTAGATAAAAATTGTTCCTTAAAAATATATTTACAACTTTAATTCGAAACTTAAAACCGAATAAATTACGAACAAATCAAACTAAAGAATTTTGGTACAACGAAATTGAAAATCTTACCTTAACTAATCAGTTTGAAAACGTGTATTAAACAATTAAATAAAATCATTATCAATTATTGTCGGCTCGGGAAATAATTTATTTTACGAATAGACACGCGTTGCCTGATAATTATGTTTCAATGTTAGTGATCTGATACAATATAAAAGATTCATCATTCATCAACCGTCCTCAGTATATACACATATAACAAATTTGAATTCGTCAACTTTCGTTTCACCCATTCAACATAAATTCTATTTCGCTTAACTTGGAACTGTTTATATTTGGTATATTTCAATATCCATAAAAAAGGCAATATATTATGTCTGTGGGTATGTTTATCCGAATAATTTGGAGAAAACTATAGAAGATAACGAAATAATGATAAGAGAAAACCCTAGGTTAAATTTCCTTACGATTCCGGAAAAACAATCAAAATTCCAAACTGTTCCAAAGTTATAGCCGTTTTCTGACGGCAATAACGTTTTCCGACGGCCAGATCTTTAATATAGTTTATAGATTCTATAGAAATTCCTGCATGCAAGTTTTGGAAATGAATTCATTGTCAATAAATTTAAAATTGACGTTTGCAAATGTGAAAATTTAGAAAAAAATTATCATTTGATCGAAATTTCTTGTAACAATTTTTTGAAGGTGTATAAAGTTTATTACTGACTTTGTTACGATAGCTAATTCATAGGAATGATGACTACATTGTAGACGAAATACGTATTTATAAAATACAAATAATTGATCTAGGAATTGAGACAAATATTGAAATATAATTTCAAAAATCTAAAGTTCTCTTTTTAATAATCTTTATAGTAACGTTTGAAAATATTGATCGCAGATAGAAACTTTGGTATAAAATGACCTATTTAGTCCATTTCCACATATCCATCTGTCTGTCTCTTAAAACGATAACTCAAAAACGAAACAAGATAACGAGCTCAAGTAAAGTCAAGTTCGTGAATGCGAAAAATCGGACCGTGACTTAATATACTTTTTAATTGATTTGTGCATAATATTTTTGTTTTCGAAAAAAAGTTGAACCGTTAGATTAAAATAACACCCTTCTGGTGGCTGTCCGTCGCTACCGTTTGGCCAAGTCTGCTCAAAGTTCATATTTAGTAATTTCAAAATATCATTCAAAGATACCATCTTTTCAGTTTTTTTTAAATTCGTTAAAATTAATATCCAGTTTTCATGGTGATTTCGATTTGTTTTCTAAATTTTTTCAAATCTCTTACAGTTTGTTTTAGTACTTTGAACATAACCCACCAAGATTTTTCGGAAAACTCAATACTCACAACCATATAAGGTTTAATTCACTTTGTAAGGTTGTTGAGTACTCGAAAATACAAAACCAAAAATTAATACATTCATTATTCCAAGTCAAATTCATTCATAATAGTTAACCCTAATATTTACGTATTATTTTCAAAATTGAAAAAATTGACTGTTTATCATCCATATTGACAAAAAAAAACTTAAAATCAAGAACCTAAAACGTTTCAAAATTCCAAAAACGAATCAAAACAATTAAAAAAGTTGCTTTAATTCAATAACATACTGTATTTCTATATAATATGACAATAGTTAAACATGATCAATTCATTGGAAATAAACTATAAATGCATCCTTTGAGTATTTGCGGCGACAAACTATTGTATCAATTCCTAAGCTTTTAACTAGAAAAATATTAAACATACGTCCGACTAGTTTCTTCAAGTTTTACAAAACAAAAACAATATATACATATGAATTGATACAAAAAAAAAACGTTCCACTTTTAATATTTTTATTTGAATAAAAAAGTACCTTATTGAAAGTATGAAGTATTTTAATATGATCCTTAATATTCCAGAAAACAAACTACAAAAAATATTAACAGTTTAAAACACTTTTTAACTGTTTTTATTCATTTAATTGTCAGTCGAATAAAAGGCATCCATACTTCAATACAGCCATTTAAGTATATATACTACACATGCGCATTAGACGATACAGTATTGTTTTATTTTAAATTTTAAACCGCTCAATTTAAAAAATTTAATGATAAATAATAATATAAGGCATTCAATAATTTCGATTTATTACAATTCTTAGGTCATTAATATCTACACTAATATTATATATATATAATATTAGTGTAGATATTAATACCGTGTGTGTTGGAAAGCTTTTCCAATAGAGAATTAATGTTAAATATTATTTATTACTGGCTGTCCGTGTGGTTACTGTATGAAGTCAGTCAGTACACATGTACTGACTGACATGTGTACTGAAATCAGTTTTATTAAAATATCTCGTAAACTATTAGTTAAAACTAAGTTGTTTAAACAAGATAAAATGTGTCGTCCATACGTTCAGGTTTATGACGATCCGTAAAGTTATAATCAACATATTATTAGAAATAACGTTCATGTAATTAAATTTTTATTAAAGCAATTTGTCTAAAAATCAATTGACTCTTACAATTGATTAAAAAATATCGATTATCAAGAATCAGCCCACTGACCTCTATAAACGTTACATAGAGGTCAGTGACATAAAGACATCTTTGGTAGAAATAAAACGTGCTGTTTGGCTTCCCGTAGTTAATTGAAACTTTTTTTATAAAGACAATTTTCAACAGAAAGGGTCTCCCAAGAATTTTTGCACCGGGATCTACAAGACCGTCGGAACAGCTCTGTGAATATCTGAATGAAAAATATTATTTTTTTCATACAGGACTGCATTAAAAAATAATGGAATATTGTATTTGATCAAATAAAAAAATCTCACAAAGAATCAAAGTTCAAGCTGAAATAGCCTATTTAAACAAAAAGGATATACATGACATCCTCATAAAACTTCCTCATCCCTTCAGGATGTAAATAGATGTATGGTTAAAAAAATAAAAGCTTAAAGTAAAGTTTTGACGTTTTAATCATAACGGGTATCATTGTAACCGCAATATCTACCTAGATATGTCATACGTAAATATTCTTAATTAAAATTATATACAGTGTGTTTCATGTAATTTTTTAGTGAATTTCCTGAAAGAAAATTAGTCCCGTACCGAAGTCAAAATTTCTAAAAAATTTCTTCAAATGTTCATCGATCCTACCTAGTAGATATCCAAAATCACCATCTGTAAAATTTATATATATCTATGGACATATATATATATATATATATATATATATATATATATATATATATATATATATATGTCTGTAATCACTCTAGCGGTCACAGTTTTCATATTATCGGAATGAAATTTGGTATTTGAGGCGCTTTTGGTATTCAAAAGGTTATGTTCGTTAATGGGTAAAATTGGAAAAGGGGAAAGGGGAGTATAGAGGGAGGGGAAAACAAAAAATCTCCCTTAATATTCAAAAAATCGAAAAATTTATAAGTAGTAAAGTTGTAGGTATTAAGTTTGACTGTAATTTTGTTTCTTATCATTTTTTCTATTACACTAACATTTATAGAAATATTGACGGTTTAAGATAGAAAATTAAATTCCTAAATATCTCTGTACACATTAGAGTTTGAACAAAAATGATAAGGTGATGAATTGTAGCAAACTTGATTTTCTACAACTTTATTCCTTACACATTTTTCGATTGTTCTAAAATTAAGAGAGATATTATATATTTTGTGTTTTATTCTTTCTTTATGCCCCCTTTCCCTTTGACGTGTCATTTATTAATAAAATTGGACTTGCAAATACTAAAATCATATACGACAATTCATTTTAATCAGACTAAAATTGTGACCGCTAGAGAGTGATTTATGAATTCTAAGGAAATTCGCTAATAAAGATTATTAAAATAATCAAAGAGAACTTTGGTTATTTTTTTGAAATTAAATTTCAAATTTTGCCCCTATTCCTAGAACATTTGTATTTTATACATACGTATTTCGACTACAATGTAGTCATCATCAGTATGAATTAGCTAATCGTATCTATCTCTGGGATATGGATTCCGAGATATATTGTATTACCCGTCGCGGCTTCGCCCGCAAAAATTTTGTGACGCCCTTATAACCAAGTAACATAATATTTTCTCCCGTTAAGGACTGATAAATTGCGTTTAATTTTTGAAATACATTTGTTGTATGCACTGCCACCTATTGGCAAAATTTTTGAACTACTCATGTGTATACTGCCATCTATAGACAAATTTTTAAAACGTATTTGTTGTATGCATCGCTATCTATGCATAGCATATTTAACATATTTGTTTTATAATATGTTTTCCGACACCTCCAACAAATATCATTATATTTTAGCCAATGTATACAAAAACAAATTATATACTAAAACCATCCTCGAGAACCTTTCACTCTATCCATTGGGAAAACAGCATGGAAATCGGTGCAGTAGTTTTATACTATGTAAGGATTTATGCTTAGAATGTGTTTTACGGTTTCAAATACTCGTCTATTGCATTTGTATCTATATTAACTAATTTATACGTAAACACTAGGTATAAAATATTTAATTTAATTATTAATTTAAATTTTATTGTTCTACATAAAAAACCACAAATATTATGCGGTTTTTGCTTACCCATTTGTTAATTTTACTGTCAGAGTTATATTGTGTAGTTTTTCAAATTGTATTTTGAACGGGGTTAAGTATTTGGAATACAACGATTTGTCTAATTGAAAATACAACAAGTATAACTTATTTTAAATATTTTATTGATTCAAATTGTTAATTGTGATCTGATATTCGGTGAAATAATTTCCTTGCTAATTTTAGAGTACTATAAGCCAGATCATACGAGGTATGTAGTTTCAAATATATGTTTACTTCAATAACTTCCCTACTAAAATAATAGGTTTCTTTTCAATTGTGGTTTCAATACAAGTTGATCGATTTTATTCGATCAAACTTGTCTCTTTTTGCCCATGGTTTTTTTTTTTCAAAGTAGAAATAGAAAAAAAATTCGTTATACAGGAGCTGCTTCAATTTAGCGACTTTCCTTAGAATACATAAATCACTCTCTAACGGTCACAATTTTAGTCTGATCAAAATGAAATATCGTATATGATTTTAGTATTTTCAAGGCCAATTTTATTAATAAATGACATACGTCAAAGGGAAAGGGGGACATAAAGAAAGAAGAAACCACAAAACATAAAATATCTCTCTTCTCGCCTTCGTGTGATAGGTTGTTCTCAAGGAGGGCACAGAGGACCCCTTGGTCTAGTTGTTAGGGACCTGTTTGCGGTACTCCTGTTTCTAATTATTATTATTATGTAAGTGTATCATATATATAACAATAAAATCGTGATTTTAATGGTCTATAAATTTTGTATCAACTCTATTGAATCAACTTGTACGAAAACATATTGGAATTGTAACATGGTCGAATGTTTATGTAATTCTTGTATTGTTGTACAACATATAAAATAATATAATACATAAATCCGACATACTTTCGTACAACAATTTAACCAAAATATTTAACAGTTTCAAAACTCAGAGCAAATTACAAAAATAGGGCACGTGGTATTCTGGGTATTAAACAAGTATTTTATTACCTTTTCCAAGTAAGTTTGTAGGCATTGTTATTATTAATTAGTAATACATACACCGGGTATAATAGGAATGATAGGAATCCTTTAATAATTTAAATATTGTTGCCGCGAAACTAGAATTTTAAACTAATTTTTTGTTTTATTGTTACGTTTCAAATTTTAATTGTCTGTCGTAAACAAGGAATGTCTCAGTTATGGGATCATCGTTTTATCCCGTCTGACGTTTGTTGATCAATCTCAATCTAGAACATTACATTCAGCTAAATTTTCTCCAGGAATTATTTAAAAGTAGGAACAATTTTTCGAATAATTTTTTGTACAAGCTCAGTGCATTCCCTGAAGAGGTGCTCCATAGGTTTCTCCAGGTGCTCCATATAAAATTTCTGGTGCACCCCGGTTATCAGTTATAGTTACAATTAAACTGGTAGGTTTCCTTTTTCCTGATATCACGTGATTGATCTCATGATATCGTCGAAATTTCCAATGGATCACAGAATTTTCGATCAAAACTAAGAATCGATCAAGATATTCAAAATATAACTTAAACCGTTTTGGATAACCACAGTTTTCTTTGTGGGATTCTGATTTAATGAAAGTTTACCTAAAGTACTCTATAAAAACTAAAACAGTGACATGCTCTCGCCTGTGACATGTTCTATTGTGATATGTATATATAATTATCAAATTGTCAGAGCAGGTAGTTATGATCTAATTGTAAGTTTAAATAGTGAGTGCATGTGAACACCATGTAATCAGATATAACTGAAACTGAACTCTGTAAATACAGTACAGAGCCCAGTGACTAATTCAAGTCGTTATCCATAATGATAGGCAACTCAAATTTACGATAATTCGGTTCGGTTCGGTTCACCGCATTTTTATACCTGCTTTAGTTCAATTTACCCAATTTTTTTTTACTGTGTAAAAATAATTTTGAAAGAAGTTTTCCGTTTTGTTTTCTTAAAATTTACATTTATTATATAGAATTTATTCGAAAATTTCTACAGTGATTGTGTTTGCATAATAAGTTAACGAAAAAAAAAAAAGAACTTAATGAACAAATTAGAATTTTTTATTGTCTGTCGAAAGAAAATAAAAAAAACTATGAAAATAAATAAAACAAAATGGTATGTATGTATGTATGGTAAATTCATCATTTTAAAATAATAATAATATGGGGGAAAATTTATTTTTTATACTACAAATTACAAGAATTTATTTTCAAATTATATAATGTATTCAAAAAAGAGAAAAAAATAAAAATAAGGAAATATTTTTATAAAAAATTTATTATTGCTTAAATAGATTTTATTAAATTAAGTATATAGGGCGTTTATGTAAAAGCTTACTGTCATTTCGTTCTGATAACTAGGATTGCCAACATAAATATTTAATTACATTGTCAAAGTTATCATAAATAATACAGTCGAAATCGGCTATACAGACATCGTTTACAACGAATCCTGGCCGAATCCCAGTATAAACATCTATGTAAACATACCGTCGATAACAATATCGGATAAACCGACGAACTTTTATCAAAATTCATCGGCTATAACGACCAACCGTCATACTTTTTCAGTAAAACAAAACAGTGGATGGATGACTTCATTATTTCATATCAATATTTTATTGAAATATTCAATAGACATAGAAATATTCAATGTTTGTCTATATAGTCTACACTAGTTCTTTCGTACTATGTCTTACGTAACCTTAATAGAAATTGACTTTAGTATTGTATTGTGACGCCTAAGTATACACAAATAATCATGTGATAAAGCGCGTTTATATAAAACTATGATAACTAGGGTTGCCAACAAAAATATTTAACTATATTGCCAAAGTTGTCGTAGATAGTATGATCAAATACGATAAGTAGAGGTTGCCCAACCTTGAAAAACTATTATTCGGGATATTTATACAAAACAGTCAGAAAAAAATTCGGGACATATTTTCATTAAGGGGGGGGGGGGGTATTCAAAGAAAGTAATTTAAAAATATATACCAACAATTCATTATACATAACGATAATATACTTTTAGTGTACACAGATCACCTATAGTTGTTTCAGTAAAATATTTTTGATCGAGTATCTTCGATCTTGAACCGAATTTATTACATCTACACTCGATTATAGCTTGATTGTGTTATTCGGAGACTTTTAACACACGCTATAGTCGTAGAGTATGGTCCCACAATCCACATAGATGGTCCCACAATCGAGACGCAATAAAATTATCTCTCTTTCGGGACATCCGACAAAGTCGGGATGATTGGCAACCCTACTTTCGACTACCTATTTCAGTTTCAAGAAAGAACCAACACTTTCAAAGTAGGGTTTCTTAATAAGTTAACGAAAAAAAAATGAGCCTTGTAAATATATTTCGTAGTTTTCAATAAAAGTACAAACAACTTTTAGGCTAAATATTTTTTGAAAAATAAGAACAATGCCAGTTTTAATGTTAATCAGTCAAATGATACATAACATATTTGTGAATGTTACACTTTGTACAAAAAAAAATCTGTCCTTACATTTAGATGAAATAAAAATGCATTGGCTGTTCTTCTGAAATTTTCATAGAAATTCGAACGTTAACAGAGTAGAAAGTACTGTAAAATTTGCACTCATAAAAAATAATACGTAGTAATATTGAAGAAAAACGAATGGGTGGTACTAGAGCTCACAAAAGTAGCGCCCATTTTTTTAAATTTTATAGTTGATTTGTACCTTTTTCATTCGCTTTTCAGAAAAATGTTTCGAATAAAAGTTGTTAGTATAGTTATAATGAAAAACTTTTATCCGAAAAATTTTTTCGAAAACCACCCTATAAATAAGCCACAAATCAATTAACAAATTTTGAAAAATGAGCGATAGCTTTGTGACCAAGTATACACAACGTCTACGGTAGAAACGCTGGAAAAAAAATCTGTGCTTTGATGGGGGAGGTTGTTGTTTTCAAAGTGTGTATAAAGCTCTCGTATTTATATTGTTCAGAAAACAAAATACTAACAGATGGTACTCACACGAAAGCTAGTTTTTTTTTATTAATCGGAATTATATTTTTTGAAAGTGTTGTGTTACAATGTATTTTATGTCACGTGAGCTGTATTTATATTATACGTATAAGATATCAATTTAGAGTTCCGTACCGGATTACAATTTACAATAGGAGTATCAATTGTCTAATATATCTATTGTGTTTCACCGAATCATTTTCATTTTGATTCAAACTCGACACAAAATTTATTTTTATACCCTGTATTATTAGTTTTGTCCCAAGCTCTGTATTATAAGTTTAGTCCTTAGTCCCATGTGTTCAAAAAATCTTTTAAATATTAAGACAGAAGAAAATTTCAAAAAATGTTCTTTTTCTGAAAACAAACATGTTTTTTCTTCAGAAACACAATGATTTTGCCATAATTTCAGTAAAACCATTTGTAATTACAGTACGACCTCGTTAATTCGGATTATGTAGGATCAGAATTAATCCGGATGAAGCAAAGATCGTCGGAAAAAACTCAATGGATTATACGTAAATATCAACTGGTTCAAATTTTTTGAACAGCAGTGTACATAATGTACAATCTAGCTTACATTTCAATGAATACGTACACGCGCTGACGCACTGTTGTTAATAATATTCAAGCCCAATTTTATTTTCGAACAAGTTTTTCTTAAATCAAACTAGGTTACCCGTAGAGGCTCACTGGGATTGAATTTACGAGGTTCTACTGTACTCATATATTGTAGAAACTTGCGTATAAATATACATACATGTACAGTATCTTGGTATATAAAACATATACAAATCATATTTGTATATATTTATGCGTGTGTAGAAGTAAAATAAGCAGTGTGCATATTGATTAAGAACTTCGTATATACAGAGTAGTTAAAAAATTAATTCAGTTGTTAAATTTCTCGTTGATATCAATATTTGTTTCCAAAATTAAACACATATCTGAATTTGGATTTCTGGTATAAAATTGATTCGGATTAACTCCTAGATAACGTCAACGGTGACCATTTAACTCAGAAATGTTTGGCTATATGAACCGAGATTTTCTGTTAAAATGACCATCTTACTAAAACTCTGATGTGCTATGAAAAACCTTACTATTTCGAGGTCAAAATCCGTTCTTCGAACCGGAACTGAGCGGGGAAAACCCCAGAACATAAACCAGAACCGAAATGATACTTTTTTTTAAAATTAAACTGAAACGAAAACTAAAATTGAAAAAAAAAAACGATTCGAAGCCCAGATTAAAAGTAAAACCCAATTACCCGGACTCAAGGCCACATTCAAGTTGTTTTGCAGTATTGAGCATTGGAAAACCTTGTTTCAGGGTTAAAAAGCAAAACTTAAGGTGAGGAAATAGACAATTTGTTTTCATTCTTCATCAGTAGACACAAATTTAATTTACTTTTTTTTTAAATAAATGCTCTTTGTTCATGATTTATTCAATCATTCGAATCGGATCCGATTTAATTAGCAGTGGACAGCAAAGTTTGAGGGGCGTGGTTTGTACTTGGCTTGTACACTTGCGAAAGTCTATATACAGGCTGTTCTTAAATTCATCCAGGAAAACTATACCACGGTGTTTAGCTGCACAAAACAAACAAAAAAGTTTAATAAAGTTTTTTGATTTGACGCTTAGTTTTTGAAATATAATCAATTAAACATTAATAAATTCAACCAATCACAGAGCGCATAGTGGAAGGAGGCGTGACCTCAGCAGTAGACCGAAGCGCTTTACCTTTTTAAGGCTTGCAGATGGTAAGAGGCCCCGTCTGCTTACACAATGCGCTCTGTGATTGGTTGAATTTATCAATGTTTAATCGATTATATCTTACAAAATAAGCGTCAAATCAAAAGACTTTATTAAACTTTTTTGTTTGTTTTTTGTAGCTCTACACCGTGGTATAGTTTTCTTGAACGAATTTCAGAACACCTCTATACACGAAATATTAGAGCCAAAATCGACCCCTTGTATTTTTTGAACGAAAAGAGCTACGTTGCTGAGTTTTCGAACATAGCAAGATTATGGTATTATATGGTTATGTATGAAATACTGCCAAAATTTATATAATTTGATTTTGTGGCAACAAAAACCATTTTTTTGTGTGTTAAATTATGAAATACTTAGTATTGATAATTTTGTAGATTTGTGTAGTAGACTTTCGAATGAACATACTAAACGATACGAATGAAATATTAATAATAAAAAAAAACAGAGATGGTTCAAATATGATGTACACAAACATATAATATATTCACAAATTAAATACAAGTGTCTTGTCAAATAAATATCTGAAAACAGCAAAAATATTAAATTTTTATCGTGGAACCAAAAAAATAAATAAATAAATAAATAAAGAAGAAATATACACATTAAAATATAATTCACTATTATTTAAAGACACCGAATTTATGTTATGTTTGAATAGAATCGTTTTTATATAATACAAATACACAGTGTTTCAAAAGTATACGATACTAATGCGATCGATAGTGCTTGTATACATAACAGTAATAAATTGTTGATTTGTACCATATTCAATCGGTTTTTGTGAAAATGTTTCGAATAAAAGTTTTTTGATGCATTTTTTTCGAAAACCGATTTTAGAAAAAAACATTTTTGATGGTATAACCAGAATTGTTATAGTTAAATTAGTAGGATATTTTATGCCTAAAACATTTACAGAAATAATTTTACTAACGGCGGAACTTAATAATTCAACCTACTAGCTCTAGTTTCTAATTTATCCACAAGAGAGCATATTCAAGTGGTAGAGTTTCCAATACATTTAGAAACTTTAGAAACAATCGTTATAACTTTCGTTGTTTTTGTTTCTCGAAGAAGTATCCCTGCAGGTGAATGCTTCAAGGAACTGAATCACCTGGCTGATCTGGGTGCCGGGTCACTCTGGCGTTAAAGGAAACGAAGTAGCGGACTCGTTGGCACAAGAGGGGTAATCTCAAACGCCCCTTTCACCTGAACCTGTCATTCCCATAGCAAGATGCTCCGAAATTTACCGAATCAAGGGATGGCTGCGACAAGCTCATCTCGATTACTGGGACTTTGCGCAGGACATGCGGCAGGGCATGCAACAGACTACTCCAATTTATATCTTTACACAAAGCTAATTCGTAACCATTCACGCACATGACGCCTATACTGGTACGACGACGTCACAGGCAAAACAAATACAACGCGACAGCAGATGATGTGGGCTCCATTATAAACGTTTTATTATTAAGCTCGAAGTTATTAGTAATTGAAATCTTACAGTTTTTCGTCATACAAGAATTTTTGAACGACCACCAGTGTAACGAGCTAATAGACGTTTTAACGTAAAAAAACTACAGTGTACAAACTTTTGAAACACATTGTATGTGTGTACGTATGGATATATACAAGTAAAAGTAACAACACATGTTGCAACGAATTTCAGTGAACAAAGAAATAACATACACACAGAGCAAAGCTCAAAGTTGGTGGCGGTAGAGAAAAGAGACGTACGTGCACACGATTCTCTCCCCACATTCAAAATCCACTTCACAATATCCACCAACAACCGCCAACAACGATAGAGAACTAGACGACGCTACACTACAATAACGTCGTCATCGGCTGCCGTCTACAAAAGCATCTCATCATCATCCTAGATGTATTATATTCACTACCATCTTATCCTTCTTTTGTTGTTCCTTACCAATCCTACAGGATGTACTAAATATTCCTGTTCCTAGTTCCTCTAACTATGAACATAAAAATTATCTTGATGATTGTCGGACATCCTTGAATCCGATTTTTACAAAGCTTATCAAAGCTTTTACACAATTTTGTTCTAGTCTTTATACGACGCTTTTGATCTTTCTGCGATCGTGTATTTTATATAAAGCACGTCACTTGAAGGTTCCGTTGACTTCCCTCGTTGAATATTCGCCTAGCTTTTTCTGAGTCTATAAAATTTAGGTATGTAGTTCTCTTTTTACGAGCAAAACGGAGCATTCTTTTCTCAAAGTTTTCTAATGCTTATTAGGCGAATTTTTTTTAATCTCTACGGCGTGTGTGGTTTATCCATTTATATTTCGGGCACACAGATTAGGTTGCAGCGGCTGTCTGTATGAAACACACTTAGGCCATGGGGCCCATTGAGATACCTGAAAAAGGGAAACGTCTCACAGGGAACCGCTATTCCTTAAACCATTTGGAGTTGTTCAAGAACAGCAAAAGAGGTTTGACGTCGACTGATTTTATTTTGGAGAGGTGGCCAAGAATGGCTGTATCACATGCGTTAGTCTTCTCCCAGCAAGATTTGGACAGTGACAGAGAAAGTAGGTCATTGTTTCCTCATCCTCCTCATTGGGAGAACTACTGCAATAATCGTAATACCCATAGCAAATAATTTGAAAGTTCTGCTGATTTTCCTTCTCAATAATATGCCCAACTTTGTGGTTTTCTTAAATGTAACCCATTCCCTGGAATAGGTTCAAATGGGTTTAAACCAAATCAATTTTTCAAAGATCTGAATTATCCTTTAAAAACCCGTTTTGGTTTTAAAATTCGGTAGGACAAAAATGTGTATCCTAGAATTTTATAGCTGATAGCTTGTAGGTTTCCTGATGTTCAAGTTATGAAATAAAAAATCTGCTGAAGAGTTCTCTAAATGGTTTCAATCCAAATCACTATTCCAAAGATTTTGATTTTAGAGTCTAACGAGACTTATAATTGCAATCTCTTCCAACTTTATTCAGATTTTATTTTATACGAAAAATTTAATAATATTTTTGATCACTCATAATAGATCAACTTATACTATTGTCGCATTACGAAAAAAAAAACAACTCGAATAGTTTAATGCATTTATCGTAATCCATTTATAAATCGAACGAAATGGTATTTGAAGTTTATATTTATTTTTTGTATGAAAAAAAGCGAATGTTCAAATGGGATTGTTATCGATTTTATGCGGTTTTCTACACATCATTAGTTAAATTAGTTCATTAGAATCTTTAAAAACATTCGATACAAATTGAAACATAAAACACCGGTGTATAATTCTGAAATTAATTGAGCTATCACAATTATTAATGTTATCAAGCTTTGGAACTTGGTATCACATGTTATTCGAAATTGAGACATTTTTATAGGCCTAAATAAATCTATGAAACGAAGCGAAATTTGATAAAATGTCAAAAAGCCAATTTTCGGGAAAGCTTTCAAGGAACACTTTTACTTCTACACGCGCATAGATGTATAGAAACAAGATTTGTTTTCCCAAGGTACTGTTTCACCAATGTTAGGTTTTGTGAAGTTTTATTAAGTAGCGGCTTGGGAAAATTGTTATGTAGCGTGACAAAGGGAGAAAGAGACGCCAAAAATGCGTGAATTTTGCGTGATGTATTTTATGGTAAATCCCTAAAATAAAATATGATTTCTTTGTATAAAAATGGATATAAAAAAGAAAACCTTTTAAAAAGGTTCACCCAATAAACATAAATATGACTAATGCTCTCTTGAAGTACCCATTACAGTTGGTACTACCTCGATAATATTCCAAGAAACATATATATATATGTATTACAAAATATTCGAATAATGTAATTCATATTTATTGACTGATATGATAATAATAAAAAATTTAAATCATTCTGTTTTTCAAATAATTATTTATTGGTTGACATTCCGTACCAAAAAATTACATATTTAATTTACGAAACGAATCTGATTATTTACATCGAACTACGATCGAATATTTTACGTATGATAGGTATTCTAAATTATTATTCAATATCAATAACATTTTATCATAGAAAGTTAAAATTGTATTGTATTTGAACCATGTATAGTGTGGTTGAACATATTACACACTTAATGATTACTGTTAATTCACAATTCCATGCAATCAGTCTTCGATGACACATCACAAAAGTTGATGGGGTTAAGGTAAACAATATTTAAGTAATCAAATAAGTAAATAATTTGATTCATTGTTATGTGGACAAATTTATTGTTCATGAATTTAGGAATCCGTATACAAAAACAATCATATTAGTGCAAAATATGACCCCATATAGACAATATTATTTTGAAATTGTATTAATTATGACGCCTAACTCATGAAACAACAGAAAGGTCATTGACATGTATTGTGGTTTTAAAGTATAGCTAAAACTTTGCCTAAATGGTTATATTAGTACAAATATGACCATACAGGCAATATTATTATGAAATTGTATTATCTATGCCCTAATGCTTGATAATGCAAAGAGGTCATTGACATATATTGGGGTTTTAAAATATAGCTAAAACATTATACGATTTCGTAATAAAATATTTGGCCATTTTAGTGAAAATATGACCATATAGGCAAAATTATTATGAAATCGTATTAACATATCAAATATAACCAAAATTTTATATTATTTTATAAACGCTATTGAAAATATACAGCAAGAAATTTTGGAATGAGTTTGCAATAATGCTGATGGGTTATTGGTTGTTAAACCATAACTGTGCATCTAACCCGACTGCATCATTAGTATTGTAGACTTGATTCACACTTGATAGTTATTTTTTATTTATCTACATAAATACAAACTGATATTCAATCATTTGTTTGGCTGATAATATCAATTACATTACAAATTATACCTAATGATAACTCAATTATTCCTGGGATTGAAAATAATTTTGTTTTGGTTTTCAGTATAATGTATTTTAGAATTTAATGTTATTTCGTTGAAAACTTTCAGAGTAACCGCATACTGCAAAATTTTTTATCGGTCGATAGTTTAATCGGTTCATTAATAGACATGACATAGTTATATGGGAGTGCGCACACCTACCGATTAACAATTACTATAGATAATAAATTATAGTCCGATAAACTATCGGCCGATAAAAATTTTGTATTATGCGGGTACTCTTAAAGCATATTGAAGCTATCTATAGACGTTTTGTCTATTTAGGGGGTCCCCCAAACATTCGACTCGTAGACAAAGACATCTGTCTGGAGTTTTATCCAATGAAGATTTGAGCATATATCACAATTATTAGCGAGGTTTCTCACAGAGCTTTGTAAGCTAAGAGGATAAATCAAGAAGCAAAACCTGGAACACCAGAGTAATCCTTACATATTATAAAACAAAGTCCTTCGCCGCGTCTGTCTGTCTGTTCGCGATAAACTCAAAAACTACTGAACCGATTTTCATGCTGTTTTCACCAATAGATAGAGTGGTTCTCGAGGAAGGTTTTAGTACATAATTTGTCAAGTTTTTGTATACATTGGTCCTTACATATTATAAATTCATGAGTTGTATAATTTATTGATATATAGGTGTATAATTTATCAGTCCTTGACGGGAGAAAATATTATGTTACTTGGTTCTAAGGGCGTTACAAAATTTTGCGGGCGAAGCCGCGACGAGTAATGCTAGTTATAGATAAAAAGTGAAAGGTCCTACGGGAATACGATCACCTTCTACAAAAAAAGAATCCTATCCTTAATAGTATATGAACAAGCGGAAGGAATACTGCAATTTCTAAATCGAACCCAGACGTTTTCTTTTTTAAAGTAACTGGGACTAGTTGGAATACTATTGTATCAAAAAGGAACGCCTCTATTTTTCCGAAAACCGAATTAATAAGGCACAAATCGAAAACTTTGAAAAAGAGACGTTCCATTTGGAATACCAACTATTCCAAGTTTTTTTAAAGAATATCAGAATTCGAACTTGAAATAGCAATAGCAGTTACAGCGAATGTGCATGGGTTGGTTTCTATAACAAATGGAAGTCTTTTCATATATTCGGACAGAAGAAAATCAAACAAGAGACTTTACGCGTCTGAAAACTTCCATAGTTTGCATGGAAGCAAACCAGTAAGATCACCAATAAGATGCAGGTATTTGCAAACAAATGTCTCAGGTAAATCCTTAATATCAAATGATACCCAACATGTTAGTAACGTGCAACTAAAAGATCTTCCTAGACAAACAAGTATTCGATTAACTCATATTAAAAAGAAAGTGGAACTGGAATGGCCTACACTAAGGAAGCCATCAGATGACCTAACTAGGATGGCTCTAGAATGGAATCCGAGTGATAAAAAGAAAAACGTTACTATCTCTCTATTCCCGGAGGAAGGGTTTTCATCATTTATCTGCTTCCTGAGTTAGCTTATCCTCGTAGCATACAATTCCCTATGAGAAACCTTGCTAGATATTTTTGCTCAAAACTTTAACCTGTAAAGTGTTTGGAACGCCACTTTTGGAGTGGTTAGTAACTATTTTTCCCGAAAATGAAATTACTCACGGATATCCATCAAATTTACTTCACTTTTATTAGAGGGGGTAAGGGTTAGAGGCTGTGGAAGATGTATTTAATATCCCCCATAAAAAAGAACTCACTTAAAACAATATGTTTATCACGGTTTCGTCTAAATTGACGAAAATAACATGTGTGAAACAAGAATTGAAAAAAAATCTCATTCTACCTAGAACTACCTAGAAATATAGCCAGAGCCACATACAACCAAACTCGGGAGGCTTTATTTTTTTTTATTAAATTTGTGCAAACGTTGTGTATTAATCAACGCAGTGTACGCTCTGTTTTGTGTTAGTCGACTATATATAGTAAGTATAGTTCATTCAAAAATACATCTACAAAAATTATTTTTGGACGTATATTTCCTCGTTACACTGGTGATCGGACAAACATCTTGTGTGACGAAATACCGTCAGATTTCAATAGCAAATAACTTCGAGACTGATAATGCTTTGAGCCCACAACAGATAGATCATATCTTTACGTATCTGTCGCGCCGTATTTGTTTTGTCTGTAACGTCATCGTACTAATGTAGACGCATGCGCTTTGTGTTAAGGTATAAATTGGTGTAGTGTAGAAACGCAATTAGCTAGGATATTGATTCAGATGTCATTGCTGCGAAGCGCTTGTGGAGCATTACTAGGAGGTAAAGTGTGCCATAAAAATTTTAGCTGGAATATAAGTGACAATCGGTATTAAATTGAAAATTACAAATAAATTATTGATTTCGTCGCATATGATTCGTGAATATGCTCGAAAAAAACGCTTATCAAAGGAAAGCTCGAGTTGAAAAAAATTCAACGAGCCTAAAAAGTGCAGCGCCGAACGAATAAGAGAGCATTGGTAGCGTCGAAAAAGAAATGGAAAGGATCCAAACGTCTACGGATTATGCGCAGGACGTTTTCACAAAAAATCTACGGCGCGGATCCTAACTGCTCCTTAATGTTAAATTCATTATTTCCGGAAACTATTTACATGTAAATATATTTTAGAGCATTTAATCATTTCCATTTTAAATGTGTACAAAAATGGGCGCTAACTGCTCCTTAATGTTAAATTCATTATTTCCGTAAACAATTGACATGTAAATATATTTTAGAGCATTTAATCATTTTCATTTTAAATGTGTACAAAAATGGGCGCATTTTACCCATCCTTAGAAATGAAAAACCACAAAATTTTGAATGGATGCTATATAAATTTGTTACTTTTTTTTTATTATATAATTTCATTTTATATTTATTATGTATATAAAATAAACAAAAATAAGCTGTTGGTATTTTTGAAAGACGTATATTAGTATGAAAAAAATACCAATAATATTACTAAAGGTATAATATCGTATAACAAGCTTGGGTATTACGTACACATAAGAAACAAATACATACACACAGACCCACACTCACTTTGAGAGGGTGTATTTTATATATTGTAGGGATGATTATATTTAAGAACTATAATACAAGGTTCGTTTGTACATGTGTGTGGGCATTCAGTTATATAATACAATTTACGATGTAAAGTATATATATGTATAAATGTATACTTTGGTTCAAATTTTCTGTTCCAACCTACATATTTTTGAAATATTGATTCAAATATATGAATTTTGCTGTACACAAGTCTTTTATTGACTATAAAGCCAAGAAAACATAAACATTCGGTTGATTTCTTGACAGTTTCCGAAAGATGCCATTCTTTATACGATTTTATGCTCCCTGGTGTACGATTTTAGACGATATCTCGTAAATTGCTCACCATATCAATAAATGAATACGATTTTTGTGTTTTTTGGGTCTAATTTACCTTGTATAGTCAATTTCATTAAAATCGGGGACAAAAAATATTTTGCGATTTCAAGCAATTAAGCAGTTAAGGGGTTAAGGGGTACCACTAGAAACCAAGCAAACTACCAAGCAGTTAAGGAGTACCACTAGAAAAACCATAACATCTGGTAGCTCAGAATCAGAGCGTTTGTTCTAGAATGTCAGAAGTCATGAGTTCGATCCCCATCCCTAGATGTGTATGATTTTTCATATCAAGGATTTGATGTCAAAGAATATCGTGAATGTTCATACATATTAATTAAATGTCAAATTAAGTACACGATGGTCACATCCGTTAGTATAATATAACCGAAAGGCAACCATACTTACAATGGATATAAATAGACGCTAGTTTACAAAAAAAAAAACAATTAAAATATGTAAATAGTAAATAAACAAATTAATAATACATGGACATCAAGATAGTGAGAAATAATATACATTCCACTATCATAACATCTGGTAACTCATTGACAGAGACCCTAGACATTAATGATTATTCATATCAAGCATTTGATGCCAAAGATTGCTATCAATAATTGCTATAATTCAGACATATTACACAAATTAAGTAAACGCTTGTCACGGCACTTCCGTTGGTATAATATATTGGTATAATATAATCGAAAGGCAATCATAATAACAATGAATGAATGCTAGGGTTGTTATTATCAAACATTATGCCTGTTCATACTCTGCTACTTTTGGGACACACTGTATTCGATATAAAGAAGAAAACAAAGAAACGATAAGAAACAGTGTTAATGTCTAAGGAAAAACAGAAAACTTCGAATATCTGTCGAATAAATTTTAAATATCGTTGTGGAAAAGGTACAGAGTCATAATATGGATAAAATTTATTGGTTGGAACTAATTACGCATTAGGTATTAGTGTACATGGATTATCATGTATGGCCGATTATATCATTCATTGTAACAGGTGTTAGTTAGTTTTCGAGATTATAATTCTATTGTTCTAGAATTGAATAATTTGATATTTGAAAACATATATATATATATATATATATATATATATATATATATATATATATATATATATATATATATATATATATATATATTTATACTTTGGATACCACCAGCTCTAAATTATTTCGTACCTACTATAATAATCATTAAAAAAACCCCAATATTATAGTTACATATTTATTAGTGGGGTAAGTTAAACACTTTACCAAGTTTTGATCACTTTTCAAACGTATTTATTGGGTGTCCCAAAATATTGTGTTCAATAAATAAAATACTCTGTGTTTGTAGGTATTGAATCCAGAAATCCAAAGCCTGAAGAGAGAATCTAATAAAAAAAAAATTGTAAACAAAATTGTTTTTTACAGCAAAGGTCATTGGCCTGTATTTGATTTGAAAATGTAGTCAAACCATAATACGATTTCGTAATAAATTAACCTATTTGGTCATATTACAGCAAATATGACCATATAGACAAAATGATTATGAAATTGTATTAATTATTCCCTAACTCTTGATAAAACAGGACATGTATTGTGGTTTTCAAATATAGTCAAAATTTGGGGGAGCACAATGGACGATAAGGTCGAAGTGCAATAATTTTTCCCCCAATATTAATCAATCAATCAATAGTCAAAATTTGGTACAATTTCGTAATATTAGTTATATTAGTACAAATACGACCGTATAGACAAAATTATTTAAAATTGTATTAACTTTGGCCTAACGTATGAATAACAGACAGCCCCATTGCCATTTATTCTGGTTTTAAAATAAAGGTAGGAGGAATATAAAAATTTCAGCTCCTTTTTTGCTTTTGTACTGAAACTATCGTATTATATGGAATGAATATGTGGAAATGGACTAACACTTGTATCAAAATTTGTTTTCTCCGATCAATATTTTCAACCGTTACAAAGTTGATACTAAATTTATAATACCCTTGTTATAAAGTACCTTTAAACATTTCCCAAGCTTTGTACTGGAAAAATATTAAACATTGGTTCGACTAGTTTTACAAAATAAAAACAATACTTTTAAATTAATAAAAAAAATCGTTCCACTTTTAATGTTATTAATTTAATAAAAAAGTACCTTATTGAAGTATTTTAATTGGATTTTAATTGAATCTTAATATTCCAGAAAACAAACTACAAAACTACAGTTGAAAACACTTTTTAACTGTTTTTATTCATTTAATTGTCAGTCGAATAAAACGCTTCCATTTAAATATATATACTACACATGCGCATTAGATAATTCAGTATTTTATTTTAAATTAAAAACCGCTCAATTTAAAAAATTTTATGAAAAGTATTTAAAAAATAATACCCATATGGAATGTAAGACATTCAAAAATTTCGATTTGTCACAATTCTTAGAACATTAATATTTATATCAATATTTTAAAGCTGAAAAGTTAGTATGTTTGAACGTACTAATCTAAGGAACTACCAGCCCGATTTGAAAAAATATTTTTGCGATAGATAGACCGGTTATTGAGGAAGGTATAGGCTATAGAAAGTTTGCATTTCATGCATCTGTGCCGCGTGGCATCTACGCTAAAAACCTGACTTATAAACGGTGCGAGAAGATCTTTAAATATAAAAAAATGTTTTTGAATTCTCCAAAGAAATGTCCCCTACTTCTCCCAAGAATATGTAAATTTTGACATCAGTAAAAACACTAATAGTTCCAATTCCTTGAAGAAGAAATTCGCTCAAAAATATTGAAAACTAACAATACGTGAGTGACGTTTTTTAACACAATAGCAAAATAAAAGAGAATATAGTTTCAAGGTTATATTAACACAATATTAGCAAAAGTGGGAGTTACAACTGTTTACCTCTCCGCTACAGATATATGTATATGTATAGGTATAAAAATAGGATACTTGCCTATGTGTTGAAAAATTTTCACATGTAGCTCTGAGAAAACTGTAAAAATAAATGAATCGGACATGTATACTACTTTTAAATTATTATCACCATTGAGAGCGTATTATGAAGCCCGTAATGAAATAAATAAATTCTTTGTGAGAAAATACATGAAGTTATTTTACCGAAGCACTTGAGAATTATATATATATATATAAAATTTTTTTTTGCTATATATATAGCATTCGATGAACGAACGTGTACTTAGATTACAGATAGCAAATAGTACTTGACTTTCAATACCTTTTAATTACCTACGTTATGAGTTCAACTCGTACTGAAAACAAATTGAAAAAAATAATAATAATACACTGAAAATTCGTGTATATCATATTTAACGATTTATTTTTACTTCCCACTCTCTTTAGTTAACTATTTTATACATTAAGGTCACCTTAGGAGATTAGACGGGGGTGATGGCAGATTCATGGGAAAAATAGAGGATACCTCCCGAACATTTCTTCGGGGAATTTGTAGGGAGAGAAAATTCCAAATTATCTAAAAACCTATTCTAAAAACAATTAAATAAAAGCCAATATTTTGGAATAAACCAAAAGTTTATTTTGTTTAATAAATAATTCATCAGTTTGGTAGTAGTTATCGTGGTAACTCAGGGATAAATATTGAGTGTAAGTGAGAACATCAAGTATTCAGAGACTAATTCAAGTAGCAACCTAAAGTGATTGATAGAGAATTTGTTCGTAATTTGATAGAAGGGATGTAAAACTACATGAAATAAAACGACAAATTTATAAATTTTGCGTCGAGCTTAGTATAATTCTTTCAGAAAATTGATTCATTAGGTTGGACATATTTATACCTGGCGCGTAATTGAATCAACTATGGTTACTATCAATTTACCCATTTTTTTTTACTGTGTAGACTTTCATCATTACGATTTAAAAAATTTTCGTCTGATTTCTATACAGTCCACTAAAAAGAAACCAGCTTCGTTGAAATGCTCTGGTTTAGGAATACTCTCCAAGCACCAGACGAGAAATCTCAACATATCTTTTAAGTCATAATGAACTAAATTTAGGATGTCCGTCTGTCTGTCTATCTGAGATAACGAGCTGAAAAAAGAGTGTAAATTTTACCCAAATCGATCTATACAATAATATATATATTCCCAAACAGCAACCTTTAGATATAAAAGAAAAGTTTAAATACAAAAAATATGCCTTTTAAATAAACAAACCTTGCACTTCGATCGTATGGCTTTCCTTCACGAACTCCAGATGAATATGGACATAGTATCAGAGTCGGCTGCAGCCGCACATCCTACCAATTCCTAGTCTATACACAAAAATTCCTTCCACTCCACTCACATCCTTAGGCATCACAATGGACCTTATGGTCGAAGTGTAGCCGGTCCAGGGCAGCCTCTACAATCAATCAATCGATCATTGCGCTCCCCCTACTACTTCAGTCTGCCGAGATTCGCTTGTCCCATATCTTGGCAATGGCCAAAAGCTTACTTATCACTAAAGGTTCATATACTCGAGATGAGATGCACCGCATATCTTGTGTCTGCTGTAACCGAGACAATTTGATTAGTATTGCAACAATTTCACCTCAAATATCTATAATTACCTGTAATGTTTTTATATCTTCCTGTTTAGACGTAAAATAAACACCACATACACTGATTAAGAAGCCAGTATATATAGTGTATTTAAACAGTTAACTAAGTTTGTTATATTTTTAGACATAGCATTTTATGTTGCTTTTACGCTATTTTGATTCAAAATACAATTTTATTAAATAACAATGTTTGCAATAAACCCCTAATAACAATTTTTGAGATAAATTGTATTATTCATGACACCTTTGTGGGGTCCAATGAGCATGTATACCTTAGTGGTATCGTTTAATCATGTTTTGTAAGGTAAAAGCCACAAACCTTCGGATTACTAATTCACTAATTTTAAAATCTCCTCTTTTAACAAACAAGAGAAGATTCTTTAACAAACATATCATTAATTATTAATGAATGTTATTTATTAATTATATTTAATAAATTATATTTAATTAATAATTGTAATACAAATATATATTCACCTATCCGATAAAGTTTTCTGATGATTTATATTAAATTACCACAATATTTTAAAATAAAGAAACATTTATTACAATTAAGGTTAGATAGCGTTAGTTACAATCGATGACACTCATTATAAAAAAAAATAGAAAAACACTAGATAGCACGTCATTTTTTATTAAATAATAAAAGTTTTTGTTTTGTTTTATTGATTTAATTAATCATTTAAAATAATTAATTAATTAGATCATTAATTATATATGGTTAAAAACTAGTAGCTAAATATTCATATTTTCATATAAAGTATAATTCATATGCTCATTACGTTTAAGTATCTCGTAAAACAGATTGCAACGCTATCTGTTGATTGAAAAAAATATTAGAGCTATTATGTCTATGGTTAGTTTATGCCATAGACTATAATCTATACTATGCCTATGGCTGATATCTTATAGTTAGTTTTGAGAATACATAATAATCGGTGTTCAGCACAATTAAGTCCTTAGAGTTTTGGGCGCTTACACGCTTTCAGCGCTCACGCTTATAAGCGCAATTTACTGACGTTCGTATTGGCTTATGAATGCTTACGTTACTCTTGAAAATTCCGTTCGTTTCAGGCATTATAAGTAGGTGTAAGCGTCAGTTGCCTTATTCAATATGACGGGTAAAAACAATTTAGCTCTTTTGCAAGTAGTAGAATGTTTGTTTGAACACTACCGTGCTCTAGATAATGCAGATTTTGAACCCTAAAGTTGGCTATGGCTAACACTGTGCACATGACAGGTAAATAAACAAACGCTTATACAGTGCTCGTTTTGGGAGAGTAAGATTTCCTGCTAATTTCTTATTTTGGTTTTTTTGTTAGTTACATCATATGACCACCAGATGCATAACGCTTAGTAAGTTTCCCATATATTTACCTCTACTTATTTAGTTGATTAAGGATTCGGTTGTTCTGAACACGACCAATGATAGTACATTCCATATAGGTAAATATCTTGTATTTAGTAAAATTGGATTTATGTCCATGTATAATGATCATGTTTTCATTTTGAGATAAATTTCATACATTTTCGTAAAATTGGATTTATGTTATAAATTATAATGATATTGCATTTTGCACATATATTGATTCCCTATAAAATTTGGTAAAATTGTATTCAGTTAATGAACACACAAAACAAGTAAATCAGTTTATTTATTGTTCGAAATTGATTAACGAAATCTGTTTACAGAACGATGAATGGGTAAGGTAAACAAAACAAAACAATAGCAATATATTACGTATAATATACATAACCTAAAAACAAAAATTCGTAATGACATTTTAACCCAAAAATATTTTACAATTAATAATATGAGAATAGTAATTTAGATGATATCTGTAAAATACGGTTAAAATGTATGAATTAGTTCCTATATATGTGTGTATGTTTATTGTATTCGTACTGGTTTCGAGCTTTTCGAGATACAAATAAAAATGTATAATATACCTATACAGAAATCAGCCCTCAAGCATTTTATAGTATTGAGGACTTGAGAGTGTAGGAACACACCAACCCCGTTAGTTTTTCGAGTATATAAATATATGCCATAGTCTCATTGAACTCTGTTTTTTCACGAAGATCCTAGACATTTTATGAAACGTCGCCTTTCATTTATGAAAGTTACATGTAATGTCTAGGCGTTTCGTGAAAATAGTGTCGATGTCAAACATAATCTGCTTTACTTTATATTGTAGTTTCATTATGCAATCCTTTTTTCACGAAGATCCTGGGCACTTTATGAAAAATTTGAGTGATGTTCGTCGGCCAAAAAACACGCAAATCCGACCAATTTCTTGGGACTGCCCGGTGAAGTGAACGATTGTAGTTGGAATAGTTATTGAATTCCTCAGTAGTTATTTCGCAGTCTACAAGGAGGTGTTCCGGATTTTCCTCCATTTATCCACAAACCATGCAGTTACCCTTGTTTCCCAAGCCAAGCTTCTTAAGATGTCCCCTCTGTCTACAATACCCGTAAGAAACTTCGTCAGTATACTTTTGTTCAGGTCAATGCAGGTTTTGTATCTCTTGTGGTTGAAGTTCCTGAGAAGATTCTTGGTCTACCCGAGCCCTTGAAGGTTCCTCCAGAGTGTGGGTCTCTTGATGTCTTCTTTCTTTCTTATCTCCTCTCGATAGAAGTGATCACCCAGTCCACAGAATGACTCCGGCCCTGTAAGGGATGTCGATGTTCCCAGCCTCGACAGATCATTCGCTATCTCATTCCCTCTATTTCCACATGTTCTGGGCCCCAGTGGAGGGTCACTTTGTTATTCTTGACCAGATTGTTAAGTTTACCTAGGCACTCCCATACCATTTTTAAGCTAATGATGCAAGAACTCATGATGCAAGCGCTTTGATGGCCACTTACTGTCGGAGTTAATTCACGTAACACAAAATGCTTTTTCCCTTGGGCACTTTACGAAGCTTCATCATTTTTAAACTAGGCCATGTTATGTTAGACACAATCCGTCGAAATAAGATGGGCTTGACACGATGCACCCAGGCATTACATGTAACTTTCCATGTCTACATAAAACGCCGACGTTATATAAAATGCCCGGGATCTTTATGAAAAGATAGATTTTACAATGAGACCACGAAATATACACACTAAAAACGTGGGTATTCTGTTTTTCAAGGTGTTTCAAAAATTAACGAATACCATGGAGAAATTCGATATCAATGCGAAATTCATTTGTGACAATCTACGGTATCTGCTGTTTAAAATGTCTGTTTATGAAGGAATGGTCAATTTTGACAAGGAAAATATTTTTCGAGAATAAGTTTAGTATGTTTGTTACGGTTTCATACTTTTGAATCACACTGTTATGAATGTGTACAAATATTGTACGTGTATTTGTTGGAGACTTTAGAGAGCGAAGGGTCTTTTTCCACATTGAATATCGTTCGTACCACCTTGTTTGTTTACACTATCGTTTCAAAAATTTATGGTCCAAAAAAACTGTTGGATTCAAGTTTGTCCTCACTGAATGTAGAAACATGAAATTGGGATAGTAGATTTCTTTTGTAAGATGAGAGCCAAATTTTACATTTATACATGTAAAACATTTATACATGTATAAGTTGATATTATCCTATCGATGTAGAAATAGGGAATATGCATGAAAATTTTTTTTCACATTTATTTTCAGAATATGAAAATACTGTAATAATATTTAAAAACGAAATTAAAATCCGACAAATATCAAGGAAGCTATAAGCTTTTAAAGATTATTATCTGTCTCTTTCTTGCAAAAATACTAAAAACGTAGTTTTACGTATATTTTAAATGATAAAGTGTACTATGACGTCACATTACATATCAAGAGGGCTATCACCCTCTTTGTCTAATCGGTAATTTCAATCATTCATATCTCGCTTATTTTTAAAGTTATTTAAAAAGTAATTTTACCTTGATATTTGTCAAGTAAACATGCTTCAATTCAAGTGAACAAAAATTTTCATGCATATTCCCTATTGATGAAAAGGTTCTCTGCAATGTAAATAAAGTATGAACTAACAGTTTTCTGGAATAAAGGGAGTTGTTGTTGTGTAGTGAGGGATAATTTTCAAAGGATTAAATTTTCGAATGAATACAAATTCTTGAGACAAAACTTGTATTTTGAATCATTTTTCAAGGTCATTTCTGGAGTATACATTTGCAGAATAACAATAATATAATTTACATAGACCCCATTTAAGTGTCTCAGGGTGACAAGGTCATCTAGAATGAAACTCATGTCACGTGAAATCAAAAATGTTATCCAGAAAAATTATAATTTTGTACGTGAATCAATTGTGTTTACCCAAATTCTCGAGAATGTACTAAATTGTTTTTACAGCAGAGGCCATTGACATGTATTTGGTTTTGAAATATAGCCAAGGCATAATATGATTTCGTAATAAATTTGCATATATGGTCATATTAGTGCAAACATAACCAAACTGTTAACTGACAAACGACGCACAACCTAAACCGGCTAGTCTAGAAGCGTGAAATTTTACACAGGAAAATGTAGTTGAGCACACAGATTTTTGAAATTCATCTCCTAAAGGGGTAAAATAAGGGACGAAAGTATGCATTAAAAACGTGGAAGTTGATATGTAGGCATCTGTTTATAAATATAAGACAGCTGTATCAGCATTGTAGGAAGTTCATCCCCAAAAGAGGTAAAATAAAGGACGAAAGTTTGTACAGCAAATGCGGTATTTTTTAGTTTAAAAACGTGGAAGTTTAGGCTTTTTACATTTCAACGAAGTCGGATTGGATTACTGAGATGTTGACGATGGGAAATCTTATCGGGTACACGGCTAGTTATAAATACTGTCAGTTTGAAGTTTACCGACATTGTTTGAAATAAATATTCGAACTGTATACTTTTGGAGATGAGTGTAACTTGAAGAGAACTAAATAGAAGATAGTACATATATATATATATATATATATATATATATATATATATATATATATATATGATGTATGGTGTAATACGCATGCGTACATTGTCATTACTATATATGTGAAATTGAAATTTTCCTCTAGAATCGATTTTCTTGCAACCATTATGGTCTCAATGTTGAATGTTAGCCTATGTGTAGCACTGCTATAAAGCTCCCATATATATATATATATATATATTATATATATATATATATATATATATATATATATATATATATATATATATATATATATGGGTATATATACACACGTTTATACGTAACGTAACGTTCAACGTACACAGAGCTAAAGTAAAAGCAACCTCTTTTAGTAATTTGTGTATTGGCCGCAGTTGAAAACTGTCAATTGTCTCTCGTTGCTGGTGGTGAGCTCGTTTATGCTCGCTTCTTCTACCAAATTCAGCAGGTACCACCGGTGTATATATCTTTTATATACCCCACGTTCGAATGAATATACCTCTCTATTTTATAATAAGGGATGAAAAAATAAACCACCATCCCCCCTAGAATCACAAACTATGTATCACAAACTATTTTCGCATATCATATGTATTTTAAATAAACTATTTTCTAAACTAATGTTTAGACGTTGAACAGAAAAAAAAAATTACGTTTAGTTTGTTTCTCTTTTTTTTTTCTAGGTTTTTGCTCTTCTGGATGCAAAACTTTTTTCTCGAATGATTTATTTGGATCGTTTTATGGTAATTTTCTCTTGAGACTGTGTTTCACATTTTTTTTATATCCCGTACATATAGAAGGTACCGATATTAAGTTTAGTCCTGACTTTGCAACTGTTGACAATATTAATCGTCTGTCCTTAGATACGATAACTCCAAAACGATAAAAGATAACGTGATGAAATTTTGTGTGTGTGTTCTATAGAGCTTCAAAGGTGAAGTTCGTGAATGGATAAAATGGGTATCTAATCGATTTATGCCGTGCTCAAATAGATTGAGTACAAATTAATTGTAAAATTTTCTTTAAAAATATTCAATTTCCGAGACTGGTAGTAATTTTATTCTCCAAATTTTGGAAAAGTAAGAGAAAGTTTTTGTAAAAAAAACCGTATTCAAATCGGTCCACGCGCTTGAGAGCTACAATGCAACACACACACATAGGCTTCAAACTTATAACACTCCTCTTTTTGGGTCGGGGGTTAAAAGACTGTTTTTTAAAAGTACTAGATGTAAATTTTTAGCTAGATTCAATCAGGGTTGTAGCCTTAAGAACGCAAGCCTGAAAGTGTTGAATATAAATCGGTTTTTTTCCAAAAACTCGAATTTAACGAGTGATCACCTGATGACAATAATAAGATTGATCTTGAACGACCTTGAACTTGAACTTTCAGCTGATTATTCCACAAGAAGGTATATGCATTCGGATAGATCGACCGTCATACCCGGTCAACCAATATTCCATGACGTCACACATTGTAGTGTTGAAAATTTTCTTCCTAGAAAGTAAAACTGAAATAATTATCACCTGTACAAAAAAAAACAAAAACTTTAACCATAAGAAAAACCACATAATAATAATTATTTCAAAATAATATGAAAAATGATTTTTCTTCTATGTAGATTTTTATCTCTCCTTTACATAGAAAATAAAAGTGAAAGTTTAAAAAAAAACATTTTCTAAACATTTTTATAGTCATTTACAAAAGGAGATTTATTTTTCCTTTTTTATTTGTACTCGTTGGAATATATTTTAATATGAAACCAGATACAGGTTAATTGATTTCATTTGATTCAAAATATTCTATTATCGAACTGTATATCTCGTAAATTTTCAAGAGTCAATTCCTGGGAAGATTGGTACTGCTTCAGAGTGGAACCAAGAGGCTATCTCTCGATGCACTGAGGCTGAACAGTATGCAACTGCGAAGGGTTACCGGATTCATTACCGGGCATTATCCCCGGCGGAAGTATCTGCACACAATGGGACACCATAACGGGTCCATTGTGTGCAGATTGTGTCACGAGGAGGAAAAAACATCCAACCACATTATATTTGACTGCGAACCTCTAGGAGATACAGGATATTCGGTGCATCTCACCCCGAATATATGAACCTTAAGGAAGACCTGATAAGCGAGCTCCTGGCTATTGCCAATATATGGGAGAAGCGAATCTCGTTGGACAGAAATAGAAGGGGAGCGCAATGGACCAAAGGGTCGAGGTGCTATACTTATTAGACCCCAAGATGTATCTATCTATCTATCCTGGGAAGGTTTATTTCTGGTAGTCTCCCAGATATTTTATTCTTTCGTGTAGGAGGGCGTTACAATTTATTCGGAGTTTCAGAGTTTTCTCCATTTTTCCACAAACCCTGCAGTTACCCTCATTTTCCAAGCCTAGCTTCCTAAAGTGTTCCCTTTGTCTACAATGCCCCGTAAGAAACCTCGCCATAAGCAGCAGTCTATTTTTGCTTACACCAATGTTGGTTTTGTATCTTTAGCGGTTAAAGTTTCCGAGAAGATTCTTAGCCTGCCTGAGCTGCGGAAGGTTTCTCCAGACTCTCTTAGTGTCTTCGTCCTTTCTGATCTCCTCTCGATAGAAGTGATCACCCAGTCCACAGAATAACTCCGGCCCTGTAAGCAATGCTCCCTGCAGAGTGTGGCTTGGAAGGTTCCTCCAGAGTGTGGCTCTCTTGGCGTTTTCTTTTTTTCTGATCTCCTCTCGATAGAAGTGATCACCCTGTCCCCAGAATCGCTCCGATTTTCTTGACTAAAAGCTTTGCTTTTTCCCAAATTGACGCTGAGAGAGAGTTTCCCCATACTCGCTGTTACCAAAACCACATTAGGTGCAAGCGTATGTGGAGGCCAATACATTTCAATGAATTATTGTTCAAATCAAATCGATCATCCAGTGATTGGTGTTTATAATTTAAGCGTGTCGTTTGACAATTCCATTCAATTGATTTATATGACAATCAATTGGATTTTAATTATTTTTTATATATATATATATTTTTTTTTTTTTTTTGGGGAATAAAATTTGAAATACAATTGAAAAATTTATCGTGACATAGAGAAAATTATTCAATTGACAAAAATAATTCAATTGTTTATCCCAATTTAAATTAGATTTTTGTATACCTGAATTCCAGGAGATATATTAGGGATTATATATATTTTCTGGATTTATTTTGAAATTTGGTTTTTAAATTTGACATTCGATAAGTTTTTTTTTTTTTAAATTGAATTATATATTATGTTAATATATAATAATAAACTTAACGTAAACGTAATAAAATTTTAATGCAATGAAAGCTTTAAGCTGGCTCAATCAATTAATTTAGAATATTTGACTCGAAATACAATTCTACCTATAAAAGATTTTTACTCATCTGAAATCAGCATTAAATGTTCATCTGACACGAGCTTTAGTTTTCGAAAGCTATACAGTAAAAGCTCAAAGTTGTCTCAATAAATAAGTTACGGAAGTTTTTACTATAGACAAACCTATATTCAATTCTACCAATAGAAGATATTACCTAATTTGAGATGAGTATTTAAATTTTAAAAGCTCTACAATGAAAGTTCAAATCTATCTCAATAAATAATGTGAAATTTTGGAATGTTTAATTGCAGACTCATATAACAATTCTACCAATAAAATATATTTGATGAGCTTTTTAATTTGTAAAAGCATCTGTAGTGAAAGCTCAAATCTGTCTCAATAAATAAATTGTAGTAATGTTTGATTATAGACTCGACGTAATACAATGTTTAATTTGAACATTTTCATATACTGTTAAAATATTTATTAGGAAAAGTGCTTTTTCATCACTCGAGGGTATATTTTGTGCTTACTGTTGATACAACATACTATAAACTGTACTATATACATATATAACAAAGCTCGCATAAAGTTTGTATGGGGTATTATTTTCATATATATTTCATTGAATAGTTTAAAGCTCTATTATTATTACGTACGTATTTTGAGAGTATCCTAACGGAGGAAGGGTTGCGCAAATTTCAAAGATTTATTTAATTCATCCTGGGATTTTTAGGGACTAGAACTTTTTATTTTACATTTAAAAAGAGCTTTTCTTTACTAGAAAAAATGTTGTTTAAAATTTATTGTGTTTGTAAATTAATTAAGGGCCTATCAAACTTCCGGGTTGCGGCCAAAACAGGTGCAGTTTGGGCCTAAGTATTTTTATACCAAATCTGTACCAATAAAGAAGAAAGGTGCAGTTTGGGACCGCGCCATAGATTTTTCGTTAAAACGTCATGACGATGGGCTACTTAAACGCTTTGCGCCGTTTTTTCAAATCCTTTTCGTTGCTGCCGTATTCGCTAACGTATTTGTTCGGGATTGGACTTTTTAGGCTCGTTGGGTTCCTTTCGATCTGAGATTTTTTTCCGATATGCATATATTCCGGCGAATACATTTTTTTCACTTTGTCCCCTAGTAGTGCTTCGCAAGGTCTTCGCAATGAAATCTGAATCAATGTCCTAGCTAAACGCATTTAGATATTCGTAACCATTCATGCGCATACATCTACATTGGTATGACAACGTCACAGACAAAACAAATATAGCGCGACCGATACGTAAACGCATGATCTATTTGCTGTGGACTCAACTATTGTAAACGCATTATTACTATCGAAGTTTTTAGCGATTAAAATCTTACAGTGTTTCGTCACGCAATAATGTTCGGCCGAATAATCGGCAATAATTGTGTATAAAATGTGAATTCGTTTAATTAATTTGAGGGCGGCAGGCTATAAGGTTAGTTGTAAATACCTTACAATAAGTAACCTTACAATATTGCTGAGATATATTGTTATTGAGTTATATATTACAATATATAACTCAGTCCATAAAAATTTTCTAAATATTGATTAACATTAAATATATTATCATTTAACCGTAAATATTTCCATGAACGGAATACCTTAATAATATTTTTGAATTTCACGCGCCAAAAAAAAGACTTTCTCTATAACTGATGTCAGTTTCAAAAACTGTTAAAATATAAATTATTAATAACGGTATTTATTTCTACATTTATTTCCGTACTTTGAAATCGTTTCACATTTGTTATTATTAAAACAAATAAAATCTTATTTGATTCAAAGAACAAATGAATACAAACATTTAGTAAAATTAATTAATCACAGATGTCGTTGTAATGTTATTATCTATGTATATGTATGACGCTTAAAAAAACAATTGAAAGTGTTGTGAAGCAAGAAGCATTTGTTGAATGTTTTTGTTTATTTATGTATATTCTTAAAACTTGTGTCGCATATAGTGTATGGGTAATCACGTAAATAATTGTAAATTAATATTAAGGATGTTCCAACCCAGCATACCACAACTTTTCGACACATTTTGTTCATTTTTTTCACATACTAAAAATAACGTTTTCTAATAAATCCCGAAGTTTCAGAATTGTTGACCGTTTAGAACGCGATATAATTAATATCAAAGTTATCATTCTCTCTCACTCTCTCTCATTAGAAGCATGTAAAACTTCATGCCCGCCCAACTATTATCTGTTGTATTAGAAAAAATACTCGACAGAATTAAAAAAAAAAAACTAGGAGAGTAAAGCTAAATATTTATTATATAAATTTAAAAACAATCGTGTGTTACCGTTTTCTTTTCGAAATATAAAAGTTTAAAATTCTTATTTTTCTTCAAAATAATATTATTTTGTATATGTGAACAGTGAAGTTGTCTATGGGTTGTATATGTGTGTTTATGTATTTGTGCTATAATAAAATCAAACCGGTTTTTTGTCCTGATTATATAACACAGTGCTGGAACGTCCTTAAATTTCCTTTTATTAATTACGTGTACTGTAAATACTGTATAATATTTTCTCCGTAACAAGTGTTCACATCATGTAAGCAAGTAACCTCTTTTAGTTTTTTAAAGTAGTTTCAATTACCGGTAATTAAACATAAAGTTACAGGAAAAAATATATTGCTTTGGTCTATACAGAATGTCTGGAAAATTTGTGTATACATTTTCATATGTGATAGAATTCATCAAAGTGAGAAAAAAATCCATAGATGTTTTGTTTTTAAAATGTAATCCTGGTAAGTTATGTCAAATATCTCTACCTCAATTCTTTGATCAATTATTTTTATTGTATTAATAGGTATTTCGAATACAAAGTAATCATCATCAGTATATGAATTAGCTAGTTGTAATTAATAGCTGGGAAGATATAGTCACTGTCAATTTGGACAACGAGTAACTCATATCTTCCCGGATAATAATTACGAATAACAGTTAACTTGTTTATCCTGTATATATTAAGTTCATTATCAGTATGTGTACTGTTGTATTTTACTGCTATACATGTATAAAACCTTGACTTGGTTTCAAATATACCATGAATATTATTCATTTAAAATTGTGATAAAACTATTGAAATATAATATGAAACAAAGTTTCAAACAAAAGTTGTTTCTTTTTTTAAAAATAAGCAATTTTATATCTTTAAACATTTTTCTATCTCTTACGGTTTGAAAGATATGTTCCATCCATTTTTTCTATTCATGAACTCGAAGTCATTTTTAGCTCAAGAAATTTCCACTTGTTTTTTTTTTTGTTTTCGAGTTATCATGTTGACGAACAATCAGACGGACACCCGGAAATGGAGTAAATAGGATATTTTATATTATTATTATCTTTCAGATCAGGTGTTAACCGGATTTTACGATCCTATATCCTCTGAAACTTTTTATATAGGACGTTTTATAAGCAACAGTACCAGAAATTGTTTTCTTCGATCAATGTTATCTCCAAGCGTTCCAAACTTGGTCCTAAACTGATAATTACTTTAAAAAATATAATTTCACTTGTTTTGAGGGGAAAAAAGACCGCATTCAAGTAGTTTTAGCCATAGCGAGCAGTGGGAAACCCTCTTTCAGGACCGAACATTTGCGGATAAGCGTTCAGTAGCAAAAGCTACTAAAGCTGAAACTTTTTTTTATCGTTAGGTAGAAATCTGTTCAGTTTTGGGTTTAGCGATGTTGGTATGAACGCTCTCAATATACGCAGGAGCGGATTAAGACAATTCGTCACCCTAGGCGATTGCAAAATTACCATCCCCTTCTTTTAAAATTCATTTTCAATGATTCAAGAATGATTCGTACGCTTTTAAATTTCTGATCACCTAAATAGCGTTATATCTACCGTAAATGATCTAAATTGGCCATCTCTGAACATTCGTTGTCTTAGACAACTGCTTACCTTACCGGTCCGGTAAATTCGGCACCGGATATACGGTGTATAAAAACGTCCAGTGTTGGTGTGAAAAAAACATTTCATAAAATTTACAAAATACGAGACAATGATCTCTGATTCTGGGTAACTAAAATTCGGGTAACAACACCTGTGTAAACAAATAAATTAAAAGATTATATTTGAAAAGGAACAAACGGTGTACACACAAAAAGTGAAAATCACATATAAAGGTAAAACCATAACTTGACAAGTGACAAGAGGAGATTCGTAGATTTTCGAAACAAAAGACAATTAATTGAATTTAACACTGTGTTAACGAATATAATAGAAGCCAATCTCTGAACATGTTAATTCAGTCAAGTTTTTGGAGTATCGTCTTCTTCTGTATTCGAGCAGAGGGCATCACATCGAACAAGAACGTCGACTAGAACCACATATACATACACACACACACACACACACTATCCTACACAATGTCGTTCGTTTCTCTTGCAGTACCACAGTCAGGAGTAGATGTGTTAGCATTCGTGGGTGGATTTAAACATACGTACGTACACCGCACACCGGGAAGCGTACGTACAATCTGTAGGAACGGCATCAAGTCATTCTAGTTCTTATTGATTCATTCAAGTCGAGCTATGTGCTTGCTATACGACAGTACCAGTACACTCCTCTAGAATGAAATTGAACCAAACTGAGTTTGAAAAGGTGTTCCAATGTTTTTGTTACACTGTAAAATAGATCCAACTACGCCAGGTAGTTGGTCTGTACTACACTTCGACCATAAGGTCGATTGTGATGCGTAAGGATGTGAGGATGTGAGTGGAGTGGAAGGAATTTGTGAGTAGACTAGGAATTGGTAGGATATGCGGCTGCAGCCGACTATGATAGAAACTATGCTGATATTCATCTGGAGTTCGTGAAGGAAACTGCAGAAAACCTTCTCAAGAGAACGAACCGTGATCGGCACTATAGTGTGGATCGACCCTTATGTGCTTACATACACGATAGTACACTCTTCTAAAATGAGTACACTCTGTAGGCAAGGATAGTTTAGAGAGCCCTATTCCAGTTGCAACCCAAAGTGATTGGGAATTTGATTGTAAGTCGCTGCACGAGCGTAGTATCATTCGACACAAATTCGGCACAAATAAGATGTATGTATTATACGGAAAGTCCATCTTTCCTGTTTACATCGTCTATTTTTGCATGTTCGTCTGTCTGTCTGTCTTTCTGTCCGTTCGTCAACACAGTAACTAAAAAACGAAAATATATAACGAGCTTTTTGAGCGTGTTCTAAATTTTCACAAAGTGAATTCAAGTTTGTGCGTGGCGAAATCGGTTAATGCTTAATGATTGATCGTAGAATAAAATGTATTATGTTATCTCGTAAACTGCTTGCCACATTGTGAAATAAGCATGATTTTTGTCTTTTTTGGGTTCAATTTCCGTATGTAGCGAATTTCCGGTCCACTAGTTAGTTACAGTATTAGACTGTTTCTGAGATATACCCTCTTTAGACGATTTTAGATGATATCTTGTAAATCGTTTTCTAAATCGTCAAATGAATACGATTTTCGTGTTTTTTGGGTCCAATTTATATAGTGAATTTAATCGAAATCCGGAACAAAATTTTTTAATCAATTTTCTGCCATTTTTTAAGGTACACCCCCTGGAAAAAATTGAAAAATGACGAAAAAATTTTCGTCACTGATATGAACGAAAATTAGTTTATAAGGTAAATTGGACCCAAAAAATACAAAAATCCACTTGGTTTGACGATTTGAATAATAGTTTCTGAGATATACTATCTTAGTTCTATTTCATGCCTCCGTTTATACGATTTTAGACGATAACTCGTAAACCGCTCTCCAAATCGTCAAATGAATACGATTTTCGTGTTTTTTGGGTTCAATTGACTTTATATAGTGAATTTCAACGAAATCGGAAAGAAAAATTTTTCCCGGTTTTCTACGATTTTTTTAAGATCCCTTGAAGAAATTGAACGAAAATTTATTGCTGTTGATTTCAACGAAAATTAGTATATAAGTTCAACTGGACCTCTAAAACATAAAAATCTGCTTGGTTTGACGATTTGACTGGTAGTTTTTGAGATATGCGCCCCTTTTATTCGATTTCAATTTCGTGACGATACTCTCAGCCTATTTCTTGAAAGAATATATATTTATCCTTAGAATAATAAATTAACGCATTATGATAATTAAATGTAACTCCATGTTTCGAGCCACGGTAGCGGTACTAAAGAAAAACAATAGGAACAAAAATATTGAACGTCTATGAACCGCTGAAGGCTCATCCGATAATAATGTATACAAAGAGTGATATATAGGCATTTGTTGCTACATACTTATAAACTTATAGACCTGTCAGAAAAGTTTTTGTTAATAACTTAAAGCCGGATTAAACGTTATTACTTTCAAAAGTTCAATTTTTCGTTGATTAAGGTATTACTTTTTATTACAAAGGAACGCTTAGAATTATTCATACGAAACGAAAAAAACACATTAGTACACGTAGATAGATATTTAATGTCGTTAATCTTAAAGTTATAATCATGTTTTGCTGTACACATACCCACAAAAGTAGCGTTCTCTATTCAAAATTTTATAACTCATTTGTGTCTTATTCATTCGGCTTTCGAAAAAATGTTTCGAATAAAAGCTGTTTATTATAAATGAACTAATAACTTTTATCCGAAACATTTTCCCAATATCCGAATGAGTAAGGTACTGTTGTGGCTCATAGTACGAAAATATATACTGGATATTAAAATAAATGCTTCATGTTTGAATATTAGACTTTCTGAGGAAGTAAAATTTGACCGTTTGATTGATTTTATGACGTTTTCGGTTAGGACGGTCGAAACATGACGAAAGTTCAATTTTTTTTAAAGTAATGAAATAAAAAACAATTTATCAAAGGAAAAAAAAATGTTAAGGTTACTATGCATGAGTGTTTGAATACATTGAGGGTTCTATACAACATTAATATTCGTATTGGAAAAATTTCAAATATAATTAAAAATGTTATATTTAACAGTTATAAACACAGTTAATTACCCTGTTTATATTGAGTTTTGTATTACTGTATTTCCCCACACTCATAGATGTATACAAAATATCACCAAGATACTATATACATATGAATGTAGTATACAGGGTGTTATTAACTATACCACGGTGTAGAGCTGGAAAAAACAAACAGAAAAGTTTAATAAAGTTTTAATTAAAGTTTTTCGATTAGATGCTTTGTTTTTGAGATATAATTAATTAAACATTAATAAATTCAACCATTTTTGTGGGTGTCGCTACACTTATTGAGAACTCTGATTGTCGCTACTATAGCATGGCCGCCCTACTCCACTATTCTGGCCCCACTTCCTTACACTATGCGCTCTGTGATTGGTGGAGTAGTGTAGCGATATCCGCAAAAATTCAAAAAATGCAAATGTGATTAGTTGAATTTATTATTAATGTTTAATTAATTATATCTCAAAAACTAAGCGTCAAATCGAAAAACTTAAACTTTTTGGTTTGTTTTTTTCCAGCTCTACACCGTGGTATAGTTTTCTTGAATGAATTTCAGAACATTCTGTATACTACATTCATATGTATATAGTACCTTGGTGATATTTTGTATACATCTATGGGTGTGGGGAAATACAGTAATATAAAACTCAATATAAACAGGGTAATTAACTGTGTTTATAACTGTTAAATATAACATTTAAATTTTTAGTTTATGTCTTATGGTTCTAAAAATACAGCAGTATTTCAATTATCCGGATTAATTAGGACCGATTTCGATTCAGATAATGGGATAAATCATGAATGGAGGTCATTTCTTTAAAAAAAAAACCCTAATTTATGTAAACTAATGCAGAATGAGGACAAACTGTCGATTTTCTTGGCTAAAAGTTTAGATTTTTCGGAAATAATAGTCTTTGTAGATAGTTTCTCAATGCTCGATATTGCAAAAACTACTTGAATACGGTCTCTAGAACACGGCAAGATATTCCAGCTAGTTATATCTATTTGTTCTTGAGTTTCAAACAAAAGTTGTTTGTTTTTCAAAAAGCAACATTTTTGGTTGAGGAAAAAAAAAAAAACTTTCTTATAAAAAGAAATAACTTTTGACAACATTTTGACAACATGCGTATGAATATACATATATATACTATACCTTGGTATTTAAAACATTATTCATGTATGTGTATCGAAGTAAAATAAATAATGCACATATTTATAAAGAAAATACATGAAATTATTGAACATTAGTTCATATAATTAGATATTATTCGAGAGGTTTGATGAACCAACATACATTTAAAAAAGGTACGGAACCCTATCTAATAAAAAAAAAGTGTAATAACATTTCCTTCAAAAAAGAAAAAAAGAAATTAATATCAATGTCATTTAATTTTACTGAAATATGTGTCACCGACTATTAACTATATGACACCTTATGAAATGTAATTATCAGTTCAGGGATCCTTTCTATATCTATCATAACTACGAAAAATGATGAAAAATATACGTATAGATACAGGATGCTCCAAAATTATCTTGTCTAATTTCTGACGAGATTATCAATCTCATTAAAATAACATTATTTTGACATAAATGTTGTTGATATAAAAAATTTTACACATCGTGTCTGGGGATTGAGTCCAAGACCTCTGGCATTCCATTCCAGACCAGTGCTCTGCCAACTGAGCTACCCTAGTGCTATAGTAGAACGTGTATAATTTCTCACTATCTGATGTCATGTCTTTTTATTACGTGTTATTTGACTATTCACATAATTTTAACTGTTTTTTTTTCTTCAATTTTTTTAACGCTAGTTACATGCGTTAGTATAACCTAACCGAAAGGCAAGCATACTAACAATGGATGGATAGACATAAACTGTTTAATTTATCATCAAAATAATGTTTTTTTTTTTGTGAATGAAAAGTGTATTAAACACACCGGAGAGTAGGTCGAAGCTTGGCAAGCCGACCTTTCTAGGCCTTTTTTACCGACCCCTAAAGGACATGGAATTTGTATGTAGACTAGAAATTGGTCGGTTGTGCGGCTGCAGCCGACTTTGATACGAACTATGCCGATCTTCATCTAAAGGTTGTGAAAGGAAACTGCAGAAAATCTTCACAAGCATATCCGGTTACTTTCGTTCTTTTCCATATGCCGATAGTTTAATTAATTAATCGCCCTATTAGTTTTTTTTTATATTAATTTAATCTACAAATTGCCACCGTTGGGAATCGAACCAGCAACCTACCAGTTTTGAGCAGAGCACCTTTAACAGGCCGACCACTCAGGCTGGTCATCTTAGACATAATTACGTGAATGTTTTGAGGTGTAGTAATAGATTTTTTTATTTTTTTAATAAATACACCCCGTTCATAAAAATTGAACCACCAGTAAGTCACATTCTAAGCGTATATATTACTAAATATATGTATATTACATATAATAACACTTAGAATGTATTAACTGGTTCAATTTTTATGAACGGGAGTGTATATACGCAGGCGTGGCTTTACGAAATTCTATCAATGTGAAATGCATCATGGCACAAGACCCATTTGAATTTTCGACTGTATACTAATGACACATTGTTGCTGTATGGGGTTCAAATAATTTAACAGTGAAAATAGTCTAACATTTATCATTATAGTGTATCATTAGTATACACGAAACAAAATTGAAAACAAACAAAAAAGTTTTGAGTCTGGGCATGATGTGATCCTATCTTAACAATGCCGATGATCGTTGCAAAAAAACGTCACATTATATAATCTTAAATTTCATTTAACTCCCTATACAAAATCTCTTGTGTAGTCTCGCTATAGATATTTTCACATCAATAAAAAAGTTTGCTAATGTGCAAATAAACTGTTTGATATTTGATAATCTGCCTAAAATTATGCGACCATAGTTTTGCAACATACTGTCTGTAAATGTGTGTATATGGGTATGTAAGCGTATAATGATGATATAGGTTTGAGGTGGGGAGAGTTGGGGGATGGGGTTGAGTAATGGTAGAATGTGAAAAATTATTTAAGAATGACGATCGAAAAATATTTTTCACTAAGCATTCATTGCAACTACACATACACCACCGTATATGTGTGTGTGTATTTTTTCTCTATACTATTTCCTTCGAAGTATTCTATATAGAAATAATTGCATTTCGATCCAGTGATTTGCGACAAGTTTCCACCCACCTAACTGTCAACCAACCACACATATATCTGACATCAATGTGTAAGGTGTTAGGATTCTGTATCATAAGATGCATTGTTACAAATAAAATAGTGGACCCAAAACTATGCCAGGTAGTTGGAGGATCCAGATTACGAGTTATCAAAATACATAAATTTTCTTAAATTATGTGTTTATTGGATTTTTTTTTGTTAAGATCGCAGCGCCGCGGTTTTAAAACTAGAAATCTTTCACAGTTGTAAACAAGATTATTTGAACGTGCTGTTTACAACGTTTTTAGACTTTTCAGTTACAATTTCAAACATATTTTTTTATTCAATATTTATATTTTTGGTTGAATATTTACGATTAGTTCAAATATTTTACTAAAATATTCAATATGTCCTCCAAAATAAGTTTTTAATTTAATTTTTCTGCAAAATTTTGGAAATTTATGGAAACTAATATCTGAATTTATTCTTGTTGAAGATTCACAGTTCGGTACACAACAATTTGTAGACATTATAAATTAAAATAAAAAATTTTTATAATGGAAAAAATACCCAATTCATGTATAAGTAAATATATTTTATTTGTTTGTTTACTTTCACCAATGGTTCTGTTTTTTAACACTAGATAGAGTCTCTCTTAGCTGGAATTTCCAATACTTAAATAATAAATAAATAGTTACAAAATTTTATGAAACTATTAGTAATCAGTATAATATTATATCAAAAATTTTTCTTTTGCTTGTGACATGTTCTATTGTGATAGGTATATACACTCCCGTTCATAAAAATTGAACTACTAAGTTACATTCTAAGCGTACATATTACTAAACATATACACAATATTGAATACAGTAACACTTATAATGTTTCAACTGGTTCTATTTTTATGAACGGGAGTGTACATTGTTATCAATATATCTTATTGTTCATATGTAGTTCATATAGTAAGTGTATGTGAACATCATGTATTCAGAGTTAATACTGAAACTGATCTACAAAGATCAGTGACTAATTTAAGGCGTAACTGAAAGTAATAGGGAATTTGTTTGAATATACTGAGTATTTATGCAGTTAACTCAGTTAGTTGTTATTTTGACTTGTAGTTTAATTTCCAATTTTTTTCCAAAGTTTTGTAAATTCGATTGGTTAACTGTTCGAACCCTTTATAGGATTGTATATATATAGACTTGATAGATTTTTTATTTATTTTTATTTGAACAGTTCACTATCATTTCAGCTTCATACTACATTATTTGGTTTCATGGCATGTGTCATATTTGAACACTATCATCAATATAATTATTGGGATGTTACCTCCATTTTTATTGGTGCAAAAAAAGAAAAAAACAAGATCATTAAATTCTTTTCAAAAATACTGTTCATTGAATTTTTTCTCTCTCTCACAACTATAGAAATTATTTAAGCGAACAAGATTTACAACTCGAATTATTAATAAAGTCACACACACTTCGGACCGCAACGGAGGACGAGAGTTAGGCTTCTATTGGACTGTAGAATTTGTGTGAATATATGTTTTGGTATAACAAAAAACGAATTACTTTCAATCTTTTATCGATTATCAAGGTGGCAAGACACTTGGGAATACTGGAAATGTGGGGGACTTTAAAAATTCTTGAAAAAGTCTTAGAAAATTTAGTATATCTTTCTTGGGGTATTTCACTTCGAGCTTATGGTCCATTGTACTCCCTCATTTTCTTCAGTCAGACAAGGTTCGCTTCTCTCATATCTTGGCAATATATATCATTTTTGCTCAAACTCGAATGTGTACAGAGATATTAAGGAATTTAATTTTCAATCTTAAAACGTCAATATTTCTGTAAATATTAGTGTAACAGAAAAAATAATAAGAAACAAAATTACAGTAAAATTTAGTGCCTACAACTTTACTTCTTATAAATTTTTCGATTTTTCATATACTAAGGGAGATATGTCAAATTTTGTGTTTCCCCCTCCCTTTAAATCCCCCTTTCCTCTTTTCCGATTTTATCCATTAACGAACTTGACCTTTTGAATACCAAAACCGCCTCAAATACCAAATTTCATTCAAATTGTGACCGCTAGAGCGATTACAGACACACATATATATATATATATATATATATATATACATATATATATATATATATATATATATATATATATATACATATATATATATATATATATATATATATATATATATACATATATATATATATATGTATATATATATATATATATACATATATATATATATATATATATATGTATATATATATATATATATAAATTTTACAGATGGTGATTTTCGTCATTTCGACATTTAAAGAAATTTTTGCAAAATTTTGAAGTCGGTACGAGACCAATAGCTGTATTTCCTTTCAGGAAATTCGCTAAAAGTGAATTAAGATTTATTTTCAAAAGAGAAGTAAGTCATGTATTTATTCTAACGAAATTTCTGATCAACCTTTATATTTACAGACATTGTAAATATAAAGCTTGTGATTATATCGATTTTGTTTCAAAGGGAAAATCAAATCGACGGGGGTTCAACAAACATTTTACAAAAACTGACTTAAAATGTTCTTAATCAAAATTATAAAATACATCATAACATTCCCTTAAGTGGTATATATGGAGATGACAACATAAGCACCCCAATCAACTCGTACTCCGATCTGTACGTGAGGGTGCCAAATGAAGGAGGTGGCGGTGGTTGTTGGTGCTCATAACAATACAACAACACATTTTGATAGCATTATTAGGGGTTGATTGCATATGTAAATTGTATTTAATGTCATATTTTTCACTATAAAGATCACTATCTAAAAGCAATTCAATTATTATGTAACTAAATTTATGTTGGAACTTTTTTACATTTGGCCGTTACTTTTATGTAAATCGTAGTACGTAATACTACGGGTCACTAAAGTAGTGCTCATGTTTTTAGTTGATTTGTATCTGATTTATTCGGGGTTTTTGGGAAAATGTTTCGAGTAAACGATGTTAGTATATTTATACTGAAGAACTTTTATCCGAAGCATTTGTTCGACAACCAAATGACTAAGAGCAAAATCAACGAAATTTGGAAAAATGGGCGCTACTTTTGTGGCCATTTATACCACCGGTACCCATAACCATAGCCATGCACATATATCACCATCCCATACACTGTTTTATCATCAAATATTATTCTAAACTTCCATATACTGTGTGTGTTGGACAGCTTTTTCTATAGTGAATCAATGTTAAATATTATTTATTACTGACTGTCCGTCTGGTTACTATATGAAGTCAGTCAGTACACATGTTATGAGAGTCATCACACGTACAATCATCAACCATACACATGTATACGTATGGTTGTTTGTTTGTCATTTAAGAGTGGTTTACGTTCTTGTGTATGGACAAGAACGAAGTAACCGGCTATGCTTGATAAGGTTTTTTGCAGTTTTCTTCACGAACTCCTGATGAATATCGGCATAGTTCCTATCATAGTCGGCTGCAACCGAATATCCTACCAATTCCTAGTCTATACACAAAAATTCCTTCCACTCCATTCACATCCTCACATCCTTAGGCATGACAATGGACCTTCTGGACAGTCTTAGAAACAGTACAAATTCCGAAGGGTGTACATTAAAATAAAACGTTTGAAATTCAAATTTTGATGGCCACCACGTACCCCGTTTGAAATCCAATAGAATATCTCTGAATTGAATTTGTCCGATGTACAAGAAGATGAATTAACCCTCCTGATATTTTACAGGAGCTCATAATAGCTTTAGCATAGGAATGAGAGGTAATCACCCAAGATGTCGTAGCGAACTTTATTAAAAGTATGCCTGAAAGGTTTGAGGTAGTCATTAGAGAATGAGGAAATAATATCCACTGTTAAAAGTTTATTTCCTTCTAAAAACTTGTTTAAATTATTTGTCATAAATTAGGTTTATTGTTGCAATTTTACAAATTTTGTTACAAATTTATAAAAATGTAGTTGATATGCAAAATAAAACCTAAGAAAATAATTTAAATGAATTTTTCAAAGTGCGCCACTTTTTTTGCTGTGCAGACTATATACGAAGATATCATCGCACTAAGTCTAATCGATGCGAAATGTATCGATTCATAAGAACGTGTCATATATTAACAACTTAGTCTGTATATAGAGGTTAATGTGGCGTTTTGCAGAATAATTTTTGATCCTTCTGTTATGTATGGTATAAAATGAATTTTTATGGCTTTTTTTATTTTAAAAGATTTTATTAATACATCATAAGACTGTGGTGGGCCATAAAACTGGGTTACTGTCAATACAAAGTGTGCGTTCATCAAACCTTCCTCGCTATATATTTTTAATATCTTTTTGTTTTCGATTCCTGAAATTAACTTCCGTATTCTTTAAACATATTAACTGGCTTTTAGTACAGATAATAATTTTGAAGCTTCATTAGATACGGCTATGTTATATAAGCTTGATAAATATCACTCTTTATTATTTTCCCCTCACCAATCCCTATCAATGCTTGTAACTTCGGAACTAACCCGGAGATACTCGGGTAATTTTGTTTTCGCCAATTTTTAAAAGCTGAATACAATAATATAGAAAACATGGCCATAAAAGTGGCCATCTTTTTTTGTAAATTTCATAGTTGATTTGCGCCGAATCCATTCGGTTTTCGAAAAAATGTTTTGCACAAAAATTTTTAATGATGAAAAACTATTATTCGAGACATTTTTTCGAAAACTAAATAGATTAGGCACAAGTTAACTATGAAATTTGACAAAATGACTCAAATTTTAACGCATTCATACTATCGAACTGAAATTTTGTAAATGTATTCAATTATGTTGAAATTTAGTGGAAACGTTAGTTAATATAGGAAATTAAATAGATTAAGAAAAACAAGTAATTGCATAAATACCCGGTATATACTGAGTTTATGAAAAAAGTTTCACACAAAAATTGTCTATTTTTAAAAAAGGAACTTTTTGGGTCTTTAAATTTTTGTTCTGTCTCTTACGGTTTTAAAGATGAACATTTGAACGGTTCAAATTTGCCCATTAACGAACTTGACCTAAATTTTTAGCTGTAAAATACTCGAGAATATTCCAGCTCGTTATCTGTTTTCATTTTTGAGTTATCGTGTCTACTGACAGACAAACGGATATAAGGAAATCGACTAATTAGGTCATTTTATGCTCACCAAACAATTTTTTCTGGGACCAATATTTTCAACCGTAACAAAGTCGGGACTAAACTTCATATACCCTTGTATATATTATACATACTTTGTACAATAATAAACACTATGATGAATTAATTTGAATGCTGTCCACAAATTTCACAATTTTTTTTTTGCCTTTTAGTGCACTACCAACTAATTAAAGTTTGTATATTCGTTTCTTCTTTTTTACGAAAATCCTAATTACAATTTTTTCTGTGTTCATTGATTTTTCAAGGACTGTATAAACTATTCCCCTGTTTCCCTAACAAAATTTAATTAATTTTTTCTTTACAAACCATGTTAATAAAAACCTTATTTATTTATTTTTTGTTAATTTTTATATTTTCTTTTCTTTTTCTAGGTAAGTTTTTTTTCTACATATTCGTTTGACTTGAACTGTCTACCTGGCTGTGCGTCTGGTTGCCTACCTGCCTGAGTTGTGACTATATATCACAAGTGATGTGACATTCATTTGTAAGTACATAATTATTTTTGTTATAATAATGGCCCTTGAATAATACAATTTTATTAGTTCCGTACGTAAAATAATTATGAAGTTTGTTTCCAAACAAATAAGTCTCAATGGATACATTTTAAAATACCTATATTTTATCTACAATTATTTGTTAACACTGTTCAGTTCAGTTTTCTACTTGCATACAACATATCTATTGCATAAACAGTGGCGTCATCTGTATGTTAAATCAGAGGTGGGCAGGAGATGACTCGGCCAAGCTCTGAGTGAGAGGTAGGGAAGAGAGATAGAGTTAATACAGGGTAACCTACCAATTATTAATATTTTCTTTTTTTAATTAAAACATTTTCTGAAAAAAATATAATAATACCAAATCTTTTTTATGGTCACTATTATACAAAGTAAATAATACAAGCAATCATTCAATACATACTCTGGAATTTTGGTCAATCAGTAATTAGGGTCATTAAATGTACCTTTTTAGTATATATCATATTTGTGTATGAATAAAATAAAAATATATAAAAAATATATATAAATCTTTTGAACCTTTAAGTTTACCGCTGGACCATTGTAATAAAAGAGGGAAATTTTTGCAAAGGATAATTTTAAATAGAATTAAAGTTTTGGAAATTCCAAATGATTTGTCTAAATATTTTACTATTCATATCCGAGAACTAATAAAGAATTATTTACCTGATTTAATTATTTTTTCTTCGTATGGAGTATGCTCAGTATAGTGTCATGGAAATTTGATGAATTAAGTTAAATTTTACATAAAGTGGGAATTTGAGTTCTTCGAGTTAGTCTACTTTGAATTGAAAAAGTGAAAAGTACTATTTGTAGTAGTGGAAATTATTTTTCGCATAATTTGTTTTTCAAAAAAAATAAAAGTAGTGAATTTAATAATGGAGAAGACATCGCAAGCAGTCTTGGATAAGTTCAGATTATTATTGTTATTATTATCATTATTGTTATTGTTATTATTATTATTATTATTATGTTTTTTGGTGTATCTCTCCATACTGTAAAAGATATTATTTAAACAATAAATATTTTATAAAACTATTTCTAAATTGATTGAATAAATTATTGGGCAATAATCGGTAGGACAACCTGTATTGAAACATCGTTCCGTCTTGCTTCAAAACATACCTTCTTTACTTACTCTCACCCAGCTTATGGAGAGCTCGTAAGGCTCAGACGAGCTGTCTGTGCCCACCTCTGTGTTAAATCTATAGATATATCTTGGGATATACAGACTGCGTTGGACAGCTTTTCCCTATAGTGAATGAATGTTAATTATTATTTATTACTGCCTGACCGTGTGGTACTATATGAAGTCAGTCAGTACACATGTAAATAAAGTCAGTCAGCTATACTGTATCCGTATGGTTGTTTATTTGTCATTTAAGAGTGGGGACACAATGCACATACTAAAGTGTCACTGAAGTCAGTCAGTACACATGCCTCTCATCACATATGTACTGACTGACTTCATACATTACTAGATGGCCAGGCAGTAATAAATAATATTTAACATTGATTCACTATAGGAAAAGCTGTTCAAAACACGCAGTATCTATAGATTATTGGCTGATATGCAAAATTCGTTACGTAGGAGCTGCCTCAACTTTTCGAATTTTCTCAGAATAAATACAGAACATATACATAAATATCATGTCGATCGGATCGGTTAAAACTAAGAGACTGCTAAAATGGTTACGTTATCATAAATAGATATATCTTGGGGTATAAAAAGTATTGCACTTAGACCTTATGACCCATTGAGCTGCCTCTTCTACTTCAATCTGACGAGATTCACTTCTCTCATATTATGGTTGTTATCAGGTTTTCCTGGAAGTTCGTATATTCGGGGTGAGATGCATCAAATATTTTGTATCTGCTGTAATTGAGAGATTCGCAAGTGATAATAATAATAATTAGAAAGAGGGGTACCGCAAACGGGTCCCTAGAACCTTAAGCAAAGGGTCGTTTGTGCCCTCCTTGAGAACAACCTGTCACCCGAAGGCGAGACGCCTCCGGGTAAGAGGTGCTATTTTAAGCTGATGAAGCTATAGGATTCTATCGAGGCCAGACGCCACACAGAAGGCCCACAACTTCTCCGTCGGGATTACTCCCAGAATTGATGGGTCCAAAGTTTCGGACCCAAACATTCTATATCTGACACCCTGCAGGCTTCTGCAGGTGCATATAACATGTATGGAGGTTTCATCGTCCTCAATACAGGCCCTATAAGTGGGATCATCAGAGATCCCCAAATTATGAAGGTGGTAGTTAAATCGACAGTTTCGCAAGTGATGATCTCGTTAATCTTCTGAGTACATTGAGAGACAGCATCTTGGATGCTTTCCAAAACAGAATTTTCCCGCGTTTTTGTTGCGGTATATTTACCCAGAGATCACGGTGTTAAACGTCTACCCACTCGTTGATCATTGTTTAATTGCTGTCTTTGGAATCCTAAAATAGGTTCTGGGCCTATGAAATATTAATTTTTCTTACAAATCTTTAATTTTTTAAGCGTTACTCTCGTTCATAAAAAATGAACCAGTTGAAACATTCTAAGTGTTGTTGCATGTTATATACACTCCCGTTCAAAAAAAAATGAACAGACCTGAACCGAATCAGTCTCTCACCATTTTGATTATTCTTGTAGTAAATGTTTTTGTTTACATCAATAAAAAATATACTACTTATTTTTAAATAAATAATATACAGAGAGTTTCAAAAGTGAGGAGTTTTAAGAAAATTAACATTTCAGATCTGTTCATTTTTTTGAACGGGAGTGTATATACATTAAGTAATATATATACGCTTAGAATGCGACTTACAGGTGGTTCAATTTTTATGAAAGGGAGTGTACATCTAAAAAGTGCCTCCATTTTGTGAATGATTAAAATTGGTCTAGGAATCCTCTGGTCTAAAAGACAACCGTAAGAAACTTTTGTTTGAAATTTAGTTCTGCCACAGTTTTAGCTCAAACATCTGTAATTAGGAGTAAATATATATAATACCTCTCTAAATACACCCCAAGTCATTTTTATAAACCTTTGAGTATGCCAGAAGGAAAATTAACAGTATACGCAATGTTAATGAACTGAGTATATACGGGGTATTTAATCAATGATTTATATAAGGTAAGGTTTTGTTGAAAACCATTTTCTAGACTAGAATTTCCGTCTAAGAAAACCAAAAATTCAATTTAAATTATCGAAAAAAGAACAACTTTTGGGGTTATACTTTGTAAAATGACAGAATAGGGAATATGCATGAAAATTTTTTTTCACTTGAATTGAAGCATGTTTACTTGACAAATATCGAGGTAAAATTACTTTTAAAATAACTTTAAAAATAAGCGAGATATGAATGATTGAAATTCCCGATTAGACAAAGAGGGCGATAGCCCTCTTGATATGTTATGTGACGTCATATTACACTTTCACCATTTAAAATACACGTAAAACTCCGTTTTTAGTATTTTTGCAAGAAAGAGACAGATAATAATCTTTAAAAGCTTATAGCTTCCTTGATATTTGTCGGATTTTAATTTCGTTTTTAAATATTATTACAGTATTAACAGTATTTTCATATTCTGAAAATAAATGTGAAAAAAATTTTTCATGCATATTCCCTATTGTGGAGAAGACTGGTTTGTAGTGTAGAAGAACAGTCGCCACTGACTAAGTTACAAATAAGTAGCTAATTTTATATAATAGCAGGTCGTTTACTGTAAAGTAGATGGTAATAAATATTATACTAAGAAATCTAATTAATTATTGATCATATATTGGAAGAGCTAGAGCTTCTAGTGACTGAAGACTGAAATAGAAGAGTAGTCCTTCGTTCGTAGTTAGTTCTGTGCTCGATATAACATCATCTCACAACGGATAAAACACATGGTCATACAACAACAACAACAATTATATAACATAGTTATAGGTTGTTATGCGTCTTATAGGCTATAGATAGCCACTTACCTCTCTATAGATAACGTACCTCTCTTTGGTTATACAGGTTGGTTCATCAATAATATTCAATCAAATCATGATCGCTTGTTTGATAGCAACTCACTGAGTCAATTGCTTAAAAACCCGGTGCTTAAACACTGAATTTTTTGGAAAAAGTTTCAAACAAAAGTTGTTTATTTTTGAAAAAGGAACATTTTTTTTCCTTTAAATATTTGTGCTATCTCTTACGGTTTCAAAGATATTCTGTTCAATTGAAATAGTGTTACAAAAATTAGCACCAACATCTCAGCTAACAGAACTGTCTACTCTTGTATCATAGACTTTGTATGATATATATGCATACAATGCATAGTAATCCCATAAATCATTTATGATTTCAAATATGGATATTTTCTGTCCTGGTGGGGACAGACTGGTGGGGTTCAGTCATTGTATTGACAGACAGACAGACGAACGGATATGCGGAAATGGTATAAACCCGAAAGCCATATGGTAACGAATGTGTGTGAAGACCGCCACTGGTTTTAATAGATTATTCTGGTAGTCTACGGAGTACATTTGATGTATTCGAAAAAACGGAGGATACGAGAATGATGCTCTAGAACAGGGGTGTCAAACTCAATTTTGCAGAGGGCCATATATTAAATTTAGAATGTGTAGGCGGGCCAGATTCAAATAAAAAAAATGTACTGAATTGTTATAACATTTTATTTACTTAATTATATAGTATATAATATACGGTTGTTAAAAATCATATCAAAGTTATAAACGAGGGTAATTATTTTGAGCTCGAGGATCCAGATACCTGACTTCTCTTGTTTTTGACAAGCTCATTGATGTCAGGTATCATATTCGTTGTAATTATTTTAAGAATTGATTGGAAATGTTCATTCGTAAGTCTTGTGCGATGTTTGTTCTTATTTATTTTCATGACGGAAAACATCTGCTCACATAAATAGGTGCTACGTGGTATTTCCGTTTGTTGCTAAGAGATGGCGTTACTGTCTACCTCTCTCACTTGTATAGGCACGCGCTGCCCTTGAAATTACTTATAAATGTTGTAGTGTGCGCATTTTAAAACTTCCGTAGAGGAATCGAGTGAAGTCATGATTCTTCTGTCTGTCACACATTGCGATCGCGGGCCGTATTGTTACAGCCCGTGGGCCGTATCGTTGACATCCCTGCTCTAGAACAATATAATGGGTATATAAGGGAATATGACGGCTGAGTGAGACCAAGTTGTATTCTACATGTGATACGATAAAGATAACAAGCTGCGATTGTTGTAGTTATATACGGGACTATTGTTAAGTATTTTTGTTCAATTGTTGTTCATTATTGCAAATATTGATTGTTAACATAATTTGATTGTTAATTAACTTCATTGTTGCAATAATTGATTGAATTGTTACTCGTGGATTTAATTAAAAGAACCTAAGGCGTAATCAAGTAACGGCCTAAAACGTTTTTAAGCTTTTTCTCTTATGAAAAAAAATGTATTCCATAATTGTAGACCATCCTGTATATTAATATTGCTGCTCAAACTTTTAAATACAACACTTAAAAGGTCGTACAAATTCACTTCAAATCACTTGTACATCATTACTATTGTCTGTTGCACATTATTAATATTGGATAATATTTCGTGCCTCGTTTTTTTGTTATATGCTACTGAACTTTCTATATCGAAGTCGAAGGTCCTCGATTCAAATCCTAGTTCAGTCAGATATTAATTATAAGTATTTTATCATATTAGCAGATGTAAATCAAACTTTTAGATATTAGATTATCAAATGATAATTAATAAGAACTCTAGGTTTTTGAAATAAAATTTCAAATTCGCTCCAATACCTAGATCAGTTCTTGTATTATCAATATGTATTTCGACTGCGAAGTAGTCATCATCAGTATAAATTAGCTAGTCGTAATTTACTCTTTGAAAATTAGAAATAGATAATTTTCTATTCATTAAAAAAAAAAAAAAAACAAAACACTATAATTTTCTTATAAGAGGTGAAAAATAAATAAAATATAAATGAAAATAAACGGAAAATGAAAATAACAAAGGAATTTCCCTTCGATGATAAATATTTATCTTTTTCTAATCTTATCATTAACTTTTATTGGTAAAATAACAATAATTTTACTAAATAGGAAAAATCAATTTGAATTTTTGACAGTTATATTATTATATGCTAATTATTAACAATTGTATATTTACCATTCAGGAATTTACGATTATTATTTACAACAAGGGTGTGTAAATAAAAGAATTATTTAACTCCCCCTCCCATTCCCTCAACACTTAACGTACATTTTACATATGGAAAAAATCATTATCCTACTGGATGATTGCTTATGATTGATAAGAAACTTTTATTTGAGACAATTTGAATCAAATCAAAAGAATTATTCTATAGTACACTCAAGCTACAGAGTGATCATAGCACATGATGCAATATGATTGGTTCTTTTGATAACTTGGACCTTTAAATCTGAATTAAGACTAGTCTGAGTTCATTCGTATGCGAATTGTTGGTCACTGCTATCATTTTTATGGTCTATTATTTCGAGTTTCATTTTTTTTTAAATATTTGTTTTTAGTTTTTATTGTTATATTTGTTCATGTTATTATTTTTATTGTTTTCATTCGTTCTATTCATATTTATAACAAAATAATATGAATCAAAACGAAAACGATAGAACGAAGCCGGTGTGCAAGTATTTGTTTACATCGATGGACTCTGAAGTTTGAGTTTAGTATAAGTGAGTTTGGGAGTTTAAATTTTTAAGACACTTGTATTACAGCTATGTGAATTGAATATATCAACTTAAAACATATATTTTGGACTGCACAGTGTTTGATTAATGATAAAATATACCATATTTTGTATTATGCAAGACTTGTATTGGCAGTAACCATTCATATTTTTGATGTAGCTTATTGAGAAGCAGTACTCTAGTACAGTTTGTAAATCGATTCTTGCTCCAATCCTCCTGACAAACCCTTCGGTCTACAACTTCCGTGGCCGCACTCTGATGAGCAAATTAATAACTACTGTTAGTAGGTTGAAGTCCGAGATCCCAATACGTTGGTGGGGTCATATTAAAACCTAATAATCAATTCTATGGATCTATAGATTTTAGTTATTTTTCATGATCTTTCGAATCTAAATGTTGTACAATTGAAATTTTATACTTATAGATTGTAGAGACATGTGTATGAATACATATATAGATACAGTACCTTGGTATATAATACAAAAAGCACGCACTGATAAAGAACTTATTAATATATCAATGATGAAAACATATTTATGGTAAATTTCTTACATGACAAATTATCTATTTTTATACCCAATATACAAGGTATATTAAGTTTAGTTCCGCCTTTGTAACGCATGAAAATATTGATCGCAGAAAAAAATTTTTGTATAGGTGTTCATAAAATTACCTAATAGGGAATATGCATGAAAATTTTTTTTCACTTGAATTGAAGCATGTTTACTTGACAAATTTCAAGGTAAAATTACTTTTTAAATAACTTTAAAAATAAGCGAGATATGAATGATTGAAATTCCCGATTAGACAAAGAGGGTGATAGCCCTCTTGATATGTTATGTGACGTCATATTACACTTTCACCATTTAAAATACACGTAAAACTCCGTTTTTAGTATTTTTGCAAGAAAGAGACAGATAATAATCTTTAAAACCTTATAGCTTCCTTGATATTTGTCGGATTTTAATTTCGTTTTAAAATATTATTACAGTATTAACAGTAATTTTATATTCTGAAAATAAATGTGAAAAAAAATTTTCATGCATATTCCCTATTAGTCCATTTCCGCATGTCCGTCTGTCTGTCTGTCTGTGAACACGATAACTCAAGAACGGAAAGATATAGCGAGCTGAAATTTTGTTTGTGTGTTTTAGATCAAAAAAGTAAGGTCAAGTTCGTTAATGGACAAAATCGGATCATGTTTGGGTAAAATGGGCAAACTGCCTATCTTTGAAACCGTAAGAGATATAACAAAAGTTTAAAAACAAAAAATCTTCTTCTCTTTAAAATAAACAACTTTTGTTTGAAATTTTTTTCAATAAACTCAGTATATACTAGGTATTAAAACAATTAACTCAGTTATTTGTTACATTACTTGTTTTTCTTAAATTTAAAATGATTTTCATTGAAAAATAAATCACCTTGTTCGAAAATTAGAAAAACTGATAATCATTACGAAAGTTGTTTAGTGTAGACTATTAGTATATACACCCCCACATCCTACAACCACCCTCACCCTCTTCTACCCCCTCTTCATTGTGTGTTGAGTGAGTGTTGTACTACTGCGAGTATAAGAAGTAGAAGTATAGTTACATTACAATTCATTATTGTTTTAAAATGTTTTATAATTTCGGTTGAATTAGTTTTGGAGTTTCTCGAATTGGTAGTTGTAAATTCTAAATGGGGGTTATTTTATTAATTACGGTACTGTGTTCGCTACAAAATTCGACCTACACATATGCATATATGTATGTATGTATGTCTGTATACGAATGAATACCACTACAACAATTGTTTTAAAACTATTTTCACAAAATTTTCACAAAACTATGTTATTAATTTTTAGTGAAAATTAACTGTAATTAAAATATTTATATTTTGTATATCAAGCAAATTAAAACTTTTAGTATTGCGTCCATTTATGACTCCCATTGTTATAAATGATTTCTCCTCTTTTTGTGAATGTGAATGGCATCTCTTTATGTGATTTGGGGTTGACCATAACCAAGACAAAAAAATTCGTTACGCAGGAGCTACTTCAACTTAGCGAATTTCCTTAGAATACATAAATCACTCTCTAGCGGTCACAATTTTAGTCTGATCAAAATGAAATGTCGTATATGAATGTGAAAATTTGGGGACGTATTTTCGTAACGAAAATTTCACTCAGATAATTTGATTGGTTTGAAAAATTTATTATCAGTTTTAACTAAATGGCCCAACGTCCTTGATTAAAAGTTATGAAAGGATTTTTTTTTATAAAATAAAATACATATTGAAAATATGCAACATGAAATTTTAGAATGAATCCCACAGGACTCATCTTTATACACTGAAGGATTAAAAAGTGACAAATTTGTTAATTTTGTTCAAACTTTTTTTCGTTCCATACAAAAGAGTTTTTTGTTCCATGACATATTTTGAACTTTTTTGTTCTCCGTGGAGTAAGTTGACACGTTATATTTTAATTTAATATTTTTATAGCATGTATATTAACATATATCATAAAAAGTTTATGGATACTGATCGACAATAGGAGAAGTTTTGTTAACTGAGATATTAATGGTAATTTTTGCATCACTATTTCATATTGTCTAAAATACAAACAAACATTATATAGTAATTATTATTAACATTGAAATAAGATATGTATGCCGCTTTATATAACAAACTTTCCTTCTCGTTTATAATTCTGCAATATTAATGATTCGTGTGTAAAATGATTTAAAGTACATAACGTCGTAATGCAATTTGGATTACATCGAGTTCAGTTATAAACGCGCGTGTCGTAACGTCATCCTAGTTCTGGGAAAGGATTTTTACGGGACGCCTGAAAAATAGATTTAGCAGTAGTTTGGCAACAGTTTAGCTCCCATTTAGCTCTCATTATCTAAGTGGAGAACCTCAAAAGAAGGTCTAGTCTTTCATCCCTTGTACCGAATTACGAAATTCCCTATCAGTTTGGAGTGTGACTTCAGTAAGTCACTGATCTTTTTACTATCTTTGCTATTTAAAGCTCAGTTCTATCGCGTGTGCAGATCAAATTGTCTGATCGTGGAAATACCTTTGGGGTGCGCTTGAATTCGTCACTGATCTCTATACTTTCCCTATCTACAGAGCTTAGTTTCAGTATTAACTCTGCCTACATGATGTTCGCATGAACAAATTACCTATCACTTTGGGGTGCGACATAAATTAGTCTATGATCATGATCTCTATACTATCTCTATACTATCTGCCTTAAAAGTTCAGTTTCAGTAATAACTCTGCCTACATGATGTTCGCATGCTTTCACTATTTAAAGTTACAATTAGATTATAACTACCCGCTTTGATGGTTTGATAACTATGTATATATCTATCACAATAGAACATGCGAACAAGTAGTAGTAGTGGAGTTGGAAGCCTGGCAAGTTGGCCTTTCTAGATCTTTTTTACCGACCCCTGAAGGATAAGGAATTTCTATGTGGACTAGGAGTTGGTAGGTTGCGTAACTGCAGCAGACTTTGATAGGAAATATACCGATAATAATCATCTTGAGCAAAGGTCCAAATCCTACAGCTTGTCAAGATCAAATTTTCTGATCGTGGAAGATCCCATCTCGTTTTATTAGTTTCAAAAAATTGAAAATCAAATTATGTGAGAAATAGTTTGAATAGAAATTTTCTAATTACAATATTGCACAAAAAAATGCAAAAGTCAGCTAGTAAATTGAAGAAAACATTCTATATATTTTCAATATAATTCCTATGTGATTAAAAAACAAGAAAAATTATGAAAATATGTTATGGAAATTGGATTAACAATAGCAGTGACAACGTCGTCAGAGTGCAGACAGACGGGGGCAGACACAGGGACAGGGATAACCAACAAGAGCAACAAGAGCGTACAGTTACCATTATAATGATGAAAAATATGATTTGTCTATCTATCAGATAAAATTTTGAAGAGAGAGTTATGTTCTGAGTAGTCTCATGAGATTTCACGTTTTACGTCAGCTCTATTTCATTTGTTATTTTCGAATAAAAGATGTTCGATTTTTTAAATAATCATCATCGTCATCGACTTCCATTTAGTTCTTCTAGTTTCCCCTTTCCACATTATCCTTTGGATATTTACTGAAATGTATATACCGTTTATTAGTCATATATCAAGCTATGATATTTTTATCGTTATAGGATGTTGAAAACCTGGATAAATCTAGGTCAAGCGCGGATCCAGGGTGCTGGTGACGGGGGGGTCATGACCCTCCCCTTAAAACCAAATATAAATTCTTTTTTAATTATAATTGCTTCTTACTCACAAATCTTTCATTGAGATAATTGAATGGTGAGAATGAAATCTAGAAAAATGCTATTGTTTAATCAATCTGTATCAACTCATGAGTAACAAATATTTTCCAATTGGTTTTTGATAATCATGGTTGATTTGATATAAGCTTAATTAATTAATCAAAATAGTTTTCAATGATATTTTTTTTTTTAAATTAAGAATAAAAATAACTATCTGAAGAAAATTAATTCAATTATCAATTCAATAAAATTATCTTTAGCAATTATTCGAATATTGATTTCTCAAGGTTATGTATAGAGTTTTGTTTTCATTATATTTATTTACTTTTTAAACTTAAATAATACTTTATTTCCAGTTGTAAAAATTGACCATTCAAATATTTAATTAGTTGAAAAAACCTGATTTTCTTTAATTCTAATTCTTAATTTGAAAGTTTTTCAAGAATAATAATAAAAATTATTTTCCCAAGATTAATACTGTTTCTAATGCTTAAGTAATTGAAATAATATGAATTTCATAATCAAAAATTTTTTAATGGATAATTTATTACAATTTTTATGAAAATACGATTTATTTATTTATTTTAATTAATTTTTTTTTTTGTTAGTCTATGACCTCCCCTTAGACTCTAGATCTGGGCCTGATCTGGGTAGTTAAGTCTCGGATTTGAGAAAACCATCCACATCTTATATCTTGAAAATAATAATTAATGTATCATTCGAATACTCCTCAAAAACGTAAATCTCGGTAATTTACCACGATTTGATGAATTGTTTCCCAGATATGCCCTATTTTATACATCTTTTTATACAATTCTAGGTAATATCTCAAAAATCGCTTAACAAATCGTCAAGTAAATACGATTTTTATGTTTTTTGGGTTCAATTTATTATATGTAGTGAATTTCATCCAAATCGGAACAAGAAATTTTTTCGAATTTCTGCGATTTTTTCAAGGGAACCTTATTAAAAATCGAATAAATGACAAAAAATTTTAAGTTATTGATTTGAATGAAAATTAGTGTATTGGGTGAATTGAACCCTAAAAACACAAAAATCTAGTTGGTTTGACGATTCGATCTATAGTTTTTGAGATATGCAATCTTTATATGATTTTATGCATTTATTTATACGATTTTGGATGATATCTTGTAAACCGCTCGTTAAATCAATACGATTTTCGCGTTTCTTGACTTCAATTTACCTTTGGTAATGAATTACATCCAAATCGAAGATAGAAATTATTTTTCGATTTTACGCGATTTTTTTATGAGGGTATTGAAAAAATCGAATAAATTACAAAAAATTTTTAGTTATCGATTTGTATGAACATTGGATCTAAAAAACACAGAAATCCATTTTGACTATTTGTTGTAGTGTTTCCAAGTTATGTCCTGAAATGTAAATGATAGTTTCCGAGATATGCTCTGAAAATACCACTTCGATTGTTACCCTGTTCTATATACAGGATTGTTTTTGGGACCATTTTTTTGTGTGATTATATTTACATCAACAAGAAATAGTCATTCGAAGTAATGTTATACACGGAGGTCGTAGTGAATATTTAACACCAGAATTATTAATATTTATAAAATATAAATTAATTATTAATATTTCAATAAAATGGTTTCACATATTTTTCATATGAAATTAATTTGTATAATTGAAATGCATGGTTTTATAGTTTGGTGGTTGCCCCGGTTCGAAATATCTATCAGCAAGGTGGTGAATTGGATTGGGCGCCACAGGAAAGTAGAGTGTACTTTTCATGTGGAAAAAATTGAGGTTTCAATCATATTTTACACAACAATAATAAATATATAAAGGCATGTTTACATTATACTGTAGTTTGCCGCAATTTGCAATTATCTTGTTACAATTACCAAGTACTTTAGACACAACGAACCGACATGAATTGGGAAACAGACTTGAATTCCCGAATTTTTTTCAATTTCGGTAAAAAGCATACTTAACCTTTGTGTTGATCTTTGAACTTTGTTTAATAAACTCAGTATACACCGTGTATTGAAGCAATTAACTTAGTCAGTTGTTATTAACATTTGTTTATAGTACTAAAATTATGATTATTATTTATTTCTCAAATGTCTCACGCTTACCTTCATGTATAGAAATCACAATGAGCTGTTGCCACATCTTTTTATCAAAACCGTCTGGGTTAACAAAAAAAACGAAGTCTTTTCATTACTTGACTTTATTAAATTAAGTATCAATATAACCTTGTATTAATATCGATTAAAATAATGAATTTTCATAACAGTTAGATGAATTAAGGGAGTTCCAGCATGAAATCACTTTTCGATAGATTTTGCTCATTTTGCGAAGTTTCAAAATTTTTGACCGTTTAGAACGCGAGCTAATTAATAACAAAGTAATCAATTTCTTTCATTCTCTGTCATTAGAAGCATGTAAAACTTCATGCCCGCCCAACTATTATCTGTTGTGTTGAAAAAAATACTCGACAGAATTTAAAAATAGTCTAGGAGAGTAAAGATAAATATTTATTATAATATTAAATGTAATATCTATGTGTGTGTGTGTGTGTGTGTGTGTGTGTGTGTTTGTGTGTGTGTGTGTATGTATTTGTTCTATAATAAAAGCAAACCGATGGTTTGTTCTGATTATATAAAACAGTGCTGGAACTACCTTAAGTAAACAAAACAAATTTAAACACTGCTTTAACTGATACCTTCCGATCGAACCGTCATTAATGTAAAATGTAGTATATAGAATTCAGTATATACAAACTTTTTAAAACAATTAACAAAGTATTTGTATTGTAATTAACATAAAATATTGTTGAACCCTTGCACATAACAACATTAAAATAGACGTTCTGTTATATATATATATATATATATATATATATATATATATATATATATATATCGTCGAAACCGGATATAACGACATTGAAGGGACCACATAACTAAGGACGCTATATTCGATAGTATAAGCAATAAACATATGTAAAAATTAAAAAACAGCCCGGTTTCATCCGCATTAAAGATTTTCTCTGGCTTGTAACCTTCGCACAGTGCAGGCTATTTATGAGCTACTCTTCTGGCATACCTTCAGGAACGCCAGCAGACCCAAGATGACGAGAACTCGAAAACCTCTGGTGTTTAAACCATGTTAATAAAGCCTTTTCTATAACTTCATGTTCAGATGGTCTCGACCGTATAATTTTCAAAGAATTGTTTTCAAAAAGAGCTTTTATTTTGTCCTTATTCTTCCAAATCGTTAATATTGTAGAGAGTGAGACGCCACAATATCCCCATTTGACTCACCGTTTTTTAATCTTCATATAATGGGTGATTTGTCTTGAATATTAAATTGCCTCTTTTTTAACGACATGGCGACGAACGAATAATAAAGTGGTCGAGAAGTTTACAAACAAATCCCGAAGATTGTTCAATTAACCTAATAAAAGAAAAGAATCTTGCTCGACTACTTTATTATTAAATATGAAAATACTGCTAATACTGTAATAATATTTAAAAACGAAATTAAAATCCGATAAATATCAAGGACGCTAGAAGCTTTTAAAGATTATTATCTGTCTCTTTCTTGCAAAAATACTAAAAACGGAGTTTTACGTGTATTTTAAATGGTGAAAGTGTAATATGACGTCACATAACATATCAAGAGGGCTATCACCCTCTTTGTCTAATCGGGAATTTCAATCATTCATATCTCGCTTATTTTTAAAGTTATTTAAAAAGTAATTTTACCTTGTTCGTTGTCAAGTAAACATGCTTCAATTCAAGTGAAAAAAAATTGTCATGCATATTCCCTATTGTCAATGTCCTATATTTTGTCCCAAATCCTTTTTATTCTATTATTCTAATAAATATAGTATAATAAATATAATAATATAATAACACGTGCTTTTGACTGTATTTAAAATTCATACTTTCCCCATCTTCCATATATCAACTTGCTGCCCTCCCCCCCTGGACCATCGGCTAGTGACGCCCATGCAAGGTCAAATTTTACAGAGCCCGTTAGAGGCGCGGTTGGGGTGGGAAAAAGAGCGTAGTTAATAATAAGACAAAATAATTCTTCTTATGTCATTATTCATTAGAATAAGGTTCAAAATAATGTTTTGTGTTACTGAAAAAATATGACGTTTGGTCGTTATAGCCGATGAATTTCGATAAAGGCTCGTCGCTTTATCCGATGTTGTTATAAGGCGGTGTGTTAATACAGGTGTTTATATAGACATTCGGCTGCGACCTTGCCATTTAGTCGTAATAACCGATCCGCGCCGTTGTAAACGATGTCGGTATAAATTAAATTTCGATTTTTGCCCCAATTTCCTAGAACAAAATTTTTTGTATTTTATAAATACGTATTTCGACTACAAAGTCGTCATCATCAGTATGAATTAGCTAATTGTAATTATTCTTCGAGGAGATGTTACTTGTTGCTAATTTGGTGACGGTCTGCATACAGATGAATGAAAATTATTTATTAATATCGTCCTTTTTCGAAGTTATAATACAAAACGTCTTAGAATCTATAGTACCTAGCCTAAGCTTTACCTATAATACTTCATCTTATTAAATAAATACATCGAAATCTATAAACATTTTACATCGTTTCTTAAATGGAAAAATCTTATAAAAAAACCATTGATATCTAAAATTAACCTAAGTTGGACGGAGCACACAGATTTTTGGTATGTGGACAATTTATACTTTCTACCAATAACATGTCGGTATAGCTGGTTTCGACTGTAAACATATATAATATATAAATATATGTTGCGGTTTGAATATATGGAGAGTTAGTTAAATATTTTATTGATAAATTAAATAGATGTGTTTCCCTGAAGCCATATTAATAATCTAATAATAAACGTTATTATATAACATGGCAATCATAAAATCAAACCTTTCAATCCGATCCGATCATCATCAGAGTTCGATATAATATTTTCATATATTTTCTGTTTTTTTTTTGTTTTTTCTCATTTCCATTAGAATAAAACCATTCTTTTTTTCTAGTTATTATTTGTTTGAATCATGATAACAGCGCATATATATTCTAGGTTTTCGATTGTTCGTTAATTAATTATTGTGTAAACTAATAACTAACCTGCTATATTTGTTTTAATCATTTATATGTTCAATTATTATTTTTTTTAAAGTAGTACGATCACTGTACTCTATCGCCTATATATATATATACACTATGTTTAGTTTACATCTTCGTATAGTAGATCTCCCACGAGTATGAGAGAGTACATATGTATACATTAACCAATGTGCATGAGAAGGAGGTCTTATAGGTTTGATAAACAAGCATATTTTTCATAACTGTTCGAGTGGTCACCAACCACTCAAACCTATAAGACCTCCTTCTCATACACATTGCTTAATGTAGACATATGTACTCTCTCATACTCGTTATGAATATTATTCACTATTTTGAAAAATATGTTTGTTTATCAAACCTATAAGACCTCCTTCTCATACACATTGCTTAATGTATACATATGTACTCTCTCATACTCGTGGGAGATCTATTATACTGAATTTCTAGAAACACGATATCCTTCCACAAGTTAGTATATTCAAATGTTAAATTTATTTATTTAAAATTTCTTATGTGTAAATAATAAAAATATTTCAAGTCGCAAAACAATTTACTTTCATGGCTTACGTATTTAATTTTAAGTTAATACACCAAAGTTACATATCACCTTATTTACATATTATACACAATACATTTTTTTAAACTCTCACATGTGAGGTGTTGTAATAGTGTGGATATACCTATACATTTGGTTGTGGTATTTTATCGATTCTCCGATCAATGAGCTCAGATCAAAGTGTAGTAATAGTAACTACATTTCACGTAGGAGCTACGTAGAGTATGGTAAATTTCCCAGAGTAAGGAGTCATAATAAATAAGAAATTAAGATAACACAGTGAATTTTAATTTACATAAGTATTAGAACATTTAAATTGTCAATATGTTTGCGAATATTAGAGATAATGGTTAAACCAGAAATTGTAGTAAAATTTCATTTGGATCTCTCGAAACTCATTTACGAACTTGTACTTAATTTTCACACCATATTTCAATCAAATTGAAAATCACACAAAAATTCAATTTATTTGAAAATTTGACGGATAGTTAATCCGAGATATTCCTTTATTTCTTGAAAATATTTACAGTGATTGAGAATTAAGTCACCTTTATTTTTTCAAAATACAATAAAACTTCAATTATACGAGAACTCCGAGTATTCGCGTTGTTTTGAAGAAACAAAACCCGTCTTTTAGTTTATAAAAATGATTTTTTTTCCATGGTTAGACCGGATATTTTATTATCCGGAATCTCACACCTGGTCAAAGTCCAAGACTAATTAATGAATTAAATAAATGTTCCTTGATATTACATTAATTACAGAAAATAATAGACAACGATTGATTAATAATTGTTACATGTTGTTACATTTCAATGGACATAAGTGTACATTAATAAAAATACAGATCAAGATTAATTTTAAGCAGAATTTTAGTGGCAGATGTGTGCACCACAATATACAGAAACAGAAAATATACACATACCATCTTAATAGGAATACTTTTGAAAGCGTCCAAAGTTTCGTATATTGATACAGGTACGAACATAAGAGACACATGGTGGTACTTTCTAAACAGTGTATATCACATTCATGTTACCACATATTAATACTCGTAATTCTGTTTTGCTACAGTAATCAAATTCGACCACTCGAATACATATTATGTATTCGAGGAAGGTGTTCACATATCGGATCATTTAAATGACATACTTAAACAGCACATTTAGAAAAACGTGTACATTATTTTTACGCACTTAAAAATATTATCGGCCAAGTGTGTATCAAGTATACACTAGTAATATTTCGTCACTGGCAATTCATTTTCGAAAATATGAATCAAATAAAAATTGTGCGTTCGTACAAAGACGAACAACTTTTGTTCGAAATATTTTTCCGATGACCAACTGGATTTGGTACAAACAAGTTCTTAGATATTTGATTTAAAGGAGTTGGATTCTTGCGGCGACACAAAGTCTCGAAAAAGATGAAACACAGGCAAAGTTTGAGAAAAAGGATTATTTAAGCTTGACTGTTCCAATTTTCATATTCTTCTATTTTCGGCTGTCCGCCTGTCTGCCGTAAACACGATACCTCAAAAACGAAAATGGATAACAACCTGAAATTTTGTGGATGTGTTTTTGAGCTATACAATTATTTCGAGTTTCAACATTGGCTGTATCTGTAAATTAAACTTCCCACAAAAATCGAACTTCTACACATGTACTGTCGATACATGTGTAGAAGTAAAATAAATAGATCTCAGTATATACAGTGAATTGAAACAATTATCTTAGTTATTTGATTTTCATTCTATTTTAATTTGCAAATTAGTATGACTGAAAAGTCTATATATTAAACTGACTAGTTGTCTGTTTTGGAAAGCTTTGCTAATAGAGAATCAATGTTAATTATTATTAACTATAGTAACTACACAATGCTTCATAAAGAAATAAGAGTAGTGGGGGTACTCTGTAGTCTGTAGTGTGTGTGTGTGCATAGGTAATGAATAATAATATTATAAATTAAGTGGGCATCACTAAATCCCCACTCTTAAATGACATCAATCAAACATCATACCACAAGCAATCAGATGTTCGTAAGTATGTGTATGTAAGTATGGTTTTATAGTAAATATTTTATTTATTTACTTAACATTGATTCCCTATTAGAAATGCTTTTGAAAACAGACTATATATATATATACCCCTGTTTACACGTGTTGACGAAAGTCTTCAATCGATCCTTTTACTGAGCAAGCGCAGTATTATTTATTGATATAAGTTTTTATTTCTATTAAAATAGAGACTGCGTCTATTTTGTTTTGATAAAATTTTACATGTAACTTATTGCACTGTTTGCGCAGGTGTGAAATTTCTTGTGATTGGTGTGGTATACTTTGATCATGTGACTGACGCGTACTCAAATATCAAGTTCAGAACACGTGTTGTTAATTATTATTTGTTTATATCCCTTTTTTATACGTGTAAGTTTAGATGAAAGTCTTCAATCGATTGTGCACTATATAATTAACTGTTTTGAATGCGATTGAAAACTTTCACGTGTAAAAAGAGGTTGTAAGTCAAAAGACTAATAAATGAAGAAGTATAAATTCAACACGAAGTTATGTGGTAACGGACCTTGTTATCACTTTCGATACGGAATACTTGGCAAAGACAAAGATAATATGTTACACTGTAAGGTGAGGGGTTCCATGAATATGGTATATACGGTGATATACCTTTTCAAATAAGTTTTTAGGTGATCACGTAGACACAAGCATCACGTGATGTGTTCTAAACATTATCTAATGCTATTTAGTTTTATATGCAATGGCTACGAATATTTATACATACGATATCATTGTTAAATGTAATTGTACTACAATCGTATAAAGAACTACCTACCACTGCTACCAGTTACCAGTTACCAGCTAGTAGCTACCAAGTTACTACTCTACCAGTCTTCGCTGTTCAGTTCAATCTTCAACTGAACGTTTTTGTTCTACGCGTACCATGTCATTGTAGCAACTGCCAACTTACCTCACTGCACATCAAAAACATTAAATGTCTTTATCGTTTTTGTTATGACCTCCATATACAAATTATCACGTACCATGTAACTTGCAGAGGTATTTAAATTTCACACAAAAAATACCAGTTAGTATATTCAAATGTTAAATTAATTTATTTGACAAACTGCCACCGTTGGGAATCGAACCAGCAATCTCCCAGCTCCGCCGTTAATAGCTGGACCACTCGATTAGTGAGCAAGATGGTTATCCGTGTTCGCAAGGGAAGCACATTTACAACTTTGGTTAAAACCACAGTTGATTGTTTCTATTCGAACTCCTAGCATCCTGTAAGCAGTTTGTACACTCTCTGAATGCTTTTCATCCTTTGGATGTAAAAATATATCCTTCGATATGACTGGGTTTATTGAACTGTGTCGATTACGATGCTTCTTTGTCGGTTTATTTCACCTATAACTAATCTGTGCCTGTCCGATTATGCTATAGACCAGATTGGTATATGATTGGTACATGAATCAAGCTGATCTTGTTTTAACCATTCTGTGATTTGGAACATCTCGAAGCGAGATGATACGAGAATTACAAGATCGGTCGAAAACAGCGTCGGAGTCAATCCCTCCTGTGCGTACGGTATTGCTGCTTTATGCCTCTTAATACCAGTTATAAAAATCGACCTCTTAAGACAATCCATAATCGACATATACAAAAAAATAAAACATATACACAGGGTATAAAATTGAAACACAAATAAATTAAAACTATCACGTTCCATCTGAAACACAATATCCTCTCAAGTTACAATATTCAAATTTTTTACTACCAGAGAATGCAAAATTAAACTTTTGGATCAAAATGATCGGTTGTTTGATTTTCGGGCAACTATCTGGAAAATAAATCATCAATTTATGTAATGTTCAGTAAGCAAGAGTGAATCTATGAGCACTCAATGAGTACTCAAGGTATTTCAAATGTTTAGGGATTAAATAAAAAAAACCGTCTGTATGAATTAGGTACCCAGCTGTTTGGACATAGAGAATTAAGGTCGATCAAGACATTACTCTTATTCGTAAGGGACAAGCACATTTCCTGCTTTGGTTACAGTATGCTCAAACCACAGTTGCTGTTTTCTGCCCGGGTACTTAGTATTCTGTAGACCTTTTGTATCCTACCTGAATGTTTCCATGTTTTGGATGTTATATCGCCTTCCCTACGACTGAGTATATTGAATTGTCTGAACTTGTCGAAGTTAGCCATTACGAAGCTTCTCTACCGACTTATTTCACCGATAACGAAGATTCTGCACCTCGACGCTTGATCGATCCATGGATTTAGGTGAGGATCTTGATACGGGAATAACAAGATCTGCCGAAATCAGCTGTGCAAAGAAGTCTGCTTCTGGGGAGAATCAACTTCTAGCGTCAATCTTAGACGATTCTTTTTTTTATCGTTACTCGAATTCTGAACCTCTATAACGAATGGATCCAAGATTAAGCATGTAATCGAGTACGCCATGATCGAGGTGAACATTTGTTGTAATCATTTTGTGATTTGGAACATTTCAAAACATTTTGATACGGGAACTTTCTCAACTTTCTCAATACGCACCAAATTAGCAACGAGGCAACATATCTGTGACTCCATATCCCAGAGATAATTTCGATTAGCTAATTCATACTGATGATGATTACAATGTGGTCGAAATACTTATCTCTACATATAAAATGCTTTGTCCTGAAAGACGGATCAACGCACAACCTAAACCGCTGATCGTCGAGACCTAAAACTTGGAGGGTGTGTTCTTTGTATGGCGTAGGCATCCGATAAGAAAGGATTTTCCGAAATTCTACCCCTAAGGGGGTGAAAAACGGAGTGAAAGTTTGTATGGGACAACGTGATTCCTTGGTCCAATCTACTACAAATTTTGCATAAACATTCAGTATATTTACTTAAATACTAAGTAATATAAGGTCTGTAAAATTACAATTTTCGTGGGGCCGAAGCTGCGACGGGCAGTGCTAGTTTATAAAATAAAAATAATTGTTCTAGGAATTGTGGCAAAATTTGATATTTAAGTTATATTGATAGATTCGAATGAAAAAAAAATAAAACATGTACACAGGGTATAAAAATGAAACACAACAAGTATTCGAAATAAATTATTGATCGAAAATGTTTCGAAATGTGTGATAATTAATCATAATGAAAAATAATTTCAAAATAATAACAGTAATTGTAAAAATAGTGATATAATTAATCAATTTTAGAAAGACGTATGTTTTTAGATTGCGGTCATTTCGATGTAGAACATAACCTCCTACAAACGAATTCAGTGGAACCACTCAAAAAACACAAAAAAAAAAAATTACCAAGAACAATTGATGATGGGTATCGAGAAGTGACCTTTTCGACAATAAAAACACTAAATATATTCACTCTGGAATAAGGGTAATAATATTCGGATAACAAAGAATGAATGTCTTCTAGATAAAATAAATATCCATCCCCTAACTGTTTTATACCGTACAGTAAAACTTATTTATAATCTATGGTACCAGTGATGTCAATAAAATTTGAATGTATTTCAGTTTGCATAATTTTTCCATGTCGGAAAAGTATTGTTGTGTGATCTGAATTGAAAATATTAACAGACAATTGAACAATTTTATATTTAAAATATTCTTAGGTTATAGTAAGGTCTGTTAACAGAACGATCGTTACTACTTGCTGGCTTCAGCCACATGTATTTCTATTATATACAGAAATTAACATCTTTTGTTCGAAACATTTTTCAGTAAATCTATAGAATTTCAGTTTGGCACCAATTATTTGGTATTTGAAATATATGTGAAATATTTTTAGGATATAGAAAGGTCTAATGGCTAATTTTATTAATAAATGACATACGTCAAGGGGTAAGGGGGGGGGGGGCATAAAAGAAAACACAAAATATAAAATATCTCTCTTAATATAAGAATAATCGAAAAATGCGTAAGGAATAAAGTTGTAGAAAATTATGATTGCTACAATTATCACCATATAATTTTTGCTCAAACTCGAATGTGTACAGAGATATTAAGGAATTTAATTTTCAATATTAAATCGTCAATATTTCTGTAAATATTAGTGTAACAGAAAAAATGATAAGAAACAAAATTACAGTAAAACTTAGTACCTACAACTTTATTTCTTATAAATTTTTCTATTTTTCGAATATTAAGGAAGATATGTCAAATTTTGTGTTTCCCCCTCCCTTTAAACCCCCCTTTCCCCTTGAGCGTTTTTACCCATTAACGAACTTGATTTTCTGAATACCCAAAGCGCTTTAAATACCAAATTTCATTCCAATCAGAATAAAATTGTGACCGCTAGAGCGATTACAGACACATATATATATATACATATATATATATATATATATATATATATATATATATATATATATATATATATACATATATATATATATGTATGTGTATATATATATGTATATATATATATACATAAATTTTACAGACGGTGATTTTCGAAAATTTTGAAGTCGGTACGGGACCCAATAGCTCTATTTTCTTTCGCTAAAAGGAGAGCTTTAAACGTCAATAATAGGTGGATATTAGTGTTGTTCCGTAGACTAAGGAAGAAGTCCGGACCCTCTTAATTCCCCCCCCCCCCTCTTATATACGGCCATGAATTAATTTTATTATCTGAGATGCAGTTATTATAATATTTTTCCAATTTTATTAGATAGAGAGAAATAACTACCCCTGCCCCGTTAAACAGACTTTTTTGGGGTTAGGAAAATATGTGGCTTGAATAATAACAGACCGAACTGTAGGACTGTAATACTGTAACACCCTGTATATTGAACAATTAATAAATTGAAAAGAAAATTTATAATTTTTTCAAATATGAATTTATCATTTTTACCAGGAAATAACAAAAACATTGTCAACGAAAACGGAAAATCATAATTTACTGCACAAAATACGAAATACAAAAAGTTTTTCATAAACAAAAATAATACAAAAAATTAAAAACTAGGATCCGTTTACATAGAAAGAAAACCGGAAAATTAAACAAAAAAATTGCTTTTCTCTCGGTAAAGAAGAAATGTTAGAGATACAAGAAAAGTTTAAAGATATTAAAATATCCTTTTCTTAAAAATAAACTTTTGTTTGAAACTTTTTTTCCTCGAATAAACTGAATAGTTTCGACACAATTTTAACTCAAACATCTGTAATTACTCTGTGATTATAAAACCAAATATTTATAGCCATTTTTTACTCTTCATTATATTTTTATACATATGTGGCTTGTGTAAAAAGTAAAATAAACAGTACACGCATTGATTATGAACTCTGTTTATATCGGATATTTATGCAATAGGGAATATGCATAAAAATTCTTTTTCACATTTATTTTCAGAATATGAAAATACTGTTAATACTGTAATAATATTTAAAAACGAAATTAAAATCCGATAAATATCAAGGAAGCTATAAGCATTTAAAGATTATTATCTGTCTCTTTCTTGCAAAAATACTAAAAACGAAGTTTTACGTGTATTTTAAATGGTGAAAGTGTAATATGACGTCACATAACATATCAAGAGGGCTGCTACCCTCTTTGTCTAATCGGGAATTTCAATCATTCATATCTCGCTTAATTTTAAAGTTATATAAAAAGTAATTTTACCTTGATATTTGTCAAGTAAACATGCTTCAATTCAAGTGAAAAAAAACCTTCATGCATATTCCCTATTAATGCAGTTAATTTGCTATATTATTTAGACATCAAATTTGTGATATGAAAACAAATTTTGGCTGGGAATTGAACTCAAGACCTCTGTCATTTCACACTAGTGCTATGCCAATTGAGTTACCCAAATACTATGGTAGAACGTGTATAATTTCTCACTATCTGATGTACAATCATAACCCTTAAATCCTGACGGAGATGATCATAAAAAGCGTGGTTTTAATTTCAAACTTAAATATTATACTAATAATACCTATTGGCATGAGATTTTTATAACCACAGAGCCATAAACCAATTAGGTTTATTATTGATTATTGGAAACGTGACCACACATTATTGGTTTATTGTGCCCCATTTTATGATCTTGATAATAAACATTCTGCTCGCCATCTTCGTCAGGATTTAAGAGCCATTATTGTACATTTATTTAGATAGATAGATTGTAACGGCTTTCCTGGACGGGCTTTTCTTCGACCATAAGGGCCATTGTGATGCCTAAGGATGTGAGGATGTGAATGGAGTGGAAGAAATTTTTGTGTGTAGACTAGGAATTGATAGCATGTGCGACTGCGGCCGAGTCTGATAGGAACTATGCCGATAGTCATCTGGAGTTCGTGAAGGAAACTGCAGAATACCTTCACAAGTATAGCCGGCTACTTACGCTTTTGCTGCTTTCCCTCGATGAATAAAGCGTCTCTGAGCGTGGTGTCTATCGTTTGAACTTGTAGTGGACTGGCTACTAAATCTCAATATACTTTCTTATTTAGTTACCTTTACATAATCACTATGTATGCCGCCTGTTACTTAGGTAACGTTATGTTTGTTACCTCAGTAATTATCAATAAACAAATTCAGACATTTTTATATCTTAAAAAATACAGCATACACAGCATCCAGTTGAACAGTAAAAATAACGCTTGATGGCGCTGAAAGCGTTTAAGGACGTTGTTATGCAATCAGTACAACAAATCGGTTTGATTTTATAGTTGGGCGGGCATGAAGTTTCATATGCTTCTAATGAGAGAGAGTGAGAGAGAATGATAACTTTGATATTAATTATCTCACGTTCTAAACGGTTAAAAATTCTGAAACTTCCGGATTTATTAGAAAACGTTATTTTTAGTCTGTGAACAAAAAATGAGCAAACTCTGTCGAAAAGTGGTGGTATGCTGGAACATCCTTAAGTGACCAAAACAACTACACCCTTAATGGATAGTTAACGAGATATTTCCTTTTTATTTATGGATTGTTTTATACGATTTTCAAAACATAAACAAATCAATTTTCTGTGGAATGTTTAAGAAATTTCGAATGCTTAGACGAATGTTTGTTCACAGAACAGATTTCAATACAACGTAATAAAATACATACACACAAAGCGAATATTTTTCCGTATGATGATATATGATTGGTTTGAAACTGAATAATCATTTACAAAATTGGTCACGATTCAGATAATACATTGCAACAAAGTTTGAGATGAGTAAGAGATGCACATCTATCTACACACAGCATCCAATACAGTACAATAACAATTGTAACATGAGAATTTACAAACAACTCACCTCCAGCTATAAACATGACTTCCTACAGACTTTAGAACACAAACAAATACAATTCAAACTCATCTCAAGTACATATATGAACGATTCTTTGTTTATGATTTGTGATATTGTTCTTCTTCTTGCGTCTAAGAATGTTTCAAGATCTACACTATTTACAATACACTATACACTATGGCACGGCACGAGATGTCCATGCAATGGCGAATCTATAACTGGAGGGAGTGGAAATGTTGAGGTCAAATCTAGGCTCTCGTTCGAAAATGATGGAACGATATAATTTTAAGGCATCAAATATGATTTATCAGTTTTAACGAATTTCCCTGAAAGGAAATAGAGCTATTGTTCTCGTACCGACTTCAAAATTTTGCAAAAATTTCTTCAAATGTCCAACGCTCCTACCTGATAGATGACGAATATATATATATATATATATATAAATATATATATATATATATATATATATATATATATATATATATATATATATATATATATATATATATGTGTGTGTGTGTGTGTCTGTAATTGCTCCAGTGGTCACAATTTTAATTTGATTGGAATGAAATTTGGAATTTGAAGTGCTTTTGGTATTCAAAAGGTCAAGTTCGTTAATGGGTAAAATCGGACAAGAGGAAAGGGAGGTTTAAAGGGCTGGGGAAACACAAAATTTGACATATCTCCCTTAATATTAGAAAAATAGAAAAACTTATAAGTAGTATAGTTGTAGGTACTAAGTTTTACTGTAATTTTGATTCTTATCATTTTTTCTGTTACACTAATATTTACAGAAATATTGACGATTTAAGATTGAAAATTAAATTCCTTAATATCTGTGTACACATTAGAGTTTGAGCAAAAATGATAAGGTGATGAATTGTACCAAACATGATTTTCTACAACTACGACTATGATAGGAACTATGCCGATATTCATCTGGAGTTCGTGAAGGAAACTGCTGAAATCCCTCTCAAGCATAGCCGGTTACTTCGTTCTTACGCCGACAGTTTAGTCAATTAACCGCCCGATGTCGGCTACTTGGACTGGTATGAATCCGGTAACCTTCCGAAGTGGTATCCTGCTCAGGTTCAGTTCATCGTGGGATAGCCTCTTGGATGCATGTTGTTCCTCTTGGTTTTTGGACTGTTTATTCCCCAAATGATTTCTGAATAGTGTTGAATCTACCATTTCGTCCATAAATCAATAATACCCATTACAATAGATAGAAAATTTAATAAAATGTCTTTTTTAATTAGTTTCTCTGATTAATTGGCATAACTGGTATTTAAACATTTCCCTCTTAAAATGTCTGCTTAAAAGAAAATATCCTGCTCTTGAAATGTAATATTCACAACAAAAAAATAAATTAGAAAGCTTTTGAGTGGGGATGATATTAATTGAAACATACATAATGTTTTGTACAAGGTGAATCATTCAGGATGTTAAAGCTCGTACTCTGTACGCGCTCTAGGCGAAACAATTTTTTCCCGATCACCAATGAAATGGTGTTTTCGATATTTGAAAGGTCAAGTTAGTTAATCGGGTAAAATCACCTGAACTTTTTGCTGTAACTAACACTTCTACAAAAATATTTGCGATTTTAATATTCTAATAATGATTATTCAAATATTGATTTCATATTCATTGTGATGGAGTTTTTCAAGAAAAATCGTCTTACGTTAAGAAGATCCTTTCTTTTAGTATATATAACGTGAGTTGTATCAACTAAGTTCAATTAACCAGTACAATAAGTTCACTTAAAAACAATTAATTACAAACAATTTGTCTCACAATCAAATAAAATTATTAGTAATGCATTTCATTTTCTTTGATGTACTCTAATAACGATAATCTCATGTATCTATATTTTAATCACTTTAAATCTCATCCCCTCGAACATTTTATCCAGCCACCCTACTAACATTCTACCCTCGTTCAATGTTATACAATTATTACTTTTACATATGGTCAGTCCTCGTTAATACAACAATATTATTACATTTGGTAAATTTTATTTACTCACAAGAAAAAGGATTTTTGTATAAAAGTTGTTTAAAAAGTCGAATATACAGCCGTTCATAGACGGTCAATATTTTTGTCCCTGTTGATTTATCTTTTGAATAGTTATCATCAAATTACCCAATATATTTTGTTTAAGTGTTTGATCATTTAATAAAATAAAATGTCTACAATAATTTCAGTAATCACTTTGACATGGTGTTCTTATACACTCACTATTTATACTTAGATCATAATTACCTGCTATGATGGTTTGATAACTATATATACCTATCACAATAGAACATGTCACAGGTGAAAGTTTGCTCGTCTTCATTAATCTATGGAACCATTAAGCTAAATGAATCTCTATACTATATCCGTCTACAGAGTTCAATTTCAGTAATGATGTTCACATGCACTAACTATTTAAACTTACAATTAGATCATAACTATCTGATTTTTCTGAAGTCAGAATCGAATCAGTCTTTTTTTGTATCAAATTTAGTAGGCACGTTTAGTATTTCGTATTGATTTACGTTCAAATACAAACAAAAATATTGAATGTCTATGGAGCGCAATAGAATCAAATAAGTGTATGAAGAGGTTTGACTGTATTATTTTATATGTGCTGTATTAAAATATATATATAATTTTGCTAAACGAATAATATGTACATAATTAAAAATTTATACTTTTATAATCACATTTTCCATGGAAAATGGTCCATTTACAAACAATATAATTTGATTTTTCTGCACATACATAATTTATAATAAAATTAAGGAACCTTTTAGTATCTTTTTGTTGTCGTGAACAACAAATGGGTATAACATCTAAACAAATATATATACACAAAAAAATGGCTACTTTTATTGTGATTTATTGTTTGTTTCTACTGAAAATTTAATTGAATTTTTAATACCTTTGCTACTCGTGCTCATATGCACAATAGTGTTTGCAATTGTTCACGAAAAATTCGTATATTTTCAGAATATGTGGCATATTTAATTAAGGGACGAATTTACTTTAGAGACCCGAAAAACGGTTTGATTTTTATAATTATCTTTTAATAGGAGCATGTATTCGAGATTTCCCAATTCATAATAATAATAATCAAGAAACAGATGATCGTTTTTAGGGTTCCGTACCAAAATTGTAAAAAAAGAAACTGTAATGGTGTGTTATAGCTGCTCATTGCAGCAACTGCTAATGCTATCGCCTGGAAATTTAGTACAGATGTAGATCTTGATTGTTGCGTCTTTCTAAGGTACCAAAATTATGAAAATAATTTTATAGTTATTGGAAATAGGGTCTAAAATATTTCTTTTAAACGTGTACTCAAAGTGGGTGAAATTGTGAATATCAAACTTTTGAAAAGATGCTTTTCATTTCTGAGCGGTTTGGAGACTTGACATTAGCTATGATATCACAAACCTTTTTTGACATCAAATGTTGTGTCTTTACTTATTTACATATATCTTTAAAATGGTAGTAAAGCTTTACTTGAGAAGCACTAAAATTGTTTGGGTCTAAAGTTTTAGCCTGATATACTTATAGAATTCACTCTAATCGTATTCATGTTACTAAAAATATATTTATTTGGTTACACTGTTTTTTCAATAAATGTTTCCTTGGAAACAGCTAACAAAACTTTTTTAATATACATTCCCGGGAATCGTATAACAGGTAATTTAAGGAGCTTTAACAAAATTACTGTATTTAAAACCCCAAATTAAAATATTATGATATAGTTCAATCTAATTAGTGCAACTCACTAATTAGCAATTAATTGCAAATAATAACTAAATAGAAATTTGATATTACCGAACATCAACTAAAAAAAAAAAACCAATCAAAACAATTGTTATACGATACAGTATATGGTTCGATAGTAACCATCAGACAAAATTAATTTTATATTAAATATAATTTATTCAATTATAGAATACAAACAAATATAATGTAATTATTTTATTGATACGGTATCCTAATTTTATCAATATAAATAGATATTTGAAACATAAAATAGTGTTTAATTAGTAATTTATAATTGCAATTAATTTAAAAGTTTCTATTTATTTTCACAAGTATCAGATGTAACGATAAATCATTCATTCGAAATATATAATTTTATGTTTTCTAAAACGAGTATGCAACTTCATTTGCGATTTGTTTTATGGAAAATCGTTCAATTATATTGGAGGGTTGCTAATGACTTGAAGAATTTAGATAGGTTAGGGAACACAAAATCGTTTTTTAATTGTTTTTGAAAAAAGTTTTTATTTATTTTAAACTAGCTGACCCGACAGACGTTGGTCCCGTCCGTCCAAATTACATTAAATTTGTACAAAAGTTCCATAGAAAAAGTTAAGTTTTCCAATTTTACTTTCCCTTATTCGGACTATTACGAACTATTACGAAACTAGCCAAATCGATCCAGCTGTTCTCAATTGACGCGTTTCCCAACGAACAGCATTTCATTTTTATTATATAGAGCAGTGATTCTCAACCTTTTTTTTGTCGCGGCACACTTTTAACAATTTCAAAAAAAAGGCACACAAAGAAAAAAATAAGTTTAAAAGTTTACTTACCTATAATACACTGTGTAAAATAGTTTTTAATCATAATTTTAAATGTAAAATAAAATAATATGTACTACAAAAACAACAGTACGTTTATTAAGGGATTCATTACAAGTTAATAATAAGAATACTTTAATGAGAAATTTGAGCGTGATGTTTTTTGATAATATCATTTATATTTGGTCGTAAAAATGACAATGCTACTCTCATATCGTCTTCTACATTTAACAGTCTCAATCTGTTTTTCGTTTTTATGTTGGTTAATTCTTTACTCAGGGCCGTCTTAAGCCATGTCGGAGCCCTTGGGCACACAAAAATTTGGGGCCCCTTTAGAAACAAAGTGAATAATAAAAAACACAATTATATATACTTTTTATTTAATGATTTTATTAATTAACTTAAAACAGATCAAGTAGACGTGATTAACTGTTTAAAAAAAATGAAACTTGTATTAATAAATACGATACTACTCGGAGAAAATGTTGGCTCAAAATTGATTAATTTTTATTATGCTATCTACTAAACTTGAAACAGGAACTGAAGTCTACAAAGAATTATTATGCTACATTACAATTATTATAATGTTTGTCAGAAGTTTTTATTAAAGCTTATCAATAAGTATCAAGCGTATAATAATTTTTGGAATGTAGCATAATAATTTTTCAAAAGTTTCAGCAATTACTTAATATAATGTAACATAATAATTTTTGGTATGCTTCAGTTCCTATTTCAAGTGTAGTAGACAGCATAATAAAAATTGTAAGATTTGAGTCAACATTTTTCTCCGTGTAGTTTCAATTTACAACTATGGTTTACTTTATTATTAGTGTGGATCGGTTACGATAATGGTTTCTTCCACGATTTCTGGTGTGCAAAATCTTCTATTATATCTTCAAAATCTATTTGTTGAAGGATATCTATAAGAAGGAAGGATTTTCGATACACATGATTGACAAATTAGTGAGTCATTCTTGTAACATAATCGTTTGTAATTCATTTTTTATTCTTTTTAGCTGCGAAAATGAACGCTTTCCACTACAATTGGTGACCATTAAGCTAAGAAATATCCTTGTAGCCACTTCTACATTCGGAAAAGTTTCTTATCGACTTTTATTAGGCTATGTAAAGCTGAGATACTCAAGTCTGCTGATTCATTTGAACTGTTTTTAAAGTACTGTCTTAAATGAAAACATTTAGATTTGAGCTCACTACCATTAATGTCTTCGTGATATAATTCTCCAAATTCTTTGCATTTATTTGTCAACGAATCAGGATCGATTGTTTTCAACTGAGAAAGGAAACTAAAACGTTCGTTAACTTCCCAGTATGATTTCGAACGATTTTTTAGGTGAGCATTTAGTGTATCGATGATAGGAATAAACGAAATTTTTCTTTGCCATTCAACTGTACAGTCTCTGATGAACCTTCCAAAAAAGTGATGCGTGTGCTATGAAATCTTTTTCTTTGAGAAATATCTTGTAGTCAATATCTGGATTTATAATTTAGAAATTTTAACGACGGTTCTTTGTAAAAATAGACTAAAAAATTAGCTTCTCTCGTTTTTTGATGTAAATGAATATGCCATCATTCAAAGGGCCCCCGGCCTGCTGGGAGCCCTGGGCACGTGCTCCGTGTGCCCTTATGGTAAAGACGGAACTGACAACTGCTATATACATTTCTAAAATTTGACCGCAGCACAATGGTTGAGAATCACTGATATAGAATCTATCACTCTTGTCAGTCACGTGAGACACGTGAACGCAGCTACTTGGTCCAGCTGCGTATATAATAAAAATATAATTTGATTGAATTTATATGCTCATATTAAAAATAAAATAGTATACAATTATCCAGTGTGTTAGGTCGTTGTTGAATGAGTGAATATTAGTGAGATAAATGTATAGTTTTAATTGTTTTAATTAAAACTGGGATCGCATCTACTAAAATTAAAAATGATATTTGATGTTATTACCAACGGACAATAACAAACATCGCACAACAACATCAGGTAAATTGAATAGTTTGAAATGAACAGCATCCACGTCAACATCATCAGCAGCAGCATACTGTACTTGTAATTCATATATTTATCAATTACTATTTACATAAATATTACGTACATATAGCTCACCTCATTCATGTAATCACTAACTCATCATCATGTTGGCTTCCTACCTAGGTGCCTGCAATAGTTTTAGTTGTAAACTATGAGTCAGTCTACTAATCATTTCATTATAAATAATATCATCATTTCATTACTAATCAAACATATCTGTTGTATACCTCTACTTCAGTACATATTTTATTTTTAATCATTTTATAATACGAATCATTTTATTGTATTCCATATTCATTATTGGGAGTAGATAGAGGTTTAGTTATTGTTGATCCATTAAATAAACAGTCTTGTGTAGTTGATTATTAGTTATTTACACATTATTATTCGTGTATATACAGGCGTAACCAGTCCAAGTAGCCGAGCGGTCTAAGGTGTTATGTCTGCGCAGTATGCCTACTTGGAAACTGGAAGGTTATGGGTTCGAATCCCGACATCGGCAGTTTGTCAATTATAAAAAAAAGAGGCGATTAATTGACTAAACTGTCGGCGTATGAACAAGAACGAAGTAACCGGCTATGCTTGAGAAGGTTTTCTGCAGTTTCCTTCACGAAATCCAGATGAATATTGGTATAGTTCCTATCATAGTCGGCTGCAGCCGCATATCTTACCAATTCCTAGTTTACTCACAAATTCCTTCCACTCCACACACATCATCACATCCTTAGGCATCATAATGGACCTTATGGTCGAAGTGTATCCCGTCCAGGGCAGCCTCTACAATCTATCTATCTATATACGGGCGGAACCAGGGATGCTGCGAGGGTGATACAGATGGTGCGGTGCACCAGGGGTAGGATTTCCATCTCTAAAATCTGGCAACCAGGACAAGAAGCGTGAAAACGTCGGATTTTGGAGCGTAAAACCCGGACATGTCAACAGTGTTTTTTTATAAGTTACTCAGTAAAATAAAAATAGTTTTAATTTATTTTCATACAATTTTAAACGAAATTTAGTCTACTTAAAAGACAAAACAGAATCTTCTTAAAGTTTTAAAAAGCTATTAGCAGTCTTAATTTTGCTAACCCGACTTCAAAAAGGAGGATGGTTCTCAATTCGTCTGTATTTTTTTTTATGTGTGTCACCTCAGAACTCGGTCATTTATGAACCGATTTTTGTTTTAAAGGGTTTGGTTTCCCATTGGTCCCATTGGCACCAAATCGCATTCTGATGAGGGGACCCCCGGGAAATCAAGGAAAATTCTCATTTTATATGTGATAACCGATTTCTGCGAATTTTTTTTTTTTTTAAAGAGTATACTCATTCATAATGGGAAAATAAGAAAATTATTTTAAAAACCAACTTCAAAAAAATTTTTTACATATAAAAACCGACCCCAAAAAAAAAAACAAAATGCATGTAAAAAAAACTGAAAATCTGTTATGAAAAAATGCTCTAAAAATTAAAAAAAAAAAAACCACGTTCTTTTTTCAAAATTATTGATAAATTTCGAACAAAAACGTTCGAAACATATCGACTCCAAGTATGAGTGTATGAGTTAATTTTTTCATATCAATATATATTTAATTAAAAATTCAATGACATGTTTTTCTATATAGTATAAGCTAGTTCTTTCATACCATGCCTGACGTAACCGTAAGGATGTTCCAGCATACCACCACTTTTCGACAGATTTTGCTGTGATATTCAATAAATTGTATCCACTATAAAACAAAAATAGATTAACATAATAATTACAATTAAAAGAAAATAAAAATACATAAAAAATCATAAACAACAAAACCATTTTGTAAACAAACACACACACACAAATAAACATGTTATGATAATAAATGAAGAAAAATTTTATATGAGCTTTAACAAATCTATTTTTATGAGGCAAATAAGATATACGAATGAAAAAAAGGAAATGGAAAATATCATGTTGACAGGTAATATAAACAACAAAAAATTATATTGTGTAGGCTAGATCGGGGGGAGGGGGGGGGGTAGAGCAGTTATAATAGTGTAATGATGGGGTGGGTGGTAGTTGTAGCGGAAGAGAATGCAGATTGTAACAACAAATCATCATGAAATATATCATATGTGGTAATTCATCGTAGGAGTGTCATCGTTAAGTGTGGCATATTTCAATTAAACAAAGCAATATGACAAAATAGACAAAGATGCTAAATATATTGTTTTCTTTTCGTTAGCGTTCATGACCACACAACAAGAAATACGTATGTATACTTCATTCCTACGGGAATCGTCAATGATGCGTTGTAAATTTTCCTCCAATTTGATTCACTGGTCTTTCCAAATACCACCGCAGTTTTACTGTTTCTAAAAAAGCAAGTACAATCTCTGATCAAATTTTTCGGATTACAATTTTACAATACTAACAACAAATTTTATTACTTTATTGCTTAAAAGTAATAAATTGAATCACACAATTATTTTCACAAGAATAACTGATATACAACAGAGGTGGGCAAGAGTTGACTCGGCCAAGCTCTGAGTGAGAGGTAGGGAAGAGAGATAGAGTTAATACAGGGTTACCTACCAATTATTAATATTTTCTTTTTTTAATTAAAACATTTTATGAAAAAATATAATAATACCAAATCTTTTTTATGGTCACTATTATACAAAGTAAATAATACATACAATCATTCAATACATTCTCTGGAATTTTGGGCTGGTAATTTGGGTCATAAAATGTACCTTTTTAGTATATATCATATTTGTGTATGAATAAAATAAAAATATATAAAAAATATATATATAAATCTTTTGAACCTTTAAGTTTACCGCTGGACCATTGTAATAAAAGAGGGAAATTTTTGCAAAAGATAATTTAAATAGAATTATAGTTTTGGAAATTCCAAATAATTTGTCTAAATATTTTACTATTCATATCCGAGAACTAATAAAGAATTATTTACCTGATTTAATTATTTTTTCTTCGTATGGAGTATGCTCAGTATAGTGTCATGGGAATTTGATGAATTAAGTTAAATTTTACATAAAGTGGGAATTTGAGTTCATCGAGTTAGTCTACTTTGAATTGAAAAAGTGAAAAGTACTATTTGTAGTAGTGGAAATTATTTTTCGCATAATTTGTTTTTCAAAAAATATAAAAGTAATAAATTATTGGGCAATAATCGGTAGGGACAACCTGTATTGAAACATCGTTCCGTCTTGCTTCAAAACATACCTTCTTTACTTACTCTCACCCAGCTTATGGAGAGCCCGTAAGGCTCAGACGAGCTGTCTGCGCCCACCTCTGATATACAACGCACTTAAAGTTTGGGTACAATCAGTGATCAAATGTCGAAGTATGATTTTAATACTACTGGAATCTGGAACGGTTCCGGGAATCAATGAGCGCTATGAACAACAAATTTTATTACTTTATTGCTTAAAAGCAACAAATTGAATCAGTACTTAAATCTATAGCAAAATTTTGAAAATAGAACATCATTTCTACTGTAGATAATACTCGACGTTGGGCTTTTATAGAAATGGCTTATATACCACGAACTTAAAGTTTGAAAAAGGGGAAGGAGGTTCTCTTGTAAATGTCAGATATATATATAGCCATTTTTCTCTTATTTGAAACGTGGATTGTGAAAAATTGCATCATTAAAATTCTTCGTTAAAAGGGAGATACGTTTTTTGAAATCATGTTCATTTAGACAGTGACCTTCTTTGAAAGTCAAATGTGAAAAATTTCATCAAGGTCGGAATAAAACAATAGATTTGCATAAAACTCAAACTCACAGGCATTCTTTTATGTTCATATTATATGGATTTCTAGGAAAATGACGATATACAAGAACTTTCAAAAGTCTAGACCTTATTTATTTAGATCTAAAAAAAAGATGAAAAAATACGTATGCAATATTTTTTAAAAGCTATTTCAAGGTTCTACAGGTTTGGGTAAAGGTAAAGTCTAAGTTCTAAAGGTTTAGGTTAAGGTCTAGGTTCTGAAGGCTAGGTTATAAGCCTTTTCGTAGAGTGGATTGCTATTAACATTGAACATTTATAAAGTATTTCGATTTCTGAAATCGATTGAAGAATCAATTAATGCGCCAAAATCTCATGCACTTTTTTAACACTATTCTATTTGTTGAGGTGTGCGAATTTTTAGACACTCTGTAAATGTAATTTCTAATTAGATACACAGATTTATACGAAAATCGAATAATTTAAATAGCTTCAATATTCAGTATTTCATAGAAGATTGTTGCATCATTAATCCGAGTATTAATTGTGATCTCTGAACGTTTGTCACATTCATAAGATGTTCGCTTAAAGAATTGATTAGCTTCTAATAGTTTGTCAAATGCATTGCATAGAATTGAAAGAAGGGACTGCCAACTAATTGTGTGCCGAATCAGTGTCTTCTCATGCCTGAGAATCAATGCCACAAAAAAAATCCCATATTGTGTAACCATTTTTATACCCGGTATATTATATGTACACTCCCGTTCATAAAAGTTTAACCAGTAAGTCACATTCTAAGCGTATAGATTACAGGAACACTTAGAATGTTTCAACCGGTTCAATTTTTATGAACGGAAGTGAACTATGGTATATTAAATTTAGTCCCCAGTTTGTAACGGTTGAAAATATTGATCGCAACTAAATAATTTTGGTATAGGTGTCTATCAAATGATCTAATTAGTCCATTTCCGCAAATCCGTCCGTCCATATAAACACGATAACTCAAAATAGCGAGCTGAAATTTTGTATGTATGTTCTAGAGCTAAAGTAAGGTCCAGTTCAAGAATGGGTAAAATCGAATCTTACTTGGGCAAAATGGGAAAAGCTCTCCACCTTTGGTAACCGTAAAAAGATAGGATAAATATTTCTAGACAAATAATGTTCCTTTTGTAAACATAAACAACTTTTCTTTAAACCTTTTTTGTCATAAACTCAGTATATACCATGAATTTAAGCAATTAACTGAGTTAATTGTTTTACTTGTTATTATTTTGACTTGTTTTTATCAAATTAATTTATGTATAGTGTTTTATGACGATAAAATGATTTTGGATAATGTTCTATTGATTCGCATTATTTGGTTTGTACGAAAATGTACATAATAAATAATCATATACTTGTTTATATACCAAAATATACCGTGTGTTTCAGAATTATTCTTTACAGAATTCCAACTATCTTGGATTGTTTTAGGAAAAACAAACCGCGGTCATATTCAAGTAGTTTTTGCAACAGCGAAAATTGGCAACCTCTCTTTGAAGATCGATTATTTGATTTCATTCATTTATCTTTTTTCATGACTTATCCAATTAATATTAGATCCGTTCCCAATTAATCCCGATTGTAGTTCTACTTTATATTAAAGAGCTAAATGTTTTTGTTAAAACATCAATTTTACTCTATAAAACTTACACAAAGTTTGGAAACACAAAATTTGACATATCTCCTTTAATATTCGAAAAATCGAACAATTTATAAGTGGTAAAGTTGTAGGCACTAAGTTTTACTGTAATTTTTTTTCTCATCATTTTTTCTGTTACACTAATATTTACAGAAATATTGACGGTTTAAGTTTGAAAATTAAATTCCTTAATATCTCTGTACCCATCAGAGTTTGAGCAAAAATGATAAGGTGATGAATTATAGCAAACATGATTTTCTACAACGTTATTTCTTACGCATTTTTCGATTATTCTAATATTAAGAGAGATATTTTGTATTTTGTGTTTTCTTCTTTTTTTATACCCCCCCTCCGACGCTTTCCCCTTGACGTATGTCATTTATTTATAAAATTGGCCATGCAAATATTAAAATCATATACGACATCTCATTTTGATCAGACTAAAATTGTGACCGCTATAAAGTGTCATTTATGTATTCGAAGGAAATTTGCTAAGTTGAAGCAACTCCTACGAATTTTTTACAATGATATTAGAGATATAATCTTTGGTTATGTAAATTTTTGTACATGCTGTACATGACAAAAATGATCTAAATGACTTAATCGAATTTACAAAATTATAATGGTACGTACACATATAGACTCGTGTAGTTGTGTCCTCTCCTATTCATTATAATAGTTTAATTAATTTTGTATACTTACTGTATTGTATACTTAGAGTATAGATTTGTATGTTTTATCATTATCAATACTCATGTTCCGTTACATTCTCTATAGTCTCTTTATTCATATGCAAAATATTTATCCATTCATCTATCTCTCTCCCTCCCTCACATCGTTCAACCACTCTGCATCGCTTTATTCAAATAATCATATGCCATTTGGGAAAGTCGTTTTCAAATATCAATCAATTCAAACTAACTCTAATCATAAATATATATATATATATATATATATATATATATATATATATATATATATATTGTTTGCTTTTTAAACCTATCTATACAAACGATAACTAGCTTTTCAAAATAAAACAACAAACTGAGTTAATTGCTTGAATACCCGGTATATACCTGGTATTTATTGTTTCAAACAAAAGTAACATTTTTTATCTTTGTTTTTTCGAGATTTTATTTTTGAGATTTCGGGCGAATTTATTGGATTTTCAATCGGTTTCAGAAATCGAAACACGTTACTTTTTATATTTTCAATGTTAATATCAATCCACTGAATCCAAGTGAAGGACTATCAATCCAAGTGAAGGTCTAGCCTAGCCTTTAGAACCTAAATCAATAGATCATAGACTACCAGAACAATCTACAAAAACCAATGACAATCTTCTCGCACACCGAGAATAAAAACCAATTTAAGTAGCCGTGTTATCAAAAGCGCTCTTCTTAGAACTGGAAGGTTGCGAGTTCAATTCCCAACTGTGCCAGTTTGCCAATTAAATTTTTTTTTAAATTAGGCGGTTAATTGACTACACTATCAGAACGAAAGTAACCGGCTATACTTGTGAAGGTTATCTACAGTTACCTTCCACGACCTCCAGAATATCGGCATATCAAAGTCTGCTGCAATCCTACCAAAATCCCTTCTGCATACAAATTACACAAAAAAAGACCTAGGAAGGCCTTTTTTATTATGATGCCTAAGGATGTGAGGATGTGAGTGGAGTAGAAGGAATTTTTGTGTATAGACAAGGCATTGGTAGGATGTGCGGTTGCAGCCGACTATGATAGGAACTATGCCGATATTCATCTGGAGTTCGTGAAGGAAACTGCAGAAAATCTTCTAAAGCATAGCCGGTTACTTCGTTCTTGTCCATACGCTGACAGTTTAGTCAAACGATATAACGCCTTAGACCGCTCGGCCACTTGGGCTGGTCACTAACCCAGTGCGCTAACCATTCCACCACAGATGATTTAGTGTGGTGAGTCGATTTTTTCTTATCATTGACAATATTACTTTGAACTCAGGTATTAACTCATGACTACCATATTATTTGTGTATACTCAATTCATGTCTTGTCATCAAGATTCTAAAGAACTAAACCATCTAAAGAACTGGATGACATTAGATATGTTATCCCCCAGATGTTTGATGTCAGATAGATGAGCTCACTTGTCTAATCAATATCAGAGCAGTAACATAACATAACAGTTCATTTAGATTACAAATAGAATATTTTATTAAAATGATTCGTAACGTTCATAAAACTAAAATATCACTAATGAATACTATTCAATTGTAAATTTTAAGTGCAAACTCGCGTTCTATGTTCCCAATTGACAACTCAATGTAAGGTTATGTTTATTTTATTTTATGTTCCATAAAAGTGATTGTAATAAAGGAACGTTCGATTATTATTATAGCGATAGATTTTTATCAATTGTTTTTCCTATAGTTCAGAATATCATAACTTTTACTAATTAAATAACATGTCTTAATTAACTCAGTAAGCCTTGTGTGTTTCAAAAAATCCAATTGAGTGTACGCAATAAAAAAGGTTCCAACTAAAGTTGTTGTTATAAACTCTTACGGTTTAAACAATTTTTGTGATGCGAACGAAGCATTAACCGAATTTGCCCTATTTAAGAATTTAAAGTCACTTTTAGATTTCAATCAAACGCAAAAGATTTTAAATCCGTTATCTCGAAGAAAATATAATTTCTTCAAAATATTTGCTTCAATACAGAAACCCTTGTTTTCTTTCAAGATTACGCAGTCGAACCAAAAGCATATGTTTAGTTGAGCGAAGAACTAAAATTCGGTGTTTAAAATTCTTTAAAGTAGAGTTCGTTAGTCTTGGCCAAATATTCTTGTGATTCTTTTAGTCAAGAAAATAAAATCCTTGTAAAAAAAAAGTATTTTTCTTATTAAAAAATAAAAAGAAAGAGAAAGTTTATGCAGTTTCTTTAACTGAAGTATAAATATTTAACTGAAGTATATCATTACTTCTTTAAAAAGTTTCATTTGTTTGGATTAAACATGTTTATTTTGGTACGAAATTTTAGCATCTTGGTCCAAAAAAATCATCATTTCAGCTGTAAGATTTTCGAGATTCTTGAGTCAAGAGTCAGTTTATCTTTAGTTAAGATAATTTTCTCAAGTCAAAACTATAGATGTCAAGATAGATCTTATTTTCATATACCAAATATATATTATCTTCCCTATAAATGAGAGTCAGAAATTCTTGGTGTAAAAGAATTTTTCTTACAGTAAGGAATTACTTCTATCAGTGTACGAATACATTTCTTTAATATTCAGAGAGAGATATTCTGTGTTTTCTTCTTTCTCTAAGTTTCCCTTTCCTCTTGACCAATTCTACTCATTCACGACCTTGGGTTTTGAAATACTCGAAACAATTGCATTTTCATCAGACTAAAATTGTGACCCCTACTGAGTATATGTAAGTCTACTGATACTAGCGTCCACTTTGAACATTAATAATTCTTGTTCCAAAAGAGTTAGGTTGACACGTAACTCGTTTTGTTGACACAATCGAAATTTCATTCGTCAAAGTGCAAATTTTCCCCGGAATTAGGTTGTGTATTGTTGACAATTAATTGAATGGTTTCATCAAACATCAATCGACACACTAAAAAAATCAAATTAAACGATGAATAGAGACGATGACTTGAATTGAAGGACATTACAGCCAACATAGAGGAGAGGATGTAACCTATTAGTGACAAATAACAGGTATTTGCAAATCATATTAACAGCGTATAATGGGGCCTACAGACGTTCAACATGTGCAGGAACATTATGAATGTTCGATACTAGGTTGCAAGTGTGTATAGTTGTTGCAAAACAAAAAATATGTCCTTGAACTGGTTGCACTAAAAATCAAAATTATTTGATACTTTGTGGGAGGAGTTTAATGTTCCTGTACAAATTGGTCGTCTGTAGCGAAATTTGCAACATATTATCTAAAATTTTATGTTTTCCTAATATTTTTTTATGTTTTATTACCCAGATTGGTTACTTTATATCAGAGGTAATTCAATACATATTGAAACATCGTTCCGTCTTACTTCAAAACAAACCATTTTTATTTACTCTCACCCAGCTTATGGCGAGTCGTTCGACTCCGGCAACCCGTCTGCGCCCACCTCTGCTTTATATATACTTTATTATTTTTATACTTTATTTTTTGTATTGAAATATAATTTATTTTTATAAAATTTTTTTACAAAATACATACAATTAAATAAACTAGTTACTAGAAATACATACAAATAAACGAGTAGATACCAAATTAAATGAGATAGATAGAGACAAGATGACAAGTGATTGAATTTTTAAGATTACCGTCATAAAGTAATAAAATAATAATTTTATGTTCCCCATTTTTTGGTTGCACGTCTGTAGAGAAAATATTTTGTAGGTAGAGTTCAATGATGCTGCACAATGTTTCGCGTCTGTAGTCTACTTTATGATGGCTCAATAGAGATACGAACGAACTCTTCACAGGAGAACAGAACAGAAGAGCATCATCATGATGATGAAACTCTTTGACTGTTGTAATTACAACACTGAACGATGAGTCTAAACAATATAAAACTTTGTTATACCGTATTTGATTAAAATTCAATGCTTTTATTTTGTGCTTGCTAAATCCATCCCCCATACGTACGTACGTCACCCAACAGGTGACTATTGTTGGTGAAGGTTACCACCAAGGGAGCGAACGAACACACTACTGACACTGAATGTGAATGTGCGAGGTTTCATATTGTCTCTCGCATTATACAATTAACAATACTCACTCTCTGGATGGGATATCACTGTTTGTGTTGAATGCCACTTTGACCAATGTCCAAAACTGTACTTGCAATCATCAACATTTTTTTTTAATAAGAACGTTTTTTGCAACCGTTGTGGTAAAAAAGTATTATAAAAAGTATTAAGTCTTATCTGAATGGGAGAGTCGTCATATACTTGGCTTGCATTAGCGTTGATGCTGTCAGTATTTGGTAAGACATTGTCAAATATTCTAGTCTTACATTAGTGTTAGGCTGCTTAGTATTTGGTTAGACATTGTCCAGTATTTTTGTCTAATCTGAATGAGACAGTCTTCAAACACGTGGCTTACATTAGTGTCACTGTGGTCAGACATTGTCCAGTGTTCTTGTCTAATTTGAATGGGAGAGTCGTCATATACTTGGCTTGCATTAGTGTCAGTGCTGTCAATATTTGGTTAGACATTGTCCAATATTCTTGTCTTACATTAGTTTTAGGCTGCTCAGTATTTGGTCAGACATTGTGCAGTATTCTTGTCTAATCTGAATGGGAGAGTCGTCAAACACGTGGCTTACATTAGTGTCAGTGCTGTCAGTATTTAGTCAGGTATTGTTCAGTATTCTTGTCGACAATATTCCTATTCTTTGAATATTCCATGATGTGGTTTTTTTTCCGGACGTGAATGATGATATCCTTATTGGCCATACGTTAAGATGTTTGTTGCTTTTTTACTTCCATTTTATACGGTTTTGAGACGATATCTCGTAAACCGCTCATCAGACCTTCAGTTGGTTTGATGATTTAGCGAATAATTTTCGAGATATGACCTGTTTATACTATTTTATGTCGCTGATTTTAGATGATATCTCGTAAATCGATTTTTCCTCCTTAAAAAATTGGACAAAAATTGTAATCATTCAATTAGACGAAAATTAGAAGTATGGGATATTAATAGACTAAGAGCCACGATCTAAATTTTTCACTAGCATATTTTTGGTTATAAATAGGTTAAGGAATTTTTTCAGATCATAATCAAGGAAGTTCAAGTCGTAAACCAAATTAGTTACTGATCTCTGTACTATCTGTGTCTACAGAGTTCAATTTCAGTATGAACTATGACTAAATGGTGTTCTCAAGCACTCACTTTTTAAACAATTAGATCATATCTACCTGCTATGATGGTTTGATAACTATATATACCTATCAAAATGGATCGAGTCACTGACGATAATTCATTATAACAAATTTTATAACGATTTAGCAGAATTCGAATATTTTCTACAGTCCCCAGATTATTTAGCAAGTACTTTTCAATAAAATTTATAACCTGTAGTACAATATGAGTACCTGTAGTTAACAATATTTAATTTGACATTGACAAATGTGTTAAACGTAGTAATTTGGTAAATATGCTTTGTATTTTCACATATTATGATTGTAGAGCCCTGATGAAGTCAGCAACGACTGACGAAACGTTGGCAACAGAATAAAAAAGTTTTACATAAATGAATAGTTGTCCAATTTTCCCTTAAAAACAACAGAAACAACAATAAAATTAATAATGTCACGAAACCATGATGCTAAAAACTTTTCGAACCATGTTTTTTCGTTTATACGGTGCAACAATATCACCTATATGTTTATGCAAACGAAACTCGATCGTAAATACAGGAGCATCAACAACCGTACATTGTTCAAAGTATATATTTATGTAATAATGAAATTTTCCCATTTTACCTGACAAGCTATCATGTCGTAAAAATAGTTTTTATACACACTTGTGTTTAGATTGTGAAAAATAGGTAATAAATACTAATATTTTACCATATTACGACCAGCCGAACAAAAAAGTTCATACAGTTTGAGTGATAAGTTAACAACCTATCATAATGTGTGGTGATTATGTGCATTGGAACAGTAGTAGGGATTAGAGTGGGGGGTGTGCGATGCAATGTATATAAAAGTATAGTAATTCATTAAAGTTTTAAATTTATTGTTTTGAAACGTGTTAGCTTTTATATTTATTACACCTCTAGTTTTCAATTTTTCATATTTTCAATTAGTCAAATATATTCTATGAATTTTCCCGTTTCAAAAGAAAATTCATATATTTTGTATTGGCAGATATCATCTTGCTGTGAGCCCAGCATTATGTATGATACCGTTGGAGTTCGTTTTAGATAAAGGATTAAAATATGGGTTAATGAATTGATTTTCATAACCATAGGCTACAAAAGTCGGAACATATGCAACATGCGTCCAATCGAACTTGATATGTTTGGATTGACTTCGCATCGATTGAGAGTCGGATGCGATTCCCGGTATCGGGATCAAAATATGTTGAATGTAGGTAACCTATAAGAGAAAAATATTTTATTTCGTATTTAATGAATTTCCCTAATGAATTGATTCTGATAACCATAGGCTACAATAATCAGAATGTATTCAACATAACTGGGTATTGGGTGTTTCAGATTGGGATAACTGCTTCTAATATACTAGGTGTTTCAGTATCGAGTGTGCAAGTAATTGTTAAATTTGACTAAGTTGAAACGTAATTCTATTAGAGATTGACATTTTTATGTTTTTCCAAAGGCATAGACCTGACGAACTGCTAAAGCGCTTTTTTATACGAAGTGGAGAAGTCTACTCAAATTCCTCACTTGTAATAACCTGGCGTTACTTAATACTTTTGATAGATTTGGAAAAATTTGTAGGAGTAAAGCCGTATTTCTGATGGAATCAAGGTTCCTCAAGGATAAAACTCGTCATTAAAAACTTTATACTTGATTTGTGCAGAATCCATTTGGTTTACGAAAAAATGTTTAGGACAAAAATTGTTGGTATTTTTAAAACGAACAACTTTGATTGGAAACTTTTTTTCGAAAACTAAATGGATTTGACACAAATTGACAACACACATTTGAAAAAGGAGCGGCCACTTGATACGAATAATAGGGATAAAGTTTCAGCAGATGTCTTAAGAAATATAATATTTTGTTCTCAAATTGAATATGACAAACGTCTAAAACTAAACGAATAAGCCGAAACAGCCATAAATAATGAACTACCACAAAACTGTGACTACATGGTGTTCGCATGAATTCACTTGTTAAACTTACAATTAGAAAGCATTACCTATACTCTGGTGATTGTTTTTTATCTACATGGTCCATTAAAAATGATAAAAATCAATAAAGAAAAATCCATTTAAACAAAAAAAAAAACAACATGTTTTAATATAAAAAAACAGAGATAAAGGCAGATTTTGAAGGTAAGTCTGTTCGAATGCCAATCTCATAGAATAATTCACTTCATGTTCGAAATGGTGCGAGTCAAGTGTACTCCCCGTTTCGGGGGTAGTCATCATAGCTAGCACACGGTAATAATATACTGGGCTACACTTATTGCATACATATAGTGAAAAGCATCAGCCTGATATATGTAATAAAATAATATTTTACAACTTTTAAGGATAATTTATAGTTAAAGCTTTGTTAATAGTCTGTACACGTTAGCTTTTACCTTGCTATGATCTCATATAATGGACTTAACCTTTTTTGTTTCTCTTTTATCCGAATACCAAAATAATGTGTATCTCTTTGTCTGTATGGCGATTTCTTTTTAATATTCGGCTATTTCAAGTTTTCTTATTTCTAGCCAAGGTAACCATTACAGTGGTCAATAGAAGCATTTTAAAACAAATACGTTTAGATTTTAAATTTTACATCTATGCCAGTCTTGATAAACACGCCTCGATATTCCAGACTGAAGTGTATGCCATAAATAGATGTGCAATGGAAAACCTTCAGTAAAACTACAAAGGTACAATAATATATATTTTCCGATAGTCAGGCAACGCTTAAAGCGTTGAGTTCACCTGAATTAAATTTCAAAATTGATCTGGAGTGTATCGACTCACTGAAAAATCTGGGCAAACATAACAATGTTCCTATTGGTTGGGTGCTTGGACATTCAGGAATCGATGGAGACGGTAATGCTCCACTAAACGGATCAGAACCATTTCTTGGAGTGCCGAAAAGCACAATAAAATATGAAATAAGAATGGGCGAGTACAAACGTTCTTGAGTAGATACTTATGGCCAAGATCATGCAAAGATTTTTTATAAAAAGCTTCTCATGGGGAAAAGGCCTCTGATTGTTTACAACTACGAAAAAACCAATTGAGGATATTTACTAGCCACTGCAAACTCAATAAACATCTGCACAAAATCAATCTCACAGGGAATAATCTCTGCAGATTTTGTCATGAAGAGGAGGAAACCGGAATTCAGATTCTGTGTGAATGCGAAAGCTTCTCTATCAAAAGACACTATCATTTGGGAGAGATATCCTAACGTTTATAAAGACTAAAAGACTCCTGGAACACCTTTGCAGGAAAGGAGTTACAATAGATCAAATTAGCCGCGGTACAAAATCTCTTTATAAGACTTACTCCTGATTCTTTCAATTATTAAGAAAAAAAAGGGCGGTGATTGACTAAACTGTCGGCGTATGGACAAGAATGAAGTAACCGGCTATACTTGAGAAAGTTTTCTGCAGTTTCCTTTACGAACTCCAGATGAATATCGGCTTAGTTCCTATCATAGTCGGCTGCATCCGCATTTCCTACCAATTCATAGTCTATACACAAAAATTCTTTCCACTCCACTCACATCCTTAGGCAACACAATGGACCTTATGGTCGACGTTTAGCCCGTTCAGGGCACCCTCTACAATCTATATATCTATCTACTCCTGATTCCAATCTAATCTAAGATTAGAGGAAACTTCATGGGATATTTCCATCAATGTCAAACCTGGGACTAAACTTATAATACTTTTATATAAATTATACTCACCTTAGAACAGAGCAACCTCATTTTTTAAATTACATGTTCAAGTAAGATGAAAAATTTGATATTGATCGTGTATGGACGGCTTTACAAACAAATCTCCAATGATAATAATATTTTCGATAAAAAAATAACAAAACAATTGTGGAAGAATGAAAAAAATGAATTAGAAATGACCACCTGTTACCTTGATGTAGAATACACACGGAAGAACGGCAAAGTATGTGTGTACGAGGAAGAGATGAATTGAAGAAAGATAGATTGATACCTTGACATTTTGTGTTAATATTTAATATTGTTTCATTTACTTCAGAATATAATTGTATTTAAGAAAGGTCATTAATTGTTATACATCCACAATACACAGTTTGAATCTCATATCAATATGCTTTATACTCTATACCCAAAACCCAACCGAACCAACATGTATCTATTCATTCACTACTGGGTGATTCATCATAACTGCATACATTATTTATTTCTTGAAAATAATTCATTTTAATATTAATTAATAAAAAAATTCAATGATATGTTGGTCTATATAGAATATGCTTGTTCTTTCATACTTGTGTCTTCGCAATCGTATTGGAAATTGACATTGGTATGGTATTGTGACGTTTAAGGGTCGATACACATATAGTGCGATATAGTGCCGATCAAGGCTCGATCTCGGTGTATTATCAACCGGTGTATTATAAGTATTATCAACTTCAAGTTCACATTATAATGCCGATTAGGGTTCGATCTAGGTATGATAATAATCAGCGATAACATACGCTTCAGAAGGGGCGGTTAATTGACTAAACTGTCGGCGTATGGACAAGAGCGGAGTAACCAGCTATGCTTGAGAAGGTTGCGACTACATTCTAAAAGGATATTAAAAATTTCTAAAAAATTTGTATTTTATAATTTGTTAAAAAAAGTTGTTAACGTATGTTGTGACGAATGAATGATCCTGTATATGAATGATTGTAGGAGCGGTTAGTTTATTCAGGTCTAATGAATACCAAAACCAACATTGTTTTAGGGATAATTGAAGTGTCCAAACATAGATATGTTTGTCTATTCTCGAACAACATCTTGAATATACATAGAATTCTATATTAACATCATTATTGTGTACTAGAATTTTCATCTTTTGTTTTCAACAGTGTATTCTGATATCAATACACCACGTATCACATTTTTTCACATACCACATGTGGTTTTGTATCCATGACCCCAAACATTGTTTATCGATTTTAATTCAATTCAAAAATCATTAATTTAGTTTGTCAAGTAACTAAAACACATGTATATCAGATAGTGAGAAATTATACGCAATCTACTATAGCATCTGGGTAGCTCAGTTTTTATTGCATTGCTCTGAAAAGCCAAAGATCTTGGGTTCAATTGCCAGTCAAGATGTGTAAGATTTCTCATATCAAAACAATCTTGCAAATATTATATTATCGAATGATAATTAGTGAGAACTCTAGGTTTTTGAAATAAAATTTCAAATTCGCCCCCTTTACCTAGATCAGTTTTTTCTATTATAAATACGTATTTCGATATATAAATACTGGACATTGAGAGAACAAAACCCACCCATACGAAAGAGACTCTGCTAGTCTAAATACATTCATAGACATATATAACATAGTATACTAGACGAATCATTATATAAAAATTTCAAATTCGCCCCCTTTACCTAGATCAGTTTTTTCTATTATAAATACGTATATCGACTACAATGTAGTCATCATCAGTATAAATTAGCTAGTCGTACTTTACTCTTTGACAATTAGAAATAGATATAAAGTCGAGATCAATAGACAAAAATAAATAGAAAATTAACTAGATTAAAATATATTAGATTTAAAATATAATAAATTTTAAATTATATTGAAATTACTCTTGTTAAAATTTCCTTCATTCACATTTATTCCTGTTAATTTTACTCTTATTAAAATTAATCTTATATTGTCGCAGGATATGTTACTTGTTACTAATTTGGTGACAGTTTCACAATCTATCTTGGTTTTACGCTACTTATATATGTTCGACCGACTTTAGATGCTATTCTAAGACCGCACCTGATTGATGCTGAGTTATGCCTTGCGCAGTAAACATATCAATATGAAAGCATAACAATAAATATTCCTTTTTGAAAAATAAACAACTTTTATTTGAAATATATACCGGGTATTTAAGAAATTAGCTCAGTTAGTTGTTATTTTCCACTTGTTTCATACAGTTAATGAATTTTGACACATTTTCATGTAGTCAATTAGTTGAACAAGAAAAGTTTCTTGGACAACTCTAATCCGATTGTAGTTTGGGGACTGAATGGATGATGATGGTGGAGGGAGTAGTAATGACATTCACACAACATCACAATGGCTATAATTCGATGATCAATTCTCGTTAATTTGTTGTCAAACTTTTAGTGGTATTTGTGTATGGATGGCCCTTCTACGTAAATAAATCGTTCAATTAATATATAGATGGCATTGAAGCAAACGAAAACTTATTCTTAAAAAAAAAATAAAATAAAATAAAAGAAAATACAAGAAAAACTCACATATATTAAATGAATAATGACAGTAATTTAAAAAATAAAATATATATTTCGTATATTTTCAGGACATTATATTCTGTATAAAAAAAAAAAAGAGAAAAACGAAGAAAATCTCATAGAAGGTGAAATACTCACACGACATAATACCATCATCCCCTAAAGTATTCCAGAAACATATACAAAAGACACTTTTTCAAGAGCCAAACAGATTAGTTATGTCTTTTGAATCATACTGTTTCTTGACACACTCAACCGGTTTTTCCCTCACGTGATTTCCACGCCCCACATGGGGGCAATTTCGAAAATCACTCGGTCTAAAGTTAAAAAAAAATTAACCGTCTACTATGATTTTACTTGTGCAAAAAGAATTATTGGTATCCGAAGTTTTTGTTGAGTACTTTCTACAGAGCCGTACTTGAACAATATCAACAGTAGTTTTCTCGGAGAGTATTGCTTTCGGCATGTTTATGGCTTGCTTATGGCATGTGCAATGTGCGAGATACAATGTCTCTTTAAGCTTTTTTGTGAAGAACAAAGCGCAGACCATGCGAGGCTTTAAACTTACATTGAAGTAAGATGATTTTCAAAAGGGAACTGCGCTTGAAAAGGTTTATAGAGCTATTTGATGTAGTAGTAGCAGAGGGGATACAAAAGCCTGGCAAACAGATCTCTCTAGACCTTTTTACTGACCCGTAACCCATCCCCAAAGCGCTTCTATCCTCTACCATGCCTTGTTCGTTGCCGCACCTAACCGTCTTCTTTGTGAATGGCAGGTCAGAGCTTTACTTTAGTTTTACCTCAGGTTCCACCTTTTCGATTGAGCCGAAAACTAGAAATAGTAAGAAAATTCTGTCGGAAGGTGAAAGGGCGTATCATCCGCCCCATTACAGGTCGGACAGATCGTACTGTCCGCTAACCTCGGCCAACCTGGCTTATTGGCAAAACCCAAACAACCCTTCTGGTTGGGATGCTTATCGGTCACTACAGACATCCAGAGGCATCTAGACCGGTACACATCCCAAACAGAAGGTTTGTCTGGTTTTTGCCACTAAGACACGTTGGCCTTGCAGCATTGTATTCAGCTATCATTTGTTTGGCTTGTCTGCAGTTACTCCTAGACATTGTTCCTGTCGCTGACATGGGAGTGCGGCTCCTTCACAAGTGATCCGGATACTTAAAGCTCTACTGTAGTTGAATTAAAGACACACTGACTGCTTGCAATATTAAAAGATACATTAAAATGTATCTCGATATAGTATCTAGACACTGTTAAATAAAAATAAGTGATCCATTCGAGAAGTGATTGCAACATTTTTTTGATAAATGTTGCAATTTATCTGTATTAAAAGAATGTTTCTGTACATTACCTTCAAATGTAACCGTCACTGATGATTTTTATAGACTTTCATATGAATCACAATAAGCTTTACCGTTATTAAAAGCTGCGTGCTTTAGTTTATAACAAAATCTTTTCAAGATAATATCATTTTTTTGTGTTCGTCTTAGTATTTAGTGTCTTTGTCTATCGTACGACATTCGTATATATATGTGAAGGGAGATAGAATCATCATACATAATAGTTCTTTATAATATTGTACAAAGACCATATAAAAGTAGTCGCTTATTTATCCAACTTTCATAATTGATTTGTGTCTTATTAATTCGGTTTTCGAAAAAAATACTTGAGATAAAAGTTGTTTATTATAAATATACTAACAACTTTTATTCGAAACATTTCCCTAAATTCCGAAGAATGAACGCACAAAACAACTATAAAGTTTTGACAAATGAGCGCTACTTTTGTGGCCCATAGTACTACTATGATATTTAAAGAATTGAAAGTAATATTTATAGTCTCTAAAATAATGAAATTTGTAAGCAATTTTAAGCGTCGACAATATTTTTTTTGTTTGTTATTGAGATAAATGACGTTCTTTTTATATCAAGTTTTTGAAGTGGATTTGTATTGGGCTCCGATTTATACAATTTTCAAATGGTTACAATTTTCGAGTTTTTGGGGTCTAAATTACTTTATACCATGAATTTCATCCAAATCGGAAACAAAACTACCTATCTGTCTGTCTGTCAACACTGTAACTCAAAACCGCAAGAGATAGTGGAAAATTTTAAAGGCAAAAAATGTTCCTTTTTATAAAATAAATAAGTTTTGTTAGATGTTTATGCATTGGTAATGAACGCAGTATATACCGGGTACTTACCGAGCAATGAACATTAGCATATATAAGCAATTATTATTTTCAAATAATTTGCTCAATTCACGGTGTAAATGCTTTGTATTACTGAGGTATACGGCGGTAAAATAGATTATAACAGGTTTTAGAGAGGTTATAGTTACGGCATCCTGTGATATGTGGACGGAAGGAGACAACCCTATCTCAAGAATGGAATTGGTTGGTATACGGACGGCTCCAAAAGGGTTTATTTACGGTAAAAGTCCCGAGGCAAACATTAGCCTCAACTAGAGGAAATATGCTACAGTCTTTCAGGCAGAAGTCTACGCCAAACAGGCTTGCGTCCATGAGAACCTACGTAAAGGCTACATAAATCAGAACGTATGTATTTCTCGATGAAGACGGCTCCAAAACTGGGGAAGGGTTTATTTATGGTAAAGACTCGAGGCAAACATTAGCCTCAACTTGGGGAAATATGCCACAGTTTTTTAGGCAGAAGTCTACGCCATACATAAAGGCTATATAAATCAGAACGTATGTATTTCTCGGACAGTCAAGTTTGCTCTAAAAGCCTTGTTTGCAACTGAAGTCACCTCAGGGGTAGTCAAGGATTGTCTAGAAGGACTTTTACTGAAGCTGGCAAAACGAAAAAATGTTAAATGGAGGTGGGTACCAGATCACAGTGGTTTCGAAGGCCCAGAGCCTATTCTATCCTTCATAGGCCCTGAGCCTATTTTAGGAATTCCAAAGACAACATGTAAACAGGTGTGAATGCTAAACACCGTGATCACTGGGAAAATATACCGAAGCAAAATCTCGGGAAAATACTGTTTCGGAATGCATCCCTCAAGAGGCCAACCCTCGATATAGTGAACTTGAACAGGATACAACTGCCGAAGGTTACCGGATTCATCACTGGGCAATATCACCTGCGGGAGCATCTGCCACAATAGGATTCCATAACGGATCCATTATGTGCAGACTGTACGGCGAGTAGGAGGAAACATTCAGCCACATTATCTTTAACCGCGAATCTCTCGGTTACAGCAAATACAACATATTCGGTGGATCTTACCCCGAATATATGACCGTTCAAGAAAACCTGATCATCAAGCTCTTGGCAATTGCCCAGATATGGGAGAAGCGAATCTCGTCAGTCTGAAGTTGAAGGGGGAGCACAAGGGACCATAAGGTTGAAGTGCAATACTTTTTATACCCCAAGATATATCTATCTATTTATCTACGGCATCCTAAACAAAATATACACCTAAAATTGATAATAACCCAACGTTAAGTGTTATCGATTTTATTTTTATTTATTTATTTCATTTGGTGTATTTTCGTTTGTGTGTGTGTTTGTGTCAGTGTTTCGGTTATTATTTATTTTCCATAGTCTGTTTCACATTTTTTATTTCGACTATGTTTCTCTCGTGGAAAAAAAAGAAAAACATTTTCTATTAACTAGCAGTAAAGTAGTGTACGGTGAAGCGTAAAAGATTTCTACCAGTTTTCCTTCATAAATTTTCAAGAGAAAAATAATACCGATTATTTTTGTTTTTTTTTTATGTTTACTGTTTTTCGCAAATTTTATTTATTTGTCTATAAAAAAAAAAAAACGGGAGTAAACTTTATTTGTTTTTCCAATTTTCACGTCTTAAAAGTCAAACATTATAGCGTAAGCATTTAAATTTTTATAGCTTGGAAGTACACATAAAAGTAGCGTCCATTTTATTCGGTTTTCGAAAAAATGTTTCGGATAAAAGTTGTTCATTATAAATGCAGTAACAACTTGTGTTCGAAATATTTTACCAAAAATCGAATAAATAAGGGACAAATCGACTAAAAACGTAAATCGTTACTTTTGTAGCCAATAGTACACGAATGTAATATAATTGAAACAGTTAATCACATTCTAACTGTACGTTTTATGGTTACAAATTTTATGGTTTTAAGTGTACTATAGACACAAAGGTGGTTCAATTTTCAAAATATTTAATTTGTGCCGTAACCATTCGGTTTTTGGGAAAATGTTTCGAATAAAAGTTGCTACTATATTTATAATGCACAACTTTTATCTGAAGTATTTTTTCGAAAATCAAATGAGTAACGTATAAGCCGATTATAAAATTTGGAAAAAAGAACGTTTCTTTTAAGGGCCCATTGTATAAAGTTCGCACGCTTTGTAATCTTTTGTTGAACGCAGTAGTAGACAACTTATCGCTTACAACGTTTTCCAATTATTTAAATTGAAAAGAGAAGGTATTGTATAATTGAAATATAATATTTGTTAGATGTAGCCTTTTATACCGTGTGTATACTGATTGTATTTCATTCATCTTTAGATAGTAATTACTGTGTATCAGATTATACCTTACTATAAAATTGTGACCGCTAGAGTGCCTAATTTTTTTTCCATATAGGGCTTCATTGATTGATAAATGCAATGCTGACAATTTTTTCTTAAACTCTTGATTCGATTAAATTTAGCCTTTTTCCCATAAGAAGCTCTTTATAAGAGCCTTTGCATGATCCTGGCCATGAGTATTTAGCCAACAACGGTTGTACTCTGTACTGCTCATTCCTTTATTTCATATTTTATTGTGCTTTTTGCTATCTATCTATCTTTTTAAACTATAATAGGGAATATGCACGAAAATTTTTTTTCACATTTATTTTCAGAATATGAAAATACTGTTAATACTGTAATAATATTTAAAAACGAAATTAAAATCTGACAAATATCAAGGAAGCTATAAGCTTTTAAAGATTATTATCTGTCTCTTTCTTGCAAAAAGACAAAAAACGGAGTTTTACGTGTATTTTAAATGGTGAAAGTATAATATGACGTCACATAACATATCAAGAGAGCTATCACCCTCTTTGTCTAATCGGGAATTTCAATCATTCATATCTCGCTTATTTTTAAAGTTATTTAAAATGTAATTTTACCTTGATATTTGTCAAGTAAACATGCTTAAATTCAAGTGAAAAAAAATTTTCATGCATATTCCCTATTTATACAGAGATATTTAGGATTTTAATTAACAATCTTAATTATTTCTGTATATATATATTCTGTAAATAATATTCGAGTAACAGAAAAAGTGGTAGGTAACAAAATTGTAGTGAAACTACTTTTCTATAACTTTCCAATATTAAGAGAGAAACTGTGACCGCTAGAGTGGCAATAGCTCTATTTCCTTATAGAGGAAATTCGTTAAAAACATAAAGTGTGTGTACCAGTGAACACTCTGTATAAATGTGTATGCATGATAACAATATATTTTAATTCATCTTCTATATAAAATAATAATTTTTGGATGTAAGTGAAAAATATTGTTTGAAAATAACAAAAGATAAGTAAAATTTTATGATATCTTTAGGTAAATAAAATAACTCATATTTACCTTATAATTTATGTTAAAGGTTAAACAACTTTATTTATTAGTATTTAAGTTCGTACAGCTACTAGCTAGCTACTATGTACTACCTAATACTTAATACCTACCTACCAGATACCTTCTTCATCTATACCTAATACCTACCCATCCTATTATTTATGTACGTGAATTTAATTTTGTTTTGCCCTAAATACCGACTGTCCCACATTTCATACTTTGACTTTTGTTTCACTCTCATTCAAGAATTGATTGATTTTTGAATTTTTTTTTTGGCAATGTTGTTTTGTATACGAAATAGATCCTTCCATTCCTAAAATGCTCATGAATCAGGAAAAATCGGGAATTAGATGATATTTAGGAAAGACCATGGCTGTTTTGTATTGGATCTATTCATTCATGAATAAAAAAAATTGGGGGTTGTATGAAATTTAGGAATTTAAATTTTTTTTAACATTCAGTTTTTACCGGAATTTACGCACATTGCCTTTTTTTAAGACTCCCATATCTGAAAAAGACAGAACTATTGAGTAATTCCTCCACGTAGCAACCAAACTGTCTCAGTTTGGTTCTCTCTCACCGTACTCAGGAATACCTTTGAGTACGCTGATGGGCCTGAAGGAAGATAGTTAAGCTGTTTTCGGTTTTTTTATGCAATTTTGACAAAAACGGGACATTTTTCTCATATAAATATACTTTTGGAAGTGAAGGTTGTGCCTAAAAATTCATTTAACTACAGTAGAACTCCAATTATCCGGGTTAATTGGGATCGGTTCCGATCCGGATAATCAAACATCCGGATAATTGGATAAATTATAAAAAAGAGGTCATTTCGTATAAAAAAAGGCTAAATTTTTGTCTGCTAATGAAGAATTCTCGGCTAAAAGTTTTACGTTTCGGGAATAATCGGCCCTGAAAGAATGTTTACCAGTACTCGATACCTTATACGGCTTTTTTTCCCTCAAAACGGTCCTGTTATTTGAATTTCTACTGTATATTCGAAAGCCAGGAATTTATTCCTCAAAATAATAAGTTGTAAGAGTATGGGAACTGTTTTGCTACTTACGTTTTATTAGCAGTATTTCGACATTAATATATGAAAAATCTTACACACCTTGGCTAGGGGTTGAACCTAAGATCTCTGACATTCCAGACCAGTGCTCTGCCAACTGAGCTACCACGATGCAATGTAGAACGTGTATAATTCCTCACTATCTGATTTACAAATGTTCAAACATATTACTTAAATGTCAAAACAAAAGCTAGTCACTTCCGCTAGTATAATATAACCGAAAGGCAACCATACTGAAAAATAATGAGGAAAAATGGTTACGAATATTGATAGGGAGCCAACTAATACTCACATTTAGTTTATTGTGTATTAAAAAAAATATATATCTCCCAAGAAAATTCTTATAGATATAGTTATTATGTTTTGTTTTCGGTACATGGAAAATTGTGTTATGAAAATTCTAAATAAGAATCTTATATCAAACCGAAAAATTTAAACTCTACCTGTGAGGTTTAGTTATTTAATTAAAGTTCATTTAAAATTTCTTTCAGGCAATATTTTCCTTGGAACATATTTTGTTTTAATAATTAACTACATTTACACTACACGGAAGTACAAAGTGGTTTAACGAAACGTCACCTTATTTAATACTAATACTAAGACATAAAAAAATCATTTTTAACCCGACTTCAAAAAGGAGGATGGTTCTCAATTCGTCTGTATTTTTTTTTTTTTTAATTTTTTTTTTATGTGTGTCACCTCAGTTTTAAAGGGTTTGGTTTCCCATTGGTCCCATTGGCACCAAATCGCATTCTGATGAGGAGATCCCCGGGAAATCGAAGAAAATCCTCATTTTATATGTGATAACCGATTTCTGCAAAATTCCAAAAGAGAAGTGATCTATTTATTCAGAGTGATCTATTTTTTAAAAATTCAAGTGGGAATCACGAAATCAACATTTCCAAAGTCACTTGAAGATGTATTACTGTAAACGATTTATTCAATCAGTTTCAAGTATCAAGAAAATTTACTGTCAAAATATAGAAATTTCTCGAAAATCATTTTGCATTTTGTAAACCATTTTAAATAGATATTTTCTATTTTTAAATTTCAAAAACATTCTTCTGAACTATGTAGCAAATTAAAGAGCATTTAATCATTTCCATTTGAATAATAAGTGCGACGAGGAGGATCGAAGTTGCGTAAACCATTTAAACTAATGATTGGATAATTTATACGTTGCGTATAAAAAAGGTAGGCATTTAATTAAAATAAATTAATTACAGTTACGTATACAAGATATTCTATTCAGTGAATCAGAAAATGTTTACAAATATTTTAATAAAATAATTCGAAATATTGTTATTTTCTTAAGGAAAAATTTCTTATTAATATTCTATGATCAAAGTAAAATTTATTCCATAAAAACTCTCTTTCCACTCGAAACGGAAGGGTATTTTTGTTGGTTGTGGAGAAACAAGCAGCTTTTAAGGAGTTCATTCAAGTGCTTAATAATATGCTTAAAAGTGTTTAATTATTTATCTTCACAAAATTTTGTGGTAAAAACCAGATATCTTTTAACACAATCTTAAAAACAATCATATTAAGAGAGTTAAATGTTTAAATATCATGTTAAAACTGAAACATCATTATTTTTTGTATTGGTATTAGTTGCTCATGACATCATATTCCAATATGGCGGCTTTAATCAGGCTACATTTAAAGAATTAGTTATATTTTTCATAAAAACAGACGAATTTCATTAAAAAAATAATAATTTTTTATTTAATTTAATAACATAACCCTAGTAACGCATATGTAACTATCACAGTTGAGTCTGACTACTCTGTTTCTAATTATTGTCACCAGATGCCATAGTGTTAGGAACAAATACCAATAGTCTTTATCACGGTATCATTCGATATGGATTTTTCTGCCCAAACAATTTCCTAAACGTATCTGGTATATTGAGTTGAAATTACAGATGTTTGAGCTGAAATTGTGGCGAAGCTATTTAGTATATGGGAAAAAGTTTCAAACAGTTTGTTTAAAATTGCGGTTTCAAAACTTGCAATAACTTGCGGTTACAAAAAATGGATATTTAACCCTCCGGCAAGAGAATGTAAGTTCCGATTTTGTTTATCTCTTTTCATTTTTGAGTTATCATGTCAACAATCAAACAGACGACACGATAACTCATAAAAGAAAAGAGATAACCAGCTAAAATATTGTTTGTGTATTCTTGAACTAAACCGTCTTTTATCACGAGAAAAGATATATATCATCTGAGAAATCATGGCCGAAATTTGGTCACATACATTTCTACACAAAAATATGTATACGACGTTTTACATTCTTTATCAGTACATTTACTGTTTATTTTACTTCTACAGACGTATATATGTATAAGAATATGACATGAAATTTTTATTATAACAAGGTACTGTACTTATTTATGTATATATTCATATAGTTCTGCAATCTATTTATATATTCATATACTTCTGCAAGTAATTATAGATATTTGGGCTGAAATTGTACCTAAACTCTTGAATTTATGACAAAATAGTTTCAAACAATAGTTGTTTATTTTTAAAAAAAAAGTGATATTTTTTTTAGTTGACACGTGGGGCTTGTTGAAAATTTGTTTAAGAATACGAAGCGCTTTACTATCATTCGTAGATAGCTGGAATAAATATATAAATTTTTGTTGTGTATAAAATAAAAATTATGTTCCTTAAGGATTTCAGAAAAATGTTGAATAATTTATAGGCTTGTCATAAAAGTTCATAAAAATAATAAAATAACATTTAAGTTAAGTGCGTAACACTGATCAGTTAATGGTTCGATATGACAAATCAAAAATTGATTTTAATGAGAAATTGAACCTTGTTTTGTGTTTAAAAAAGGCGGTTTTTTTTTGTACGTTATATTGATAATGGAATTTGGTTGTTTCAGAAACTTCAATCAATCAACGAAGACTTCTGCGGACTGGACGTAAATACACCACTTGGTGGTGAACAACCGATTACGGCTGGTGCTGTGCTACATGTACCCACGCATCTAACAGCTGTGGCCGCTACTTCAACTGGAGATTTTACTGTCGTCTTTATTGGAACTGCGCAAGGCCACCTTAAAAAGGTTTGTGTTTTATCATATATACACACATAATACCATGTATATCCCAAAAGGTTACAGGAAAAACTACATACTCGCACCTCATACTTTTCCGTTTTTCCAACCACTAAAACATAACAAATATTATCTACTAAACTAATTTACAATTTTCCTAAAAAAAAGAAGAGAAGAAAACATGCGTATTTTCAGTAACTAATGATTTTTAGATATATCAGAGAGAAGGCTTTTCTCTTATTTAATGTTTTATGTGCTTTTTCATTTTTTACTTATACTGTGTGGTTCACAAGAACTCCCTACGCATCATTTTTACTACCCTTATTTCAACTCTCCTTGTTAATTGTTTAAAATATAGAATTTTGGTGGAGAAAACTCAGGATTACCTCCTAATAGACGGCGAAGGCTACATACGCTAGAGAGTAAAAAGTCTGGCAGTCTAACAGATACGTACAGGGGAGATTCCATCCCTAAACCAATTCCAGATCATGTACTTCTTAAAGTCCTAAAGGAAACAAGAATATTTACTGCCGTATTTACTGGCTCTCAAAATACAAAAGTCTGGAAGTCTACCAGATGCGTACAAGGGAGCTACAACCCTTAGACCAAATCCAGATCTTGTACTATGAGGTGCTTTAAGCCGAGACCTGATATAAGATAAACCATCAAAATCATGGCGGAATTTTTATATAATTCCATGACTTGAACAAATATTTAATGTACACTTCCGTTCAAAAAAAATGAACAGACCTGAACGGAATCAGTGTCTCACAATTTTGATTATTCTTATAGTAGCAGATACAACATTTTATTTAATTTTTATATTACATATATTTTTTAAATTCTCACTCTGTCACTGACACCGTATATACAAATAAAAAATTTAAATTCAGTTTATACTTCCATTTCTTTTTTACACACTTAAAAAATATATTACTTATCTTTGTTTATAAATAAATAAAATTATACAGAGAGTTACAAAAGTGAGGAGTTTTATAAAATGGTAAGAAAATTAACATTTCAGGTCTGTTCATTTTTTTCGAACGGGAGTGTACCGTGCCCAAATGGACATAAAATAAATAGGTGTGGGAAGAGGTAATATTAACGTTAATTGGGCACGTGTGTTTTTTACTTTTGAAGAAGTAAAGTGAAGTATTTAAAAATAGTTTAAGAGGAGAAATAGTCTCAGGCAGTGAGAGAGACACCCTGTATAGAATTAAGATTTTAAGTGACTAAATGCAATGAATGCAACTTGTTCGTAAAACTATGAGTACAACATTTCTGTTCCTGTAATAAATTATCTTGAAAGTTAGGATGCAAGTGGGATGCATTGTAGTTAAAATTATCTAATAGTGAGCGCGGGTCGAGCCGGATGCGAGCAGACAGTATAGTTTTGATAAAAGTTTTTATCAAATTATTTAAAAGAAGAAAACAACTAACTTCTCATACCATTAAAATATTTATTTTTAATTGTGAATTCAAGGGTACCATAACTTTTGTTGGGTAAGGTTATACATGTTCAAGAAGCACGACTACTTTATGTCAAAATGTAAGTATATTATCGCTGTGGCACTGGTTAGTGATTACAGTGATAAGGCGGTCTCCTTTTTCAAATATCACAGTGGGCCTCATGGCCTAAGTGTGTCCCATCCGGAGAGCCACTGTAACCTAAGCTAACTTAGACCAAAAGTTTAAATTATAAAGTTGTTCCTTATTAAGAAGTGACGATCCTTTAGAAGTGACGTACAATTTAAATACTTAAGTTTGTTCATGGCGGCTAAACATCTATTCAGCTTTCGACAAAAATATTTAACAAAAGTTGTAAGTATTTTTATAGGAACAAACTTTTATTTGAAATATTTTACTAAAAATCGAATCGCCGCTAATCGACTTTAGAAGCATTTGATTGTTTTCGAATCCTTTCGTTATTCAAACACATGTTTCGAACAAAAATTGTTAGTCTTTCCATAGGGAATATTTTCAAAATAATATTTACGTAACGTAATTCACGTAACGCAATTTCGTTTTTTTAAAACCCCTATTCCCTACAATGTAGCACTATTATATAATGCAGCCAACCTTTTGTTATACCCAACAACGCGCTACTAACCAAATCAAGAAATATTTAACAATCAATCACATTTCGTCAGGCTTTGATCCACGTCAGTTTTAGCCGTTTCTTTATTAATTTAGACAACTCCTCCCCCTATGAAACATTATATAATATAATAGCATACCCCCCACATCTGTAAAAAATGTTACGTGGTTTATAGATAGCCTCTTGGACAGAAAGTTCGCCATTCGATTTTTGATAATGAACTGTAGATAGATAGATGGATATATCTTGGGGTAGATAAAGTATTGCACTTCGACCTTAGAGGTCCATTGTGCTCCTCCTTCTACTTTAGTCGGACGAGATTTGCTTCTCCCATAATTTTGCAATAGCTTGCTTATCAGGTTTCCCTGAAGGTTTGTATATTCGGGGTGAGGCGTTTGAACCGATTCCCAATATTACGCAAATTAGGTAAAGTTTTGTCTTTTTAATCAATGCAAATTTTTACTAAATGAAATTATCTTACCATATTTTCGAAAATAATTTTCAAACATCGAAAACTCGAATCGTATTTTTCAGAACGTTTCACTGTACTAAAAAAAAAAATAAATATCTTGTCGAATATAATAATATGATTTCAATTATCAAGGGAATTGATTTTTCTATGACTCAAATGTAAATAATAGGATTTGCTTTTGAAATTCAAGTAAAGATTATCTCTCTTCTTCTCATTTTTTTTGTTCGTTGTAGTACAACAATCTTTCTATATCGTAAAAAGGTTTTCTCACAATGTAGTACTAAAATTATATCAAAATACTACACACACAGCATCTACCCAACCAACCAACCAGCTAGCATACACAATGTGTCGAACATCCCGACCAAATCATTCATATTATTCTTTCAGTTAAAGTATCCAAACCATATCCATTGTCTGGTTCAGCTCTGCAAGTCTCAGGGTATCATCACATGGATTTTAATGTCATTTCAATACAATTGACGAGATATTTACTGCGATACGTATTTCAACCTCATTTAATTTTCTATCAAAAATTGTTTGGATCGTTCGAATAAACAATATTATTTACTCTTGAATGGCGAAACAAAATATCACATTAACTACGGGTATATTCGTTTTAGGGCACGCATACACGCTTTCAGGGCTCACACTTCTAAGAGCAATTGATTGGCTTACGCTTACGTAACTCTTGAAAATGCAGCGCGTTTCAAGTATTATAAGTACGTGTAAGCGTCAGTTGACATCAATATTCAGTATGGGAGTTGAAAACAGTTCAGCTAAAATGTTTGTTTGAGTGACTTCAAAAGCCCCTAAAATCGAATCAAAATGCCTTAAACTGACAATTTAAAAAAGTATGTTGGGTTGGGTTTGTAGGGTTTTTTCGAATACGATTTTGTATGGTGGCGCATAAGTAACCTTATTTGGTTTTAACTCGTGAACCAATTGAATCTTATATGGGAAAAGGTGTAACGTATGTAAAATTCTTTGCCAAGACCGCCTAGACATCACCAACTGCTGAGAACTTTGCCTGGTGGAAGTTTCGGGGTTTTCCTCAACACTTGCTTGCATCCGAACAATGTTCACATCACTTCAAACTGCACGAGGTCTTCCAGAACGCGGAAGATCACAGACAGCGCCATGTTGCCGAAAACGCTGAACCAATCGGTAAATTGTCGTAACGTGAACGAAATTTCGATATGATCTTTGCGTGTGAATATCCGAATGCTGACTTTCAAAATAAAATTGAACAACTTTGGTTCTTTGTTCTGCGCTGAGTCTTTCCATAATAAATTTCCCAAGTTTTTCAAAGTTAATTCTGAAAAAACAAGAAAAAAAGAAACGTCAAAAAATGTATTCACTAATTAAATCATAACGTTACTTATGCGACACCCTATATATGCGAAAAATGATTAAAAACACTTCAAAAATTCCATGGAATACACTAAAAACACCCGGTACACGATGCCAGATAAATAAACAAACGCTTATACAGTATTCGTTTTGGGACTTTGGCTGTCCAGACTCGATAGAGAAAGCGTCTGTGAGCGTGTTGTCTATCGTGGAACTCAGCTATTAGCGCGCTTTGTCAGCAAACAACGCTTAATAGCGCTGGAAGTGTGTAATCATTCAAAATGAATAAATTCTACACGGACCCAAACATGGTTAGAGATTCCATTAACGTTTCGAATTTATTCTATCGAAAATTGTGGGATCCTCATAAAACAATAATGAGTATTTTGCTGAAATTTCTAGAACTTGACTGATTTTAGATCTCAGCAGATTTGCCATCAAGATCATAGCCTTTCATGTTGTTTGAACAAAAAAGGCATAGATACCGATAGGTATTTACCTTCTGATTGGAAATTGTCTGGTTCTCAAAAATCAGTGTGTTGGAATAAACCGTAGAAATAAGTTTCGTAGGATTGCAAAATAAACGCCGTCCTGATGGCAAATTGTACGCCTTACTACGATCATTCAATGTTGAATAAAATTAGGTGTACATTGCTGGATAGAAAAATAAACCAAGTTATGGTAGTAGATTTTGATCAATCATTCGGGAAAATTGTGAGTATCAGTTGACTAGCCATCAGGATAATCTAATCTATCCGTTTGACCTCGAAAGAAAATTTGTAATGGATATTTCTATTACAAATGAGATTGTTCAAACTGCGGTCTACTAAGACGAAATTTTCTAGAAATGAAGTGACAGTACTTAAGAAAATAAAATGTAAGAAAATTTACCGCACTGGAAAATGTATACAATATCAATCGAAAAACATATGTTTGCGAAAAACATATAATTTCTTAATGAAAATACGGGATAACTGACAGGAAAGTACATAAGGCTTGGTATAGGGAGGATGAGAGGAAGAGAATGTAGAATATACAATCCTTGTAAAGATATCTTCGATTCTATTCACTGAGTATTCAAAAAAAAAGAAAGAAATCCTTCGAAATAATAATTATATACAATCAACTTCGACTAAAGTGAATACGAATGTGTGAAAAACCTTAAGAAAAGCATTCATTTTCGTGAAAATTACTATAAGCTATATTCGTTTCATTTCACGTGTTTCTCTTCTCCTTCTCACAAAAACTATTTTTCATTTACAACATGCTCGAAAAAATTTTTCATTTGGAATTCAACTCGAAACCAATGTTGTTTGAAGGAGGGTCACTGTGATAATAGGGAATATGCATGAAAATTTTTTTTCACTTGAATTGAAGCATGTTTACTTGACAAATATCAAGGTAAAATTACGTTTTAAATAACTTTAAAAATAAGCGAGATATGAATGATTGAAATTCCGGATTTGACAAAGAGGGTGATAGCCCTCTTGATATGTTATGTGACGTCATATTACACTTTCACTATTTAAAATACACGTAAAACTCCGTTTTTAGTATTTTTGCAAGAAAGAGACAGTAAATAATCTTTAAAAGCTTATAGCTTCCTTGATATTTGTCGGATTTTAATTTCGTTTTTAATCATTATTACAGTATTAACAGTATTTTCATATTCTGAAAATAAATGTGAAAAAAAATTTTCATGCATATTCCCTATTGTTTTATAAACATTTTGTAATAAACACTTTTGGAACACTTTGTATATAAACGAAATCCTTAATATGGCATTAAATATTAGCATGGAATTATAATCACTCATTTTTATTGTACAACAATTCCTTAATTAAGTTTTTAATCAACTCTTCAGTTTGATCCTTATCTAATACCGAATATCAAGTGAGGATTTGTTTTTGTCTGCTATGCTTTTGTCTGTGTTTTTTAACTTCTATCCAGTAAACCTGTGGGAAGAAAGATAGAGATAGATATATCTTGGGGTATAGTAATAATTAGAGAGACGGGTACCGCAAACGGGTCCCTAGCACCTAAACCAAGGGGTCCTCTGTGCCCTCCTTGAGAACAACCTGTCACCCGACGGCGAGACATCTCCGGGTAAGAGGTGCTATTTTAAGCAGTTGAAGCTATAGGATTCTGTCGAGGCCAGAGTGTCCTGTCAAGAGCCCCATCACCCTTCTCAACTGCATTCTATTGAGATCTTGGGGTATAAAAAGTATTGCACTTATGGTCTATTGTGCTGTCTGATTCAATCTGATGAGATTCGCCTTTCCCATATCTTGGCAATAACCAGGCGCTTGCTTATCAGGTTTTCTTGAAGGTTCATGTATTCGGGATGAGATGCACCGAATATTTAGTATCTGCTGTAACTGAGAGATTCGCAGTTAAAGATGATATGGAAGGATGTTTCTTCCACATCGCCGCACAGTCTGCACATAATGGATCCATTCTGGAGTCCTATTTTGTGCAGATGCTTTCGTAGCGAATTATGTTCGCTGATGAATCCGGTAACCTATCGAAGTTGGATCCTGTTCAGGTTGAGTTCATTGAAAGATGGCCTTTTGGATGTATTCCGAAAAAGTATTTTGCCGAGTTTTTATTGCGGTATATTTTTCCTAATAAACATATGGGAAACTTTTACATAGTTTTCGCTTGTCGGCATGAGTGACTGTTATATTCTAGGTGGCTACAGACCTGGAAATCCAAAAAGAGCAGGATCATCTGTGTTTTTGGTCAAGGAAAATCTGGAAATGTCATTGAATTATTGGAAATGTCGCCAATTAAATAGAAGTTTTGGAAGTGAAGATAGATTGTAGAGGCTGCCCTGGACGGGCTACACTTCGACCATTAGGTACATTGTGGCCTAAGGATGTGAGGATGAGAGTGGAGTGGAAGGAATTGTTGTGTATAGACTAGGAATTGCTAGGATGTGCGGCTGCAGCCGACTATGATACGGACTAGGCCGATATTTATGTGGAGTTCGTGAAGGAAACAACAGGAAAACTTCTCGCATAGCCGGGTACTTCGTTCTTGTCCATACGCCGACAGTTAAGTCAATTAACCGCCCCTTTTTTTTCTTAATAATAATTGACAAACTGCCGATGCCGGGATTCGAACCCATAACCTCCCAGTTTCCAAGTATGTATACTGCGCAGACATAACGCCTTAGACCGCTCGGCCATTTGGACTGGTTTTGGAAGAGAAAATTTGTTATGTTAAATATCAACCGTAATTTTTCAGTTGACTTTGTGGTCCATAGTACATGGGTGTTGTTTCACGAAATCGATAAAGGCTAGACAATTCTATATATTAACTAACTTTTGGAAACTTTTGTGAAAATACTTTGGAAAGTTTGAAATACAATCTGTGTATAGAGGTGCTGTGGCATTCACACTACATTCTTTTTCATACATGTCTATAAAAACTAATAAAAAAAAATTTGATTATAAATTTTGCATTTTTCAGGGAGGTATTTGCACAATATTCGATCTATGAACAAACATTGGAGTAAAAAAAAACGCAGTGTATAAAATTTAATTTCGAAATAAATCAATATATACTCACTTCGCGTACATATAGAAAGATAAACTTTCGATAAAGCATTTAAATTCAAAGCTTAATTAAAATAGAAAATACTAAAAGCTAAAAGTTTAATGAAAAATAGGAAATTTATTTAACGTGAACATATACGAAACCGTTGAAGGTTTCGTATAGTGTTATTTATCTATATCTCATGTTGATACCACGAAAACAATATTCACATTTTAAATTAAATGATAACATCTTAACATCGAATCAAAAAATCCGTAATATCAATGGGGTGGCAATGTTTCACTAGTATATACACTGCATGTTGGAATCATAAATTTTATCCTAAAATGGGGGGCTATGAATTATTAAGTTTCATACTAAAATATCATTTTTGAGCACTGATGCGCTTTGTAGATTATATTTGAGTTTTCTTCCAAGGATTTCATTTATCTTAGGTTTATTATCTAGAGCACGGTAGTTATAGTAAAGGGATTGATATTTCAAATTGAAAATTAAAAATCTTTTAGATCTGACTCTGAAGACATTCGCCCTTTTGGGTCCACGATTCTTTGACGACCTCTCTGAGCTAAAGTCTATCGGCATCATAGCCTTATTGCTGTATCTTAACTTCTCCAAATGGTTTAAGGAATAGTGGTAAGAATGGGTCAGTCCCTTTTCGGTATCACAAATCACATCATGGTCTAAGTATGTCCCCTTCAGGATAGCCGCCACAATCTAATCTAATCTAATCAAACGAATCTTCACGGAGATTAATTAAGATTAGCTAATTTATAGTGAGGATGACTACATTGTAGTCAAAATTCGTATTTATAAAATACAAATATATGATCTCTAGAAATCATTTTCAGTTTGATTCTGTCTTTTTCCATAGAAAGTATTTTTATACCCGGTATATGGAAATATACAAGGGTGTATTAAGTTTTGTTCCGACTTTAAAACGCTTGAATATATTGATCGCAGACATAAATGCTTGGCTTAGGTGTTCATATAATTGCCTAATTCCGCCTGTGTCCGTGTAAAGTAAGGTCAAGTTCAATGAATGGGCAAAATCGGCCCATGTTTGAGCAAAATGGACACAACTTTGAAACCATAAAAGATAGAACAAGAATGTAAAGACAAAAAATGTTCCTTTTTTTTAAAATAAACAACTTTTTACATAAATTCAGGATATACCGGGTAATTAAGCAACTAACTCAGTCTTGTTTTGATTAAAATTGATAAAAATTGATTGGAACAGTTTCCTAGGCTAATCGTCTTTGAATTATAATATGTGATGTATCAGATTTTTAATATTGTTATGTCATTTGTATATGAACGATTCTCCGAATTACTTATAGTTCATGATAAATCCATTAGTATACACAAACATTTTTCATATTATAAAGCAACCAACCAGTGTTTGCAGTAATGGGACTCTCTGATATAATCCTACAGTACGTAACAAAATTATATTAAAACAGTACTACACTATACTATTATACTTTACTCACCGAATGACAAAATTAGTTTATTGAAGATAAAAGAACATTGTAAAACAGTTAGGGCGGACAAGCACACCACTGTTATGTTCGGGTGGTGTCGCTGTCATCGGCTCATTCACACAAGTGTATTATCGCAATAATTTACTTGTTACTACAAAGACATTGTGAATAACATTCATGTGTCTATACAGAATGTTCCATTCATATTGGGCACAACACTTGTGCTTTGTAAAGATTCATTTGTATCTTCGTACTAAGTTATAGTTATAAGTAGTAGTACTAGCGGAAGAGAGGTACAAGTCTGGTAACTAAACATTTCTAGGCCTTTGTTACTGACCCCTAAAAGCTAAGGAATTTCTAGGTTGACTAGGAATTGGTAGGATATCCAACTGCAGCCGACTTTGATACGAACTATGCCGATATTCATCTGGACTTTATGAAAGGAACCTGTAGAAAACTTTCACAAGCATAGCAGATTACTTTCGCCATTAATTTAAAAAAAGAATTAATTTAATTGACAAACTGCCTCCATTGGGATTTGAACCAACAACCTCCTAGTTTCGATCATAGCGCCTTCATAGCTCGAAATGAAAAGAAAAAAATTTATTTGATGTATTAAAATCATCATTTTAATTCATGTAGTTTTGCATCTTTAGTACCGAACAATTTCCCTATCGGTGACTTGAATTAGTCACTGATCTCAATACTATCTCTGTTCAAATAGTTCAGTTTCAGTATGAATTCTGAATACATGTTGTTCGCATACACTCACTATTTAAAATTACAATTAGATCATCACTATATGCTTCAGTAAGGTGTGGCCATATTTCAAATAATTAAAATATTGCCACACCTTACTGAGTACTTATTTAGACAATTTTATAGTCCTACAAAGGTTGGGTTTTCACAGGAAAAATGCTTCTTTTGACCTATATTTCTAAATAATACGACATTGCGAATCATTTCTTTGTGTATTAAGTTTTAACTTGAAGGTTGTGTTGACAGTTCATTAACGTACATCAATAATTAGATGTCGGGAATATAGTACTTGTGAGAGGATTGCAAAAATTTACAAAACTGATCGAACTCTTCATACAAACTAGGCTTAGATTTTTCAAAATTTGATATATAATTTTTAGATAATGTTTCGAAACTATGATTTTTTAGCTTGATTGGTCCAACGGTGTATACATAGGACCGAAGAATAGACACATGTATACATGATCAAAAAAGTACCGTTTTTTTTTCGTCAAAATTTCATATTTGTGTCTTATTCACATGCAGTTTTCGAAAAAAAATGCTTCGGATAAAAATTGTTTAATATAAATAGACTACCAACTTTTATTCGAAACATTTTCCCTACTTTTGTAGCCGAAAAGATACACAGACATTTTTTATTTTCTGTTTTTGAAGCTGTATAAGAGAAATGAAATCAATTTTTAGTTTTTTTTCTTTACAATACTCGAAAGTAGAATATTCCAAAATTTACCTTTCATAGAAAATATTTTTTAAATTGATTGTCGCTTGATATGTTGTGTACCGAAACATTTTGTACATACACATATAAGTTGGGGTTTGGTTTGGGGGAGTGAGTGATGGGGATGTATGAAGTAAATATACTTTGTTCTATTTTCGAGACTTTATCACATTTCGAGATCACACCTTCTATAAAATAGTAGTGAATTCTTTAACGCTAAAAGATTACAATGGAATAATTAAATACGTATTTTATAACGCTGCGTTCTTTTTTTTTTACCTCCTTTCTGGATGTACGGTTCTAGCTCAAGCGAAGAATATTCTTTAATCAGTCTATTGCGATTAGAGATTATTATTTCTCTTTAGATATTTCCATTAGAATCCCCTTTGGTAATAGATTTTCATGTTTTTTGGAAAATTTCCAATTTTTTTTGTAAATATATTAACAAAAGAAATAGAACAGTTAACTGAGTTAATAGTTCAAATACCCTGAGTTCTTGATCAATGTGTGTACTATTTATTATACTTCTCTACATACGCATCTTTCTAAACAGAAATATTGTTTGTATTATTTAAATTATTTTTCTATCTCTTCCAAATGATATGTTTTAAGGGATGTTTTGGAAGAATGCATGCACAGATTTTGACCCTTTCATAAATTTGATGTCAAATTTAAGCTAGAACACATTCAAGAAATTTCATCTTATTATCTCTTTCCGTTTTTGAGTAATAATCTTGTTGACGGACGGAAAAAAGTACAAAAATGGTACCATTTTATGAACACCTGGACCAAAAGTTTTTGTCTCAATATTTGCAACCGTTGCATTTATAAAAGCAAAGACATTGCACAATTACTCTATAATCCACGAAATTTTATAAAAAGACGTTGGGTTTATCATTAAGTAATTGGGATATTGAAAAAATCATGGAATTTTACAGGATTTTCTGCGGTTATATGGAACTTATTGAAAGGTTTGATGGGTCAATATTTCATAGACTAGTTTAGTTTATCAGAAAATAAAGGCATTTCGAAGTAAGTTTCGTGGACCTTGAGGGGTAACGACAGGAACTTTCTTATCCGGGGCAACTCTCTCATTTGGTTTCTCCTAGAAACCATCTTTTAACCACATGAAAAAATACAGCAGTGTCTTACTGATCTCTATATTACTGGATAGAGATCTCTATATTACAGGATTTTGTGATATACCATACAAAATCAAAAGGGTAGATTGCTGTGCTGCTTCAACTAGCCAAGGTACTAAATTTTGCTTCAGGGCGCTTGCGTGACTATAAACTTAATGTGTGTTAGTAATTTTTCATCTGATGGTAACAATACTAGCAAACATATTATTACACATAAATGCAGCACATGCGCACTGACGCACAATTAAGAACCTTTGCTAGTTGATGCGGCGTTGATAACACCTTTCATTCTGGCTAATAGAGTAACATACCCCGAATTATTGTGCGTTTTTGCTACTTTTTCGCTAGTCTCAGCAACTGTGCACATAGTAAACAGTCAAGAAAGACGGTGTTGAATAAATATCCGTATATTTAATCATACATCGTAAAGTTTCTTTAGCCAATACAACCATCATATACAGGGTGTTCTGGAAAATTCATTCAGGAAAACTATACCACGGTGTAAAACTGCAAAAAACCAACAAAGAAGTTTTATAAAGTTTTTCGATTTGACGCTTAGTTTTTGAGATATACTTAATTAAATATTAATAAATTCAACCAATCACATTTGCATTTTTCAATTTTTGCGGGTGTCGCTACACTTATTGAGAACTCTGATTGTCGCTACTCTAGCATGCTCTACTGTGGCCGCCCTACTCCACTACTGTGGTTCCACCTCCTTACACTATGCACTATACACTAATTTGTTAATAATGTTTAATTAACTATATCTCAAAACTAAGCGTCAAATCGAAAAACTATATTAAACGTTTTTGTTTGTTTTTTTGCAGCACTACGTGATATAGTTTTCTTGAATAAATTTCAGAACACCCTGTATACTGAAATTTCTATATCAATTTATATGGTACAATTCAAATAATTTGGTCCCGACACAATAAACTATTACTTATTTAAACAAATGGGTAAAATGTAAATCAGAGAATGAATTCAAAATTTCTCCATTGTTTTCGAATGAAAATATTGCGAATTGAATGATGATGTGAGAGGTAGTCGAATGATTATTTAAAAACATATTTGTTTAGTTCTTTGGAAGCGATAATTCGATTATATATATTTTTTATAAGCCACGAATGGAACAAAAAATAAATAAAAAATTTTTTCCACTAAACTCTTCTATGTTTATTTTAGCATTTAATATAACAAACACCAAATTCTATATGGTTCAATCTTTTATTCACTCACAAAAAATTATTCGGTTAAGTGTGCAATTGAACCATTCATCAAGGATTCTTGCATTTTTGTATTTAACTTATTTTGTATTTATGTTACGTATTGCTCCTAGAAAGTGTCTCCCAAAACTATATGTACTTTGGTACGGCATTCTAGAATATATTAATTTTTTTTTCTACTATGAATACTATGAAAATTTTATTAAAATTTCGAACTATTCAAACAATGCCTTTAAGCTTTTATCATATGGATATTATGAATTCAATAAAAGTAGTGTTACGCGTTATGTGAGTATTTTTATACAGATCGTTACATTCTATATGGATTACTGTATAGCATGTATATTAACATATACAATACAAATTAATTGGGGGGGGGGGGGGTTAAAGATAATTATTAATAATTGTAGACACTGTAGGTGCAAATAAATCAAAAACGCTTATTAGTTACTATTTATTATTGTTGACATATGTTTCAGTCTATATTCTATTGCAGTGATTCTCAACCTTTTTTTTTGTCGCGGCACAATTTTAACGATTTCAAAATTTGACGACACACAAAGAAAAGTTTAGAAGTTGTTTACTTACCTATAATACACTGTATAAAATAGTTTATGATAATAATTTTGAATGTAAAATAAAATAATATTACTACAAAAACAACAGTACGTTTATTAAGGGATTCATTACAAGTTAATAATAAGAATACATTTAATGAGAAATTTGAGCTTGATGTTTTTTTGATAATTTCATTTGTATTTGGTCGTAAAAATGACAATGCTACTCTCATATCGTTTTCTACATATAACAGTCTTGAACTTTTTTTCGTTTTTATGTTGGTTAATACTTTACTCTATACATTTCTAAAATTTGGCGGCACAGTGGTTGAGAATCACTGCTCTATTGTATGACCATTTTCAATCTATATCAAAATTTATTTCTGCGATCAATATTTTCAACCGTTACAAATTCGGGACTAAGCTTAATAAATATACCCTTCTATATAATTATATACCGGGTATAAAAATGGTAAGACAATATCGGATGTTTTTATGGCATTAATTCTCAGGCATGAGAGGACACTGTATTCGGCACAAAATTAGTTGACAGTCCCTTCTTTCAATTCTATGCAATGCATTTGACAAACTATTAGAAGCTAATCAATTCTCTAAGCTTATCGAGCATCTTATGAATGTGACAAATGTTCAAAGATCATAATTAATACTCGGATTAATGATGCAACAATCTTCTCTGAAATACTGGATATTATAGCTATTTAAATTATTCGATTTTCGCATAACTCTGTGTATCTAATTAGAAATCAGATTAACAGAGTATCTAAAAATTCGCACACCTCAACAAATAGAATAGTATTTAAAAAATGCATGATATTTTGACGCATTAAAAATAATATAGTGAAACAATCGATTGAAGACATCAAAATTCAAACGTGTAGAAAGCGGCATTGATAGAGAATTGTTTTTCGTACGACCTAAGAAAGTAAAAACAGATTGCAATCTTCAATGAAATAATAACCCGAAAGCGTTGAACCTTATAAACTATTTTTTCAATTGTAAGAAAATATATTTTTGGCACGCACATAATGCTGCGGATATAGGAAAAAACGGGTGCATATAATAAATAAATAAATGTTATCGACGTCAAAATTGTATTTAATACGAAATCAATAAGATTAAGTCAAGTAATATATGTTGTACAGGTTGCCTATGTATATGTATATTATGTATATAGTTATAGGAGGATAGGGATGAATATAGCATGAAGTAAGTAACTAGCTAATATTTAGTAGTACAATGTTACCAACACAATAATATACGGAATAATATAAATGGTATGGTATAAACGTTACCAGTTTACTATGTTCGTTACTAAAAGACTACGCTATGTAGCATCCATTCCTAATTGTATTTTATTTGTGCAACGTGTAATGAGTTTATATACATCTATATGGAATGGAAAATATTCATATATCCATTTTTATGCTTTATTTCATATTATTTGAACATTTTGTAGTACACATTTCTTGTGTCTGGGGTAATGGGTCTAAGTAGAATCCGTATCTTAGCGAAAGGAATTTAATACAACATATTGTTTTGTCTGGTAATGGATCTAAGTAGGATCCATATTTTTGGGAGAGGAAGTTAGGTAATACAGGGTTTTATGATATATTTCATATAGCTTGAACATTTTGTTTACATTGCTGTGTCTGTTAATGGTTCTAAGTAGGATCCATATCTTTAGGATTTATTTCATATAGTTTGAACATTTCGCATACAATGTTTAGGCTGGTAATGGTTTTAAATATAGGATCTTAAATATTGATTGGAAATGTCAAGGAAAATGAAAGAAAAAGCCTTCAGAATTATTACTTCCTTCAGAATAATTATTCGATTTTAGACGATATCTTGTAAATACTTTTCAAATTTTCAAAATTTTCGTGTTTGTTTTTGAGGTCACCTTATATAGTGAGTTTCAATCAAATTGGATACAAAAATTATTTTTCGATGTTATGCGCTTTTTAAAGGATACGTACCATAGGCCACCTCCGTCTATCCGAGCCGTGCTCTAACCAATTAAGCTATGGTTTTTGCATTATATTGTCCTTTATTTTAGCTTAACATGTTTGAGTATATTTTAATCCTCAACGTTCTAATTTTGTCCTGAATATTATCTTGACGGCAATTTTATGCCTCCTTTGTCAATATCTCGTCAACTGTTCACCAAATCGTCAAACGATGGTAATTTTCGTTATTTTTGAGTTCTGTTTATCATATATAGGGAGTTACACCCAAATCAGAAAGTAAAAATTTGCTTCGAATTTTTGATAATTGGGGTTAGCCCTTAGAAAAAATCGGTAAATTGGACCTAAAAAACACAAAAATTCAGTTGATTTAATGATTTGGTGGATAGTTTTCGAGATATGCCTTCTTTAGACGATTATGTGTTCTGTTTTATGTGCTTTTAGACGATATCTCACTGTATCGCAAAGCGTTTATCAAATAAAAGCAATTTTCGTGTTTTTTCGTCAAATTCAGTTGGTTTGTGGCATGGTTTCTGGAATATTTCCTCTTTATACGATTTTATGGCCCATTGAAATTTTTTGTTTGTTTGAAAATTTTCTTCCCGCAAGACTATCTAAACTTGACAAGGAATTCTGATAAAATTGAAAGTAACCTGATAAAATGTATGTTGGAAATTGATATATTTTATTGCAAACAAAAAAAAATTAATAAAACAGTTCAAAAAATAAAAAAAACTCCCTGGATCAGATTATCCTTTGATAAAATTGAAAATTGTTGTAATTTGTAACAAAGAAGAACAGAATATAAAAAATAAAAAATAAAATTAAACGATTTTCTACTAATGTTAAAGAAGAAAATTGTATTACAGTTGAAAATCAGTTAAAGAAAAATCTATCGTACATACGGATCCTACGATAATGGATGATCTAACACACTTCATAAACTCAGTGTACAGTGTCAACATTTTAAAGGATTCGTTGTTGAATGACACATATAATTTATATGTAAGTCCGTCATAATCATTAGTCTATGTTTCTAACGGGTCTGAAATATCCCAGGCAGATGTGAATCGCCATGTCTGCAGAATTTGCCATGAAGAGTAGAACTGGAAAATATTTCTCTCAAAAGTAACTTTCATACACTCCAGGTACTAAATCTCCAACCAAATCAAACTATTGAAGTGTCGCCAAGAAGAAATAAAATCTAAATCCTTACTCGTAGTAAACTAAGTAAGCTACTCAAAAAGGCCTACTTGCCAGGCTTCGGCCTCTCCTGTACTACTAAGTATATTTAACATAGATTTTTGCCAGGACACTTGACAGATACTAAAGAACTTAGTTTTTTTTTAGACTGATTGACATACTTAGTTTACTAAGGATTTAGTTATTCTGACCGGACCAATATATTAAACCTTTTAATGAAAGGAGGCACAGCAGATCAAACTGGTCGCAGCGCAAATCTCTCAAAACTTACTTCTAATTCTAATCTAACGTGAATCGCCACAGAAAGCTTGAAATGATATTACGAAAAGAATAATTTAACCTTTTGACAACCAAGACACTATAAACCAAAATAAGGTTTCAAGATCTGGAAACTTTTTTCCCATTAAAAGTTTCAAAGGTTTGGAGTACTCTCAGTAAAAAAATAGGGACTTAGAAATCCTCCTCTAATCACCCAAGGATAAAGCAGATATATCCACTATTAGGACTTAACGGGTTAGAAGGAGCCTTTCCAATCATAGAACTGAGTGATAAAAACAAAAGTTAGGCATCCCATCCTATGACAGATCTTGCCTTAGTAATTTTGTTAATTCAAGTAAAGACTTATGAAATCCTAAAGTTTTTAATAATGAGACCAACCCCCTTCCCCTCTTCCCTCGAACTATCCATAATCTGGAAAAAATCAAGATAGTAGCACTTTCAAAAGTTATTTTTAACAGAAACCGCAGTTTTTCAGTTATCAGAAAACTTAATTTATGATTTTTTAACCTAATAGTCTTACTACGGAACCCTTAGTTGATGTGTGTACAACACACACGGTTGTTTTCGGATATCATTTCAAATCGATCAACTTGTATTATATAAAGTTTTATTTGATATTTTTAAAGCAATGACCAACGGCGAACCGAACTCGTAAACTACATATAAAAGTTGATTTCAATTGAAAAAGTTCAATGCTGTTTGAATTTTCCAAAGCTCGAAAGCTTACCAAAATACAAAAAAAAAATACATACACAAAATAAAATAAATAAATTGAACAAGAGTGAGTGAGTGAGTGTATGATTCAATTTTAAATTATTAAAATCGTGAAAATTTTACTTTTAAATTTTGTGAAATGTTCGTTCATGTCAGGTAAAATATATATCTTAAAGAGTTGATGGTAAGTAAAACGCGAGGGTTGTTTGGGCTGGATGTACTGAATGGGTTGTGAGGGATGAATGAAGGAAGTGGCGGATGGTTTATTTTATGTAGGTGTGTCTTCCAGAAGATATATGTATACGACAAACGACTTCTTCAATAAATTGTAGCTTACAATTTAGTGGTTTATATAACGTCTATACAACGGTTTTCGTTATATACCTTGGATTTTAACTAACATATTTCTCAAATCAATGAAATTTTTCATGTGAACAATTTTGTTTGATGAACATAAATTGTACAAAAAAGTATAAAACAAATATAAATGAGTGTTACCGTATTTAGGGGAGATTCTAGGCAATATCTTGTCTACAGCTTGCAACAAAATCGATTTACTTTTACTAGTTTAAGAATATTAATCGAAGCGGAATTATTCAAGATACTCATAAATTGTGATCAGTGTGGACTAAATATAGTACCCGACCGTAGGAACATTCGGGAGAACTGTAGATTCGACAAGCTGGCCAGTTACCCGGCGGGAATAAATACGGCGAACCGAATCAATCAATTCTTTGAAATTCACGGCCAGTTGAAAGAATTATCTTAAATTTGATGTATTAATCATATTTTTATTTCATGCAGTTTTGCATACCTTGTACCGAATTACGAACAAATTCCATACCATTTTGAGTTGCCTTGACTTGACTAAGTCATTGATTTCTTTACTTATTTAAATTCCCTACTACTTTGGGTTACCTTGACTTGAATTAGTCACTGATTTCTTTACTCAGATAGATAGATAGATAGATTGCATAACGGGCTACACTGCCTTGGAAGTGTAGCCCGCTTCGACCATAAGGTCCATTGTGATGCCTAAGAATGTGAGTGGAGTGGAAGGAATTTTTGTGTATAGACTAGGAATTGGTAGGGGATATGCGGTTGCAGCCGACTATGATAAGAACTATGCCGATATTCATATGGAGTTCGTGAAGGAAACTGCAGAAAATCTTCTCAAGCATTGCCGGTTACTTCGTTCTTGTCCATACGCCGACAGTATAGTCAATTAACCGCCTCATTTTTTTTTCTTAATAATTGACAAACTGCCGATGTCGGGATTCGAACCCATAACCTCCAAGTTTTCAAGTAGGCATATTGCGCAGACATAACGCCTTAGACCGCTCGGTCTTTTGGATTTCTTTACTTATTAATTGTTTTATTTCAAGTGGTTTTACATCGTTTTTATCGAATTTCGATAAAATTCCCATCCACTTTGGGTTGCCTTGACTTGAATTAGTCACTGATTTCATTACTATCTCTATCTACAGAGTTCAGATTAAGTATTATCTCTGAATACATGATGTTCTCACACACTCACTATTTATACTGACAATGTGACCTTCATTAGCTGCTATGATGGTTTGATAAGTATATATACCTATCACAATAGAACATGTCATAGACGAGAGTTTTAGTTTTATTTCGACCAACTACCTGGCCATAGTCGGGTCCACTATTTTATTTTTACAGTGTGAAAGAAACCATAAAAGGCAAGGCCACTATACGCTGGCGGGAGAGAGGTTCTTGTACAACTCGATGTGTGCCGCAGATATTACCTCTCTACGAAGATCATCTGTAGGAAACGGTATAGCGGACATCCCAGGACATTGTCTAGGCGACAAACATGTAGAACGTTTGGTGCTGTTATTGCGCCACAATGAGTAGCTGGAATATACAATAACTACCCTACTCTGTCACTGTCTAGTTTCATGTGTTTAAGTCAACCAACCTTTGACGATGTCCCCTCGGAGCTAAAGTCCTTTATACAACGTTTGATATTTCGAAATTCCGAGTATAACAGTGGTTGTCCAAATATTGTGTCAAGTGTGTTAATTAAAATTTCTTTGAAAGGTAATTAAAAATTGCTTCGAACATCTGTGTGGCACTGAAGAAGACAGAATATCAGGGACTAGAAAAAGCCTGATGATGTTGAGTGAATAGTAATTAATTAGTAATATAAAGAATCATATAAAAGTATAAAAATATTATTAAAACATCATTACATATTGGATCGATTGACGGTCTACGAGGTCGCTACTCACAAAGTTACATAATAAAAAAAAAAAAAAAATCAGCGACTGTTCAAAACAAACGAAGAGTCGATTCGTATGTGGTACACTACGTACGTTGCTCGTATAGAGAAAACGGAATATATACGTTTGTGCATATTTTATCATGAATATGTAAATTTTAAAGACAAAATTAATTAATAAATACTGATTTTTTTACCTCCATGCATCTACACTAATATTATAAAGACATAAAGTTGTTGTCAATACTCAATAGCGGTTTACCACTCCCTAGTGACATGTTTCATTGTGATGGGAAATAATAATAGGGAATATGCATGAAAATTGTTTTTCACATTTATTTTCAAAATATGAAAATACTGTTAATACTGTAATAATATTTAAAAACGAAATTAAAATCCGACAAATATCAAGGAAGCTATAAGCTTTTAAAGAATATTATCTGTCTCTTTCTTGCAAAAATACTAAAAACGGAGTTTTACGTGTATTTTAAATGGTGAAAGTGTAATATGACGTCACATAACATGTCAAGAGGGCTATCACCCTCTTTGTCTAATCGGGAATTTCAATCATTCATATTTCGCTTATTTTTAAAGTTATTTAAAAAGTAATTTTACCTTGATATTTGTCAAGTAAACATGCTTCAATTCAAGTGAAAAAAAATTTTCATGCATATTCCCTATTATCAAACCATCAGAGCTGGTAGCTATGATCTGAAGTTTAAATAGTAAGTGTATGTAGACATCATGACCATTTTGAAAAATAAAACCTATTGAGTATCGGTACACAACATATCAAGCGACAATCAATTTAAAAAATATTTTCTATGAAAGGTAGATTTTTGAATATTCTACTTTCGAGTATTGTAAAAAAAACAACTGAAAATTGATTTAATTTCTCTTATACAGCTTCAAAAACAGAAAATAAAAAAAGTCTGTCTATCTTTTCGGCTACAAAAGTAGGGAAAATGTTTCGAATAAAAGTAGTCTATTTATATTAAACAATTTTTATTCGAAGCATTTTTTTCGAACACTACATGAATAAGACGAAAAGAAGGAAAAAAAACGGTAGTGATTATGTATACATGTGTATATTCTTCGGCCCTACGTATACACCGCTGGACCAGTCAATCAAGCAAAAAAATCCTATATAGGAGTTTCGAAACATTGTGTGTTTGAAGATTTCGATCAGTTTTGTAAATTTTTGCAATCCTCTCACAAGTACTATATTCCCGACATTTAATTATTGATGTGCGTTAATGAACTGTCAACATAACCTTCAAGTTAAAAGTTAATACACAAAGAAATGATTCGCAATGTGGTATTATTTAGAAATATAGATCACAAGAAGCATTTTTCCCTCGAAAACCCAACCTTTGTTAGACTATAAGATTGCCTAAATGAGTACTCAGTAAGGAGTGGCAATATTTCAATTAGTTGAAATATGGCCACACCTTACTGAAGCATATAGTGATGATCTTATTGTAATTTTAAATAGTGAATGTATGCGAACAACATGTATTTAGAGTTAATAATGAAATTGAACAGTGACTATTTCAAGTCGCAACCCAAAGTGTAAGGAATCGTAATCGTACAAGCAATCGTACGTAAAATCCCAATCGTACATCGAATGGACCTTTTTCTTTGTATTTTTTGTGTTCAAATGATCACTTTCAATCAACAAATTAAAATTTACGTCAAACTGACGATTGTCACGTTTTTATAGTCCAATTTTTCGTAGTAAATTTTTATCCACAGATATTTTTATTAAATTTTATGCGACTAGTATTTAAGTTTATATGAATACAGAGGTTATATAGCGTTCATACGAGATTTCTTTTTTTTCATATTGTTCAATTTAAATTCATATCTTTTTAATATTTTTTATTATTTCGCCACAATGAACGACAAAAAAAGGTTTTTAATTGTTTTTTAAATCTGATTGTCTTTTTACGTTCCAGTTTTATACTCTATGTATACAATATATTTCTCGCATACATACTTTCCTGATGTATCTGAAAAATTGTGTGTTCCGAATTTCGAATTCGAAAAACTCACGTGTCGAATTTTGTTAAATATCTAAGCGAAAATGTTTAATATATAAGTTGTATTATTTTTAGTGGATATTTTCGAAAACTTGCACGATGGAAATCGAATGTTTTAAATGTCAATTTCTGGTAATTGATTCTGTTTTTGGAAATAATCTTATTTAATTTAAATTTGCTCTAGCGTTTTCGAAATGAAATTTTCACCCCGTCAGGCAAATGATGGATCTAACGCTAACCGGTATAATGGAAATCCACTTCACTTTATTGGCAGGCATTATTTATTGATATTTTTCTCATATATTATGAAAATATTATTCAAGGTTTTCTATATTATCATATTGTTTTTACATTAAATAAATTTATGAAATATTTAATCAACTTTACCGTAACCAATACGATAAATTACGTTTTAAAAAGCATTAATTTTGCGTTAGTAAATGGTATTGTATACACCGAAGGGTTAAAAATGATTTTAAATATTTTTTTTGTTAAGGATGTACGAGCACTAGAGCTTGAAAAAGATTACGGCTTGATTTTTTGGTTACATGTAGTTGAAGTGCATATAAGTCAATTATAAAAGTTTGAGGGAGGTTACGGGGGTCTGAAATTAATTATTTAATGTTCAAGTTCAAATTTTAATGCATTGCTCTTATGGAGAAACCCATATTTTCACACATTTTTTGATAATTTTCACTTAGAATTAAATAAAACGAATAAGAAAAAAAAACAACGCAATATTAATATTAATAGTAGAAATATTAATAAAGAGATTGATCCAATAAAATTCCGATATGACGGGCTTAAAAAAAATATATTTAAAAAAACAACTGAGATTTCGGTAAATTCTATTTCTGTCGGCGGTAGCTTATTTACCCGAAATCTCAGATTTTTTTCTTAAATATATTTTTTTAGGCCCGGTATGCCCGTATGACATTTTAATTTTAACTTACGACAAAAAAAAAACATTATTGTGGACTTTTATCAATGTACTATATACGATTTTAAAGAATTTTATAAATGGACTATATCTAGTGCTCGTACATCCTTAAAATGATTATAATCATCGTTTTTCAATTTAAGTAATTAATTGTAGAAACCTTACAAAACTAAAGTCGTTGTTTTGTATATTTATATCTTCAAATAAATTCTATTTACAAAAGCAACAACTGAACTTTTACTAAGGTTTCATTCGAAACTTTCACTGATATTTTATTAACTATGTGTTGTGTCTACCCCGTTTGATTCGGTGCCCTTCATAATTAGAAATGGACACATCTCAAATATGATCTGTATCTCCGTACATAATATCAAATTATTTATCCAAATCTATAAAGTATTATGTTACACTAAAACTTTTAATGTTTGAACGATTCCACAATTCAAAATCACTAAATAGTGGATTTATTTCTTTCAAAAAAAAAAACAAGCTTTTATTAATAGTTAAACCACTAAATACAAAAATATTATTCAATTGTTTTTTTTTTTTTTAACTAACCCGCAACTACTTTCGCTATTTCGACTAACGTTAGTAACTTCGTGAGATATTTTGTCAGCACAAAAATATAATCAAAAATTTTATTATTATGGTTTGGGAATTAAAAAGAAAGGGTTTTACTAATAGAAAAAAGAGCTTGACCGATACTGTGATTGGTACTGTGCATGGTAGCAGAGCTTTAACTAGAAACGAATTTGTTAATGAAAAAGTGTTGGGTGGGTCATCGAGTGTAGTTAAGGGTTTAAATCATCATAGTCTTCTCAAAGAAGTTGTGTTTCAAAACCGATTTCGTTGTTTGTTTACATTGGGGATGTATTCAAGGTAAATAACGTTTATTAATCGAATCGAGTAATATGTTCGATTGATATTCGACGGGGAAGGCGCATAACCTAGTTTAAAATTTAAATAATATGGATATTTATTTGACGCACGATATTTAAAGTAGTTCGATCATGTCACCTGTTGGAGATAGACGACTTACTGCACGTTGCAAAGAGGTTATGCATATTTATACATCTATTTCCCATCGGTAACATCTCAGAAACGATCCGGCCTTTTTCAAATATTAGAGTTGTGGATAACTTAGTCACTTATCCCTTAGTCGCGGCAAGGAATTGCCTAAATATCAACTTCCACGTTTCTAACTTTCAAATGACGCACTTCCCATACAAACTTTCGTCCTTATTTTCCCCCTTAGGGAATGAATTTCCAAAATCACTGGTACAATTGACTTTTATTTATAAACAGAAGCCTAAACACTAACTTCAAAAATGACAAACTTCCATACAAAATGTTATCCCGTTTAGAGCATGAATTTTCAAAAATCCTTTCTTTGTGTTCACCTATGTTATATAAGTAACTTCTGTGCAAAATTGCATGCTCCTAACGTCCCGGTTTAAGCTGTGCGTTGTCTGTCAGTCAATGTTAGAGTTTTATTAAGTAGATCTCATTCTACAAGTTGTAAAGGCGGTTTTCCTCTAAACGGACAGTTGAGTTTATATTGTGTTTGTGTTTTCTAGAACCTGAAAAACAAAAACGAACCCAAAACTCTTGTTTCCTTCAAGCGGGCTACATTTTGTTCGAGTTTTGTTATTGTTTTCGGTCCTTTTCCACTGATTGTCGCGAGGAAGTCAAAGCACAGTTTTTCTTCAATAACCAACCAACACTTTTAGAGAAGAAGATTTTTTTATTCTTAGTTGTGGCTGGTTGATACTAAAGTTCTTGAACTGAAACTAGTTTGGTACAAAATTCGTATTCAGACTAGCAAGGCGAAAATGGAAAACATAATACGACCGTTTCCACTAAACAGACTCGAGTTTCAAAACACGTCGAAACATTTTGATGTGACCGCTTTCGAGTGGGACCCGAAAAACAAAACTCCCGTCTTCAAAAAGTTTGCGAAAAGTTACAGTTTTGTTTTATTCGAGTTTGTGTTTTCTTTTTGTTTTGTCCGTTTAGTGGAAAACCGCCATTCAACTCACCTTAATAAGTACCGTGTTCGATCTACCTAAAACGTAATATAACGATAACGTTGGATGGTTTGAGTGAAATGAAATCACATAGTTATAAATAATTTTAATATTTCATATTCAATGTTTGTTCAAATCAGTGATTTACATAATTTATGCAATATTCTTTTTACAAATACGTTTTTTAAATTAAACCATGATCTCATTAAAGCAAATATTAATAAAATTAAATCATTTATTTTCTATGCTATATACACTCAAACGGTTGGATCAGCAAAAAGGTCAACCGAATGTAAACCGTTATAACGTTTGTTGTTTTTTTCTTTTTTGATAAACGTTTGGCATCGAATGTGACACGCTATATTCATTACTATGGGCTTGATAAGTGGCGTATCTTTTTCAATTTGTATATAGTTGATTTGTGGCGATTCTATTTGGTTTTCGAAAAATATGTATAGAATAAAACAGTTTTAAAAAACACGTGACAACAGTTTTTTCCGGAAACCGAATTAGTTCAACACAAATTAGCTGTTCAATTTTGAATAAGGAACGCCACTTTTGGGGTCGATAATACATTGTATTATCAGTATTATCAGTTACATAAGTAGCATTTGTGTGTTATTTATTCGGTTTTCGAAAAAATGTTTCAAATGAAAGTTGTTCATTATAGATTCATTAATAACTTTTATTTGAAACGTTTTCTCAAAAACCGAATGAATAAGGCACAAATTAACTATGAAATTTTGAAAAATGTACGATCTTTTTGTGGCGCATTGTACACAAAGCAAAGTTATTTAGTTATACAAGATGTGTTAGTTTAAGGATGTTCCAGCGCTAAAACTAATGTTTTCTAATAAATCCCGAAGTTTCAGAATTTTTGACCGTTTAGAACGCTATACACGTTTTTTCGGTTTTCCCAACATGAGCCAGATGTTCTTTGATTCGAGTTCCGATTTGGCGACGATTACCCATCATAAATTTTCATTTTAAACAGTTTTCACAACTGACCCCATATGTGCCCCATTGTTTTTCGCTGATAATTTTATCCAATTCGGTCCAATTCAAAAAATCGTTACGCAGGAGCTGTTTCAACTTAGCGAATTTTCTTTGAGTACATAAATCACTTTCTAGCGGTCACAATTTTGGTCTGATCAAAATGAAATGTCGAATATGATTTTAGTATTTGCATGGCCAATTTTATTAGTAAATGACATACGTCAAGGGGAAAGGGGGGCATAAAGAAAGAAGAAAACACAAAATATAAAATATCTCTCTTAATATTAGAACAGTCGAAAAAAGCGTAAGGAATAAAGTTGTAGAAAATCATGTTTGCTACAATCCATCACCTTATCATTTTTTATCAAACTCTAATGTACAGAGATATTAAGGATTTTAATTTTCAATTTTAAACCGTCAAATGTCTATATATATATATATATATATATATATATATATATATATATATATATATATATCTCGTACCGACTTCAAAATTTTGCAAAAATTTCTTCAAATGTCCATCGATTCTACCTAGCAGATATCGAAAATCACCATCTGTAAAATTTATAATTTATAAATTTTACAGATAGTGATTTTCGAATCGATGAACATTTGAAGAAATTTTTGCAAAATTTTGAAGTCGGTACGAGACCAATAGCTCTATTTCCTTTCAGGAAATTTGCTAAAACTCGATTATTGGTCAGCCAATAATCGTTATATGTAGTGTAAACGATCAAAATTTGCCGTCCTATACAGCTGCTTTGTTTTTCCTCCCGGTAAATCCGCCACTGAGTATAGTATCATCATGTAACCACATTTCGATCGTTCCCCCTGACAAATTACCCCCAGTCTTAAAATTTAAATAAAATATTATTAATCTCCCTTGAATAAAAGGTAATGAAATGAAACAGGTGAATGTGTAACACAGTGGTCAGCATACAACAGTGCTCAAGTAAAGTGGTCCCTTGTCAGAATTTGGGAGACAAGTACAAATGTTATTGAGAATTAATAACCAATGAACATGGTACCAGTGAAACACGACTTTCACTTGAACTCATTAATCTTATTGTATATACCATATTATTCGAACTTTTCTCTTCACGAAAATTCTCGTATCTTAATCATTCAATTCTAGCAACAAATCGAAATTGTATTTAATATTATCGATAGGGTAATTATATAGGGTGTCTTCTTTTCATTTTAAAACAATACATCTGAATATTTCTTTAAGGAAGGATATTTTACGAAAAAATATTGATTTGCATCTTGATCTTGCCCTTCAAGGTTATTTTAACGGTCCAAAACCGTTTCTTGAAGGGCCGAAAAGCATAATAAAATAATGGGCGGGTCACGAATCCAATCGTTTTTGGGTAAATACTCACGGCTATGATCATGCAAAGGCTCTTAGAAAAAGCTTCTCATGGAAAAAGATCTTTAAGCATTTACAATAGGATAAAACCAATTGAGGATTGCAAATATGCACAAACTGATTTTGCCATGAAGAGGAGGAAAATAGATAGATTGTAGAGGCTGCCCTGGACGGGCTACACTTTGACCATAAGGTCCATTGTGATGCCTAAGGATGTGAGAATGTGAGTGGAGTAGAAACAATTTTTATGTATAGGCTAGGAATTGGTAGGATATTCGGCTGCAGCCGACTATGATCGGAACTATGCCGATATTCATCTGGAGTTCGTGAAGGAAACTGCAGAAAACCTTCTCAACCATAGCCGGTTACTTCGTTCTTGTCCATACGCCGACAGTTTAGTCAACTAACCGCCCGTTTTTTTTCTTAATAATTAACAAACTGCCGATATCGGGAGACTCTCAGTTTCCAAGTAGGTATACTGCGCAGACATAACGCCTTAGACCGCTCGGCCACTTGGACTGGTAAGAGGAGGAAACTGGAATTCACATTCTGTGTAAATGCGAAAGGGTCTTTCTAGAAAGACACTTTCACTTGAGATGGACAGATGTCCAACCAGATGAAATCAATGAGATGTCGCTAAGAGATATCCGAACGTTTATCAAGACTAAAGGACTCCTGGAATACCTTTGACAGAAAGGTGGTACAATCGACCAAATTGGGCGCAGTACAAAAAACTTACTCCCAATACCAATATAATCTCATTTAATCTTTGCAAAGGAAATTCGCTAAAATCTACAGTTGTCTTTGATATATTCTTTATAAAAATGATGGAGCTTTATTTCAATAAAACACACAATGTGAAGCACGGGAAAAAGGTCATAGACGTACACGAACAAATAAATGTAAATATTTTATTCATAATAAAAAAAAAAAAACGGAACCCTTAAAATAGAATAAAAAAAAAAAAGCAACAAAAAACGTGCGTACTACGTACAACACACAAAAAATATATAAACCAATAAAATTAATGTTTTTTTGATAATCCTAAACAATCAGAATTGTTTTTTTTTTTTTCTGTATCCACATCCTCTCATTCCACCCCAAAAAACGAAACACTACTCCCAAAACAACAACAAAAAAGCGAAAACTTATTACAAGTATTTTAATGACAGTGAACATTATTTATTGTGACTGGTTTATAACGATATGATATATTATTGAAGATGAAAACAATATGTCGCGAGCATTTTTCAAAACTAGCGTATGTATAAAATTGTATTAGCTTCAAACATGAAATTGATGGTCTTAAAATACAAACAAGCCAGAGCAACAACAAGGGTGTTCAAGTATACACAACAGGCGGGCGGGGGTGCAAGGTGTATCAACGTACGAACAGGAATAGTACATACCAGATGAGAGGGGTAGCCATGTTCTTGTGTACTTCATTCACTAAACATATCAGAGAAGTAAGGGATGTTCAAGCAACGGCTATAACATCCGAATAACTACGTGTATGTACTGTTTTACCATTAGTTTTGTTCTTGTTACCAGTCGTAACCGATTTTCTCTTAGAGCATTCATTCTAAGCTTAAGTTAAATTCCGCGTTTACGACTAGTTTGAATTAACAGTACTCTGATTGTGTTTGGAATCAGACCAAATTCTCGAACTGTGTAGTGTAGGGGAGGCCGAAATCTGGCAAGTAGGCCTTTCTAGGTCTATTTTAACGATTCCTAAGAAACTCATCCCCTCAATCTCTGCTATCCTTTGCCACATCTAGTTCGTTTCCTCTAGTTCTGTGTTCATTGTCGAATCTATCCGCCTTCTTTGTGAATGAGAGGATAGAGCTCCACTCTAGTTGGTTTACCTCAGCTTTCCCCATTTTAGTTGAGCCGGATGTTAGGTACCTCATTCTGGACCTGTAGGGACATTTTGCCGGAGATGGAATGGCGTATCATCCGCCCCGTTACAATCCAGACAGATCGCACTATCCTCCAATCTTATGAGGGATAGATGCCTACAATGCCCGCCCGGTGAGCCCACCCCAATCAGAAGGTTTATCTCTTTCCGGTTTTGACCAATAAGCCAGTTTGACCTTGCGGAATGTCAGTTTGATATTTCATTAAAAAGAAAGCAATAAATGTATCAACTGAGTTACCGTTTAAATATCCTGTATTTATTGAGTTCTTTATCAGTTCATGAAATGTTTATTTTACTTTGAAATATTCACAGATGTTAAAAATATGACTTGTGGTGTATATACCAAGATACTAGTACATATCTATATATATTCATACGCATGCTTCTGAAATCTACTATAATTACAGATTTTTGACCTGAAATTTTCGCAAAACTATCCAGTTTATGATAAACAAGGAAGCAACTTTTCATTGATTACATTGATTACATGATATTTACAAACACTCACTATATAAACTTACAATAAGACCATGCAAAGTAAGTAGTTTGTTTTCGTTTGATAAAAATTGAACCAGTTGAAATATTCTAAGTGTTACTGTATATAATATTATTCATATAATTAGTAATATATGGATGGTGTTATGCAAAAAGTGTCCACTAAACATAAAAATTAGAGATATTCCACCGAAGGTGGAGAAAACGTTGTTCCCTACAATGTGCAGAAATGATTCAAGCCCAATCAGCTGTTCAAAACTTAATCAAATAAAAATTCTAAGGTAGTATTACATTTATCACCTATTATATTACTGATTTTGAAGCCAATTATCTCAAAACCAGCCAGTTGTGGGTTAACTCTTTTTTGCATAACACCATCCATATACACTTAGAATGTCTGGTTCAATTTCTATGAACGGGAGTTGTTAGTCATTGGCGAGTGTTTGGTAATAACAACATACAATCTTAACGTTAATCGTGCAGTAGTATCGACCAACTACTTGGTATAGTTGGGTCCACTATTTTATTTTTAACAGTGTATATATAAAAATTTGTGTTCTACAATCAATATTTCCAAGTTACATTTCAAATTTTGCCCCTATTCCTAGACCATTTGTTTGTATTTTATAAATATGTATTTCGACTACAATGTAGTCATCATCAGTATGAATTAGCTAATCGTAACTATCTGTGGGATATGGATTCAGAGATATGTTGCTTGTTGCTAATTTGGTGTCTGTCTCACAATGATATTAAAAAAGGGGAGACATTGTGAGACACGCACCAAATTAGTAACAAGCAATATATCTCTGAATCCATATCCCAGAGATAAATACGATTAGCTAATTCATACTGATGATGACTACATTGTAGTCCAAATACGTATTTATAAAATACAAACAAATGTTCTAGGTATAGGGGCAAAATTTGAAATGTAATTTCAAAAAACCTAGAGTTCTCTTTGATTATTTTAATAATCTTTATCGTTACAAACTCGAAAGTAAATTGATTATATGCAGGGTATAACTAGTATTGACCAGATGCGTTATAGAATGTACCACTAGTATTCATGTGATAGTAACAACATCGGAGTAAGGCAATTCATGTCCATTAAGAGAGTCTCTTTTCGTGAACTTGGAGAGTCGGTTTAGGGTGTTTTATATGTATATATGCATCACTTGCTTACACATACAATAAAGGTAGACCGGTAGTCATCGTATCGGTATATAGATATAGCTGGCATTGGCTGGTGTTTCTCCTCTCAGTGAAGGGACAATTCTCACAGGACCTATCTAATCACCAAACATAGAACGCTCATCAGTTTCAAAACACATGTTTAAAAGTCTTAAATCGATACTATCGTATATAACTATTCTCTAGTTTTATTTTTCATTCAGAAAACTCTCTCGAGATATGCTTGCATGTTTCTGTTCCTGTTTCTCCTACCTAATGTTCTAATGAAATTTATAAATTTCTGGCTCAACAAATTTTCCTTAAACCATTTTATTTTTATTCGATTTTTTACTTACTCATAAATTATTTTCGATGTTTGAAAATAAAATATTCTTAATATCATTTAAACTTGCTGAAGGAATTTTGTTGATTGGGGCAATATCTACTTTAAATTGAATGTTCTGTAGCTCACTAAAACTACAATTTGGGTTTGTTGGGGATAATTTCTGAAAATAGAAAAGCCTTACGTCTTTCAAGAGATATCTTTCAAAACTTAAATAGACAATGAATCTTGGCGAGAGAAGATATATAATATGCAATAAATCTGATTCCCTTTCCGTACACTGTAAAAAATAAAATAATTGATCCAACTACGCCAGTTAGTTGGTCAATACTACTTAGAGACCCTATGTCGCCTGTAAAATCTAGCTTGGGAACATCATATTGTCAGAGTTAATACTGAAACTGAAGTCTATAGACAGAGATTGTTTAAAGATCAGTAACTAATTCAAGTCGCAACCTAACATATAGGAAATTAGTTCGTAAATCGGTACAAGGGATGCAGAACTTCATGAAATTAAACGACGATTAATACATCAAATGCAATTTTTTCTTAGCCAAGTTATGAAATCGGCTTTCTTGGCCGAATTATGAAATCGACAGTACAATTTTTCTGTCGAATGTATGGAGGCCCCCTATTAATTGCTCATTCATGTAAACAGAATCGAATAAATTTTTAATATACATGCGAAGAGATTGAAATCATTTACGAATCAAATCAGAGTATCATTTTAGATGATTGCACCTATTTTAAAGATCTAAACATACCGTAACTTGAATACATATCGAACTCTACTCTAGAACGTCGAAAAACATACAAAAGAATGTCGAATATTATACAACCAGAATTGATTCCTTAAATGTATGCTTGAAATATGAATATTCAAATCCAATTTTTTCATGTCAACATTCTTATTTAAAAAGCACTACGTTTCAGAGTAAATCTTTTTTCATCAATTTTATTGTTAAAATGCCATCTATTGAAATTCAATTGAGTTATTTACAAACATGTATTCAAATACAGGATGGCACACAACATTTAATGCTGGTTTCTTTTATCTCAAAAGTCTCAAATTTGCATATATAAGATCAAATTTTGATATTCTTTTATGAAACACTTGCAATCTGCCCGGACTCTAACGGGGCGGATGATACGCCCTTCCACCTTCGGGTAGAATGTTCTTACAGAGCTAGAATGAGGTATCTAGCATTCGGCTCTAATTTATTAAATAGCTGAACGTGCATTAACTCATCTGACGCACTTTGAATGTACGTTTTGACGTGCGTTCTATCAGTTCAACGTCGACAGCAAATCAACCACCGTTTTCAACGCGCTATCTTCAAAACAGGTTATAATGGGAACAAGTCTATCTTGAATAATATATTTCTACAAATATGAGATGTGACGGACCATTTTTTAACGCCCGTGTGTCTCCAAGCTGATGCCTACAGCTAGGGCTATAAAAAAGGTTTCTACTACTTTTCTTCAAAATTAAACAGTTGTAGATAATTTTCCATATCAAGCATGTGATGTTAAGAATGTCGACATATTACTGAAATGACAAATAAAGTAAACACTAGTCACTTCTGTTGGTATAATATAACTGAAAGGCAACAAACTAACAATGGATAAACAGACGCTAGTTTACAAAAAACAATGATTAAATTCGAGTAGTATTTTTCATGAAAATACAACCCTGTATATTGTATAAATATACCTATTGTACAATCAAAAATCAGATTTGTTTATTTCAACACAATTCTTTCTCATATATAACCCAATTTTTTATGGTTATTGTTGAAAAGTGTGTTTTTCTTTTTCTTTTTCTTTTTTTCTTTTTATTTTTCCAATATTAGGTCACGTAAGTATTACGTTTATTTGATAAATGCCTGCGTCAAAAGATTATCATATTGGAAAATGTTTTTTTCTTGAAAAATTTATTTACATTAATGTCGATTGTTATAGAAACACGTGTTATTTTGTATCAAAAATCAACTGATCCACTTTTCGAACTAAGAATACTTGCCCAATCAGTGCCCCAAACATAACAGAAACACTGGGAAATCGGTCCATTTTAAATAGATATTTAAAATGCAAATGGCATTCACAGTGGCATAACGAGTACAATTCATTGATGGTTAAAGTTATCGCACGCTTAGATAGATTGTAGTGGCGGCCCTGGACAGGCTATACTTCGACCGTAAGGTCCATTGTGATGCCTAAGGATGTGAGGGGAGTGGAAGGAATTTCTGTGTATAGACTCGGAGTTGGTAGGATATGCGGCTGCAGCCTACTATGATAGGAACTATGCCGATATTCATCTGGAGTTCGTGAAGGAAACTGCAGAAAACCTTCTCAAGCATAGCCGGTTACTTCGTTCTTGTCCATACGCCGACAGTTTAGTCAATCAACCGCCCCTTTTTTTTATTTTTATAATTGACAAGACATACGCCTTAGACCGCTATAATTTAGTGACCAGTTTACTTCTACTGTAACGGTTCTTCTAGTTTGAGTTTAGTGGACTCTAGAGGGCTAGAACCAGGGTCTCGTGAAATGGTGATAGCTACTATCGGACGTGTCTTACAAAGTACTGGCCGCCAATAGAGAGCTAGCCACACGAAATTGGCTCTGGCCATGTAATGTACTTGGCCAATTTCACTGTCCTCGTGTGCAGGGGGCTTAAGCTTGTATTGTGGATATAATGCACACACTAATAGTTAATATTTGGCCATGCTTGACTTGAGATAGTAAATGTACAAGCTTAATGCATACAATGTAAACGATGCTTTTAAACGACAGTTGCTTTTCAAAGCAAATTCCCAGTTTTGCATTTCGAAATCAACATTTTCATAGTTACTTGAACATGTATTACTACAACCTATTTACTTTTTATTAAATAAGTTCCAAGTAAACCATTTTGCATTTTCTATTAACATTTTAAATACACTCTTATCAATCATTTTTAAAGAGCATTTAACCATTTCCATTTGAAAAATGTTCAATAAGGCATTTTATCCATCATACATAAGAATAATTTTGGTGGATAATTATTTCTGAGGACCTATAATCCCCACCCTTTTCGAAACAGTTCCAATATGCCCTATATCGTCTAGAAGAGCTACATGAAGCTTTCACTCATTTTCTTCGTGCACATATCGAACGAGAAAAAGAAAGTAATTTGAGGTCAAAGAAGAATGCACGTAACATTCGTTAGAATTAATACCCATTCATAACTATTATAGAAAAGGTGAAATGAGAATTTGGTGAAAAACAGCGTTTCTAGTGCACGGTAATAATATGAGGGAGAGGATTATAGTTTTAATAACAGTACCCTTAATTCAATACGAGGGATTTCATATGTATGTTTACTTACGTGTACCATTCAGAAAAGAAAATGGGGAAAATCTTAAGACATTTTATATATTATTATGTTGTAAAAAGAAAACTATGCACTATACAAATACTTACTACTCGAACAATGGTATTATAATACATCTGTTGCGGCGGGATTCATTTCTATATACCTACCGACAATGCACAAAAATCATTAATGAAGTTGTGATCGCTAAATTATGGGCGTAAGTCAATTCCGCCAATTTTGCATAGCATAAAATCAAGCAGAGGATTAACAATCTTTCTGCTTTTTAATCTGCTCCGCTAAAATAACATCTGCTTTGGTACTCGAATGCGCAGAATAGAAAGATATCATCTTGATGTGGGTACCAGAACATGCGCGGTTGCGGGGTATCTCGGAATAACTAGATGACAGACTACATCTGCCCTAAACGAATTGATGGATAGGTCTATGAATAGGGAATGCAATAGAATAGCTGGGTTCAATGCCGCAAGGTTAACCTGATGACTTATTGGAAAAAAGCCTGATCAACCTTCTGGTTGGAATGTTTACCGGTCTCCGTAGGTTCAATAGGCATCTATCTGTCATGAAGTTAGGACAGTGCCATCTATCTAGACAGTAATGGGACGGAAGATACGCCCTTCCACCTTCTGTTAGAATGGCCTTCATAAAGCCAGAATGAGGTACCTAGCCTTTGGCTTAACCGAATTGGAGAAATCTGACATAAAACAAGTAAAGTGCAGCTCTATCCTGCCCTTCGCAAAAAAGACGGGTAGGTTCGACAACGAACTCAGGGCTAGTGGAAAGTCCCTAAAAGGGAACTCAAGTAGATTCAAAACATGTTATTTCTCCTACCGATTACAAAAGTGGGGTTTCTTTTTTAAAATTTAGGTTTTCGGAAAACTGTTATGGTAATTATGGATGCCTTTATAACCGATCAATTTCCAACCCCACTCTTAGACATTTGATTTGTACTGAATCCACTTGGTTTTCGAAAAAAATGTTTAAAACTGACGATGTTCGTATTTTTATAACGAACATCTTTGTTTTTTGTTTTCGGAAACCAAATAGATTCGGTATAAATCGACTGCAAAAATTGAAAAAGAGGCAAAAATTAAAACAGTAAAATGATATTTTTTGAATGCATATATTTGTTTATTGAAAAAATGCGGAATTTACATCCATCCAACATTATATATCAGCTAAAATGAGCTTTATTTTGTGGGCTAAATTTTTATTATCACATAAATAGAAATCATTTACTTTTATATATATATTACATACAAACGAATATTCCTTCATTCCCAGTCTATTCTATTCCAGATAGAGCAACCTCTAAGAAAATGACTTTTATTTATTAATAAACATTCAATTCATTGATCATTTGCCGTTATCGAATTGCTTTTGGGAGCTCTCTATTCAAAAATTGAACTCTTCATATAGAATATTATGGAGAAGTATATTCCAGTGGCACGTCTAGATATTATATTTGGTTTATATACTTGTTATGTTAGTAGAGGTTATGTGAGTATTTCATACTAAATTCTGACATCTGTACAGGATGACTCAAGAACGCTACAAACACTATAGGAGTTTATTCGATCGATTTCGTTATCTGTTTCGTTTTCAGCTGAAGGTAGTTTCAACACTGTCTTGTATAATCAGGACTATAAACCGGTTTGCTTTTCTTATAGAACAATTACAAATACAGACATACACAACACATACACTCCCGTTCAAAAATAATGAACAGACTTGAACCGAATCGGTCTCTCACAATTTTGATTACTCTTGTAATAACAGATACAACATTTTATTTTATTTTTATACGTTAGAGTAAGATATTATATAACACTTAACATGTATTGCTTACATATATTTTTAAAATTCTCACTGACACCGTATATACAAATAAAAAATATAAATTCAGTTTATTCTTCCATTTCTTTTTTTTACACTTATAAAATATACTACTTATCTTTGTTTATAAATCAATAAAATTATACATTATACAGAGAGTTGCAAAAGTGAGAAGTTTTATGAAATGTAAGATAATTAACATTTCAGGTCTGTTCATTTTTTTTGAACGGGAGTGTACACATATTTAAGTACAAATTCTGTCGTGCATTTTTTTTAGTACAACAGACAACAGTTGGACATGATGAAGTTTTACATGCTTCTAATGATTACTTTGTTATTAATTATCTCGCGTTCCAAACGGTCAAAAATTCTGAAACTTGGGTATTTACTAGAAAACGTTATTTTTAGCCTGTGAAAAAAAAAATAAGCAAATCTGTCGAAAAGTTATTTCATGGTGGAACGCCGTTAAAAACCCAAATGTCGTATTTCGGTTCGTTTTCTCACTTACGGTGAGATTTGCAGAATCTTTCCTAAATTTCCTATATTTTCATTTTTAGCAAAATCCTTCCATGACTGCCCAAATTGCCCAAAAAATACCGATCTTCTTATTGACTATCATAGACTAATAAAATGTGTCCGAGAGGTTTAAAACTTTTTTTTATATCGAAATAATGAAAGGAAATTATTTTGTAAAGTAAAAATTATGTTCATTCTTCACGTTTTTCGTATGCATTGTTTATTGATATTCTACTCTCTGTGTTTTGTGAATAGATCATGTTTCACTGAATCAAAACAGTTTATAAGTTATAACTTTGATTAAAAAAAACGTTTACATTTACGATTTTAAATATCGAAGGGTTAATAATGACATTGATATCCATAAGCCGGGGTCACCGAACGATTTGAGGAAATATAAAAATAATAGGTTGGAATTTTGTACAACAATATTCTTATTGCGTTTGCGTGAGTGAAATAGACCACGAGATACTACGCACATAAAGCCGTCTATTCCCACTATGGCACCGTAGTCCAAATAACGAGTCCAAAGGATTCATCAACTCTTAGGGGGTGGAAGTTTGTGTTGGTGTCCCGTTTTTTTTAAAAGTAAGAATCATGGTATTTAGACTATTTATGTAACACTTAGGAGGTGTTTCCGAGTTTTGGGAAAATGGACTCTCAAGAGAGTGAAACACAGGGTGAAAATTTGTATGGAAATTCAATTTTTTGAATATTTTGCTTTTGAAGTAAATCAGTCCTTGATGGGTCGAAATATCATGGTATTCAGTTATAAGGTCTTACAATTACAATTTTCGTAAGCGAAGCCGCAACTGGGGTAATGTTAGTTTTATATACATACAGGCAAGTGAAATTATATACATACCATATATAGAGGTGATGGGAGTGTTTTTAATAAAATATTTTGATTTAAATATTAATTTACAAACTTTCAAGTCGAATTTCGAAGTGAACGAAAACACACACACATTTAAATTGGACGAATGTGTTATAGAAGAGTCATTCTATGATTGCTTAGAACAGAACCGGTATATATATATATATATATATATATATATATATATATATATATATATATATATATATATATATATATATATATATATATAAATGTATGTATATTATATATGGATGTTGATGAAATCACATAACAAGATTTGAGTTAAAAACTTTCTAGGGAACATACATACACATAGCATTATGCTTTAGTATATAGAGTTACTCAAAGTTTCGCATGAATTTACATAAACATTAGGTTTGCAAATATATGCAAGTACCAATTATTATAATATCGAATATAAACAGTGACGCAGACCATATTTTAATGGATTATCGACGTTTATTTAGTAAACATACACACACAAAAAAATAACAAATTCTACCACTAGCTAGTAGAAGCACTTATACAGCTGGCCAGACTTTATAGCTAACATAAATAGTGGTAAAACAGTTCTTTTTAAGTGTTCCGTACCTCATAATGATGAGAACCTTTTTAAGATTACTCAACCGACATTTCTTGTGAAACTGACGTTGTGTAGATAGATAGATAGATTGTAGAGGCTACACTTCGACCATAAGGTCCATTGTGATGCCTAAGAATGTGAGGATGTGACTGGAAGGAATTTTCTTTGTATAGACTATGCCGATATTCATCTGGAGTTCGTGAAGGAAACTGCAGAACTTCTTGTCCATACACCGACAGTTTAGTCAATTAACCGCTCCCTGTTTTTTTTTCTTAATAATTGACAAACTGCCAATGTCGAGATTCTAACCCATAACCTCAAAGTTTCCAAGTAGGCATACTGCGCAGACATAACGCCTTAGACCGCTCGGCCACTTGGACTGGTGACGTAGTGTAAGATTTTGAAATAATTTTTCCTGAGCACAATTTGACCTGAATTCACTGACTAAAGTAACTACTTATTGCTCTCATGGTCACTGCGGGGTCAAAATGCATCTCACTCGCATTAGGTTGGTGTACTTCCTTCTACCTTTGGGTAGAAGGCCCGACCTACATGGGGTAAGCTGGGGTAAAACAAATCAAGTGAACCTCTGTCTTGTCATTCGCAAAGAGGAGACGGGCAGGTTCGACAACGAACACAGAGCTACAGGAAACGAACCAGGTGTGGTAGAGGACATGAGAGGTTACGGGAATGGGTTCATTGGGATTCGGTAACAAAAAGTCCTAGAAAGGTCTACTTACCAGGCTTCGGCCTCCCCTCCACTACTACTAACTACTTATTGCGCTTGATTAAGTAACTTAAAGACATAGACATCGGAATTGAGGGACTTGTTGTGGAGGGGAGAGCAGTGATAGTAAGTCCCCACATTCTATTGATCATTTCAGCAGTTACATAATATTCGATGGATGGTTAGGAAGCAAGTTGAGGCATCCCACACTATATTGGACATTTCAACATGCAACTTCCCTTTTGAAGTGCTTCCTGTCCTCATCTAAAGCACATCTTTTTACTCCACCCCCATATTCTATACTTACAGATTGCTTTATTATTTGTATTTATTTTTGTGTAAATCTTGAGATATTATACTTTTTATATTTGACTCTTCAGTTGACTGAATAGTTATTTTTCAAAATAAATCATTTTCCACTAGAAAAATTGAAATATTTAGATTAGTATTTTATTTTTATTTCGGCGTAAATACTGTTTTCTAATGGGTATATATCTCCCAATACAAAACCGAATAATTATGGCAGTCGATAGGTAATTGATATATCAGGTGCTGGGGCTATCTTTACTCATGATTTTCTATGATTTAAAAGTACTAAGGTACTCTCTCGACAGATTCATATAAATCTTAAAAAAGTGAAATTTTATAAATATTTGTAACGATAGCGCCACTGTTGTGAGTTGATCAATTTCTATATAAAATGAAGTGAAATGAGAATTATAATAGGGTTATAGTGATGGTGTTATGTTGTTTGGTGATTTCAAACATTTCGAAATCATTTTCTATATCTTAATTCTCTCTACACAGATTTACAACTTTGAAATTAGTTACTACCAACTCACAAAATCAAATTCTAATCTAACAATTTTATTTACATTTGTATTCTATAATAAACTATATAAATATATACACAATTTCATATCGATTTTCTTCTTCGGAAACTACCAATTCTTTCTCATACATCGAACAATTTTTATATGATTTTAACAAACTATAACAGAGATCACCCACAATATTATCCTTTACTATCTTTAGTAGAAGTAGTAGCGGTGGGGGGGGGGGTCCTTTTTTTACCGACCCCTAAAGGACAAGGGATTTGTGTGCAGACTAGGAATTTTTTAAGGTTGTGCCAACTTTGACACGAACTATGCCAATATTCTTCTGAAGTTCGTGAAGGGAAATTCCAGAAAACCTTCACATAGACGGGTATGTAGTGAACTCGCTACTAAATTTCAATTTACTTGCTTATTTAAATACACACTACATATAGCTCTTTGTTATATCGGTAACTATAAGTTGTTACTTCATTCACTATCATCAAACTATTTTGAGATTATTTATCAGACAAATAAAATTTGGTTTCAAATCCAAATTGTCTTTCTTAATCTTTCTTAGAATAGGATTTCATATCTAATTGGAATCCTCTATTCTACACCAACATTTTCTTGTCCATACGCCGATAGTATAGTCAATTAACCGCCTCATTAATTATAATTGACAAACTACCATCATTGGAACTCGAACCTACAATCTTCCAATTCCATGCACAGTGCTTTTGACTACATGGCGGCATTTGACTGACCTTATTCTACTTAGTGTGACCGCCAAAAGACTCTAATGTCGAGAGTATATATATTGTACTTGCTCTTGTCGAAAAATAGACAAATCTTGTCTCGTTTCGACTAAAAAAGTAGAAGTTGTCTAGATTTTAGTCGAAACCGTGGCAGAAATTATCTTATTTCGTTTTTTGTATTAAGACCATTTCACATCTGCTGGAAAATTTGGTCCTTTGATGTTTTAATGAAAATATCACTTCGAAGGGATATCGAAATATGTAGGTTCTCGTAAATTTTGGAGAGTGTTCTAAAGTATACATGGTCACAAAAGAAGCGCTGATTTTTCAAAATTTTATAATTGATTTATACCTTATTTATTATATTTTCGAAAATATGCCTCGGATAAAAGTTGTTCTTTATAAGCATTACTAACAACTTTGATTCGAAACATTTTCCTAAAAACCGAATTAATAAGGTACTTTCGAACGGTAAATAGTGGTAAAGTGAACTTCGAAACTTAATACCAAAGAGAAGCTTTTGCGAGATACAATCTCTTCCCCTATTGAATCTCCTTTTATATTATAATAGGAGATTTTTGGCTAGGTTTTTTGGGAAAAAGAGTATAGAATGGGGATAACAAAGCATGAGACCCGAAGATACGGGATACCAAACAATTACAAAAACAAATATACAAAACAAAAACAAATCAAAGCCAGTTACAAAAACAAATATAACATTGTAATTAAAATTGAGTAATAGAACTACTTCAACTTGTTTTCAATCTTCTTTTAGAGCTATTTATATTTCTGGTGTAAATTTTCGGTACGGTATCCTGACAAATATCGTACGTTATAAAGTTTAAATAATGTAATACGTACATTATTGATTGTACTTAAGGATGTTCCTCCAGCATAGTATCACTTTTCGACAGATTTTGTTCATTTTTTTTTCACAGGTTAAAAATAATGTTTTCTAATAAATCCCGAAGTTTCAGAATATTTGACCGTTTAGCATGCGAAATAATTAATATCAAAGTTATCATTCTCTCTCACTCTCTCTATTAGAAGTATGTAAAACTTCATGCCCGCCCAACTATTATCTGTTGTATTAGAAAAAATACTCGACAGACTTTAAAAGAAAACTTGGAGAGTAAAGCTAAATATTTATTATATAAATTTTTTTAAAATAAATCGTGTGTTACCGTTTTGTTTTCGAAATATAAAAGTTTCAAAATTATTCCTTTTCTTCAACATAACATTATTTTGTATATGTGAACAGTGTTTTTGTCTATGTGTTGTATATGTGTGTTTATGTATTGGTACTAAAATAAAATCAAATCGGTTTGTTGTACTGATTGCATAACACAGTACTGGGGAACGTCCTTAAACAATTTTGAAATAAATAACAGATATACAAAATTACTGATACATTATTTTATACTTCAATACATTTTCTACTTTGTCAATTGATTAAAAACACACAAGACAGACTCACAGACGTACACATATACATACATTCTATGTAAGTACATACTCAAATTTTATGACAAACAGTGACGGATCAATAAGATTCAAGTCATCGTCACCATTATCAGGATTCTCACGTTCGTTAAGAAAAGTAATATTTTATGATCAAAACATATTCTAAATGATTTCTAAACTTTTCAAGTAATTTCAATACCCCCATGAAAAAATAACTGTTTACAAATAAATATTGTTTAAGATTGGAAACAAGTTGAAGTAGTTCTATTACTCAATTTTAATTACAATGCTATATTTTATTTTGTAACTGACTGTAGTATCCGCAGCTTCACTGTGTGGACTCTATAATTATTGTTTAGTAACCGGCATCTACCCGTATCACGCTTTGTCCATATTCATCTGAATATTCAAGTCCGCGTTTGTAATATCGAACTTGATGCATTAAATCCTCATTCTATCCTCTTTTTCCGAAAAAAACTTATCTACCGGCAAAGCGACAGAGAGGGAGGAGTTGCTTTTTATAATGCGAAAGGAGATTCAGTAGGGGAAGATATTGTACCTTGCAAAAGCTTTTCTCTTTGGTATTAAGGTTGTCCAGCACTGTTTTGTATAACCAAGACAAAAAACCGGTTTACTTTTATATATAGAACAAATACATATAAACACATACACATTGTATACAAATTAATGTAATTTTGAAATAAATAAAAATTTTCAACTATTATATTTCAAAAACAAAACGGTAAAACGCGATTTAAAAAAAAATTTATTTAATAAATAGTTATAATAATAATAATGGGATTATATTTCAAATTTTGCCCCTATTGCTAGAACATTTGTTTGTATTTTATAAATACGTATTTCGATTACAATGTAGTCATCATCAGTATGAATTAGCTAATCGTAACTATCTCTGGGATATGGATTCAGAGATATGTTGCTTGTTGCTAATTTGGTGCCTGTGTCACAATGATATTAAAAAATTCTGTCCTTTTATACGATTTGGCTGAGGGTATAATCTGACTTGAGGATTATTTAAGTTGCCTGACTACTGGATTAGGTGTGTGGAAAGCCCCACCTATTTATTGGCGGTATTCTTTGGTGACTATGCAGCGTTTGTTTTGTCACTAAAGTGAGTGTACCTATGTTAACCTTGACATTCAGGTATTGGATTTTTATTTTTGAAAATGGTTTAATTTTATTAAATCAGAATTTGGAATTGGGCCATTGTCTAAATTCATTATCTGTTTTCTCAATTTGTATATGTAGATGCTTTCGTATGCATCTAATTCTGTGGGGTTTTGTACCGATTTAAGTAGTTTAAGATTCGATTTATCAATTTTATGGTTGTTCTCAATAACGTGCGCCGCTATACACGATTTTTCGGTTCTCCCAAATTTCACATGAGCCAGATGTTCTTTGATTCGAATACCGATTTGGCGACGACTTTGACCAACGTAAATTTTCGAACAGTTTTGACAATTAACACCATATATGCCCGATTGTTTTTCATTACTAATTTTATCCTTAGGGTTGCCCAGTAACTGTTTGATTTTATTTTTACTAACAAGCGACCACAATTTAAATTACAATTTAAGGGACCACAACTTAAAAACAGCGCTTGTCAAAGTCCTCTTTACCATTATTTACCGTTTCAGAGAGTCATGCTTGCTTAAACTATGGGCCCCAAAAGTACCTTATTCATTCGATTTTTAGGAAAATATTTCGAATAAAAGTTGTTTGTATGATTATAAAAAACAACTTTTGTTCGAAGCATTTTTTCGAAAATTGATTGGATAAAGCACAAATCAAGTTGGATAAGAAAAGAACGCTACTGCTGCCCGGCAATAGTACAACAAATTATATTATGAAATCGTGTAAAAACTCGACTATTTTACACACCCAAAAAAAAGTTTATTTTGATAATACATGAAAATATGAAATGAGTTGGCCATGATGGCGATAGTAAATTAACAATTGATAATTGGTAATAATTATGGTAGTAATAATTGAATTCATTAATTTTGAATCAATTTTGATGAATTCAAATTTAAATTTCATGTAGTTTGATTAAACGATGGGTGCGTTACTCAGAATCATCATATGTTTATTATATTTTCTATTATGTTTATGCCTATTACGTAATGATAAGTCTGTCAAACGCTAGCAACATTACAATAATATCACGCATTTAGTAAGTACCAATTCGGAAAAGATTCAAAATTTTCCAATGAAAATTTTACAAAATATTTGTCAAAAATTTTAGCTTTGATATGTTTAAAGGTTGAATCAAATATTTCATTATTATATGAGTAAAAAACTAGAGAAAATATGCTTTTTTTTAGCCTGCGAAACCCATGTAACCCCATAAAGATTGGAGAGTGTGTGAAGATTATTTGATTTTGCTCTCACTTTTGTACAGAATCTTTTTTTTGTCCACAATCTTGATGAGCAACAATGCGTACGCGTCTCTACAACTTTAGTTCTTAGTTCAATAGACTTATTGCACTTAGAAATTTTCATATTGACCCTGAAATCTTCAATATTTTTGGTAATTTTCAATTTAATACCAAATCTGGAGTTCGTGAAGGAAATTGCAGAAAACATTCTCAAGCATAGCCGGTTACTTCATTCTTGTCCATACGCCGACAGTTTAGTCAATTAACCACCCCTTTTTTGTTTTCTTAATAATTGACAAATTGCCGATGTTGGGATTCGAACCCATAACCTTCCAGTTTCCAAGTACCATTGTAAACGCCTTATTAATCTCGAAGTTATTAGCGATTGAAATCTGACGGTATTTCGTCACACAAGAATGTTCTACCGGTCACCAGTATAACGATCGAATAGACGTGTTCACGTCAAAAAGCTTGTCACATTACAATTTATTGATGATTTAGCTAGCGTGTGACCAGTGTAAAATTAGTATGATTGAATTGACTTCAGGTAAAACGTGATTTGATGATATTTGTGTTATGTTCATCTAAAATAATTATCGAACTATTGATTTGGAATGTTCGATATGTTTATGATAACACCAATCAACTTGTGATGGTTTAAACTAATTAGTAATGTAATTAACTTTGTTTTAATTAGTGTATTATATTTATAGTTAACACAATTTTATTATTTATCATACATTGGCTCTTAATTATTACAATTTTATGTATTCAGTATACAATATTCAATTCTATTCATCCTAGCGAATGCAAATTTTTATATCCTGTATACATAATATATATATATATATATATATATATATATATATATATATTTATATATAATATATATATATATATATATATATATATATATATATATATATTATATATAAATATATATATATATATATATATATATATATTTATATATAATATATATATATATATATAATATATATTTTATATATATATATATATATATATATATATATATATATATATATATATATATATATATATTATGTGTAATCATCTCTGATTCCAGACTTTTCTAGGAGGATAACCATGCTTTTCTAGGATTTTCTATCCTGGGCGTTGTGAATCAGATTTGTGGTGGTATTCAGTTTTGTTACTGCACTGATAGAAGTAATTCAGTTAGATTTGCACATTTTCAATACTGATTTTATTTTACTAAAATCCTTCCCCGAATCGGTTTGAGGGGAAAATAAACCGTATTCAAGTGGTTTTTGCAACAGTGAGTAAAAGTTGTACGAGGAGAAAATCCACAGTTTGTTATCAGAATACAAATATTTAGCTCTCTCTTTAGGTTAGGAGGGCTCTCTTTTTAGGTTCCGTTTCCGGTTAATACGGATAATTGGAGTGGAAAAATACTGATGTAGTGTTGTGTGCTGATTTTTAAATGCAGTGGTTTAAAATAAATATTCCAATGAATTTGTTATATATATATATAAATTTTTTTCTATTTTATTTTAAATATTATGAGTTATCAATTCGATATAACATTGATATCGACAAACAAATGATAAACTATTCAGAAACACGCATCGAAAATAATTGAAAATAATTGGATATCCAATAAAATATGCATAATATAGACCGTTAATATTCATCACCATCAATCTCTGAACTAATACAATTATATTCAATTAAAATTGAGCCACCACACTTCATTTTGATATTAATATTTGAATTAATTTTATAAAACGTAATTTATCGATTTTAATTAGCTCAGAACTAGAAATTTAGAATGTTTCTATTAAGAAATTGTTTATCTTCGAACGGAAAACATTGTATACACGGAAAAAAATTCATTACGTAGGAGCTGCTTCAACTTAGCGAATTTCCTTAGAATGCATAAATCACTTTCTAGCGGTTACAATTTTAGTCTGATCAAAATGAAATGTCGTATCTGAAATGATTTTAGTATTTGCAAGGCCACTTTTATTTATGAATGACATATGTTAAGGGGAAAGGGGGCATAAAGAAAGAAGAAAACACAAAATATAAAATATCTGTTTTAATATTAAAACAATCGACAAAAGCGTATAAAGTTGTAGAAAATCATGTTTGTTACAATTCATCACCTTATAATTTTTGCTCAAACTCTAATGTGCGCAGAGATATTATGGAATTTAATTTTCAATCTTAAACCATCAATATTTTTGTAAATATTAGTGTAACAAAAAAAATTATAAGATACAAAATGACAGTAAAATTTAGTACCTACAACTTTACTTTTTATAAATTTTCGATTTTTCGAATATTAAGGGACATATGTCAAATTTTGACATATCAAGAAATTTTGACATTTGCTATCGTAAGAGATAGGAAAATAATTTAAAGACAAAAAATGTTCCTTTTTTAAAAATAAACCATTTTGTTTGAATTTTTTTCATATACTCAGTATGTACTGGTAATTTTAGCAATTAAGTCAATTAGTTGTTATTTTCACTGGTTTTATTTTTAAATATAAATATTTTACTGTTAGCTACCAATATGCTTCGTAGAATATCTTTTTCGAACAAAATAGTATATCATTAAAGGAACAGCCAATTATATACCGTACGTTTAGTTTATATCTTCGCATAGCAGATCTCCCACGAGTATGAGAAAGTACATATGTAATATATATATATATATATATATATATATATATATATATATATATATATATATATATATATATATATATATATATATATATATATATATAAATTTATATGGATGGTGTTCAAAAAGCGTTCAACTCACAAAACATGAAAATTAGAGTTATCCCACCGACGTGGGAGAAAACGTTGTTCCCTACAATGTGCAAAAATGATCCAAGTCCAATCAGCTGTTAAAAACCTAATCAAAAAAAATTCTAAGGTAGTATTACATTTATCAGCTATCATATTACAAATTTTGAATCCAATTATCTCAAAACGAGCCCACAGTTGGCTCTTTAACTCTTTTGTGCATAACATCACACATATATATTCTAGCGGTCACTGGTCGCCATGACTATTAATAAGATAAAAATTAATAAAGATCTATTTCCAAAAGAGGAGTCGTGCATTTATTGTGAGGAAGTTAAAAATTTTTTTTTCTTGAAAAATATAATGAATTTTTTGCTAGATTGTCTCATAATTAGTTGAACTAGTGTGTACTACTAGGTAGTATGTTTTATATATTGTTTTTTTCTATACAACGTTGTTCAGTCTGTTCGATCCTGGATTCATTTAAACTTATATACTTGTATAGATTTAACAATAATCACATTAAACTAATAATTTGAAAAACTAACACAAAAAATTATGTTATAATGTTTTAATACCAATTAATTAGGGTATTACAATCAATTTACATAATTAGTTAATGTGCACTCATGTTCCTGGTAAAATGTAATTTTTTTTATTAATTATAAATATAATAAATTATGCAAATTTGTCGCGTAGTATTCGCTACGTTAACTTAACGAATTTCCAAAGTGCATCATTTCAAAATATATATATATACCGACTTCCCATCCACCTGTAAAATTTATATATATATATATATATATATATATATATATATATATATATATATATATATATGGACATATGATCGCTCTGTAATCGCTCTAGCGGTCACAATTTTAATCAGATTGAAATTTGGTATTAATTATTTCAGATAAGACATTTCATTTTGATCGGACTAAAATTGTGACCGCTAGAAAGTGATTTATGTATTCTAAGGAAATTCGCTAAGTTGAAGCAGCTCCTGCGTAACGAATTTTTTTTACTAAAATTTTGATTGATTTTCGTCTTTCTAGGCCTGTTTTACCCAACCCCTATTCGTCTTCCGTACTCTACCACAAATAGTTCGTTTTCTCTAGCCCGGTTTTCGTTGTCGAAACTATCCGTTTTTTGCGAATGACTCCACTAGTTTTTTTACTTCCAGGTTCCCCCATTTTGGTTGGGCCGAAGGTTAGATACCTCATTCTGGCTCTGAAAGGGACATTCTACACAAGAAGGTGGAAGGTCGTTGCACAGAAGATAAATTGATATTAATTAATATTAGAACATATTTTGTGTTTCCACCTTCCCCTAAATCCCCTTTGTCCTTGGCCGATTTCGCCCATTAACGAATTTTGCCTTTCAAATATCAAAATAACCTCAGAGACTAAATATCATTCTGATTATACAAAAATCGCGTACATGCATACACATATACCAAACAAGTAGGGTCACACAGTCTTTTTTAAGTCATTTCATATAGCCTTGATAAGGTGTAGTTTGTATTTTAATACATCGGCCGATAGATGGCAGGCGATATTTAATTCGTTAAATAGTTAATATAAGTGGTCGATTTAAAAATATACATAAATTAAAAATTGATTCAAATTTGATAACCAATCATTAAAATATTATTATGCTTAGTATAAAATAATTTAAATACTTAGTAAAACTTGGTAGTTATTGCAACCTATCGGTCTATGTATTGAAACATAATCCACATTTTATTAAGGCTATGAGAAATGACTACCGAGTTCGCCTATTAACGAACTTGCCCTTTCAAATACCAAAATAACCTCAAATACTAAATTACATTCTGATTATACAAAATTGCGTATAAACATATATCAAACAAGTAGGATCACTCGGCTTTTTTAAAAATTATTTCGCATAGCCTTGAGAAAATGTAGTTTGTATTTCATTCATCGACCGATTGATGGCAGGCGATATTTAATTTGTTAAATAATTTAAAAATATACATAAAATAAATATTAATTCAAATTTGTTAATCAATAAATAAAATAATATCATACTTAATGTAAAATAATTTAAATACTTAGTAAAAATTGATATTTATATATTTAAATACAAATTCTTGCCATCTATTGGTCAAAGTATGGAAACACAATCTACACTCAATCCAGGTTATGGGAAATGACTTTAAAAAGATCGGCAAGAACTGCTCTTATGAATTTGGACGATGACACAAGGTACAAAAAATTGATTTTTGGAATAATTTAGCGAAATGTCAATAAAATTATTTTTGAAATCTCACTAATTTTGGGTCATTATTTGCCATTGACCTTTTGTATTGATGGAATTTCATAGCATCGATAATATTTTCTAATCGACATTCTGAATCGAAACTATTGTAAACGTTTTATTAAAAATAATTTCTTTTTGTTTCAGGTAATTAAAATTGTATTTTCCAATTTTCCAATCAATCAGTAAGTTATTTATTTGCTCCATATTGAAATTTATTGAAAATATATATATATAAAATAAAAAGGTAAAATAAATTTTATCGATAAGAAAATGAATGAATATATTGGTCTTTAAAAATTTAATTAATACAAATGACTCATCACATTCAATTCAGTTTGACGAAGGAGTGAAAATTCTATATAGAAAATTTTCTATCAATGAAAATTTATATATCATTAACTATAGGGAATTATAATAAATTATTTCAATACTTTCCGTTCGACCAATATTTCACAACTAATTTTCCTCAATAGAATGTCGTGTTTATTTTATATTTTATTAATTGTGTATTGTTTTTTCTTGTTCGATATAATTCGATAATACCCTTATTCGATATTAGGTGATAAATTTCATTCTTTTCGATATCTTTTCCTTCGTATCGAATTCATTCAATATTTTTCGACATTTATCTATCTATTAACTAGGTTACGTCCAACATTGCTCCTACATCAATGTTTTGATGTGAAAAATCTTAAACATCTTGGTTGAGGATTGAACCTAAAACCTCCGGCACTTTCAGATCAGTGCTCTGCCAACTAAGCTAACCAGATGCTATGAAAGATTTTCGAAAAAAAATACTTCGGATAAAAGTTGTTTATTATAAATAAACTACAACTTTTATTAGAAACATTTTCCCAAAACCTGAATAAATAAGACAAATCAATTTTGTGACCATGTACGTAGATTAGATTAGATTCGAATCAGGAGTTAAAGTCTCATAAAGAGATGTTTTACCGCAACCATTTTGATCTCTTGGACCTCTTTCATTCAAAGAGGTCCAGGAGTCCTATGGTCTTAATGATTGTAGAGGCTGCCCTGGAGAGGCAACACTTCGACCATAAGGTCCATTGTGATGCCTAAGGATATGAGGATGTAAGTAGAGTCGATGGAATTTTTGTGTATAAACTAGGAATTGGTAAGATATGCGGTTGCAGCCGACTATGATAGGAACTATGCCGATATTCATCGGGAGTTCGTGAAGGAAACTGCAGAAAACCTTCTCAAGCATAGCCGGTAACTTCGTTCTTGTCCATACGCCGACAGTTTAGTCAATTAACCGCCCCTTTTTTTTCTTAATAATTGACAAACTTCCGATGTCGGGATTCGAACCCATAACCTCCCAGTTTCCAAGTAGGGTTTCCGCCACAGTTGATTTAGAGTGGTGAGTCGATTTTTTAGACTGGTAAGTGAAGCCTGACTATCGGATAAAATATATATAAACTACCTTTTTAGTTTTACTGAAGGTTCTCAATTGCACATCTATTTATGGCATACCAAAACTGACATAGATATGTGTACGTAATAAATATAAACAGAAAATTTTCTAGAATTTTCTATTATAATTATAAAAAAATAAATAATTTTCGTAATCAAATAAACTATAAAAAAAAAAGTTTCAATGTAAAATAATTTCCCCGAAAAATATGATGTTATTAAATTTTCCCGAAAAATATTATTTCAATTTATCTTAATAATCAAAAATGATATAGCAACCTTTATTTATGCTATCTTATAATACTACAACTAAAGCTACCCCCTACCCCCAACCCTCGTAAATTGTAGTTGTATTATATATTTTATTGTAGACCGGGTTTGTTTAATAAGTTTAACTTTGATTTATTCTATTTAATTAAATTTTATGCAATTTCCCAAGAAATATGACCTTTCCATAAATTTTTGTTCAATGGATCTCATCACTATCCAACCCCCACAAATTATAGTATACCGGTAATATATTTAAATCATTTTATATTGGAATTAAATCTGTCTGCATAGACTTCGCCTTGAATTATATGCCTAAACTATTTGTTGTATGAACAAATGTTTCGTACTAAAGTTGTTTGTTTTTATTAGATACATTGCAAAAACCATTCCAAGTGGCCGAGCGGTCTAAGGCGTCTGCGCAGTATGCCTACTTGGATACTCGGAAGTTATGGGTTCGAATCCCGACATCGGCAGTTTGTCAATTATTAAGAAAGAAAAGGGGGTGGTTAATTGACTAAACTGTCGGCGTATGGACAAAAACGAAGTAACCGGCTATGCTTGAGAAAGTTTTCTGCTGTTTCCTTCACGTACTCCAAATGAATATCGGCATAGTTCCTATCATAGTTGCAGCCGCATATCCAACCAATAGGGAATATGCATGAAAATTTTTTTTCACTTGAATTGAAGCATGTTTACTTGACAAATATCAAGGTAAAATTACTTTTTAAATAACTTTAAAAATAAGCGAGATATGAATGATCGAAATTCCCGATTAGACAAAGAGGGTGATAGCCCTCTTGATATGTTATGTTATGTTATGACGTCATATTACCCTTTCACCATTTAAAATACACGTAAAACTCCGTTTTTAGTATTTTTGCAAGAAAGAGACAGATAATAATCTTTAAAAACTTATAGCTTCCTTGATATTTGTCGGATTTTAATTTCGTTTTTAAATATTATTACAGTATTAACAGTATTTTCATATTCTGAAAATAAATGTGAAAAACAATTTTCATGCATATTCCCTATTCGGACTGGTAGTTTCTGAAATTAGTGCTTTCAAACACACAAAATCTCCAGCTTTATAATAAAAATGTAGATATAGATTACTTTTACAAGTTTGCAAGTTTCTTAATATATCTTTGCCAGTTCTATGAGCTTAGATGTTGATGGACATTTTTGTAATAAATTTTTGTAAAATTTCATAATTCGTGATTTGAACGAAATTTTCAAATTGCTTTGCCACAAGTTCCAGCATCTATAATTACATGCATATGAATATGATTACATTTATACAGTACCTTGGCATTTAAAATACAAGTCATATTGTTATGATGTTATATGCTTGATGTAGTAAAATAAATAATATACGCATTGTTATAATAGTAACATTGTGTAGTGCATCTATCACTGTCCATATGCAGCGTACCATGATATGGTGCTCTCTTTTACATTCAAATTCACAGAGATTTGTATCGTGCAGTTTCGGTGGAACAAAGCTGTCTACATCATCGCTGACTGAGCACAGACAGTGATGTACATATCACTGTCTGTATACATATCAATGAATACGTATTCTACATTCTGCATTCTACAAATGTCTGTTAGTAACAGAGTACATCGTATCATGGTGCGCTGTATATGGACAGCGATAGATACATACATTGTTTCCAGATTGGGTGTAATTTAAAAAAACACACGGTATAATTAGTTCGATTGTTACATTTTTCGTTTTTAACTTTACATTTTCTTTTTTAAATCAGGGAAAAGTGTTTTCACATCATTATTTCGATAGTCTCGAATTTTCTAGAAAGGGATAAAAATTAATAACATGTATGAATGTATTCTTAATAAATAAAAACAAAAAATCTATTTTACGAGAGAAAAAAACTTAATGATCTGCTTTATTTACTTAGTGAAAAATTCATAGACTTACAAATACTATATCCAAAAATAAGATAACTAAAGATGTTTCTCCTGAAAATATTAAATCGAAAAGGTCATTTACATTTTAAATACCGGTACTATGATGAATAGTAACAGTTACTATTGGTATTTTGATAGATAGATAAATTTTAGAGACATCACTTCGACCATAAGGTCCATTGTGATGCCTAAGGATGTGAGGATGTTAGTGGAGTGGAAGAAATTTTTGTGTATAAACTAGGAATTGGTAGAATATGCGACGACTGCGGCCGACTATGATAGGAACTATGCCGAAATTCATCTGGAGATCGTGAACGTAACTGCAGAAAACCTTCTCAAGCATAGCTGGTTACTTCGTTCTTGTCCATACGCCGACAGTATAGTCAATTAACCGCCCCCTTTTTTTTCCTTAATAATTGACAATAACTGCCGATGTCGGGATTCGAACCCATAACCTCCCAGTTTCCAAGTAGGCATACTGCGCAGACATAACGCATTAGTCCGCTCGGCTACTTGGGCTGGTTACTAGTGGGTTTTAATGTTTAAGATCGCATCACCGCGGAACTACCTTTAATAATAGATAAAATATTATGATACTATTAATAACCGGTATAAAATAATACCCAAATTTTTCTGTTGCTTATGACATGTTCTATTGTGATAGGTATATACACTCCCGTATAAGTATATAAACATTCTAAGCGTGTATATTACTAAATATAAGTATAATATTACATACAATAACATGTAGAATGTTTGAGCTGGTTTACTTTTTATGAACGGGAGTGTATATTGTTATAGATAGATAGAGTCTCTCTTGGAATTTCCAATTCTTTTCTCATCGTGATATTAATGTTTACTGTACATTTCTCTCCGTGTAGAGAGTACGCTTTTAATATGACTCAATATTATATGTTTAGGTCTATGATCAGAATACATGAGGGAATCACTACTAGATATATACATTTCCCAACCTCACCCGCAACAAAAATTGTACGTCTTAAAAGTACATACAAACTTAATCAGATGAAATTAATTGTAACTAACGTATCACATATGTGTACATCACACCCTTATCCAAAAACATTCATCCCCCACACACATTCACGAACCACCATCGTTTTCATAAACCCCTTGAATATATGTATTCGTATGTACATCATTGTAACGTAAACTCACACCATCTCCCCTTTTTTGATTCATTCACATAAACACACACATACGACCCTCTGGCAAAACCACATTACATCCATACAACACGAGCAATTTCGAATAGTATTAGCGTTTACAATATGGCTCAAAATAAATGTTCCAATTGTGAGTGGATCTTAATTAGTGACGTCATTGTACTTCTGCTTGATAGATGTATTCCCTCAACATCCGTTAACGTTTTGTGTACACTAACGATTTAAAAAATGATAGATAGATATATCTTGGGATATAATAAGTGAGGCACTGCGACCTTATGGCATATTGTGCTGCCCTTCTACTTCAGTTTGACGAAATTCGCTTCGCCCATATCTTGGTAATAGTCAGGAGCTTAGATAGATAGATTGTAGAGGCTGCCCTGGACGGGCTACACTTCGACCATAAGGTCCATTGTGATGCCTAAGAATGTGACGATGTGAGTGTAGTGGAAGGAATTTTTGTGTATAGGCTAGGAATCGGTAGGATATGCGCTGCAGCCGACTATAATAGGAACTATGCCGATATTCATCTGGAGTTCGTGAAGGAAGCTGCAGAAAACCATTTCAAGCATAACCGGTTACTTCGTTCTTGTCCATACGCCGCCAGTTTAGTCAATTAACCGCCCCTTTTTTTCTTAATAATTGACAAACTGCCGATGTCGGGATTCGAACGCATAACCTCCCAGTTTCTAGTAGTCAGGAGCTTGCTTATCATATTTTCCTGAAGATTCATATATTCGGGGTAAGATGCAGCACCGAATATCTTGTATCTGTTGTAATCGAGAGACTCGCAGTTAAAGATGATGTGGCTAAATGTTTCTTCCTCCTCGCTGTACAGTCTGCACATCCAGTAGATCCATTGTGGAGTCCTATTGTGTGCAGATGTTTTCGTAGGTGATCGAGCTCGAAGCGTTTCATGATAGTTTTATTTATAGGTCCTCAAAAGAAATACTCATTTTTAAAAATTTTCTAATTTATTTGTACCATATTCATTCGGTTTCCGAAAAATGCATCTGAGTAAGGAGGAGTTCGGGGAGAAAATATCCATCTTTGAAACTGTACAAAATGGAAAAAAATTGATATACAAAAAATGTTCCTTTTATAAAAATAAGCAACTTTTACTTGAAACTTTTTTTTCATAAACTCATTATATAATGGGTATTTAAGCAATTAACTTAGTTGTTAGCTTTACTTGTTCTTACCCGACTACGGAAGGTTATGTGTATGGCAGTCTACGTATGTCTGGATTTCTGTTAGCATGACATCTATTCCCGTGTAGCTCCTAAGATTCGAACCTTGTAACGAATCTAAATATAACTCATAGTCGATGGCCGGGAATTATTAATTAAGACCATAGGACTCCGGAAACAGCTTCTTATCATACTTTGATAAATGAGGTGTCTTTAGCTTCGTCTTAGAGTTCCGCGTGTCATATGCTATGTGATGTCATATTAAATCCAATATGGCAGATATGACTTACATAACACGCTAAGCAACAACAAAAAACGTTCACAAATGTATCGAGTTTGGTATCCAATGAATGGTTTTCATTCACAGATTCTTAATATTGTATTAAAAAGTCTTAAATAAATAAATTTAAAAACCTAAAACCCGAAAAAAGCACGAAACAAGTTTGATGAACCTTGTAAATATATCTCGTAGTCGAAGGCCGGGAATTGTTAATCAACACCATAGAACTCCGGGAACACCTTCGATGGAAAGCAGGCACAATAGATCAAATTAATCGCGGTACAAAAGCTTCTTATAAGACTTACTCCTGCTTTGAATCTAAATCTCTCTACTACAGTTTTGCTTTGTGCATCGCAGTTTGACCTCTTTGGCTCTTCAAACTTGTTTGGTGCTGTTTTCGTAGTCGGATTTTAACTTATTTATAAATATATTATTTCATGTTGTATACCATGAATGCAATCCTACACCTACATAAACCAATACTTTATAGACATCTGAGACAAAATCTCGAGAGAAAGTCTCGAGACCAGCCTCAGGGTATTGTGTTTTTGAGATCACATTTTCTCTCGTGACAACATCCTGAGTGAACATCGTTTCCACTTGAGAGTCCACTCACAGGTGTGACAAGTTAATAATAATACAACTTGTACAAAGTAATTCGTTACAACCAAGTAAAAAAAAAAGGGTTTACAAATAGCAAATAGACGAAAATAAGTATAAATTTTCAATTTCATTCATTTCAAATATAGACAAGTTATTAAGATTATCAATTTAGTCCATTCTAATATTCATAAATTGATTCGCGTCAGGCTCTTGCTTTTATTGTTGCGTACAAAATTTCCAAAAAACGGAATGTGATAAAAAGGGAGTGTTGGGTGAGGAAATAGACGAAATGAATTAATAATATATTTATATATATATATATATATATATATTATATATATATATATATATATATATATATATATATATATATATATATATATATATATTATATATATATATATATATATATATATATATATATATATATATATATATATATATTATATATATATATATATATATATATATTGTTATTTTTGGAGGCGGAGTCCAAAAGTTGTGAGAATTTCTCTATGCTGACACCGCCTCCAAAAATAACAATAATTGTACATATAGCAAATAAATAATTGCATATTCTTGTGCCAAGTTTAGTTCACCTAAGCAAAAATTTTTAAATAAATATGTACAATTATTGTTATTTTTGGAGGCGGAGTCCAAAAGTTGTGAGAATTTCTCTATGCTGACACCGCCTCCAAAAATAACAATAATTGTACATATATATTTAGAAATTTTTGCTTAGGTGAACTAAACTTGGCACAAGAATATGCAATTATTTTTTTGCTTTTAGTGCATTTTTTGTTATAGAATATTTGATTTTTGTAGTCGGGTTTCCATTCTGTCAAAATATGGTTTATTTCTCGCTTTTTAGTGACTTTGAAGTTCTATAATTGATTTTATTTGTCTAAATATGTCTCGAGACCATAAAATACTTGTACACTTGTGTTTGGTACTCTCTCGGAGATCTGTTCGAACTTATCTCCGATACTGCTCTCAGCCCCCTATCCATTTGTGAGTCGAGTCTCGTGACTACTCTCGAGACTGTTTTATCTCAGTTATCAAGAATAGGCGGCAATTATAATGACAATATTATTTGATAGAATACATAAACTAATATAATTCGTAGAATTAACTAATTGATGATACAAACTGAATGACGATGATCGGATCACATCGCGTTCATTCATTATATTGTAAAACACAGTGCAGAATCAATATTTGTATTTGATATGAATATGAATGTGAAATTGAATATCCCTTTGTTGATTAATAAACAGTGCACACACGGTATCAACAATTTACTTGTATAAATTGTTATTCCTTTAAATAATATCATCGATTTAAAAGCATATAATGTATCATTAATTTGTACAAATACTTCATATTATTACAAGAGTATATATTATACCAGTCATATTCATATTATATTATACCATTCACTAGTATACCAGTAAATTTGTATTTTATAATAACTGAATGTATATTATGTAATCATGTATATATATTTATATATATATATATATATATATATATATATATATATATATATATATATATATATATATATATATATATATATATATATATATATATATATATATATATATATATATATATATATATACAGAGTGTGTCAAAAGTCATGGAGTTTTTTAAAAGGGTGAGTAGGAGATAAAAGTCTAAGATAAAAAGTCCTTGGACATTTTTGCATCTGATCCACGGTTAATTAGATATTAATTAAATAAAATAACCAATAAAAGAAACACGCTAACGGAAAAAGAAATGGTGGGGAATTAACGCAGCGTCAGCAGAGATATGTGAGACTTCACTAACGTAGAGCAAGTCAACCTTATGCGTTTCAAATCCGGTACAGTTTTTATAGTAGAATTTTAAAAAATTTAGGAAAAAAAATTTACCTCTTTTTTTTCTCGAAAAATCTAATTAACTGAATTATTCAGTTTTTATTAGATTTTTTACGATGAAATTTTACGGCGGCATTTACAGGTACAGTACAGACAGTAGTGTAAACATTCTTTAAAAAAATATTTCTGGGATTATCATAAAGATAGCCAGTTTAGTTTTTTAGGACCTCATAAATTCAAGATCTTATAAAAACTCAATTTTCGATAATCGTACTAAAATCAAAAACTTCCCAATATTTGAAAATCTTCAATTTACTTAATGAAAAGTTGACATTAAGTCTAAATTGCAATTGATTTGATCAGTACAAAAAAACATTAATAAATTCTTAAGTATAATTTTTTTTTAATATTTTAGTGAGCTCAATTATTGGTGATTCGTTGCTTAAATTTTCTAACGTAAAATGTAAGTTTTCAGGTATAATGAATCATTCAGTTTTTATTGAAATGAGAGCTCGCTCGCCGCCTCACGTATCTCAGCTGCCGCTCTAAGGTTGCTTTATTTAATTAATATCTAATTAGCGCAAAACTGCCCAAGGACTTTTCATCTTAGAATTTCATCCCCTATCCACCCTTTCAATAAACTCCATGACTTTTTACTCACCTGTATATATATATATATATATATATATATATATATATATATATATATATATATAAATATATTACTACATATACATTTTCCGATTTTTCTATATAATTAAAGTATATATTCTAAAATTTATGTTTTCTTCTTTCTCTAAACCCACTTTTTGTATTCACTGACTGACTCATTAACGAACTTGATCTTTAAAATACCAAATACAAATCCGATACGAAATTTCATTTTGATTGGACCAAAATTGTGACCACTAGAGAGTATACAAATACATGGAAAATATATTTATTTATGTATATATTTGACCGCCCTAGCGGTCACAATTTTAGTCACAAAGTTAATTATATACTTAACTGATATTGCTTATTGCTGCAAGGGTTCGAAAGGAATGAGATAGTTTCCTTTTCAAAATCAGATATACACAGACATTTTCCTCTTATGTTGAATGCTAAGTATGCCAACTTGCATCACAAAGTACCAAAATCCTTAAATGGTGATTCGAGATAACCAAGAAGATGGAAATCTCATAACGAACAAATTTTATTCGAAACATTTTTTCGTAATCCAAATTTTTCTGAAAAATGTCCAAAAACAAGTACCTACATAAAATATAAAAACTAGCCAATATTATCTTCCATAACCAATCCAAAACCACAGCCAATAGAAAATGATGTGTATATAGCTTATAGTTTTGTTTATAACATATATTGACCACAAAAGTAGTACTCATTTTTCCAAATTTTTTAGTTGATTTGTACCGTATGTATTAGGTTTTTGTGAAAATGTTTCTAATGAAAGTTGTTAATATTTTAAAAATAAACAACTTTTATCTTAAATATTTTTTTCAAAAATCGAATGATTAACGCACATTTCGATTATAAAATGGTAAAAAATAAGCGCTGCTCATATGGTCATGTGTAGAATATGATGGGTATTATTGGATATCTACATATCGACATTATTGATGTAATATTGGCACTGGCAATAGAGTAGTATTCGGGTAGTTCAATTGAAACCTTGTCAATATGTCATAACAAATAATATTTCAATCAGAATTATATTATTTAGCGGAGATATATTCCTCTCACAGAATGTAATCAAATGTTCATTTGGTTTTACATAAAAAATATATTTTGTGTTAGAATTGTAAAATAATGTATGAAAATTAGAACAATAGGGAATATGCATGAAAATTTTTTTTCACTTGAATTGAAGCATGTTTACTTGACAAATATCAAGGTAAAATTACTTTTTAAATAACTTTAAAAATAAGCGAGATATGAATGAATGAAATTCCCGATTAGACAAAGAGGGTGATAGCCGTCTTGATATGTTTTGTGACGTCATATTACACTTTCATCATTTAAAATACACGTAAAACTCCGTTTTTAGTATTTTTGCAAGAAAGAGACAGATAATAATCTTTAAAAGCTTATAGCTTCCTTGATATTTGTCGAATTTTAATTTCGTTTTTAAATATTATTACAGTATTAACAGTATTTTCATATTCTGAAAATAAATGTGAAAAAAAATTTTCATGCATATTCCCTATTCATATCTAAGTACGCACAGACGACGGATCATTTCCAAAACCAACCGAATAATTTCTTTAATCATTGATTTCAATTAGTTTAAACTCACAAAAAAATACAAAGATCCAGTTGGTTTGACGGAAATTTTCCCCCTTTTACAAGATATCTCGTCAACCGTTCACCAAATCAAAGCAAATTTTATTTATCTTAGTTTTATTTTCTGTTATAACATTATAGAAAACATTCTAAGTGCCTTTCATAGCATCCCCATCAGGAAAAACCCGTCAGGTTTCCTCATGAGACATTTTAAACTCAAGGAACAACCCCGGAAGCTGGGATAGAAACTAATGACGAGTTTTCTCAGGCTACCAATCCAAGTGGCCGAGCGGTCTATGCCGCTATGTCTGCGCAGTATGCCTACTTGGAAACTGGGAGGTTATGGGTTCGAATCCCGACATCGGCAGTTTGCCAATTATTAAGAAAAAAAAGGGGGCGGTTAATTGACTAAACTGTCGGCGTATGGACAGGAACGAAGTAACCGGCTATAATTGAGAAGGTTTTCTGCAGTTTCCATCTGGAACTCCAGATGAATATCGGCATAGTTCCTATCATAATCGGCTGCAGCCGCATATCCTACGAATTTCTAGTCTATACACAAAAATTCCTTCTACTCCACTCACATCCTCACATCCTTAGGCATCACAATGGACCTTATTATCGAAGTGTAGCCCGCCTAGGGCAGCCTATATAATCTATCTATCTATCTGGATGTTCCTTGTTTCTTGGAGCATACCCTCACGAAGTGGGAAAACCCATTTCCTATAGAAGACAGGTCTAGAAGGGCTGTTATAGTCTAAACCTCGCCGAGCTACACCTCTTTTAGGTCCTTGGGTAATGATCACCTATCATTCAGTCATTTAAGACGTTGCTGTTTAAAAATACTCTGCTATTGCCAAAAACAGTTTAATATACTGAATCTACCTTAATGTTTCTGATCAAAGACGTTTCCCAAAAACAAACAAAAAAAGAAACATATTGAGAAAAAAACAACTTTGATACAAAAACAAAAGAAAAAATAAAAACTTAATTATCTCATCTCTCGAACAGATAATAATTTGCGTAAAACACATAAAAAAGAAAAACTTTCTGTTCTTTCCAATATGATGATGATACATTCATCCATATATTCAAACACACCACCCTCCCCATAGCATGCCCCTCTCTCCAGGAAAAAAGAAAAACAAATGAAAATTGGTAATAAAATGACATACAACATAATAATTTGAAAAGAAAAAATATAAAAACGTAAATATAATGATTCAAGGTGCAAAATATAATGTAAGTAGTATATATATGTGAATGAAATGAATAAGAGAGGGGGTAGTTTCAGTTGAGGGTCGCTAGCTAGCTATGTTGGTCGATCTCTCGTTGTTCCGACCGTCTCGTTGTGTGTGTGTGTGTGTGTGTGTGTGTTTATGTAAAAGTTTTCGTAGCGAATGTGTCTACTATGGATGGAGACGACGAGATGGAATCTTATATGGAACTCTATTATGACATTAAGGATTTGTTACATAACGATGAAAGACGGTTTCTCTAACGGTCGTTCTCTCTTTGCTAAGGTAAAATATATACCAACGTACTAGTCATATTTCTATTGTATACATGTTGATTACAAAGTAATTTCCTCACCTTTATCGGGCTTTTGTGTATGAAGTTTTTCTCATTCTTCAATGGATTCACTCCGAACGGTAATGAACATACCTATTTGATATTAAACTAACTGTGTCCTCGTTATAATTATTCCATCTACACCCTCGCTCTTAGTCGCTTTCATCTCCCATCCGCGCACAACCGATTGGTACCTCAGACCTACACCTACAACTGGTACCTCAGTTTTCATGTCTTAAACCTGGCCAGAGAACATATCTATCTAACTACAAGCATATAAATCAGTGGTTTTCGAGTTATAAGCATACTAACGGACAGGTAGTTTAAAATATGTAAAGCTAGAGAGCTTTTCTATGTGATCAAAGTGAAAATTCCTAATAGGTCTACTTACGAGTTGAAATTGGCGTAGTAGACACCAGTATTGGTGTACATAGACACCATCCTTAGAAAAAAAATTCTGGATCGGTTTACAGGTATCACACACTGTACATAAGAAGGTATAAAGACATTGATAGAGTGGGGATAAAAGTGGGAGACGAAGTTAAGGTGTACGGCACACGTGGAGTATGAGTAGAGGTGTATCAGATGACGACTATGATGTTATGTTTGAAAACGATGTGTATATGTTACTACTTGTGTAGATGTGTGTGCATTACATAAACCCAACGAACCAACGAGTCGAGGGTAAATAGCAGCGGCATCTTGGGCGGTAAATATTATGTGTAGTATAGTGTAGTTTGTATACACATATACCTTGAGTTTGGTATACACGCGTCTATCTCCGATATATATATATATATATATATATATATACAACTAATACCAACCAACCACCTTCTACAAAATCTCCCTCCTGTACTTCCACCCTTATGTTTTGTCCCATCTCTCACCCATTGTACACCAATAGTTAATAAAAACTTCTCACGTTAAACAGACAGCGAAATAAATATTGTAAATACGATGCATACCACCGGTATTCTCTTATTGCTCGCTCTTAAGACAATATTTAGGTGGTGTGTTTATCTATGTACAGTGTGCTTCAAAATTACTGACTTTGAAATCTACTTCTAGGTTATGATTCTCATGGTAAGGTTAATATCGTTCAGCAGTCTCAGTCTCGAGCAATGCTTTACGAATAACAAGATATAAATTGGGTCTAGCTGTTAGGAATTGATAAATATTTCCCCTATTCCTCCCCAAATTGAAACCTAGTCTAGGAATATGTTATTATATGTTCCGTTCGGATGTGAGTAGAGAAGAAGGAATTTGTGAGTAGACTTGGAATTGGTAGGATATGCGGCTGCAGCCGACACTGATAGGAACTATGCCAATATTCATGTGGAGTTCGTGAAGGAAACTGCAGAAAACCTTCTCAAGCATAGCCGGTTACTTCGTTCTTGTCCATACGCCGACAGTTTAGTCAATTAACCGCCCCTCTGTGTTATAATTGACAAACTGCCGATGTCGGGTTTCGAATCCATAACCTCCCAGTTTCCAAGTATGTTTCCACACTGCGCAGACATATCGCCTTAGACCGCTCGGCTACTTGTACTGGTTCCTCCTTTAAATGTACATTGCCATTTTTCCCCGGGACCTACTCTTGAATACTTTTTTTATGGATCTTATACTCGCCTGTGTTTTCCTTGTACCGCGATAGTAGATGCAGCTGCAACTGCGTGCGTCGGACCTAAAAGAAATAAGAGAGAAGGAGATGTTACTGCAAAGAAATTGCTGGAAAGGGAGGCATTACCTCTTTAACACTTGAGCCTGCTTATAGTCGCCTATGTTTCCCCTGTACCGCGATAGTAGATGCAACTGTATCTGTGTGCGTTGGATCTAAGAGTATTAAAGACGAAGGGGTTGTAACTGCAAAGAAATGCTGGAAAGGGAGACATTACTTCTTTAACACTTGAGCCTGCCTACATGAAACTGCTACAGATAGGCTTACTTTTGATTCCTGTTCTATAAACTTAGACTCAGGTGGTTTTGCAAAATTGAACCACTTTTATTTCAAAAGTTTGTTGGTAAAAAAGAACGGGAGCCACCCCATATACTATATTATGTATTGGAAACTATAAAAAAAGAAAACAGTTTACCTTATACGGGGTAAAATAATGAAAACGCATGGGGTCCGATTTATCTATTTTTCGTGGTTCATATGTTACGACTTAAACAGTTAATATACAAATTATTCGCTTCACTTTAACTTCATATATCATTCGTCTGCCTCTTTTTTTTATCTTTCGTTCATTCCTAACCAACAGAACAGCAACAACAGCTAACAGGCAAGAGCACAGGATGACCTGTGCACGGCGTTCACCCGTGTACATTTATTATAAATATCATTTACAATATTGTGATATGTGTCATAGTTTACTTCATTTTCATTTCATTTTCCATATACTTTTGACAGAAAATTTTAATATTTTAAACATTTGGTGTAGAACTCCAAATATATTTAGTTATGTATTGGGCGTAGACACAAAACAAATTTTGGAGGGTGTTTTTGAAAAGAAAAGCGATGATCATGAATTTTCTTATCAATAATTACCCAAATTTCGACTGATTACTTTTTCATAATGTTTGTTCAACCGCGAAAAAAATTTCAGGGACATCACTTCGTGTACCCCAGGACACGACTATGTTTTCACTTCTATGTACAAACTCTTAGTACTATGCGTTCAAAGATGATTTTTCACCAAAGCTTTAAGGGCTTCTAATTCCAAAAAACTATTGTAGATCGTTGGTTTGTCTGTGTGGATATTTTGATAACGAAAAACGCCAGAATAGTATAGGAATAATAAGATTTTGAATGAAATGGTCTCATCGAAAATGATACCCTAATTTTTCGGTTTGTACGAGTTTTTCGAAAATGGCTTCTAGAATGTTTAGTTTCGATGAAACTATTAAAGTTTTTTCCTTTCATAGAAAAGAAAAAATCTTCGATATGACGATTTCATTAACCAATCCACATTTTGTTTGAAATCGGACCGGGACTCAGGTCCACCTTGAATATAATTGAATGGTGGCAGAAATCCAATTTTTATAAAACTAGTGCGAGGCCTTTTATGTAAATATCTTGATCCAAAAAATTACGAGACTATCGATAACTCCATTGAAATAACTGAATTATGGCCCCTTAAACCTTCTTTAAAGCGAAAATTAGCTCTCATATTCAATATCATGCTGATTAAGGCTTTTGATCAGAAGTATATTATTTTATACAAGTTGATGAAATCAAATTTACATCAGAGTGGTCAATTTTAAGGTGTGATAAATTCCTCGATCCGGACAAATACGAGACTCTCCGACAAAACTCGATTCGCATAAAAAGCGTTATTAATTAAGTGTATTTTATATACATTTTCCCATTTTCCAGATAATAATATTTAGGTAAAAATCCTTGGTGAAAATCCCATACATATATATAACAGTTTTTTTTTTTTAAAGAAGTGAATTTTATAAAATATCACGAAATGTAAACATAACCCCTAAACAACACCTTCAATTTCGTCTGTGTTGTGTTGGTTCGTTGTTCCCCCATGTATGTTGATATTATGTGATTCCTCATTCTACCTCGTAAATATTTTTGCCACCTTATAAATAATATTTTCAATGTATTTTCCATACAACAAACAGTACAAAAGTACAATGCCAACACAATACACAATTATCATATAGTTATTATTATCCCTTACCTTATTTAATATTAATGAATTTTTAATAAGCGATTTTATGTAATACATCACGCTATTTAATGCCATGTCTACGTGTAGCCAAGCGTTGGAAACTTGTTGCATTATGCACACAATGTTTTTTTTTGTTTCAAGTAAGCCGTTATAAATATTAGTCTTAACTTTGGAACATATGCCACCGACCTCCAGGCAGAAGTCTTTGTCATACGTGCGACCGACCTCTTTGTCATGCCATGTTGGCTTGTATCCGGAAAAACTTACGTATGAAAGCCATTAACCAGAACGGTCATATCTTAGACAGTCAAGATACTCTGAAAAGCTTTCCCTGCTGCTGAAATCAAATCAGAGATTGTCTAGTGGAACTATTGAAGCTGAAAAAGCGGAATAACGTCAAATTGATTTCAGATCACAATAGTTTCGCGAAGTAGAAAGTTGGATCACTTTTAATAAGGCCCGAGCTTATCTTAGGAATACTAAAAATAGCCAGCGAAAAAGTGATCAATGAGTGGATAGAGTTTAAATACCGCGATCACTGAGGATTTACTACTTCGGAATGCATCCAATAAGCTCTCAATTTGAACTGCGGTAGGTCTGGGGGTTCACCGTTAAACGATAAAAGTCTGTGGGTTATTTTCCCAGAAAAAATACCAAGACCAACATGTAGATTGAAATTTGTTTTCTGAAATCGCATTTCAAAAATGCCAAAATGTCGAGCAAAACTTAAAATTACAAAGTTATCTTTGACAAAATTTTCAAAGTTCTTCTTTGACAAAAAAAAAAGATTTTAAATACATTCACAAAAGTGGTTTTTAAGAACTAAATGGGATCTAAGGGAAATGATTCCCTAATGGAGTTTGACTAGGATTTAAAATGAGTTTATATTTTCCAAAAAATAAATTATCCAAAGCAACACAATATTTATAAAACATAATGTCATTTTGGATATAGGATTTTCCCAGAAAAAATGAATTTCAAATAGAATTTCGATTTACCTAAACAACTTCACACTAAGTACTTATCGACAAAATGGAAAAATAATAACATTTTCTTATTTTTATTTGAGAAAAATAATATTTACAATGTAAATGTGGAGAAAGAAATACACATAGAAAAGTTTACCTATACACTTTTTTCTTTTCTTTTTTTCTGTACAAAATATGTTTGAAGCAAAAAAAGAAAAAAAGAAGGAATGTTTTTCTCTTCTATTTAAAGGAAAATTTATTTAAGTATTTCACAAACATCTTTTAAAAAAATCATTTTTCTTTAAGTGATCTGTTATGTTGGTTGCATATACACTACATCGAACGTTTATACGTACAGCGTAGGAGTGATATTCTTTTGCACGTGAATGTTACCGAATAAAAAAAGAATATTTAAAACAATTTATTTGTTCAGAAATATATATAACTTTTACAAACTCATAGTATAAAAAATGGGATAAATTCAACGTAACCGTAGTCGATTCAACAATGCGGGGGGTATAAATACGGCGAATCGAATGAGTCAGTTCCCTGAGCTACACCAGTTTAAGTGGCCGTGCGGTCTAAGGAGCCATGTCTGCGCAGTATGCCTACTTGAAAACTGGGAGGTTATGGATTCGAATCCCGACATCGGCACTTTGTCAATTATTAAGAAAAAAAAGGGGCAGTTAATTTACTAAACTGTCGGCGTATGGACAAGAACGAAGTAACCGGCTATGCTTGAGAAGGTTTACTGCAGTTTCCTTCACGAACTCCAGATGAATATCGGCATAGTTCCTATCATAGTCGGCTGCAGCCGCATATCCTACCAATTCCTAGTCTATACACAAAAATTCCTTCCACTGCACTCACATTCTCACATCCTTAGACATCACAATGGACCGTATGGTCGAAGTGTAGCCCGTTCAGGGCAGCCTCTACAATCTATCTATTTATCTATCCCTGAGCTACGCGTAGTTGTAAGAATTTTGACGCAAATTCATAAATTTGTTGATTGAAAGTGATAATATTTCTAAAATTTCATTTGATGTATTAATCATCGTTTTATTTCATGTAGTTTAGCAACCCAACTTTGTGTTGCGACTTGAATTCGTCACTGATCTCTGTCTACAGATGAGTTCAGTTTTAGTTTTAACTCACTATAAATACAATTAGACCATAACTAAATGCTTAGGATTGATAACTATATATACCTATCGTAATGGAACATGTCTCAATGGAACATCGTAATAGAACAACGTCGTAATGGAACTGGTGATTATTTCACCAAATTTGCAACGAGTAACATATTCTGAGACAATATAAGAGTAATTTTAATAAGAGTAAGGTAACAGGAATAAATGTGAATGAAAGAAATTTAACAAGAGTAATTTATTATATTTTAAATTTATTATATTTTAATTTAGTTAATTTTCTATTTATTTTTATTTTTGTCTATTGATCTCGACTTTCTAATTGTCAAAGAGTAAATTACGACTAACTAATTTATACTGATGATGACTACATTATAGTCGAAATACGTATTTATAATACAAAAAAACTGATCTAGGTAAAGGGGGAGAATTTGAAATTTTATTACAAAAACCTCTAGTTCTCACTAATTATCATTCGATAATATAATGTTTACATTAATTTGAAGTTTAATCATCGACCTTCCGGAAAAATTATCTAAATCACATCAAAATCCTGCATTTTATAGTTTAGAAGAATTAAGCGACCTAACAATCAGAGACGCGAATAGCGATTTTATATTATACTATTTCAATATAAGCCGTCTCCCGCGGCTTATCATTCTATCGCGTTTTCTCACGTGAATTTAACCATAAAAAAAAACGATTCTTAACCGTTCTGTCGCAAGTCAGATAAAATATATTGGAAGGAGTCCCCAAGAAATAACCTTTAGCAAAATGGCTGTTTCGGCTGACGATTTCGATTAAAGTTTCACTAACTAATATAAATCCACATTTTACTTCGTTAAAAATCCCATTAAAATGGCTAAATTTTGTGCATTTGATCCCTTTGAGACATTTCTCGAGAATGGTAGTAAACATACTGTAAAATTTAACCATTTTTAATAACAGAACGAAAAGTGGCCACCAATGTTTAAAACGATTCTATCCCACAAAAAGTCATTATAGATATTTACGATCGAAACGTACGTAACCGGGTGACTTTATGAATATTTAAATTAAAAAAACCCGACTTAATAACTACACAAATATGTAAAGAAAATACAAATACAACAAAAATTGAATATTAATTCCATTGTGAAGAATATACGAGGTGTGTTCAAAAAGTATGGTTTCGCGGGCTACGTCCATTCGATTTTTTTTATTTTGTTGTGTTGATACACTCGTCCCGAACATATGTTCACAGTTTTAACTATATAGCATTCTTTGTTTGTTTGTGAGAGGCATAATGGTTAGAAATGTTTGGTGTGTTCGGCGATTTTCTGCTGTCGAAAAAAATGGATCAAGAAATTTGCATCAAATTTTGTGTAAAAAATGGAATTAAGTGTTCCAAAACACTCGAAATGTTGACAGTGGCTACTCTGAGTAAAAAAAATGTTTATAAGTGGTACAAGCTCTTCCAAGAAGGTCGAAAAAAGCACGCCAAGTTCATCGATTAAAGTTCACGCCGAGTTCAATGTTTTCATCGATTACCGTGGCGTAGTGCATCAGGAGTTCTTACCACAAGGTCGTACAGTCTATAAGGAGTATTACCTTGAAGTTATGCGCTGTTTGCGAGAAGCGATACGAAAAAAAAACGTCCGGAATTGTGGAAAATAATTCACGACTTTTGGATCACGATAATGCACCTGCTCACTCATCGTTGCTTGTTCGTGATTTTTTGGCCAAAAACAACACCGCAATCATGCCTCAGCCACCATATTCTCCGAATTTAGAACCCTGTGACTTTTTCCTGTTCCCAAAACTGAAGAGACCCATGAAAGGATGGAAATTTTCAACAATTGAGGAGATAAAAACTGCATTGCTGGAAGAGCTCAAGGCTATACCAAAAAGTGCTTATCAGAACTGCTTCGAGGATTGGAAAAAGCGTTGGCACAAGTGTATTATATCTGAGGGGGGTTACTTTGAAGGGGACAACATGAATATTGATGAATAAATAAAAAGTTTTTGATAAAAATATAAAGTCACCTTACTTTTCGAACACACCTCGTATGTATACCTGTTTGCTGTGCGAATCCTTTGAAACATTGTGTCCATGCTGTGTGAGGTGGCTGTTGTTGTTGATATGCTGCTCACAAACGTAATGTTTTAAAAAAACATGCACAAAGGATAATCATTTTGATATTTGTTTTACAAATTTTTTCCTTTTTACAAAAAAAAAAGGAAAAAAAATTATTATTTTTTGCTATTGATAAGAAAACAGCCTTAAGTTACATTCCTCGATATAAATGTGCTTTTTTTCCGCAATATACAATCGAATTCAAAATAAAATGACCCAACCCTGAAATGGACAATTACCGCCAATTGGACAATCTATTTTTCAAATAGATAAATATCAGCGTAAAAGAAGTCTTATGGAAATTGGACTTTGGAAAAGCTAGTACCAATCAAAAATTATCATGGACGCGGCCTTCAAAAATTAAGTCTTAAGACTAACAGATACGCACATAACACACAAAAAATGGTCTAAGATCCATCTAGAAATGCTGATCTTCAGTAGACTATAATATTTGTACTCAAGCAACCGCTTAATCCGAGTCTACTATTAACTTTTCTCCATCACGCAACGGGTCTTCCTTAACCTCAAAAATCATTCTCGAACAAGATCTAAAACCACAGACTATTGCAACAAAATACGGCGGATTATTTTTGGTCTGTGATTTACGGCATTTTAATGATTTCTAGACGTTTGCGTGGATTTATGCACGATTAATATTTTAAATTATTATATCTCAGGTATATAACTGTAATGAAGATTTTTTTCTTAATTAGTTTAAAAATCATTTTTCTTTCCCACTTTGGAAAAATATGCATATGTTGGAATAGGCAACGTGAAGTCTACAAATTGCTGCCACATTGGGCGTCAATTTGTTGGAATATACCAAGATATCCTGGTATTAACGTCCAAAATCTAGAAACGAGTGCACTACCCCCTCTTCAAATTCAAAATTAAGGTGAACCAGAAAATTGCTAAATTTATTATTAATTATCTCGGCTTCTAAACGATAAAAAATTTCGAAACAGTCCATAAACAAAAATTTAAAGATATCTATCGAAAAGTTGGAATGTTGGAACAAATAAATGTAATTTTATGTGAGTGTTGATTCCATTTTATTGAACATAAATGTGTACTGTGAAAGTGTACACACAAATAAAACACATGTTTTTCATTTTCTTTGTAGTCGGGTTATATTTCATTACAAATTTACATTGTTTTTCTTATGGTATACTTATTTTCATAATCTTATTTATACGGCTTTACTTTATTTTTCTTTAATCACTAATTAGAGTTTTTTCTTTACTAGGATTCTTAATTAGAAATGCATGATTTGAAACTAAGTAGGATATTAATTGACTTTGGTATTCATGTATGACAAAATACATTTAATACAGGCAATAGGGAATTTTTTCTTGCATTAAATTATAGGAGTCATTTTTTTTTTATAAATAGGTTCAGTATCACGTACTAAACGTAAATGCACAAAATCCTTACAAATTAGGGGGGCGGAAGTGCCACCATTTTGAGAAAAACCGTTTTGGTCTATATCTCCGTATCCGTACACTTGAGGCCAAAAATGGTAATAAACTTTATTATAAATAATTGGATTTCCTATCTTTTTTGTAAATTAATTTTTTTTGTATCACTTACCGTTTACGATTGATACGACTATTACTATTTGTGTATTGACTTTTGGACCCATATCTCGTGAAGGATATCAGTTTCGTGAAGAAAACTGCAGAAAACCTTCTCAAGCATAGCCGGTTACTTCATTCTTGTCCATACGCCCACAGTTTAGTCAATTAACCGCCCCTTTTTTTCCCCTAATAATTGACAAACTGCCGATGTCAGGATTCGAACACATAATCTCCCAGTTCCAAATAGACATATCGTCTCAGACTCAACGCCTTAGACCGCTCGGCCACTTGGAGTGGTGACTCTCATTAAATTGGAGACGTTGTTTCACGTTTAGAGCCAGTTACATAGAGGTCAGTAAGTGTGTTATATTAATTTAGAACTATAAAATTGATTTAAAAATAAAAAAAAGTAACTTGAAAATAATTGAAGTTGAATAAAATTGTGAAGTGTTGTTTCAAAGAAGTTTATCATTCACGATAAAATTGTTGATGTTTGTATTTCATAATAATAAATATATGAATAATGCCCTTTTATTTGAAACAGTTCACAGATTAAAACAAACTTCTATACATCACATGAATCACATAAAAGTTATTTTTAAACTTTCTCAAATTGCTTGTGAAGAGCCACCAACCAGCTAACCAGTGCTCTAAAGTCGTGTATGGTGTATTTTTATCACCCAAGAAGTCAATGATTGTTTTTTTTTTTTTTTAATATTATTATTTCTTATTTAAAAATACACAATACTCAATTATTATCAATGAATCGATTCAATTCATTAATTCCTTTTTTTTATAGCTGTACTACAAAACACAGATTTTGAATAAACATTTTTGGGGGAAGTTTTTTCTTTGTTGTTCATAAATCTGACAAATTTGGGTAATATTATTGTCACTTGTACAGTTGTACCAAAAGAAATTAAATTTAACGAATAGACCGGAAATTATTGACTGATAATCGTATTTAATATGTTTTTGGTATTTGGCAGACCAAGTTCGTTAATGAGTAGAATAGGGAATATGCATGAAAATTTTTTTTCACATTTATTTTCAGAATATGAAAATACTGTTAATACTGTAATAATATTTAAAAACGAACTTAAAATCCGACAAATATCAAGGAAGCTATAAGCTTTTAAAGATTATTATCTGACTCTTTCTTGCAAAAATACTAAAAACGGAGTTTTACGTGTACTTTAAATGGTGAAAGTGTAATATGACGTCACATAACATATCAAGAGGGCTATCACCCTCTTTGTCTAATCGGGAATTTCAATCATTCATATCTCGCTTATTTTTAAAGTTATTTAAAAAGTAATTTTACCTTGATATTTGTCAAGTAAACATGCTTCAATTCAAGTGAAAAAAAATTTTCATGCATATTCCCTATTGGCCGAGGGAAAAGGCGGACGTAGAAGAAAACACAAAATAAAGAATATCTCTCTTAATATTCGAAATATCCAAATACGTAGTAAAGTTGTAGAAAAACAACTAGACTATTATATTGTTGTTTATAAATCTGACTAATTTAGGTTATATTATTGTCCCTTGATACATTTGTACCAAAAGAAATCAAATATAACGAATAGACAGGAAACTGTTGACTGTTTTTTATACAGTCGGTACTGATTACAAGTTTAGTTCGATCAAAATCTCTCTTAATATTCGAAATATCCAAATACGTAGTAAAGTTGTAGAAAAACAACTAGACTATTATATTGTTGTTTATAAATCTGACTAATTTAGGTTATATTATTGTCCCTTGATACATTTGTACCAAAAGAAATCAAATATAACGAATAGACAGGAAACTGTTGACTGTTTTTTATACAGTCGGTACTGATTACAAGTTTAGTTCGATCAAAATTTCGTATTTTATATGTTTTTAGTACTTGGAAGGCAAAGTTTGTTAATGAGTCGAATTGATCAAGGGGAAAGAGGGACTTGAGACAGAAGAAAACTCTTCTTGACTAAAGAATCACAAAAGTATTTGGCTAGGAAAGACTCTCTTAGGCCAAGACTAACGAACTCTACTTTAAAAAATTTACTACTTTAAACTCGACTTTCAAAACACTTTTAATTTCTTTATTGAAACAAATATTTTGAAGAAAATATATATTCTTGAGGAAAGAAATTGCTTCAATCAGTGCACTATTAATATTTTTGTATGTTGGAATGGACCACCCTGTATATCAAATAAAACAAGCATTTATTTTATTATAAGACAAAGTTCTATTCAGAACGGAAGTTTGAACTTGCTCTTAGAATGGTATAAATAAATCCATTGTTACTATTACTAACATCCAAATGATTCTGCTACAATACAGGGTATGTAACGAATCATTTGGATGCTACGATATATAGTTTACTTAAAATGTGATTCCCAATCAACTCAGGGCGCGATTATTATGGAACTTTCACTGATCTATTTGGGTTTTTATACGCTTTTGGGGACAAAATATTTTCGAAATGACTTACAATAGTTCCATTTACATTAGTTCCATGTATTAATAGAGAAAATTTATAAATCTCAGCGTCTCCACACCCGTTCCCTCTTCCTTACCCCTATTTTATGGGTTTCTACAGCTTCATTCGGTTATTAAAATTAATTTATGTATTAAATGATTGTTCTTTTTTGTTTCAGGTAAAAAATATTTTCAAAGTTTTCATCTAATCAGTAAGTTTTTAAAAAGTTTATGGTATGTACACTTCCCTGCAAAAATTGAACCAGTCTATACATTCTAGGCGTTACTATTTGAATTTTTATTTTATTTCTTACAATTTAAATCAATGATTTTAATGGGGGTTGGGGGTGGTGGGGTTGGGCATGGACTGATTTTAATTATTCACGTTTTTGACTGTGTAATACGCTCAATAGACTTCAACACGTTGAACAGACAGACGTACACTCCCGTTCAATAAAATTGAACAGACCTGAAATGAAAGAAAGCTCAGATCTGTTCAATTTTATTGAACGGGAGTGTACATGTAATAATTAGAACATTTTATATAGACTTGACAAAAATTATTTTTCTACAGACAATATTCCCAATCTTTACATATTTGGGACTATATTCAATATGGGACCAATGTAAAGCGGTATTATTAACTGTAAAAATAAAATAGCGGATCCAAATACGCCAGGTATTTGATCGATACTACTTGGCATAGTCTGGTATAGAATTCTCGCCTACGACATGTTCTAAGTGACAGATATATATAGTTATCAAACCATCACTACAGGTGATGAGTGATGATCTTATTGTAAGTTTAAACAGTGAGTGCATACAAACACCATGTAATCAGAGCTTATACAAAAACTGAACAACGTGGGTTGTAAAATCAATAACTAAAGTTGCGTCAAATTTCGGATTATTCTTTCAACTACGCCGCGAGTTCGAGGCACTGCCACATTCGGTTCGCCGTATTTATTCCTGCCGAGTTATTGAATGAACTACGTTTACTTTCAATTTAACGAATTTGTTTTTACTGTGTAACATTGAAATAATTGACGTGAAATGAAAATATGATACGTATTTGAAGTGAGTCCTCCATGATTCGTACCACACCCCGTATACTTGATTATACGAATAAAGAGGCAACCCACATGTTTAATTAAATGTTTCAATTATATGCCTCCATTTTTAATCCTGATAATAAAAAAAAGAAAAATCAACTTCAATTTTGATTAATAAAACGAACAAACAAAAATGTACAAAACATCTTTTTAGGCTGTTAGACGACTGCTTGCAGTTAGTTAGGCGTTGTGTTGCCATAAGTACCAAACATGCGTAATGAACTGACCACTTATTGTGATCAATTAATCAATTGTAAGGTCTTTATTAAGTAACTATTTATTATTTAATATGCATCCATCCTAATATGTAATATAGACAAGTTGTTTGATATCCTGTATCTACAGAATGTTCGGGAAAGTAGTGCAAAAATACTTAAAAGATCAAACTAATCAAAACTATGAAGAAATCAAGGGATTGATAGAAAACCACTCCGTAAAAAGTAAAATTTTTGATCCAAGTACGCCAAGTGGTTGGCCAATATAAATAATTATAAACAGTTTCAAAATATTATAAAACTATTAGTAACGATTTCAATGGCTATTTGTATTCAAGGTAATTCAGGCTCAAAAAACACAAAAATCCAGTTGGTTTCACGATTGATGCATCGTTTTCGGGTTATACCTCCAGGTTATACGATTTTATGCATTCTTTTATACGTTATTTCTTCAACCGCTCACCAAATCGTCAAATAAACACGATTTTTAGTTAGTTTCTAAGGTAAATCGGCCCCATAAATCACAAAAATCCAGTTGGTTTGGTGATTTGACGTATCGATTTTGGGTTATTCGCCCACTTTCATATGATTTTATGCGTTTTTGTATACCATCTCTGACGATATCTCAATAATTCTTAAAACGCGTACCAAATCAACAAATAAACTCGATTTTTATATTTTTTTGGGTCCAACTTTTCCAAATCGGGAACAAAATTTTTTTTTTTAAATTTTTGTTCCTACTGTTATTCGAGTTCAAGTTATGGCATCCCTTTTTCCTTCAGAAGTTGTCTACGTTCGATACAACTGCCAATCGCCATTTTTAAGTATTCAACTATCAACCACTTTAATCTTAATAGTATACACGAAAAGAAATGACAACTGTACAAATTTATGAATCTTTTAGTGTCATTACTTATTTAAATAATTATTATTTTTAATAGTTCAATCAAAAAATTAGTATTTAGCCACGTTGTCAACAATGACGAGAGTTGTATTGCCAGCAGAATACTCGGCAAGAGTGTACACAGCTCCACTCGTGGCTCCTCGCCTTACAAATGTCTCGCTGAGTGCTCTCGCCAAGTGTGTACTGCCGACATAACAGTAACTATTGTTTATATTTAGAAAACAGATAAACAAATCCACCCCTGAAAAGGTAATCGATAAATTTTCCATGAACCGAACAGTAAATAATGAAATTAATAAACAAAAATAATAAAACTTTTATTTCAATAATATGGTATTTGCCTTGAGTCTAAAATCAAATGCATTATCAATTTCATTAAATTGATCACATAATATTGAAGTTTAAAATACTATGTATATATAGTAAATACTGATATATATTTTCAGTATAGTATGTATAGTATATTATTCTAGTTAGATAGCAGGTAGTAAACTGCCCTTAAGTAAACTATCAAAGTGGATAAATCGTATAACCAAATTATGATCATGTAATTTGATCAATTAATTATTAATTCATATTACGAACGTTAACTTTAACGTTCGTTTAAATCTACTTAACTGCACTTGTTTTCATATATAAATGACCTGGTTGCTCTATCTACCAGCAACACACAACATTCAATTAGGTGTACGCATTCATGAGATTTACTTACAAATCTATTTTCACAAATATTTAAATATAGAGTGGTTGAAAAAAATTGGTTTATTGTTTTTCCTTTCTTTAATTTCTTCAGAATATATGACTGAATGGTTTCAGTCTTCGAAGATTCGACTCAACGATCTTTAACGAGCTCTTTTTTCAGTTGGTTCAAGATTATAGTTTTTCTCAGATGATATTTGTTTTTCAAATTTTTACAATTCATTTGTGGCAAATCCAATTGGTTTTCGAAAAAGGAATGCTACTTTTTTAGAAGTCGATAGTACCTTTTTTGTTTTAAGTTTATATATGCAAATTATATGCAGAGGGCGTCGAAAAGCCGTAGGACGTCGCTAATTTCTGACCGAACTTTAACAGATTAACAAGAGCTGGAGAAAGATTAAAGCCATTGCTCAAACTAGAGTTCGATGACGGAGTTTGAGCTTATGCAAATGACTTGGAGATAGATGGCGTCCAAAATCCAGAATACGTCGCTCATTTAGGACTGATTTTATAATATCACAGTAATTAATACAATTATATTTGTTCGAGCAACAAACAAAGACACTATATCATATTAATTAATTAATTAATTAATCTTAATAGCCAGCAGGATTACGGTGGCAGACATTGCACTTATATATTTATAATATTGTTATCTACCTTTTAAACCTTATTTCATTCAATTAACAGATGAGGGATGATTTTTCTAATGCCGGATCTTAGACCATACCGTGCCTTCGTACAGGTCATGCAATTGTACACTGATAGGAGTAATCAAAAAATGCAATAAGAAAAATTTTTTTAAACCAAGAATTTCTGACTCTTATATAGGGAAGATAATATATATTTGATATAAGAAAATAAGTATCTTGACATCTATAGTTTTGACTTGAGAAAATTATCTTAACTAAAGATAAACTGACTCTTGGCTCGAGAATCTCGAAGTTCTTAAACTGTAATAATGATTTCTTCTTTGAACTAAGATGCTAAAATTTCGGACTAAAATAAGCATTTATTTAATCCAAACAAATGAAACTTTTGAAAAAAGTAATGATATATTCAGTTAATTATATATACTTCAGTTAAAGAAGCTGCATAAACTTCCTCTTCTTGAGTTTTTTCTTTTTTTTTTAATATGAAAAATTCTTTTTTTACAAGAATTTTATTTTCTTGACTAAAGAATCACAAGAGTATTTCGCCAAGAAAGACTCTCTTAGGCCAAGACTAACGAACACTACTTTAAAAAATTGTTAACACGAAGAATTTTAGTTTCTTCCCTCAACTAAACATATGTTTTTGGTTCGACTGTGTAGTCTTGAATGAAAACAAGGGTTTCTTTATTGAAGCAAATATTTTGAAGAAAATATATTTTCTTGAGGAAAGAAATTCCTTGTTTCAGTGCTAATCCCACTACTAAATAACTAGTATGATTTACAGGATATTGAAACAATTGCAACTCATTTAAAGATTGCTATACAGATATAACTAAAGTATATTCGATCAGAAATTTCGAGTAGAAGACTTTAAGTGACAAATAGTGTATATTCGTATACTCGTACTATCTCGTTCGTATAGGTACGATATTTTAGTGTGATGTTATGTAATATATTTGAATGAAGATTGAATATTTGATTACATAACACTTGGTAGAAGGTATTTAGATTATTGATAAAATTATATTTGTGATGTTCTTGTATAAGCTGCTTGTGTGTGAATCTATTTTGCCAATGTGTCATCCGGACTACGGATGTGTAACAACATATTCCAATTTAAACAAGTTTGTCGTGTCGTGTCGGGGCGGGCGTGTTTATTGTATATGTTACCAACAATATTACCGCTGTACTGCACCACACCGGTAGGTAGATGATATTGACTTATCATCTATATCACAAATCATTACACCACACTAAGTGATTCAAATTCAATTGTTCTCAATCAACCGCCAAAAAAATAGGTGTCAAAAATTTGATCCCAAAAGTTTCTCTTTAAAAACATGCTCTAAGTACTCCATTTTCCGTCTATATGTTTGCCAATATGATGTATTTAAAGCGAAAAGACAGAGCAATTTTGGAGCTAAAGAGTGACTTCCAATTCGTGAATGGGCAAATTCATTCAATTGTTTTGAGAAAACTCTAGCGCTTGGATATGCTCTCTGGTGGATAAATTACAAACTAGAGCTAGTAAGTCGAAGTTTCCGGCCTCAATGAACACACTCTGGTGAACAACTTAGTAACTAGTGCCTGAAGGTTGAACTATGAAGCTTCGCCAACTGTCAGAGATCAGGACCATAGACCTTTTAATTTCAAATAACGATGTGTTTTTGTTTCGGGCAGATTGTCAAACTATACAATAAGATGAACAAAGACGTGTATTGCTTATTCATTTCTTCACATTGATTTGTTTGATATTCTGTCCGAAGCAAAAACAAACCGTATCTTCAAAAGAAAAGGTCTATTATCAGAGATCAGCCCAATAGGCATAAGTGATCTCAACCACTGTGCCGCGGCACTTTTCTGTGCCGCCAAATTTTAGAAATGTATATAGTAAAGTATTAACCAATATAAAAACGAAAAACAGATCGAGACTGTTTAATGTAGAAGACGCTATGAGAGTAGCATTGTCATTTTTACGACCAAATATAAATGAAATTATCAAAAAACATCAAGCTCAAATTTCTCATTAAAAGTATTCTTATTATTAACTTGTAATTAATCCCTTAATAAACGTACTGTTGTTTTTGTAGTACATATTATTTTGTTTTACATTCAAAATTGTTATCATAAACTATTTTACACAGTGTATTATAGGTAAGTCAACAACTTATAAACTTATCTTTTTCCTTGTGTGCCGTCAAATTTTGAAATAGTTAAAAGTGTGCCGCGACAAAAAAAAAAGGTTGAGAATAACTGTATTAGACATTAACGAGATTGACCGAAAGTCCAAATAAAAAAAAACATGTTCCTTTATTAAACCATACATAAGTAATAACTTTTGGCGACAAGGATGTGAGAAATTTGAATATCCACTAAAAATAAACTAAAAAACAATCACTCCTATCAATAATTTATTTATGAATGAGGGCCTTTCATATTATTAAATTTTTTATCAAATTTGCGATAGTGTCAACGTACTTGAGTGTCTTTGGTTGACACACCCAATACTTAAAACTTGGAGATATGGACGCTTCAATGGAAAATCAACATGTTTTGATACATCCTATATGAAAAGAAAATCATTTCCGTTAAAAAAATTCCGGACAATAAGAATTTTATTCGATATAATTATTATTCTTACAACAAGTATATATATATATATATATATATATATATATATATATATATATATATATATATATATATATATATATATATATATATATATATATATATATTGATTTGTATTGAATACACACACGCACCCCCTTTACCATTCCCCTTTTTTCGTCAATCATCTTTTTAGTTTGTAACTAAAAGGGGGGAGGGTGTAATACCTACATTGAAGAGCAATATAGAAACCTGTTAAGAGATATAAATACATGCTGGTTTTGTCATTTGAAACTCACTCTCGAAAAACATATACAGGATGTCCCTTATAAATAATGAACTTTCAAACATATTCGATTTGGTGTTTGACGATTTTGTATAGGACGTCATTTTGTAATCAAAGATCAAAAAAATTAGTTTTTCTATCAGACATATTTCGATAATTCCTTTACTGTCTCTGAAAAATGAATGAAATAAAACTGAAATGCAAGAGTTTCAATCACTTAGATTCGGAAATGTATTTTTTTTGAGGTATACCCTCGAGAAATAAGGATGAAAAAACATACACACGTTATACCATAGTATCTCAGTTAGCAAAGCATTGGTCTGGAATACCAATGGTCTTGGGTTCAATCTCCAGCCAAGATAAGATTTTTCATATAAAAACATTAATGTCAAAATAATGTTACAAATGTTCAGACGTATTATTTGAATAAAACTAAGTAAATGCTAATAACCGAAAAGCAATCATACTAACAATGGGCTGGAAAAGCACCTAAAATTTACAAAATACTGTTAAAAATAAGTGTCCAGTATTGTTTTTTTTATTTGTGAAATACGAAATATCCCTGAAAACCACGTGTCATTCCGTTTATTCCGTTTCCTAAAAGACAGATGTCACTATTTCAAGAAGCTTTCAAAACCAAAGCATGTTCAATGAACTAGTATAATATGTATTTTAATCGGTTTCTATCACCTGTTTAAAAACTTGTGCATAAAAGTTTCTGACCACTCTGTATCTAGATATAAAGATATTGTGTATTATTAATAATATTACATGTGATTGCATCACACACCCTCCTTTAAATCAAAACCCTCTATTGCTAATGCCTTACAAGTGGTAAAATCTGTTTTCCCAAAGATTTGTTGTGAGTCGCTCAGACACAAATATGTACATATACTTCATTTTCAATAATATACTTAATGCCAAATTCAATTCAATTACATTTTATACTATATATTGTACTTGTTGTATTTAGATATTTTATATCTCTCTCACTCTCTCTTGTTAATGGTCTGTACAACCAAAAACAAGCATCTAATTTACATTTTTCTAAACTCCAAAAATATTTTCTAAAAAAATTCGTTACGCAAGAACTGCTTCAACTTAGCGAATTTCCTTAGAATACATAAATCACTTTTTAGCGGTCACTATTTTAATCTAATCAAAATCAAGGGGAAAGGGAAGCATAAAGACAGAAGAAAACACAAAATATAAAATATCTCTCTTAATATTAAAACAATCGAAAAATGCGTAAGGAATAAAGTTGTAGAAAATCATGTTTGCTACAATTCATCACCTTATCATTTTTGCTCAAACTCTAATGTGTACAGAGATATTAAGGAATTTAACTTTAAATCTTAAACCGTCCATATTTCTGTAAATATTAGTGTAACAGAAAAATGATAAGAAACAAAATTACAGTAAAAATTTGTTCCTATAACTTTACTTCTTATAAATTTTTCTATTTTTCGAATATTAACGGAGATATGTCAAATTTTGTGTTTCCCCTTCCTCTAAACCACCCTATCCCCATGTCCGATTTTACCCATATTGACCTTTTGAATACCAAACCACCTCGAATTCCAAATTTCATTTTAATCATATTAAAATTGTGACCGCTAGAGCGATTACAGACACATATATGAAATCAAAAGTATCAAGTTATAAATAGAACCACTTGGATTGTGATATATGTACAGCACTTAACAAAACTAATACTAAATATTTTGTTTGTATATCTGATTATCGAAATAATATTGTATTATTATTAATGTCAGTCGTAGGAAATCACCCTTAAAACAAATAGACCATATGAGATTTTTATAACACGTATACCCTAAAGGTACACACTATGCATCAACTACCCTCTCCACCCCCAAGAGTTCGACCACCAGACACATACTCTGTACAATCAATTTTACAAAACATTTATTTGACTACAATCATTTTTATATTTACTGGACAGATACTATGTTTGATACAAACTTAAATAAAAGCTTTTATTTGTTGATAACGCACTCTAAAAGCAAAAATAATAGAAAAAGTCCATTATAAAAGCGTGGAGCACTTTGTATTGAAATTAAATCTTAATAATCTTCCAGTTCTTCAAAATCATGAATTTATCTAAATGGTATTAAGAGCCACAAAAGTAGTGCTCATTTTTCCAAATTTTTTAGTTGATTTGTACCTTATTGATTCAAATTTTGGGAAAATATTTCGAATTAAAGTTGTTAATATATTTATAATGAACAACTTTTATCTGCAACATTTTTTCGAAAACCAAATGAATAAGGCACAAATCAATTATACAATTTTGAAAAATGAGCGCTACTTTTGTGGCCATGTGTACTATAGTCCACAAAAGTAGACCTCTTTTACAAAATTTTATAGTAGATTTTTCTCTTATTCATTCGGATTTTTGGAAAATGTTTGGAATAAATTTGTTAGTTTATTTATAATGAGTAATTTTTATTCGAATCATTTTTCGAAAAATCACCCCAAGGCGTCCGGTCCGATTCTTTTCGTATTAAAAAAAACTAATTTACGTGTTTTGGGTCTCTAAAGAGCATGCAAATTCTAAGCACTTATCTTGATATCTTATGAATGATACTTCATTCACGAAAAAGAATTTTCGATTATTTATTTTTCACCAAATTAAAAATCGTTTAGTTGATTTTCCATGGATACAATCTATTTTTATACTCGTTTACGTAATACAATCTAATTGTTTTACTTTCTCCCAACCAACCCACGTCCCCGTTTCCACATTCCATATTCATTTTAATTTAATTAAAATAAAGAAAATTGTTTGTCTTAAATGAAAAAGTAAAATTGTTTCGGTATGTTATTTTTTTTTTTTGCTTAGTATTCGTCGTATTTCTGTATCATTTTCTTTATAAACAAATTTTCCGAATGCATTTGTCTCGATATAGCTCTGCATAAAAGCATTTGTTTTTACGTGTAATAAATAGCATATATATATATATATATATATATATATATATATATATATATATATATATATATATATATATATATATATATATATATATAAACTGTTTACTTTGAAATCGGAGACAACATACCTTATAAAGGTACAACAAACATTATATGTATATATACACTGCAATCATAAACTCATACCCCCTCCTCTCTGTCGTATCCCTACTTCTTTTTCGAAATTGTGTGTTCCTTACGTTAGTCATGTCGGAATATAATATGTATAGTTATTTCCTATTGGGAATCCAATTGTGGACAAAGGTTTACTGTCGTTTCCAATTGCACAAACATTGAAAATATATTCACTACATACATACAAATCCATAGACTTACTGCGCTTTCTTTCTAGACGACGTATTTCTTATGTCATATTACTATGAAATAACAGTTCTTATCGAGAAACCACCTATGCTTGAGAAGGTTTTCTGCAGTTTCCTTCACGAACTCCAGATGAATATCTGCATAGTTCCTATCATTGTCGCATATCCTACCAATTCCTAGTCTATACACAAAAATTCCTTCCATTCCACTCACATCCTCACATTCTTAGGCATCACAATCGACCTTATGGTCGAAGTGTAGCCGGTGTTTCGCTGTTAAAAATTATTTTTTGTTGTCCAGAATCGATTGATCCTAAGAAATAGCTTCAGCATACAATAATCTCTTCTGAAAATTGTCCTGCAGAGTATTAAGGGCAATCTCCATAGCTGCGATAGTCTTTCGAGATAATATCCTAAGTTTTCGATAGGATTCATGACGGACCAGGGTAAAATTTCCATATTCTGTTTACATAAAAACGTACTAGCTTAAATCATGCATTTGTTCTATCTTTTACGGTTTCAAAGATAGACAGTTTTGTCCATTTTGCCCAAATATGATCCGACTTTGCCAATACACGAACTTGATCTTACTTAACTCTAGACACATACAAATTTTCACTTTCATTTTCACATTATCTCTTTTCGTTTTTGAGTTATCGTGTCCACAGACGGACGAACATGCGGAAATGAACAAATTTGGCCATTTTATGAACACCTATTCCTAACATTTATGTGTGCGATCAATATTTTCAAGCGTTACAAAGTTGGGACTAAACTTTATATATCCTCGTATATTTACATATATATTTAGCAACAGATGCCCCCGGGGGTAGTGTTAATCTTTGATAGTATTTAGTAAGTCAATGGTTCGTCGACTAGTCTTGTGTGTATATTGAATACAATCTATAGAGTCCACAATGTATTCAGTTATAAACAAATATTTATACCTCTTACCCTCCCGCTACCCTTGAATTGTCTAACTCTAGCGTCTGATTACGTAACGGTATACGATTGCTGCATATCTTTGTGTTATATTGTATAATAGAATGCTAGTACTATTACTAGTATCCACCTAGTATACTAGTCGGTAGTAGAGGTAGTAGGTAGCCTCCTGTATCTTGTATACAGATTATTTAAACGATCCATTGAATATATAATACGAGCATTATAACTTATAAGTTGCGAGAAAAATGTATAACGATTTTACAGGAAAAACTATCTTCTATATAGTGTGTTTCATTTATTTCAATTGTGTATGGAAATTGAAAAACAACATCGTATTATGATTTTTAAGGATGTATGAGCATTGATGTATAGTCCATTTAGAAAATTCTTTAAGATCTTACATTCATAAAAGTCCACAATAATGTTTATTATTTTTGTCGTAAGTTAAAATTAGAATTTAATTTAGGTCTATGAACGTAAGCAGATTTCTATTACCAGAAATGAAAAATATAACCTAAAATTAGGGAGATTCAAAAAAAATGTCATTAAAGCCGATTAATACTCCCCGCTAAGTTATTAACAAAAAAACAATTTATTTGTACTCGAACCAACCATGTACTTGAATCAACCTATCACGATCCAACTACTCAAGAATGCAAGGTCATAGCTACTATAAATACTATTTGCTGCATTTTAAAGAAGCGCCAATACAAGAAATAAATTTCATTCAAAAACAATTTCATTAAAATCGATTAATATTTCAATACCGGCAGTACACTCTCGACGAGGCTAGGCGAGACATAACGGCGCGAGAGTGTACTCACAACACTTGGTCTGCTTCATCTCAACTTACCCTGCCTACTGAACGCTCCACTAGAAGTCGGTTTGTTGAACCAACTCAAAGCAAGACCAAGTTTTGACCAAGCCACGTTGTCAACATTGACGAAAACTGTATTACCGGCTGAATACTCGGCGAGAGTGTACACAGTTCCACTCGTGGCTCCTCTCTTTATAAATTTCTCGCAGAAACATTCGCCGAGTGTGTACAACCGGCATAATATTCTCTCAGTTATTCCAAAAATCAATTTTATTATACTCGAACCAACCATGAACTCGAACTTGTACTTGAACCAACCTATCAAGAACCAACTGTGTAATTCTGGTACATTCAAGTAGCAATTTTCAATTTTTATGATGTGAGTGATGATGGGTAAAAACAATCAACAAATTTGTTGATTTTCTCAAGCAATACAATTGAAAAATATTTACTATTCGGCACATAAAAGCCACAAACATGTGTGCTGCCTGCCTGTAACATGTAACATATGTGACATAAAACAAAGTGTTTGATCGTCACACACACTGTACTCTACTGAAGTATGTACTATGGACCACAAAAGTAGCGTTCTTGATAAGTTGATTTGTGCCTTAGATAATTAGATAGATATTTCTTGGAATATAAAAAGTACCGCACTTCGACCGTATGGCCCATTGTGCTCCCCCTTTTACTTTAGTCTGACGAGATTCGCGTCTCCCATATCTTGGCAATAGTTTGCTGATCAGCTCTTCCTGAAAGTTCATATATTCGGGGTGAGATACACCGAATATCTTATATCTGCTGTAACCGAAATATTCGCAGAGATAATGTTGCTAGATGTTTCATCCTCCTCGCCGTACAGTTTGCACATAATGGATCCGTTATGGAGTCCCATTGTGTGCAGATGATTCCGCAGGGGATAATGCCCGGTGATGAATTCGGTAACCTTCCGAAGTTGTATCCTGTTCAGGTTCGGTGTATCGAGGAATAGTCTCTTGGATGCATTCCGAAACACGGTTTTCCCGAGCTTTTGCTGCGATATATTTTCCCAGTGATCACGATGTTTAACATTCATCCATTCGTCCTTTAGTCTGTACGTGAATGAAGTACGTTTACTTTCAATTTACTCAATTTTTTTATACCCGGTATATGTAAATAGTCCCCACTTTATAACGGTTGAAAATATTGATCGCAGACATAAATTTTGTTTGGAATAGGTGTTCATAAAATGACCTAATTAGTCCGTTTCCGCAAAGTTGTCCGTCCGTCCACAATCACGATAACTCAAAAATGAAAAGAGATAACGACCTGAAATTTCGTATGTGTGTTCTAGAGCTTAAAAGTAAGGTCAAGTTGAATGGACAAAATTGGCCCATGTTAGAAAAAACTGTTTATCTTAAATCGAAAGAAATAGAACCAGTCCAAGTGGCCGAGCGGTCTAAGACGTTATGTCTGCGCAGTATGCCTACTTGGAAACTGGTAAGTTATGGGTTCGAATCCCGACATCGGCAGTTTGTCAATTATTTAGAAAAAAAAAAGGGGCGGTTAATTAACTAAACTGTCGACGTATGGACAAGAACGAAGTAACCGGCTATGCTTGAGAAGGTTTTCTGCAGTTTCCTTCACGAACTTCAGATGAATATCGGCATAGTTCTTATCATAATCGGCTGCAGTCGCATATCCTACCAATTCCTAGTCTATACACAAAAATTCCTTCCACTCCACTCACATCCTCACATCCTTAACCATCACAATGCACCTTATGGTCGAAGTGTAATCCGTCCAGGATAGCCTCTACAATCTATCTATCTAAGAGATGATAACAATGTTTCTTTTTTTTTTAAATAAACAACTTTTGTTACACACTTTTTTTCATAAATGCAGTATATACAGGGTATTTAAGCAATTAACTCAATTAGTTGTCATTTTCACCTGTTTTTTTACCTATAAATAAAAAAAATCGACCTGTTGCACTACCTACCGTGCACTCTAGATAAAGCACAAATCTATAATGCCATTTTGCAAACAAAAAAAAAAAGAGCGCAACCTTTGTGGCCATATGTACTATTACAGAGGTGGGCGCAGACAGCTCGTCTGAGCCTTACGGGCTCTCCATAAGCTGGGTGAGAGTAAGTAAAGAAGGTATGTTTTGAAGCAAGACGGAACGATGTTTCAATACAGGTTGTTCCTACCGATTATTGCCCAATAATTTATTCAATAATTTATTACTTTTATTTTTTTTGAAAAACAAATTATGCGAAAAATAATTTCCACTACTACAAATAGTACTTTTCACTTTTTCAATTCAAAGTAGACTAACTCGAAGAACTCAAATTCCCACTTTATGTAAAATTTAACTTAATTCATCAAATTCCCATGACACTATACTGAGCATACTCCATACGAAGAAAAAATAATTAAATCAGGTAAATAATTCTTTATTAGTTCTCGGATATGAATAGTAAAATATTTAGACAAATTATTTGGAATTTCCAAAACTATAATTCTATTTAAATTATCCTTTGCAAAAATTTCCCTCTTTTATTACAATGGTCCAGCGGTAAACTTAAAGGTTCAAAAGATTTATATATATATTTTTATTTTATTCATACACAAATATGATATATACTAAAAAGGTACATTTTATGACCCAAACTACCAGCCCAAAATTCCAGAGTATGTATTGAATGATTGTATGTATTATTTACTTTGTATAATAGTGACCATAAAAAAGATTTGGTATTATTATATTTTTTCAGAAAATGTTTTAATTAAAAAAAGAAAATATTAATAATTGGTAGGTTACCCTGTATTAACTCTATCTCTCTTCCCTACCTCTCACTCAGAGCTTGGCCGAGTCAACTCTTGCCCACCTCTGTACTATTATATTGAAAGTAAGTACATTGTATTGTATACCACTAACAAATCAGTATTGTTTGCCATGTTACATAATAATTGAATATTTCTTTTCCCATAATCCTAAATAGATGGGTATTTATTTCAAATTGAAATTGCATTATTTCAATTGTGTTTTTATTATATTTCTTATGCACTTTATAGAAACGAGCAGCTACCAGTTACCAAGCTACCAAGCTACCATTTAACAACACCATCTTTACGATCCATTCAATATGAATATCTCTCATACCGATGTTGTTGTTGTTGTTGTTGTTGTTCTATTTGAATTCCGAATGTTCTCTCTGAAAACAATATTGGCGACAACAAATACACAATACGCAGTATACAACGATTATAGTAGTATTGGTAGAAGAAAACTGTTATTTTCAACCATAACAAAATCAAACAAAAAACTAATATATTAGTTATTTATTGTATCGAGTCTTAATTAGGGATAAAAACGATCAGCCCCGGATCTAGGGAGGAGCAAACCGGACACCTGCCCCGGGTGTCCCTTTCAGAGGGCGCCAAAATCATAATATAATGTTTGAAAAAAAAAACTTATTTCACATAATTATTCATAAAATTAATAAATTATGATTAGATGGCACCGACAATCTGCCTATTTCATTCGGCAGAAAAGTCATTTTGAAAAAAGGCCACCCACAAACGTCATAGATAGATTGTAGAGACTACCCTGGACGGGCTACACTTCGACCATAAGGTCCATTGTGATGCCTAAGGATGTGAGGATGTGAGTGGAGTGGAAGGAATTTTTGTGTATAGACTAGGAATTGGTAGGATATGCGGCCGCAGCCGACTATGATAAGAACTATGCCGATATTCATCCGTGAAGGAAACTGCAGAAAACCTTCTCAATCATAGCCGGTTACTTCATTCTTGTCTATACGCCGACAGTTTAGTCAATTAACCGCCCTGTTTTTTTCTTAATAATTGACAAACTGCCGATGTCGGGATTCGAACCCATAACCTCCCAATTTCCAAGTAAGCATACTGCGCAGAGATAACGCCTTAGACCGCTAGGCCACTTGGGTCACAAAAATCATGGTCATTTATCAAAATTTTTTAATTGATTTGTGCCCTACTCATTCGGTTTTCGTAAAAATGTTTCGAATAAAATTTGTTCATTATAAATATACTACCAACTTTTATTCAAAACTTTTTCCCAAAAACCGACTGAATAGGCACAAACTATACTATAAAAAAATTCGTTACGCAGAAGCTGCGTCAACTTAGCGAATTTCCTTAGAATACATAAATCACTCTCTAGCGGTCATAATTTAACTGTGATCAAAATGAAATATAATATTTGATATGACTTTAGTATTTGCAAAAATTAAATTTATTAATAGCCAAAATAGAACGATGTATAACGATTATAGTTTATAGTTACTCTGGAAACGACAATCAAAATTTTTTGCAATAAAATATATTTCGTGTATTCGTGTCAAACAAACACAAAATATTAAATATCTCTCTTAATATTAGAATAATCGAAAAATGTATAAGGAATAAAATTGTAGAAAATCAAATTTGCTACAATTCATAACTTGATCATTTTTCTCAAACTCTAATGTGAACATAGATATTTAGAATTTTAACTTTCAATTTTTAATTGTAAATATTTCTGTAAATATTGAAACAAAATTACAGTAAAACTTAACTCCTGATAAATTTTTCGATTTTTCAAATATTAAGGGAGATAGTCAAATTTTGTGTTTTCCCCTCCCTCTAAACCCCCTTTCCCCTCGTCCGATTTTACCCGTTAACGAACTTGACCTTAAGTATACCAAAAGCAGCTCAAATACCAAATTTCATTCCAATAGGAATAAAACTGTGACCGCTAGAGAGTCCACAGACATTTAAAAAAAGTACATTTGCATATATATATATATAAATATATATATATATATATATATATATATATATATATATATATATACATATATATATATATACATAGAAATTTTAGCGATAGTAATTTTTAACATCTAATAGGTAGAATCGATGGACATTTGAAGAAACTTTTACGAAATTCCATCATTGGTGCAAAAACAATAGCTGCATTTCCTTTGGAGGAAATTCGCTAAAAAGATAGTATAAGAATATTAAATTCATAGACGAATTGTCGAAAAAGAAAGAAATGTAATCGAATATATTTTAAATAAAACTATTTATAAAAAAATAAATAGTATGGCCTTAGAATCTACTTAGAATACAATTTTCTATGCATGTGTATATATCAACAATATTCTGTAGTGTCGAATAAAAAATTAATTTGAAGGGTTCGACCACCACCCGAATGTTAGATATTTATCAGGACAATTTATTTAAAGGTAGACACAGTGGTACAGACGGACGAGGGTTCGAGTCGTTCGTATGTTCTTCGATCGATCGGTCAATCTACATATAAAATAACTTTAAACATCATATTTATATCTACGAAACATTTTCATAATCGAAAATGTTTTTTTTTTTCAATTTTTTATTCACTGTACGATGAAAACATTATGTAGAAGAGGGGGAGAGTGTGATACGTGTACGTAATTTTAAGGGTTTGTTGGGTATAATTTTATTTTGTCATGCTTATAACAGCGCTATCCAGCAGCTGTACAAAATTGAAGAATTTTTGATGAGGCTTCATATACAGCAAAACAAATTTGTTACGCAGGACCTGCGTCAACTTATCGAATTTCGCTTCTCTTTTGAAAATAGATCTTATTTAACGTTTATCTTATTACTATTCATGACGACCTGTGACCCCAAAATTGTCACTTATTTTTTGGAAATACATAGATCTTAATTAAACTTCATCTTATTTATATACACTCCCGTTCAATAAAATTGAACAGACCTGAAATGTTAATTTTCTTCCATAAAACTCCTCACTTTTGTAACTCTCTGTATAATTATTCATTTATAAACAAAGATAAGTAGTATATTTTTTAAGTGTAAAAAAAGAAATGGAAGTATAGTAAAAAATATTTACTACAAGAATAATCAAAATTCTGAGAGACTGATTCGATTCAGATCTGTTCAATTTTATTGAACGGGAGTGTACATGGCAACCTATGGCATCCTATACTGGCTATATAAATAAATATATGTATATAAATATAAATAAATATATATAAATATAATAAATATACAAATTTTTGCTATAGGTGTTGATAAAATGACCTAATTAGTTCATGTCCGCATGTCCGTCTGTCTGTCTGTCTGTGAACTCGATAACTCAAGAACAAAAAGAGATACCGGGCTGAAATTTTTTTGTGTATTCTAGAGCGAAAATGTAAGGTCAAGTTCAAATGGGCAAAATTGTACTATGTTTGGACAAAATGGGCAAAACAGCCTATCTTTGAAATCGTAAGAGATATAACAAAAGTTTAAAAACAACTTTTGTTTGAAAATTTTTCTATAAACTCAGTATATACTGAGTATTCAAACAATTAACTCAGTTAATTGTTACATTACTTGTTTTATATATATATATATTTATAAATATATAAATAAATATATTTTCCATGTATTTTAATACTCTCTAGCGGTCACAATTTTAGAACAAATTCGTTGCTTGTATCAACAGCTGCATCAACTTAGCGAATTTTCTCAGTGGCAGGCCAATTTTCGTAGCCGATTGAGGTCCAAGCCTGCACCACAGTATTTTCTATGTACTTTGATATACTATACTTTGATAAATACGATTTTCGAAGGTGGTTTCACTGAAAAATACAGAATCTCTGTCTTTTTTTGAATATTTGACCTATAAATTCATTAAAAAAAATTGTTTTTTTAGTAAAAAAATTTTTACCACTTACATTGTAAATTCCCGCCTTAAATTCATATTTTTTGTCATTTAAATTTGATAGATAACTGTGTTTACCTGATATATATGTGTGAGTTTGTATCTTCCACTCTTTTGATTCTCTCTGATCCCAAACAATAAAACGGAAGGATAGACATCCTCGAATTATTTTGTAATTTTATTTTACGTATTAAACAAATGTGTACGGCAGTATACCTATCTAACTAAGCACTACATCAACACAGTAATGTTCAAGTAAAATGAATGAACATACTACACAAATACAGGGTGGCCTACCAATAATCACTCAATAATGGTCACCATACCTTATCTGCCTGAATCCTCTAAGACAAAACTGTACCAGTCCTATCAGCATTATCAAAGTAATCTAAGAATTTAATATAAAATTTGTCCCAATTTCTAGATCAATTATTTGTATAATATAAATACGTATTTCGATTACAAAGTAGTCATAATCAGTGTAAATTAGCTAAACGTACTTATTCTCCGGGAGAATATTTACTCGTCGCCAAATTTTAACTGTCGCACTTTTGAAGTCCTGATCTTCGGTATTTTAGGTTTAACGGTCTATTCAGAGGCAGCCTGATAAAAAACGTTCCTAAATAACTCACACAGTGCTAAATTTTTACAAAACAATTGAAGTATTACTGTTCGTATTTACTGAATGGCGTAGTGAACACGACCCTGAAGTTTTTGACGAGTTGCGCGTTTATCAGATTAAATGTAAACAATAGTGTGAAGACGAAGAAAACTGTGCCTAATAATCCCTCTAAGGACAGTATTGTAAGCAAAATTATAATATTTGTTAAAAAATCCTGACATGAGTTCTCTATCAGTTCTACACACACCAGAACGTATAAGAACATCAACTGTATGTTCATTTGTTGTATGCTCTGAAATCTACAAGTAATTACAGATGTTTGAGCTGAAATTGTGACAAATTTTATGTTTTAAATAAGTGTTGTTTGTTTTTAAGAAAAGAAAACAATTTTTTTTATTTAAACATTTTTCTAGTCCGAGTTTCAATAAATAATTACAATTCAAGTATAGTACACTCAAGCTAGAGAGGCCATCCATATACCATATAAACACGCGAAATCGCGTGATCATAGTACATACTCTAATATGATTGGCTCTTTTGATAACTTGGACCTTTAAATCTGAATTAAAACAGGAATTTTTTTGCTGCTATCATTTTTGTGATCCATCATTTCGATTGTTTTAAATATTTATTTTTAGTTTTTATTGTTATATTCGTTCTTGTTATTATTTTTAATGTTTCCATTCGTTATATTCATATTTATAACAAAATATGAAAACGATAGAAGGAAGCGGGACTGTTTTGACAAATGTTCACGCGTCCAGTGAATAAATTGTTGACAAGGATGGTCTCTCTAGCTTGAGTGTACTATATACATGCTTATGAGAAACATTGCATTTGATTTTATGGTAAAGAGGCCACCCTGTGCAATAATAGCATTATAACATAACCTAATATGGTTTTATAATAGAATAAACCATCATAGTTCGTTGCTGCTAGAATGTCGTCGCTTTGCCTCACTTGTGCTCTCTCCTCATACGTACAGACACACTCCGCTCAACTCCTCCGCACCAATACACCTCCGTACTCGTTTATAGTACCACTGCCGCTCCTGTTGTTATATGTGGTGTTGTTATCTTCACACAATGATCACAAAATCACTGAATTATAATAATAATACTTATCTGATTCAATTGTTTTATGATACGTTAATAAACGGTTATTTTATTTGCCATGTTAGTATCACTTACATTCTCTACTAAAAGTTGCATATCAAAGTTGTTTACGAGTCAAGTATTCATTCGTTTATATCGATATGTATTATGTGATAAAAATATTTTTGACTAGATCGAAATTGAAGAACCCAAACTTCGATACACAAAGGTGAATGCACTTTTAATGTATATTTATTTTTCCGTGTTACCGCCGTTATCGGATCTTTTGATATGTTCTTACTCTCATCAAGCCAAGAGAACTACATCGTTTGCATCAAGATTGGGAATTTATCAAAACATTACTTCAAATGCCAGACAGGTTTTTTCGGTTTGTCCTTCCCAGCCTCAGCCAACACTCCCCTTAGATTGTCTTGGAATATACCAAGATAACCTAACATATGCACTGCAGTAAGCTGCTGTTTTGATCGACAATCGAATCGAGTATGTTATATGTCCAAGCGGGGATCGTAAAAAATGGTGCCCATTTAATTAGGGAATGCAACTTTTAGAAAAGGTAGTGCAAATGTTTAAGAAAAGATATTAAAAGATTTCTTGCCCCGCTATCGGATCAGGTTCTCGCTGGGTTGTCTAGGCAAATGTTCGAAGGCACTATGTGTAATTCTTTTCTGAAAGTATCTCCCCCTGTATGATTGAATGAAATTGGATAAGGGCGTCACAGTCTATTAAGACGTGTTCCGGAGTTTCCTCCATTTCTACACAAAACCTGCAGTTGCGCTCATTACCCAAGTCTAGCTTTCTAACTTGTCCCTTGAGTCTACAATGCCACGTAAGAAACTGCCTGAGCCCCGGAAGATTCTGAATTCTGATCTCTCGATAGTAGTGATCACTCAGTCCGCAAAATGGCTTCGGCCCAGTAAGAGATGTTGATATTCCCAACCTCGCCAGACCATCCGCTGTCTCATTCCCCTCTGTTACCACCCCTATGTCCTGAGACCCAGCGGAGAGTGACTTTATTATTTTTTACCAGATTGATAATTTTATCTAGACACTCCCATAACATCTTTGAGCTGATGACTGTAAGAACTCAGAGCTTTGATGGCCGCTTGACTGTTGGACAGAACCGCTGTATGGCGATTCCGATAGATCCTATCCAGGTTAAACTGGACGCATCTTTCAATAGCCAGTATTTCGACCTGAAAGATGTTGAATAATTTTCCCATAGGTGTTTCACTCTTGGTCCATACACATCCCCTACAAAATGAGCACCGCTATTGGAAGGATTTTGCGAAAATTAAATCACATCGGACGATATCGCAGATCTACGTGATAACATACGCTGTGAAATAACATTTATCTATACACATAAAGGTATTATTATGATTATTATTACAAATTACGTTAATTATTGAAGAAAGGTTCTCGGTTCTCGATGCTCTAGGTATTGTTTCGTCTAAATCGGAACAACAAATGTTTTAGTAAGTATGTGTCGTGGTGCTTTTGTTTTAAGTAATGTCATTTACTCTACTGTAACGATTACCATATCGATATATTGTATTGATATGGTAATGGGAATCGTAATACCTACATACCTGATACCTATATATACCCCCACCACTACTACCAATAGGTAGTGAAGTACCTAATACCTAATACCTACATTATTTATACAATTGAACGTGTCCATATCATATTTATAGTACGTTATCAATATTATCTATGATACCATTCAGAGGTCATTGCTTTATTTATTATCTACTGTTTTTATTTTTAATACCATAATTTGAGACCATGTTTTGTTGTGAATCAGGTGTACACATTCGAAGTATGTAAACCGAAACTAGAAATTTATTTTATGAAAAACATATTCGAAAGTATATTTCAATCGAATAAGGCTTGAAATTGGCATTTTGAGCTTAAATTGGAAGATCGTAGACAAAAATTAAGGAAAAAATTCTCTGTATGGACGCCGTAAGGAGGACGTTCAACTAAGGAGGCCTTTGCCCAGAAATTGGACTGATTATGGGCTAAATATTATAGAAAAAACAAACCCTTTAGAAAAAAATCGCACAGAAAACATCTTTGAAAAAAATGGTAAAGAAAAAGTTCACGATGATTTTGTGAAAAAAATTTGCATTTTTCATGATTTTTTTAAAAACTGATATCAAACTTTAGTCTTTTCATGCACAATGCTACGAAACTACTGAAGTTACGAAAAAACATCGCACAGCATTATTGATAGAAAATAATCTTGTCTACAACTTTGGTTTGAAACTTTTTATTTTATTTTTCTCGTCAATTCAAAGATATAATCGAAAAGATATGTACCCTAACGTTTTACAAAATTATTTCAAGGTCTCATGCTACTTTTCAAACCTTCTTTTACTGGATTATTAATTGAGTTAATTGTTTAAAACTAGAAATAATTACTGACGTTTGGGCTGAAATTGTGGCAAACTATTGAGTTTATGAGAATAAGTTTCGAACAAAAGTTGGTTAATTTTGAAGAAAGAAAATTTTTCTCTTTGAGGTTAATATTTGGATTTAGAAAACGTTCAAAGAATTTCAGTTCGTTACTTCCATTATTAAATGAGCTTTTAACGGACACAGTGAAAATTTTGAAGCATTATGTATAATATTTTCAGTATGAAAACGAGCTTTTTTGTTTTATTAAATTATTATAACACATTAGACTAGAATTTAATCGGATTTTACATTACAGACAAACTTTTGAAACATTGTGTAAAATATTTTCTATCTTCAGAAACGAGCTTTTTTGTGCTGAGGAAAATTTGAACATAATTGACTGAAAGGCAAGTTTAAATGAAATAAGTTTAACGTTATTAAAACAAACATTATGATACGATAAAGTTTTCCAACAAATGTGAATAATATGAGTGAATATTATAACGAGGTTAGACTGTATTTTTAGATTAAAAAATCACATAGTTGGTTGTAGTAGTGGATATATGGTTTTTTATTTTGAAGGTATGTAAAACTATTGTTGATACTTGCTCTTGGTTGGGTATAAAAAGTTTGATAATCCCAGATAAAAGCACTTAAAAAGTGTACAAAGATAATGTTTGCTTAAATATTAAACATTAATTATGCATGAAAATGCTTAAATAAATTAAATAACTAAAACAATCACCACTTTGTATATTCAAATACGAGTGGTAATACTTTATTTTATACGAATACTTAACGTATAGAATGCTTGTTTTTTTTAATTAATTGTTGTGTACAAAATAATATTATTAGAGGCGAAATGCTTTTTAAATTACAGCGCCAACATGCTCAGACTAATTGAACTACCTGTAATGGGTCAATTTAATAGTTTATTTATGGTTGTATTCCCCCTTTCATAAAAATTTATCGCTTTTAAACCATACGAGAAAGAAAACAATTTAAATACAATAAATGTTCGTTTTTATTTCTAAATAAGCAATTTTTTAACGATTTTAGCTCAAACTACAGAAATATACGTCATAAGTTATGTTTTTTTTTACATCTACGTGTATGAAGAAGTAAAATAAATACTTCATAGATTAGAGTTCATATTTTGCCGCAATTCCTACAACAATTATTTGTATTTTTATAAATACGTATTTCGACTACAAAGTAGTCATCATCGTCGTGAGACATGCACCAAATTAGCAGCCAGAAACATATCGTTGACTCCATATATCCCGGAGATAGTTACGATTAGCTGAATCACACTGATGATGACTACTTTGTAGTCGAAATATTTATAAAAATACAGATAATTGATCTAGGAAATGGGGGAAAATTTGAAATTTAATTCAATAAACCTAGAGTTCTCTTTGATTATCTTAATAATCTTTATAATTCATACATTGATAGAAACCTCAATATATATGGAGTATTTAAACTATTAATTCAGTTGCTTGTTATTTTTCTTGTTTATATCGAAAATAATAATTTTCGATATTGAAATATTTAAACTACTGTAGAACTTCAATTATCCGGACTAACTGGGACCGGATCCAATCCGAATAGTCCTTATTTATGTAAACTGATGAAGAATGAAGACAGAATTTCGATTTTCTCGACTAAAAGTTTTGCATTTTCGTAAATAATTAACCCTAAAAGAGGGTTACCATTGGAATCCGGTTTTAGAGAAATTTAAAAAAAAAAACGAGTGTACTATGAATCTAATAAGTGGCGTTTTTTCTACAAATGTTTGCAGTCGATTTTTGCCGAATCCGTTTAGTTTTTGAGAAAATATTTCGAATAAAAATTGTTCGTTATAAACAAACTAACAACTTTTGTTATAAACATGTTTTCAAAAATCAATTAGCTTCGGCATAAATCGAAAATTTGTAAAAGATACGCCATTTTTGAGGCTAATAGTACTATAAGCCAGTAAAGTAGCACACATTTTTCAAATCATTATAGTGATTTGCCCCTTATTTATTCGATTTTTGGAAAAATGTTTTGAATAAAAGTTGTTTGTATATTTATAATGAACAACTTTTAACCGAAGCATTTTTTCGGAAACCGAATGAATAAGATAAAAATTCTATTTTTGTTGTCAAATTTTTATACTACACAAGAATGTTAAAATTGAGCCAGGATGCATAAAAAGAGTTTCATCATTTTCGAAAATAGTTTCTAGCGATACTAGAAAATTATATATATATATATATACACACACACACATATATATATATATATATATAGACATATATATATAGACATATATATATATATATATATATATATATATATATATATATATATATATATATATATATATATATATATATTATTTTTCATCGAATATCGAAAGGTTTTCTATATCGATTTTAGTAGAGTATTTTTCGGGGTGATATATTTCCGACATGTGACCACAATAAGTTAGTAAGGCGTTAACTAAATTCATTGAAGCGTTAAGTATTCTGTACTGGGGGTGTAAATATCTTGTAATTTCTTTTAAGAAAAAAAGGTTTCAATTTACTCATTCTCTCGTACGTAACCATTTTTCTCTGACTGATGAAAAATTAATAAATAATCATTTGTCAAAAAAAAATTTTTTCTATGTAACGGAAAATCATTCGAGTAAAATATGACGTTGTTTCAATAAATCGATCGTAGCACCTTTCTATAAAGTAACAGTTCGTATTAAATTTAATTCGTATTAAATTTAATTCGTAATAAATCAAATCAAATCAATACAAATTATGATATGATAATTTCAATTAATAAATTAATCGATTGAAAACTTATAAAGCTGCGTCAACTTATATTAAATTTCATTCCAATCGGATTAAAACTGTTTCCAAAGGCACATATATACAGACTGTGTTGGAATATGACTTTTCCAATAGAGGGAATCACAAACTCTACGTAAGTCTCCCTTAATTTCGATTTAATTTCGATGACGAATAACCAAAAAAAAAAAATTTTTGACATATAATAAATTAAAGTCAATTAATTTTGAATAAATTTTTGTTGTAGTTGGAATTAAACTAAATATGGCTATAATAGATCACTGTAGAGTCTGTTCTACATGTACAAGGCGGTGCAAAAGTAATTTTTCACGATTTGAAATTAAAAACATTCGTAACGCAGGAGCTGCTTCAACTTAGCGAATTTCCTTAGAATACATTAATCACTCTCTAGCGGTAAAGAAAGAAAAAAACACAAAATTTAAAATATCTCTCTTAATATTAGAACAATCGAAAAATGCGTAAGAAATAAAGTTGTTGAAAATCAAATTTGCTACAATTCATCACCTTATCATTTTTGCTCAAACTCTAATGTGTATAGAGATATTAAGGAATTTAATTTTCAATCTTAAACCGTCAATATTTCTGTAAATATTAGTGTAACAGAAAAATGATAAGAAACAAAATTACAGTAAAACTTAGTGTCTACAACTTTACTTCTTATAAATTTTTCGATTTTTCAAATATAAGGGAGATATGCCAAATTTTGTGTTTCCCCTCCGTCTAAACCCCCACTTTCCCCTTGTCCGATTTTACCCATTAACGAACTTGACCTTTTGAATACCAAAAGCGCATCAAATACATAATTTCATTCCGATAAAATGAAAACTGTGACCGCTAGAGTGATTACAGACACACACTTATATGTATATATATATATATATATATATATATAATATAGATGGTATTATATATATATATGTCCATAGATATAAATATATATATATATATATATATATATATATATATATTTCAGATAACCCCAAAGAAAATCATCTGCAATATGGTATGGTTAGAAGAAGCATATCGGGCATTAAAATATCGTCGTAGTTTATCTGAGTAGAAGAAATAAAGGTTCTTCCGTTTTCCAAATAAAATATTAATCCTTTCTGCAGGGTATCGCTCTATATCAAAACTCCCAAGTATTTACTATAATTTATTATTATTGAAATAATATTAAATAAATTATAATTATTGAAATTAAAAATAGTGAAGGTACTTTTGTGCCATCCTGTACAAAAGTATTAACAATGTCAGTGACTGACTGGATATTGTCTGTTGTCTGTTTGTAAAAGTAGTTACGTTCGTTACATGTACGATTGTTTGTTGTTTTTAAAAAAATATACATTTATGTCGGACATTCATTTCATGAAACTTGATCATTTTATGAAACGTGTAACGTTTATCCGTTAAGTATAATCTCATAATAATAGGGACGGAGGGAATATACAGGATCGGATTTTATACCAATTTATACAGGTTTGTGAGAAAAGTTGTGGTAGGAGGGTATGAGGAGGAGAATTATATTCATACCACAAATTTAACTACAATTGAATACAATAAATCTCTATTATGTGACACTATATTGATGAGAAACACTATAGGCAATATTACTCATTATGTCATATTTCAAAATGGCGGCTTTAGTCAGGCTTCATTTGTACAATTCAATTGAATTTCAATATATTTTACAATTCACTGACCGCTTATTTGTATAAAAACGAAATAACGGACCCAATGCGGCGCTGTCTAACCGTCTCGCCTAGCCAAGGTACTAAACCTTGTATGTGCATTTGTAGAGGAAATACATGTTACAGTCACACATACATTAACACACATTCTTATCACACATACATGCCGCGTAGGCACACTGGAGCAAAAATTAGTACCTTGGCTAGTTGAGGAGCGCTTCAATTAGTTTTATTAACAATTATAATCACGTAACCCTAATAACGCATATGTAACTATCACAGTTGAGCCTGATTACTCTATTTCTAATTATGGCCACCAGAAATCATAATCTTAAGGAACAAACACCAATAGTGAAACTTCAATTATCTGGATCGTTTTGAGGAAACAATACAGTCTTTTAGAGCCGAATAGATTCGATTTTTCTAATATTAAGAGAGCCTTTGAGCCTCCCTTTCCCCTTACCGAATACCATAAGCATATCAGGTACGAATTTTTATTTTGATTGGACTAAAATTATGACAGCTAGATATGTATGTATCTGTAGACTCTCTAACGGTCACAGATCGCCATGAACATTAATAAGATAAATAAGATCTATTTCCAAAAGAGACAAGGAGAAAGGACAAGGAGAAAGGGGGGTTTAAAGTGAGAGGGAAACACAAAATTTGACATATCTCCCTTAGTATTCGAAAAATCGAAAATTTTATAAGAAGTAAAGTTGTAGGTACTAAGTTTTACTGTAATTTTGTTTTTTATAATTTTTTGTGTTACACTAATATTTACAGCAATATTCACGATTTAAGATTGAAAATTAAATTCCTCAATATCTCTGTACACATTAGAGTTTGAGCAAAAATGATAAGGTAATGAATTGTAGCAAATATAATTTTCTACAACTTTATTCCTTACGCATTTTTCGATTGCTCTAATATTAAGAGAGATATTTTATATTTTGTGTTTTCTTCTTTCTTTATGCACCCCTTTCTTTCCCCTTGACGTATGTCATTTATTAATAAAATTGGCCTTGCAAATACTAAAATCATATAAGACATTTCATTTTGGTCAGACTAAAATTGTGACCGCTAAAGAGTGATTTATGTATTCTATTCGCTAAATTGAAGCAGCTCCTGCGTAACGAATTTTTTTAATGAAGTTATGGTTGGAGATAATGAACATTGTAAATTTTAATACACCAAAATATGACTAATTATAAATTTGTTTGTGAGGAGATATCATGTACAAAATTTTGACTAAACTTCAAAAGCAAAATTACAAAAAATCACAAAGCTCATTTAGATGTTGTTGTTTTTCGCTCTTTTTAAATAATATGGTAAATAAAATTTTTGTTTAAATTCGAGGAATTATTAATATTATACGAGATCATGGTATTGGTTCCATGAAATGGACGATTTTCACAAAGCGGATGACATAAACAAAATAAAAACAGAGAATAAAAGAGTAACATTAATTAGAAAATGAAACATTTTTCATAATAGACAAGATACACGTACGGTATGGAGTATACTAAAATCCGATGAGCGCTTTTTTATTTTGAAACAAAATAACAGTAACATTTCGTTGATATTGACTTTTAAAAGTGTTTTTATTTTTGGATATAGTCAACTCGTATAACATATATGTTGCTTAGTGCGTAGTAGATTTAGGTTGTCCTGATAGAACAAATCTGAGGTCAGATTCGGATTTGGCATCTCAAAATATCCAAGGAAAAAACATTGTCTGATCACAATTATAAACCTTTTTTTTTGTTATGGAGTATAAGTTGATCTGGCTTGACCGGTGCAGGTTATTGGAATAGTAATTATTGGAATTGTTTTACACGAGTAAGTTATGATGAAAGTTTTCAATCAATTGTTTTACTGAGCAAGCGCAGTACTATTTTGAGTTATATAAAAATAATTTCTCACCCGAAGGCGAGACGCCTCCGGGTAAGAGGTGCTAAAACAAGGGTTTAGTGATAAATTAAGAGAGGGATCCAAAAGGGAATTTTTCTTGTGTCGAAAATATTTTTTGCTAAGGTATCTGAAGAAAACCATACTCACTAATGTTTTACATACTCCAGGCCGATGGTGTATACTCCCACATAGTCTATGTGCAAAATTTTTGTCAATGCATATAGTAGGTAGTATTAGCTACTATATGTTCTATTTTAAATTGTTGGAAAAATATTTGTTTATTGAGAGATGTTTGTTTCCCGTTAGTGTTGTATATGTTGTTGTTGTTTTTTTTTGTGCATGTTTTCAAAACAAACATAGCACAAGCACAGCACAAAATATAGAAAAACATGGTAGTTTTTTGTTTTTTGTTATTTGTTTTTTTTTTTTTATGTTACAATAGATTCATCATTAAAAGTTAAATTTTTATGTAATTTTATTTATAGAGTTTGAACAAACAACTTTTCATCATTAAATAAATTTCCTGATCTCATAAGATATATAATATTTTATCTACCTCCATATGCACAATATAAATTAACATAGATCCAATAGCAACATTGTGTAGTGCATCTATCATTGTCTATGTGCAGTATGTCATGATATAACGTTCTTTGTTGCATTTGTTACATGTACAAATATATACTGAGAACTATATGGGCAACCGACAAATGTCTGTGGTGAGAACGTATCGTACCAGACAGTTCAGTCAATTTATCGCCCCTTTTTTTATAATTGACAAACTGCCGATGTCGGAGAAGTTAGAACAATTTTTTAATCCCGATCGGAGCATATACATAAGTTTCGAAGGCTAAAAAAAAAAACATATTTTTTATAATTTGTTTCTAATATAATAAATGAAATATATTATTCAACCTTTAAACACATTAAAGATAAACATTTGATAAATATTTTGAAAATTCAGCCATTGGGACCTCATTATTTGTTTCATTGGTCAACACACTCTTTTGTTTTATTGGTATCTGTATATAGAGGTTATGAGGGGTGTTCACACTTGATATTATTTTTTATTATAATTTTATTTATATGAGAAAAAAGAATAAGTGTATTCAATTGAATAAAATCATTTATTCAATGCGTTCTCCATTTTTTACGAACTTTTTTTTTCATACACTCGAATTCAAAAAAATATGAACCAACTTGGATGAATAATACGATCCAATATCCAAACTTTTCATATCAAGTGAATTAAAATTAATAAATCATCTAAATTAATAGAGTTATTTCTCCGTTCAGAGTTTACTAGATCAAGAACGATAATTTTATTCAAGTTCACTTAACATTTTTAGAGAAGGGAGCGTGTGGGGGTGGTTAAATACTTTTGTTAATTAATTGATGTACTAATTTCTTTTTCTTTTTTTTCCAGGTAAATTATATTTTCCAATTCCCCATCTAATCAGTAAGTTTTTCAAAAGTTTATGGTATGTATATTACTAATATTTACTCAAGATCGTTGTTTTATTGAGTTTAGCAACGTTTCGTTATTCTTTTGTGACTTCCTCTGCAACTAAGTTTATAGACTCTGTATATACGAAGTTCTTTATCAATGCGTGTATTTTAATACTTTTACACGCTATACTATTATATCACACAGATGTATTGACTTGTGGGATATATATTAAGGTACTGTATATATGTAAATTCATATGCATGCTTCTGTAATTCTCAGTAATTAGACATTGGAACTAAAATCATTGCAAAATAAAAGGTTTCAAAGAAGTTTTTGACTTAAAAACACGGACAATAAAGTAGAATTCCAATTATCCGGATTAATAGGCACCGGGCCCGATCCGGGTAATTAAATATCCGGATAAATGAAAAAAGATATTTAAAAAAGAGGTAAATTTATGTGCATTGATGAAGAATGAGGACAAACTGTTTTGATTTTTCACAAATAATTGACCCTAATAAACTAAGGATTCCGAATGCTGGCTGCTCCAAAAATCACTTAACTACGACTTTGGCTCAAAGCGATCCTTTACGATTTAAAAACCAGATTTTTGTGGGAGAACTTGTTATCTGTTTTCGGTTTTTGATTAGACGGGCAGATGGGCACCCGGAAATGAAATTAGAACATTTTATAAACACCTGTACCAAAATTTGTATATACTGAGTTCTTATCAATGCGTGAACTGTTTATTTCAATGTTTTAGTTAAAATTGTGACAAAATTATTCAGTTTATGAAAAACTTTTTCAAACAAAAGGTGTTTATTTTTAAAAAGGGGACATTTTTTGTCTATAAATATATCGTCTATCTCTTACGGTATCAAAGATGAATATTTTCCTCTTTGATAGATGGACGGTCCGATTTTTCCCATTTACAAACTTAATCCTACTTTTTGTCTTCAGAACGCACACATTTTCAGCTCGTTATCTCTTTTAATTTTTGAGTTATCGTGTCTACGAACAGGTGGAAATGGACTAATTAGATCATTTTATGAACACCCAAAATTTTTTCATATTTCCAACCGTTACAAGTCGAGACTAAACTTAGTATGTCCTTATATATATTATATACCGGGTCATCAGTCCAAGTAGGCCTGTAATAATATATTACAGGGTATAAAAATTAGTTCTCAATGGTCACTCGTATTTGACAAAATGAAACTAGAAAATGGATAATCCACACAAAAACCAGAGTAATTAAAATAAATCATCTACATTTGTTTAAAAATATGTTTTTCAAGCAATTTGAAACAATTGAACAGAATAATATTTTTCCAAACAATTTAATAAAAAGAAACACACAAAAAAAAGCGAAGAAAAACCCCCGACATAACGTGAACGAAAAAAAAAAACAAAAGAGAATCGCGTATATACAATTATGTAAATTTTTCATAAGAAATGTTAATTTTTCTATGAAAAAAAAAATGCATTAGCATTTCATTAACAACGTAGGGAGGAATATTTTTTTATCGGATTATTTGTTGACGGTTGTGGCTCATGGCTGTAACAACATACACACACAGAGTCGACTTCGATGTCGAGTTGGGCGATGTACACTGTTAAAAATTTTGAATTTACTGTAATAAAAGTATAGGAAGTATTATGCCAAGATACGACAGTAATACTACTATGTTGGTATAGTATTTTTCATATATTTTTTACAATAGAGTTATTTAGTAATCCTACCATACAAGTATGAAAATTTTACAAAATTTTTGGTAATTTTACTGTAGTAATCAATGTGATTTTACTATACTAATATTGTAATTTTACAATACGAATATAGTAATTTTACATAAAACCTATTTTGACAAAATGGAAACCCGACTTCAAAAATCAAATATTCTAAAACAAAAAATGCACTAAAAAGTAAAAAAATAATTGCATATTCTTGTGCCAATTTTAGTTCACCTAAGCAAAAATTTTTAAATATATATGTAAAATTATTGTTATTTTTGGAGTCGGTGTCAGCATAGAGAAATCCACATAAAATTTGGATACCGCCTCCAAAAATAACAATAATTGTACATATATATTTAAAATTTTTTGCTTAGGTGAACTAAAATTGGCACAAGAATATGCAATTATTTTTTTACTTTTTAGTGCATTTTTTGTTATAGAATATTTGATTTTTGAAGTCGGGTTTCTATTTTGTCAAAATAGGTTTTATTTCTCGCTTTTTAGTGACTTTGAAGTTCTACAACTAATATTATTTGTCTAAATATGGGTAGACCAACTAAACGACCTACTAATTTTTAGTGCATTTTTTTATCCGTTTTTTTTTTTTTTTTTAATTTTTAGTGCATTTTTTCATAACAGATTTTCAGTTTTTTTTACATGCATTTTGTTTTTTTTTTGCAAAAATTTTTTTTTCAGGTCGGTTTTTTAAAAAATTTTCTTATTTTCCCATTATGAATGAGAATACCCTTTCAAAAAAAAAAAATTTCGCAGAATTCGGTTATCACATATAAAATGAGGATTTTCCTCGATTTCCCTGGGATCCCCTCTTCAGAATGCGATTTGGTCCCAATGGGACCAATGGGAAACCAAACCCTTTAAAACAAAAAAAACAAAATTCAAAAACAAAATTATCTTGTACCTTTACAATAAAAAATAGTAAAAAAAGAGTAAATTATTTCAATATAGTAATTTCGGAACTAAGATTTGTAATTTTACTTTTTCTTATGTACAGTAAATATTTTGTAAAATTACCATTATTTTTAACAGTGTAGAGACACGCGTACATACATTTAATACAGTGCACTACCACCACCAACCAACCCCCAATCATATACGACTAGGGGGGGTGAGATATGGTTTGGTTCATTCACTGATGATGGTAACGTTTGATAGGAAATTGTTAGCTACATTTATTGCAATAACGAAGAAAATTCATTCTTCTATGTATAATTCTACTTAGGAAATTTTTGATTGATGAATAATATATAAGAAAAATTCATTCAGAAGGATTAAGTCGTCGGTTCAGGCAGTAACCGTTGTGTTGTATTCGATTGAGGTAAAATACTTTAATATTAAATATCAAAATATCGGCTGATGTTTTCTACACAACGTCACAAAAGTATCATTCAATTTTATGCCTTATCAAAATTTGTGCCTTATAAAATGATGTTTAACAAATGATGTTCCCTTTCGCGATGACAAATATGAGCTCTTTTTAGCATTTCTTCCATGACCTTTCTTCAAATTTCTTAAGATATCCCCAAAATATCTCGCCTAATATTCGCTCTAAGTTGTTCCAAGCATTGTGGCTTGTTTACATAATAAACCTTTTCTTTCAGATAACTCTAAAGAATATAATCTGGAGAACTTAGGGACCATCTCACGTCTCTAATTCTCGAAATTAAACGATTCGGGAAATGTGCCCTCAAATGAGCAATTGTGGCTCTGGCAGTATTTGCAGTGGCACCATCTTGGTGAAATCAGTAGTATTGATCCTCTGATCGTAGTAAAAAATGTTTTTCCACATTTCCCTGTATCTATCTCCATTTGCCGATGGTATGTGACCAACTTCATCTTGAAAAAAACTAGGACTCGAAACTCCCAAGTATTTACTTTAATATAAAAAAGAGAGACTCAATAAATATTAATTCCAAAAATAATTATTGAAGTTAAAATCGTGAAGGTTTTTTTGCGTCAGCCTGTATATTCGGTTTTCGAGAAAATACTTCTGATAAAAGTTGTTCATTTTAAATGTACTAACAAGTTTTATTAGAAAAATTTTACTAAAAACCGTGTCTGGTGGTCGATCTAGGGGGTGGAGAGGGTAGTTGGTACATAATGTGTACCTTTAAGATATACGTCTTATAAAAGTGTCATGTTCTAAGGGTGATTTCCTAAGACTGTCATTAATAATAATCGGTGGTTAGGTTGCAGTGGCTATTGTTTAGGTCATATTATCGTATTATGATACCTACCGGTAAAAAAGGGACACTACTACTACTTGAACCATTTGAGGCTGTTCAAGAAAAACAGAAGAGATTTCACGTCGATAGATTTCAGTTCGAAGAGATCGTCGAAGAATGGCTCATCCAAGTGTCTCAATCTTCTTATAGCAAGAGCCAGACAGTAACCGAGATGGTGGGTCATCAATTCCTCTTCCGCCTCATTGAGAGTTCATCCCAAGTTCCTCCTTTTCCTCTGTGACAGCTTCTGCTGTATAGTCGTGGTGCACTGGTATTACTTTGCACCTTATCCTTTTAGTCTTTTTGGAAAATGTTTCGAATTAAAGTTGTTAGTATATTTATAATGAACAAAAATGGCACTTCTTAAAGACATGCAGCGTTACTGCGAATCGAAATCAAGTTGATAGAGATGTGGGGCCACTAATTATGTATCCCTTTCGTAAGAGCGGGATAATTCCACTTACGCGAATACTCATACCTCGCTCAGTCTCTCTTTAATATTACCGCTATGGTTTTGTTCACATGGCCAATTTTGAAAATAGGAAATATGCATGAAAATTTTTGTTCACTTGAATTGAAGCATGTTTACTTGACAACGATCAAGGTAAAATTTCTTTTTAAATAACTTTAAAAATAAGCGAGATATGAATGATTGGAATTCCCGATTAGACAAAGAGGGTGATAGCCCTCTTGATATGTTATGTGACGTCATATTACACTTTCACCATTTAAAATACACGTAAAACTCCGTTTTTAGTATTTTTGCAAGAAAGAAACAGATAATAATCTTTAAAAGCTTATAGCTTCCTTGATATTTGTCGGATTTTAATTTCGTTTTTAAATATTATTACAGTATTAACAGTATTTTCATATTCTGAAAATAAATGTGAAAAAAAATTTGCATGCATATTCCCTATTGAGTGCTACTATTGATTAATCATTCGGTTTTTGGGAAAATGTTTCGAATAAAACTTGTTAGTATATTTATAACGAACAACTTTTATTCGATGTATTTTTTTCGAAATTTAAATGAATAAGGCAAAAATCAATTATAAAATTTCGAAAAATGAACGTTATTTTTGAGGTAGGTGGAAGTCATTCAATTTTTTGAAAAAAGTTTCCTCATAAAGTTGTTTCTTACAAAAATATTGATACTATTTCAGTCATAATGTTCTTTAATCGAGAGAGAAAAACCAAGGTTGTAGTATTAGTAACATTTTCATGTAAATAAAATGGCAAAGACAATTTTCTACATACATAATATTGTATATTGTATAATAATTATTGATTTTATTGGATTATTATATAAATGTTAGATAAAATTGAATAATTTATTCACAGTAAAACATAGATTTATCAAATCAATTTACGAACTTGAACATCAACAAAATATATACATATTTATGTTTAGTCCAGTCGCTATCAACTATTTCATTGCCGTCATTCGATGTTAACTGTTAGTTATAAAGCAACAGAGAGCAATCGAATGTTTTGGTCAATGTAACATGGACTTCTGTGGCCCATGGAATAATGGCTATTATGAGTATCTGATCAATTAGGGATTAATTCGTGTTATAATCAACTTATCGTATTACTTACTCATATTTATATATGAGATACACATATTTAATATAGAATTAACGGACACAGTTTTTTTATTCGGTGCATCTCACCCTGAATATATGAACCTTCAGGAAAATTTGATAAGCAAGCTGCTCCTGGTTATTACCAAAATATGTGAGAAGCGAATTTCGTCAGACTAGAAGGGGAAGCACAATGGACCCTAAGGTCGAAGTGCAATTCATTTATATACCCCAAGATAGATAGATAGGTTGACCTGGAAGGGCTACACTTCGACCAAAAGGTCATTGTGATGCCTAAGGATGTGAGGATGTGAGTGGAGTGGAAGGAATTTTTGTGTATAGACTAGGAATTGGTAGGATATGCGGCTGCAGTCGACTATGATAGGAACTATGCCGATATTCATCTGGAGTTCGTGAAGGAAAGTACAGAAAACCTTCTGAAGCATAGCCGGTTACTTCGTTCAGGTCCATACGCCGACAGTTCAGTCAATTAACCGCCCCCATTTTTTTCTTAATAATTGACAAACTGTCGATGTCGGTATTCGAACCCATAACCTTCCAGTTTCCAAGTAGACATACTGCGCAAACATAACGTGAGCTACGGTATCGCCGAAAAGGAAATGAAAAAAAGACGCAATGCGATTACATAGCTGGCCTATTGGGCATATAGTGGACAGTGATAGTCGAAACGTCTATGGATCATGCGCAGGACGTTTTCACGAAAAATATTCGATACGGATCCGAATGGCGCCTTTCTACTTTTAGCGAATTTCCTGAAAGGAAATAGAGCTATTGGTCTCGTACCGACTTTTCAAAAATTTTTGCAAATGTCCATCGATCCTACCTAGCAGATGTCGAAAATCACCATCTGTAAAATTTATATATATATATATATATATATATATATATATATCTATGGACATATATATATATATATATATATATATATCTATGGACATATATATATATATATATATATATATATATATCTATGGACATATATATATATATAAATTTTACAGATGGTGATTTTCGACATCTACTAGGTGATTATGTGTCTGTAATCACTCTAGCGGTCACAATTTTGATCTGATCGGAATGAGATGTGGTATTTGAGGCGCTTTTGGTATTCAAAAGGTCAAGTTCGTTAATGGGTAAAATCGAACAAGGGGAAAGGGGGGTTTAAATAGAGGGGGAAACACTAAATTTGACATATCTCCCTTAATATTCGAAAAATCGAAAAATTTATAAGAAGTAAAGTTGTAGATACTAAGTTTTACTGTAATTTTGTTTTGTATCATTTTTTCTGTTACCCTAATATTTACAGAAATATTGACGGTTTAAGATTATAAATTAAATTCCTCAATATCTCTGTACACATTAGAGTTTGAGCAAAAACGATAAAGTGATGAATTGTAGCAAACATGATTTTCTTCAAATTTATTCCTTACGCATTTTTCGATTTTTCTAATATTACGATAAATACTAAAGTCATAAACGACATTTCATTTTGATCAGACTAAAATTGTGACCGCTAGAAAGTGATTTATGTATTTTAAGGAAATTCGCTAAGTTGAAGCAGCTCCTGCGTAACGAATTTTTTAATTTAGACGTTTAATGTCTCGATATGGTGGTCTAGCGTCTATACTTCGTAAATATGACTATACTTTGTTCATATAATATTGTTTCATTTTGCTGTTGTATATTATGTGTGTAAAATGTACTCGTATATATCTGTATAAAATGTAAACTGTACACAATATTGTTGATGATAATTAAATAACGTAAACATTTTACATATATGATGATAGAGTTAGTTGATCATTAATTTATTATAATTTAGTTTGACGTAGCAACTAACCGAACTACAATTGTATTGGGTAGTGGGTCTGGATACTACTACAATATGATGAAGGTTTTAGGTTAGAATGCTAGTGCTAAAACACAGCCAGACTACCCCATTGGTCATACACTTGTAATAATATTGTATACGTTGTCTTTGTCTTGCATCATAACAAACAAACTTTTCATAAACTAATGTTACAAATTTATAGTATTTCTCAACAATTTAACCCTTTCACTTATCTAACTAAAGTTTGTTCATTTTTAATAAACATTTTGCTACAGACGTTTTGAAATAAACAAATAACTGTATTCATTCTATAAATATCCTGTATTGATTGAATTCTATATCAGTTCACAGTGTACAGTTTATTTTACTTCTATTAACGCACAGATGTGTTAAAATATGTATGTTTGCTACCAAGACCAAGATCATACATACACTAACAAGACAAAGACGGAATGAACAAAAACAAGACCGGCACCAAGATCAAGACCAAAGAGCAAGACTAAACTAAAAATTATAACTTCCGTTGTAAATAGGAAATATGAGAATATTTGTCGTAACTTCAATATATGTTTTCGTTGGAGCAAAACATTTTGTGTGTTTAAGATTTCCAGTTTACTCCACTAAATTTAAACATCAAATATAAAAAGAAAGGTACTGGTAAACGTTACCATTGTCTGAAAAAAAAGGATCTACAAGAATATTCTTGAAGTAACTGTTCTTTTCCGATGTCTGGTTAACACATGGTTGATGTAGAGCTAAGCTAATTTGTTTTATATTTTTACTTTCTTCGAGTACTTTGTACTTTTTTTCTTACAGTTAAAGGTCAATTTATGCGTTCAAGAATTGAAAGGGTAGATTTTCGAGTTTTCATAATTCTCACAACTATTTATACCATTTTCTTAGGACGATATGATAAGATCGTAAGCATCTAAGAAAATTTGAGCATTTTAATACTGTAAATGATATAATTTATACCTATAAAAAGCCTTTAAAAATTTCCAAAACGACGTAAGTAGTAAGTGACAAACAAAATGAGCAATACCAAGACCAAGACTGAATACGCAAAACCAAGACCAAGACTACAAGTATTTGAGCAAGACCAAGACCAAGACTGAATACGCAAGACCAAGACCAAGACTACAAGTATTTGAGCAAGACCAAGACCAAGACTACAAGTATTTGAGCAAGACCAAGACTAAGACCGGACAAGCAAGACCGAGACCGATACAAAGACTGTCTTGGTCTTGGTCTTGATCTTGCTTTGCTCATCACTACCGGCAGTACACTTTTGGGACGTAACGAGCGATAGAGTGTCCTCGAAGCGCTAGGTTTGTCTTGAACCGACTCGCTTTGCCTAGGGACCGCTCCATTTTGAGTCTGTTTTTTACCACGAGGCAAAGGAAGCAAGCTGCGAGTACGTGTGCGGTGATATAACGTGGAATTTAACAAATCAGCAACGTCTACAACTACCCCATTCATTGACTAGACGAGAACTGTACTACCGGGAGAACACTCTCGGCGAAACACGGCAAGAGTGTACACAGCTCCTCTCGGGGCTCCGAATGTCACGCCGATATAAGCATAAAAATTTACTAAAATCGCTACATAATAATCAAATATTAAAAAAAAAAAAACACAAAGGAACATATTGTATTTCTAAACATTGGGAATCGAACCAGTAACCTTCCAATTCCGAACAGAACGCCTGTAACAGCTCGATCACTTGGACGGTATTTTATTAAATAAATACAACGTTACCAAATTAATAAAACGATATTACTTTAAGTATCGACTTTAATAAGCATAACTGTATCGATCCCAATGTCCTTAACTAGACAGATCTGGGGACATTCATTTTTTACAATCTTCAGCTCTTCGTTTATTGAAAATTATCGAAATAAATACAACAAAAATATTATTGAGGTCAAAATTATAAACATATTTTCTAAATGGTACTGGTGAATTATTAATTGAACTTATTTGACAAACTTTTGTGTTTCATACACAAATTAATATTAAATAGTAATAAAAAAACATTAAATAAAATAAATAATAAATAAATATATTCGATACGAATGAATGCAGTAGGTAGATGCGTCATATGATATACGATACAGTTAGTATACATTAGACCTCGAAGTTCGAAAAATAATCGTTACCTAGTTATTAGTCTGATAATGATAATTGACATCATACATAACAAACGTTATCAGAATTATTTTCAAGTGTTGTTTGAAAACTTCCTTTAATTATTCATATAATACCTAAACAATATCAATAAATAATTATATATAATTAGTTTTATAATACGTACAAGGTGTTACAAACCAGAACGGGCTCATACGGGCTCTCACAAATTGGATTTCTATGGAATTAGAGGTCTACCATTGAAATTGATAAGATCCTATTTGACAATGCGTGAGCAATGTGTGAAAATTAATTGGCAAATAAACAGTGAAATCATAGAGATGAAATCAATTTTCAAACATTGGTCACGGGGAGTTCCACAAGATTCAGTGCTAGGGTCCCTCTTGTTTGTAATATATGTAAACGATATATCAAAAGTTACTAGAAATAAGATGATACTATTTGCCGATGACACGTCAATATTCTTTCACCAGAAAGAGGAAGACGTTCTCATCAAAGACATAAATAGTACGCTTTCTATGTTACAAAGCTGGTTCAAGAAGAATACACTAAAAATGAATATTGAAAAATGTGCGCTTTGACTTTTAAAGAGAGGGTTGCCCCAAAAGAAATTTTTTGGGTATTTATATAGATAGCAATTTAACTGGTAAAGTAAATATCGATAATCTGTCAAAAAAATTTTCTAAGCTTATGTTATGTAAGCTACGTACATATATATGTTTGAATGCACTTCTTCAAGTGTACTATGCCAACATTCATTCAAATATTAAGTACGGAATTCTCTTTTGAGGCAACTTAATTGATATTGATAGAATTATTAAGATACAAAAGCGATGCGTAAGAATAATTTCCAATTCTGGGCCTTTAGAACATGCTAGACCTTTGTTCAAAAATTTAAAAATACTGACGATAATAGATATATATATCATGGAATATTCGCTTTTTGCGAAACAAAACGCAGATTTATTTACGGTTTTCCAGACTGAACATGACTATGACACCAGAAACGCAGGGAATCTGGTAACGATACAAACCAAAAAATCTTATATCGACAAAGGAGTCTTAAATATGTGTATCAGAATATATAGTAGAATTCCAATATCAATAAAAGCTTTACATTTAAAAAGATTTTGTTAACTAAAAGTTTTTGAAACATCCTGTATATCCTATGGGTGCACGGTAATGATTGAAAGTCAACGAGAGTTTTCTAAAACGTTTGTAATCAATTTGGGTTTGAGAAGTAATCTTCATCTCATATATCATAAATTAAATCATTTGATATAGGAATTACTCTGTGAACACATAAAATAATAAAAGTGGGGGGAGAGGGGGGGGCGTGTTATATTGACGAGTAGTTATGAGGGGAAATGTTTAAAATTACAGATTATTAATAACTTTAATATTTTGTTATGTTTTACATACTCATAACAGAGCTTATCAAAACTTTAATCTATCTATTATATTTGAGATATGATATACAAAAAGCTTTATCGACTTTTTATTTTATTTCCAATCTATTACATGTTGTAAGGTAATTTGTTTATGTAATCATATTTTACTGAACAATCCTGTATTATTATACAGGTGGCGCAAAAGTACCTTCACGACTTTTTAGCGAATTTCCTGAAAGGAAATAGAGCTAATGGTCTCGTACCGACTTTAAAATTTTGTAAAAATTTCTTCAAATGTCCATCGATCCTACCTAGTAGATGTCGAAAATCACCATTTGTAAAAATTAAATATATATATATATATATATATATATATTTCGATTTTTCTAATATTAAAGATATATCAAATTTTGTGTTTCCTCCTCCCTCTAAACCCCCCTTGCCCCTTGTCCGATTTTACCCATTGAGAAAGTGGACCTTTTGAATACCAAGAGCGTCTCAAATACCAATTTTCATTTCATTTCGATTACATATATATATATATGTAATCGCTGTATATGTCTGTAATCGCTCTAGTGGTCTCAATTTTAATCTGATTGAAATGAAAATTGGTATTTGAGACGCTCTTGGTATTCAAAAGGTCCACTTTCTCAATGGGTAAAATCGGACAAGGGGCAAGGGGGGTTTAGAGGGAGGAGGAAACACAAAATTTGATATATCTCGCTTAATATTAGAAAAATCGAAAAATTTATAAGAAGTAAAGTTGTAGGTATTAAATTTTACTGTAATTTTGTTTCTTATCATTTTTCTGTTACACTAATTTTTACAGAAATATTGACGGTTTAAGATTGAAAATTAAATTCCTTAATATCTCTGTACACATTAGAGTTTGAGCAAATGAGCATAAGGTGATGAATTGTAGCAAACATGATTTTCTACAACTTTATTTCTTACGCTTTTTTCGATTGTTCTAATATTAAGAGAGATATTTTCTATTTTGTGTTTTCATCTTTCGTTATGCCCCCCTTTCCCCTTGACGTATGTCATTTATTAATAAAATTGGCCTTGCAAATACTAAAATCATATACGACATTTCATTTTGATCAGACTATAATTTTGACCGCTAGAAAGTGATTTATGTATTCTAAGGAAATTCGCTAAGTTGACGCAGCTCATGCGTAACGAATTTTTTTTTAAATTTACAATCGTGATGGTACTTTTACACCACCTTGTTCATTAATGTCTCATAGCCTATTTTATTAAAATACTTATATAATAAGGATGCTTATCAAATGTTTTATTATTTATCATTAAGTATTTCAATTAATTCAAAAAGTAATTACTCTGTCTCTCTTTATATTTTCAAATAAACATTTTTACATATTGATTTATTATTATCAGTTATGATGGTTATGGGGGGGGGGGAGGTTTGGTATGGTTAATTATTTTACATGGAGTGTATAAAACTATATTGTATTCAGTCTTATCGGCGTAAATTTATATGAAGTAGAGTCATTTCAAATAACCTTGGGAAACAGTGGTATGGGTTTGAATACATTGACCGGTAGATGGCCGGAAACAAATGCGGCGATATATTAGCTTGATAAATTATTATTATGAATTTTTAAATTACCAATCTATATGTACACCATATTTAAATACCAATTTTTACTAAGTATATGTATTTAAATTATCTCTACTATTGTCTAATTGTTCATTTCTGTTCATTTTGTTCGAGCATCACGAAAAAACTACTAAACCGATTTTGATTAAATTTTTGTTTGTTTAGAAGCTTATGATTAGATTTAAAAATTGGTATTTTATCACGGTGTCAGAGAGAGAATTCGTAAATATTCGCTGTAATAGAAATTTGATGGAAGTGTCGATAAACATTTGAAGTAGTGGAAGCGATGGGAAATTACATTGAGGTTTTAAGTCAGCGTTGGAGATTCAATAATAAAGCGCGACCGAAGCCGCGGCTATAAGTTAGTTTTATATCTGCGTCTAATATTATTTTATTTATTTTAAATTAAATTTATTTATTTATTTAAAAATAAACAACATGATGGCATTTATTCGAAATAAAAAAATGTCATAATTCTCATTTTATATTCAAACCTGTTCAAAATTCAAACGGTCAGTTTGATTTATATATATATATATATATATATATATATATATATATATATATATATATATATATATACATATATATATATATATATATATATATATATATATATATATATATATATTAAATAGATTAATATATTATAAATATAATTATATATAAATAGATTTTATTTATATATATATATATATATATATATATATATATATATATATATATAAATATATATATATATTCAGTATTTCGCTTAATACTAAAAAGTCCAAAAAGTATGATTAGATAATAAATAGACGATATTTGAAGACGCGTTTGATGATATACATTGCCTATATCCATCTTGTATGCCGGAAACTTGTTGTCACAAACATCCAAAATAAAATATTACAAAAAATTATATCACCCTTACTATAGAAAATGCCATTTTTTCACTGTCGAGGCTACAATGAAGCACATGTTACGAAAAATTTAGTCAGTTTATGAAAAAAAATCTCTTAAAAAATCCCCCCCCCCCTGGCGGAGGGGTACACGTTCCAATTTTGCCCATCAATGAAATTATTAGCTCTAGAACACTTATACAAAATTTCAGCTCGTTAAAACTTTTGGTGCTTACAGACATCCGTTACAAAGTCAGAACTAAACTTAATATATCCTGATATATATTATATATACCGGGTATAAAAATAGGGAATATGCATGAAAATTTTTTTTCACATTTATTTTCAGAATATGAAAATACTGTTAATACTGTAATAATATTTAAAAACGAAATTAAAATCCGACAAATATCAAGGAAGCTATAAGCTTTTAAAGATTATTATCTGTCTCTTTCTTGCAAAAATACTAAAAACGGAGTTTTACGTGTATTTTAAATGGTGAAAGTGTAATATGACGTCACATAACATATCAAGAGGGCTGTCACCCTCTTTGTCTAATCGGGAATTTCAATCATTCATATCTCGCTTATTTTTAAAGTTATTTAAAAAGTAATTTTACCTTGATATTTGTCAAGTAAACATGCTTCAATTCAAGTGAACAAAAATTTTCATGCATATTCCCTATTAACTCATCTACCAGGTATCGAGCTCTGGATGTGTTGTTTAAAATAAGACACCCAGCATATTCTCAGGTGTCAGCTCGTTAACTCTTTTGGTGCTCCCAGGCAGTCATCCGTATCCGTTACAAAGTCGGAACTAAACTTAATATACCCTTATATATATCTATAGCACGGCAGTGCGTAAGGACAAATTTAAAGGGGTGTTGCCTTCGGATGTGACATTGATATTATTATATGTGCCGGGTATAAAAGTTAGCTCATCCACCATGTATCGAACCCTGAAGCTCTGGATGTGTTGTTTAAAATGAGACACCCTGTATATTCTTAAGTAATACTGTAGGGGTTGTAACACAACAAAAATACTTGAGCTAGTTATTTTGATATTCACATAAAATAAATGAGTGTATTAAATATTTGATGGTGCACATGGTGAATATGGAGGAGTATGGTGTACACTGCATCGATGGTAATAAAATCGACATAAAATCAATAACTAAAAAACATGAAAGACATTTATTTTTACATTCGTCAAATAAACACACAAAATAGCACTTGATATAGACTATAGATATACTCTACTAGCAGCATAGCATTCACTGCTAGCTGCTAGCATCGAAACATCGACAGTTGACACACCAACACATCATGCCTAATAAATATTCATAAATTAAAAAATATATATCTTATAACCTAATAAATTATTTAAATTCAGATAAAAATTCAACAATGACAATAATCATAATAATCATAATAGATACATGAATGACAATATAGATAGTGAGGAGGGTGGGGGTGGTAAATACCATCCCTTTTTAAATTTGAAATTAATGAGATTTTTCCCTTGGCCCCGAAGCACTGTGACAAAATCTATAAATAACATCACATGTGATTCTTCTGTTCAGCTATGACTATATCTTATATTATTATACAGTAAAACTTCTTTATCATCACATTCAAATTCCACACTTAAATACATGCAGTCTTATATATGAACAATAACTTAAAGGTTTTTGAGTATACTAATGGATTTTTCGTAAATTGATTCAAAGATCTCTCCCCATAACTTAAAGGTTTTTGAGTATACTAATGGATTTCTCGTGATGTTTAATATTGCACTAAGTCCAATCGATGCAAAATGATAAATTGATTCAAAGATCTCTTTCCACTTCAATTTCGATTCAAAAACAATAAATTGGAATCACGTTCATGCAAAGTTACCCACGAAAAAGCAAAAATATAAACGGCGATCGCTTTGTGTTGAAATTAAACGTTCCCAAGGCTTAATTCGATATGGCACCACCTCCAACTAGGTATGTCGTCTAAAAATATGTCCTCCTAGGCTTTGATCTTCTTGGTCCATCGGTTACTCCGCGGATGATTATATTTTTCCCAAGCAAATGTAACCAGAATGCGTTGCAAGTTATTTAATCTTGTAGAACGGTGATCAATGAGGAGAAAGCTTGTTATAAAACTATTCTGAACAAGTGTAGGTAACAATTTGCTTAAATATCCGGTATATACGGAGTTCATTACCTGTTTATTTTAGTTGTTGAGCTGAAATTGTAGTAAAACTATTGAGTTTATAAAAGAAAGTTACAAACCAAAGTTGTTTATTTTTAAAAAAGCGTAATATTTTATCTTTTTTACTATCTCCTACGAGCAACTGCGAAGGGTTACTGGATTCATTACCGGACATTATCCCCTGCGGAAGCATCTACTCACAATGGGACTCCATAACGAGTCCATTGTGTGCAGATTGTGAGGTGAGGAGGCAGAAACATCCAGCGACAGTATCTTTGACTGCGAACCTCTAGGTTACAGTAAATACAAAATATTCGGTGCATCTCACGCCGAATATATGAACCTTCATGAAGACCTGATAAGCAAGCTTCTGGCTATTGCCAACATATGGGAGAAGCGAATCTTGTCGGACTGAAGTAGAAAAGGGAGCACAATGGACCATAAGGTCAAAGTGTAATAGTTTTGGACCCCAATATGAATCAATCAATCAATCAATCTCCTACGATTTCAAAGATAGACATTCCCTTCCCCCTGCCAGCGGGTTGCATGCTCCAATTTCGACCATTCACGAATTCGACCCCAATTTTTAGCTCTAGAACATACACACAAAATTTCAGATCGTTATCTCTTTTCGTTTTTAGTAATCGTGTCCACAGATAGACGGATATGCGTAAATGGACCAACTACGTCATTTTAGAGTCCCGACTAATTACGCCAACCGTTACTAAGTTGGGACTAAACTGACTATAACCTTGCTTTATCTTTATATATAAATTTGATCGAATTGTTTGAACTATAGGAGATAGCGAAATAATGATGAGAAGAGACCCTAGGTAAATTTGCTGAACGACTCCAGTAAAACTATCAGAAGTTCAAAATTCCAAACCGTTTTAAAGTTATAGGCGTGTTCGAACTGCCCAGATCTCCATAAGAAATACACCGTGGCGAATGAACCAGCTAGGTAGAAAATTTATAAAGAGATTCAACTGTACAACGATATCTCATACCATCAGAGTGTATCGTTCATTCTAACTACTTTGCTCTCTCCATTCTCAAGGGCAAAAATAAAATCTAACACTAGTGTATGCAATACTTTCCACCTTACGGGTATTGTAAAATGTTTACAATGCCATATTTATAACAGAAGAAAACAGTTGTAAAAGGTGTTACACAATACGAATCTCACGCTACGAAAATACTCTTCCCTGTTTCTTTATTTTTATTTTGTCACCTTTTCCAGGATTCCATATCTTAAGAGGAAAAATGGAACTCTTATAAGATCACTCTTGTGTCCGTCTGTCTGCTTGCCACAGGGGTTTTTCTAGAAAATTATGCAACGTAGGAATTTGAGAATGTTAGGTCTTAATAACGCTCTCATTTACCGCCTGTCAAAGATTAGAAAAACAATTATTTTAGATTAAAAATGGGGGATCAAAGAAAAAAGATATCAGTTAAAAGAGGTATCTCTATGGATTCTAAAAAATTTTGATGGTAATGTGGTCTTAATGATCTAACTCAAAATTTGCTAGAAATCCGCTCCTTCCCTGGTCTCTTGGGTTTCTAAAGCTAAAATTTTGATTTACCACCTGCCAAAGATTCGAAAACAATTTATTTTAGATTAAAATGAAGGACCAAAGACAAAAAGGTATCATTTGAAAGAGGGATCTCTACGGATCTAGCCTTAATGATCTAGCGCAAAATTTGTTAGAAATAACCGCCCATTCCTTGTTCTCCTAGGTTTCTAAAGCTAAAGTTTAGAATTTTTACAGGATTAGTAGATATTGAGTCATAGATTACCGGAAAACTGTAAGTTTTTTCGACTGTGTAATAGTTGCTAAAAAAAAGATCAGTTTGGTCCAAACAAATAACAAATTTTAATTAATATATCTATCGTGTGGGTATCAAATGAAAGAGCTACCTCTAAGGATTCTTAAAATATTTATAATTTTTGGCAAAACAATTTAATTCGGGGTCGATTGATTGCTTAATGTAGTATTGGTACAGAACCGTATTGCGTGGTTCCGACTCGCTCTTGATCGGCTTATTTGTTGTTGTTGTTGTTGTTGTTGTTGTATTTCATTAGTATTTTGTTTACAACGTCATGTAAAACGACATCTTCTTACCTGAAATTCTATATAATTTTTGCTTCCGGAGTACCCATCAGCTATTGGGAAGCTTTCTAATACGATTCGGAAATTGAACAAATTTTTTACTTTTATAAACAGACAATTACATAAACGTTTGATTTTCTCCGAAAGAAATACCAATGAATATGATATGCATGCTTTTTGAGTCCAAGTTTGCTTATGTAGAGGATTTCATCAAAATCGGGAACAAAAATTATTTTTCGATGTATGCGATATTTTATCAAGGGATACCCATTAGAAAAAATCGAAAACAATGACACTAAATTTTTAGTCGTCGATTTGAATAATTAGTTCCCAAGATAGTACTCGATGCACTGAACCTCAACAGGATACAGCTGCGGAAGGTTATCGGATTCATCACCGGGCATTGTCCCGCAGGTGACTCCATAATGGATCCATTATGTGCAGACTGTGTGCCGAGGAAGAGGACACATCAAGCCACATTATCTTTAACTGCAAATCTCTAGGTAACAGAATATTCAGTGCATCTCACCCCGAATATATGAATCTTCAGGAAGACCTGATCAGCAAAATCCTGGCTATTTCCAAGATATGGGAGAAGCGAATCTCGGCTGACTGAAGTAGAAGGGAGAGCACAATGGACATCTATCTATCCTAAAGATACATCTATCTATCTATCCCAAGATTTAGTGGACCCGAAAATCACATAAATCCGGTTGGTTTAACAATTTAACAGATAGTTTTCGAAATATGCCCCCTTTATACGATTCCATACCCTTTTTTATACGATTTCAGATTTTCATTGAACTGAAAAGGTCATCTCTTTTACTTTCAGAAAAAATAAAAAAAAGGCTACTTTGATTAGTTTCTTATCTTAACCACTAGATCTTAAAAGTCATCAGGAAATAATGTGGGAAATTCAGCTAATTTTAATCAGCACATATTGTTACGTTAGCGCGAGGGATGTTAGAGTTAGAGTTACGTTCGTGCAAGGGATGGTAGAGTAATGAATACTCCGATTTTGCCCATTCATGAACTTAACCATACTTTTAAGCTCCTGATAGATAGATACATCTTGGGATCTAAAAAGTATTGCACTTCGACCTTATAGTCCATTGTGCTCCCTTTTCTACTTCAGTCCAACAAGATTCGCTTCTCCCATATGTTGGCAATAGCCTTTTAGCTCTAGAATATACTCACAAAAATTTAGCTCATAATCTCTGTCCTTTTTTGAGTTATCGTTTCTACAGACAGGCGGAAATGAATTAGATCCTTTTATGAACACCTTTACCAAACATTTGTTTCTGCGATCAATATTTTTCATCGTTACAAAGCCGGGACTAACTTTATATACCTGCGTATTTATTATACATATACCGAATATAAAAAGTAACCCCCAAATTTTAAATTTCTGTAGTTGATTTGTTGCGAATTTCGTTGGTTTTCGAAAAAACGTCTCGAATAAAAGTTGTTCGTTATAAAACTACTAACAATTTTTTTTCAAAAACTGAATGGGATTCGTTTCAAATCAAGTGTAACGTAACTTTTGGAGTTGACTATACCTAGAAAGCTATGCGTTTATTCCTGAACGGTGTTTTGTTATAAATTTATATACACAGTTCTTGGATCGAGAATAGGATGATATTGTTTGCAAAACGAACGTATTATATTGTTGTTTTGCTTTTTATTGAATTTTATTTAGCAGGAGTATGTTTTTAATTATGTATCTCATCGATAATGTTTACTAAAAACTGATTGCCTACAGCCGTAACGTAACGAAATACATTGCTGGCTGCTATACAAAAACAAATACATTTCAAATGCATTTAGTAAGTAAATTTTATTTCCATACGAAAACTAACAAACAAAGTTTATTAAATTTGAAATTCATTCATAAAATAACGAGATGAAAACTTTATGGAAATTACAATATCGGAAATTATGTATACAGTAGAACTTCAATGTTCCGGATTAATTAAATCATTAAAATAGGTGATTTCTTTCTTTTAAAACAACTAATTGAGATAATTCCTTAAATATCCGGTATTCACGCCGTTATCAATACGTGAATTGTTTATTTTACGTTTAGCGAATTTCTTGAAAGGAAATAGAGTGGTCTCTGTAAAATTTATATACATATATCTATGGACATATATATATATATATATATATATATATATATATATATATATATATATATATATATATGTGTCTGTAATCACTGTAGCGGTCATCAATTTACATCATATCACAAGCAGTCAGATGTTTGTAAGTATGTGTATGTATGTATGTATGGTTTTATAGTAAATATTTTATTTATTTATTTACTATTAGAAATGCTTTTGAAAACAGACTGTATACTGGGTATAAAAAGTAGGAATACCACACCTCCGACAAAAGTGGGCGAGAGGCTAATGATCTATAAGAATATACACATACTGGATGTAATCGTCATTACTAGCTTTTGGTAGACGAAATTTGCAACAGTGTATAAAAGAATTGAGCAGAGACATACATTTATTTCAAAAGGGAAAAAGAGACAGACAGAGATTATTAATGATTCTTAAAGGCAGGATCAAATAACGTGCAACATCATCTTTGCAAAAACATTGGTGCAAACACCTTCCGACAGCTTATCTCATTTCATTTTGTGGTGTTTTCGAGAGAAAATTTTTGACACAGACGAATTTTGTGCTGCGATTTTATTCGTTTTTTGGTCAAACCCGGTCAAACCGTACCTCTTATCAAGCGAAGTTGCACAACATATTTCGATCCCAACCGATTTATTTCAAACCGTTCAACTCAATCATTACCACTCACCATCAAATTGTTTACGCAAATACGGTGGTTGCGTAAGTTGCTTGATCGTATATGACGAAAGTTCCCAAACGTGAGACTTTACTAACAACGCGAGTAACTAACAATATATTCACCGTCACTCATTTTGTTACTTTTTTGGTTCTGGAACTATCAACTAGAATAGTAAGTCTATTTAGGGCCTGACAGGTGCGACGGAATAGATCGAGGCAAGATGGGAAACTTTTCAAGACCTTTCGAAGTGATTGGTCAACCTCGAAGACAAGGTCTTGGAGAGTTTTAGTTATGTTGCTTGTGAATTATAGGGGAGTATTTAATAGCCTTGATCGTGTAAGGGGGAGTAATTATATTACCGTTTCACTCATTTATATAAAATGATGCAAATTTCGTATCTGGATGGCTTGTCTAGACGATTACATACTGTATACATAATCTGTTTATTTTTCACCGAAGATATGTAGAATATTTTCGAGATCGGTACGATCATATATACAGTTTTAAAACGGAAATCGAATCGTACTTTGACATAATTTAATAAATTACAATAATTTTATTTTTCTAACTATAGTACGTACATAAATCTTATAAATACGAATATCCTGAATTAGTTTTTTTTTTCTCGATGTATCCAAGTTAATTTTACAATTTTCTACTATACTCGTATTTACTATTTACTATGTTTATTTATGATGTCACTAATTCGAGTTATTCGATAAAACTGTTTCTCGTTTGTAATTTTTTTCAAAACAAATTAGTTATAGAATTTATAGAATGAAGCCTCCGATATACGTTCAATATTTTTGTCTTTTTAATGTTTATTAAGATTATCAACGATAATCAAAGAGAAATTTATCAACTTTTTATATATTCTTTAAATACGTATTTCGAATTCGAAGTAATGATCGCATCGTATGAATTAGCTAGTCGTAATAGGCTAGTGGTCACAATACAATTATAATGTCAATTTCTATTAAGTACGAAAAAAATGATTCATACGTCAGAATAATCTTTGGTGTAGCGTTTAGCACTCTGGACTAGAAATCCAGAGATCCGAGGGTCTTATATTGTTTGTAATCTGCTAATAAATTAATGATGCATTTTATAATATCGTTAAAGATCCAAGAAATCATTTTCAAGTTTTCTATGCCCGCATGAAAATGTCAAATGTCATCGTTGTTTTGCATATAACTTAAGTATATTATCTATAATAGTAAGCTCATTACTTTAAACAAAATGGCCTAATTTGCTGACTACCTTATCGTCACTAATTGACTAATAATAATTATTAGCTAATTCATACTGACGATGAATACAGTGTCGTCGAAATACGTATTTATATAAATTGAGGAAACTTTGGAAAGTTTGTGTGCTGATGATAAATCAATGGTTTAGTTATTAGTAGAAGTATTGGTAAGCTAGAACACTGGACAGAGACAAAAACATTGTACGTCTATAGGTCGCTTAAGAATTTATTTATTATTTTGTTTGATTTAAATAAATAGAAATATAATTTCATGAAATGTCAGAGCTAAAATGGACAAAATCTTTCCAAGTGATCTCTCACTAGTAAAATATTTACCTTTAAAACCGAGGGAGATAGAAAAAAAGATAAAAACTTCTATTTGACTTAAAACAAAATGTTACTCGAATCTCCTTTTAAGAATAATAATTGTGCTTTACCTAGTCCAAACCAAGGTACTGTAAGTCACAAAAGTAGCGTTTCTTTTTTCAAAGTAGTTGATTTTTCAGGAAAATGTTTCGAACAAATTTTATGCGAAACATTTTTTCTAAAACCGAATAAATAAGGTAGAAATCAATGAATAAAATTTTGTAAAAAACAACGCCACATTTGTGGCAATGGCTACACACACCTACCCTTAGAAAGCTAGGTTATAGTCGACAACAAGAGTCGACATAATGTAAAAATAAGACGCATAAAACAAATTATATATTACACACACAAACGTATAAAAAAAAAGCTTGGAAAAAAATATTTTTTCTTGGAGGAAAAACTTATAATTAGGTGTATCATACAAATAAAATGAAAATTTTTTTCATTAAAATTAAATTATAAAAATATATATATACATCACTAAAAGAAAAATTATTTTATCCTGAGACTCCAGATTATTATTATTATCATCACAGTGATGATGTGAGGAACAACGTTATGCAACTTTGCTGCTCAAACTCGCGCGTAATAAATGTACCATATATTGTCAGCACAATGACGCGCCCGTTCGTTCTCTCTGGTGAATATAATAACATCATGCCATACGGATTTTATGAGTGTTTCATCTATTTTGTACACAGTGATCTATCTATTCACGTATCTATTCATCAGTGGTCTCAGCCGAGCGGTCTAAGGCATTATGTCTGCGCAGTATGCCTTCTTGGAAACTGGGAGGTTATGTGTTCAAATCCCGACACCGGCAGTTTGTCAATTAGTAAGAAAAAAAAATCGGGGCGGTTAATTGACTAAACTGTCGGCCTATGGACAAGAACGAACGATTGAGAAGGTTTTCTGCAGTTTCCTTCACAAACTCCAGAGGAATATCGGCATGTTCCTATCATAGTCGGCTGCAGCCGCATATCCTACCAATTTCTAGTCTATGCACAAAAATTCCTTGCACTCCGCTCACATCCTCACATCCTTAGGCATCACAATGGACCTTATGTTCGAAGTGTAGCCCGTCCAGGGCAGCCTCTACAATCTATTTCTATCTATTCACGTCACTCATTTACTCATTTCGGACCTGTCCCTTTTCTTTGTCATTTGATCTATCAGGCTATCAACTAGATGAATTATTCATCATAGAGTTGGAAATTTATCCATTAAGTAAACTGAACCAAAAAAAACTTTGACGATTTGATGAACGGTTTATGAGATATTATAAAACGCTCGTTAAGTCATGGCGCCACATTTTATTTGTCGTGAGTTTTTCTCAGTAGAAATAAACCAAAACATCATCACCTGGAACGAAATTATTTTCTCATGCCCGTAATACGATCTCGTCGAGACTTAACGAAATACCCCGAACGTAAGAGTTTACTAGTAGTAATACTAGAGGGGAGGATGAAGCCTGGCAAGTAGGCCTTTTTAGACCGTTTTTACCGACCTCTATTGAACCCAACCCCTCATTCTCTAACACACCTGGTTCGTTTCTTCTAGCCCTATGTTCGTTGTCGAACCTACCTGTCTTCGTAAAGTTGTTTTACCTTAGAATCCCTCATTTTGGTTGAGTCGAAGGCTAGCTACCTCATTCTAGATCTGTAAGGGCATTCTCCCAGAAGATGAAAGGGCGTATCATCCACCCTGTTAAAGTTCGGACAGATCTTACTGTCCTCTAAGCTCCTGAGAGCGTTTACTAAAAACGCGAGAAACGAATAATCTATTCTATAGCGAATAGATCGAGACCAAATGGGAAATTTTGGAAGGGAAGTAGGGTAATATTATGCACACTAGATTCAAATATCAAATCTCGGTCCCCTGAATCATAAAGTTTGAGAAAGTTTCGTTCTAGCTGTTCAATAAATATTTAAATTTAAAACTCGGTCCCCATAGTTCCAAGGTTTTGATATCTTGAGATAAAGCTCTCATGTGGGATATTCTCCAAGTCGCAGACTTTAAGGTGAGGAGTACTCTCCACCGACTCCAGAAGCCTGCAAATTTGTATTATTTGACAAAGCATCAACTAAGAAGAAATAATTCGCGAGTATCTGTAATACATTATCGTCTTAGTGGAAAGAATGCTGCAAAAGAGTGGTATACAGTTAAAATCGATCAACCTGTATAGAAGGGAAAGCTAGGGGTTAGAGGGGGTGAATGTATTAAAGGTATTTGAGATGAGAAAAAGGAAATTATCTGTACCTCTATTAGATTGGTTTTTCTTCTATAATACGTATGCATACTAATCGTGTAACGTCGTTACTTTGATGTTTCATCTATTTCACAATTCCCCCCACTCCAATCCCTTTTCTCGACTGTACTGTTCGTTCGTTTCAAGGGATAATATTTAAGACCACACCATCAATGACATGTGCGTCTTTCAAAAATAATACAGACATATATATAATATATATATATATATATGTACACTCCCGTTCATAAAAAATGAACCAGTTGAAACATTCTACGTGTTATTGTATGTAATATACATATATTAAATAATATATTCACTGAGAATGTAACATACTGGTGGTTCAATTTTTATGAATGGGAGTGTATGTATGTATATATAGTACCTCTATTCATTTTGATATTTGTAATTGAAAATTCCCAATCATTTCTGGAAAAACTTTTTCAATATTTCCATCACCATCTGTCTAATAATCTAACTTGTATATAACAGACACCGACAAAAATACGACAGACCATTGAGTTATTACCATACAGGAGATATGATCGTGTTTGTTCGTATGTGAAACCAACACATTCGAATTGATTAAGGTCACTTTGAATTGAAAATTATCTCAACGAAAAATGTTTTATTTTAAATCAAATATAAATATAAAATTCAGGCAAGCGTGAATTTGTGTGTACCTAAAAAGGTTCCGTACTACTTCCGCACTTTCATAGGTAATTTTTTTTGGATGTTGTTCCAGAAATGCTTTGTTTTCGTAAAACCCTTTGAAATTATGCAAGAAATATTCTTTGTAATGCATCAGTTCAAGTGCCCAACGGTGTCCAATGGACCAATGGACTAAACTTTAGGTGTATGGATAAGAACGACAGTAATCAGCTATGCTTGCGAAAGTTGTCTGCAATTTCCTTTCACGAACTCCAGATTAATATCGATAGAGTTCCTATTAAAGTCAGCTGCAATCGTACCACCCGCCAAATTCCTAGCCCGCATACAAATTCCTTATCCTTTAGGGGTAGATAAAAAAGTCCTAAAAAGGACTACTTGCCAAGCTTCGACTTCTACTTCATTAAGTTAGGGTTTCAAGGACAAACAATAATTGTCTTTGTTGGTACAGAACCCTAATGAGTTATTTGTTGCTTACAATCCTTGTGTAGTATGTCTATGGAATTCACATAATGAACGAAAAAAATCAGAAGAAAGAAGTGATTTTCACAGAACGACTTATAACTTTTCCAATTGCTGTCAATGTCAGTAAAGTTGAATTACACAATTAGGCAAAAGAATTGAACAAAGTTGAAACAAGATATATAAATAGCTGGTCTACAGAGCTATACAGCTCTGTGATACTCTTTATTTTGAACGTCATCAGTTTGAGATTTACCTCAAAACATTTAATATATATGATAATTTGATTTTCTGAAATTTCTACTCTTTTATTCACCTTTAATTTTCACAACTTTTACTTTTTATTCTGTTTTTTTTTTTCTTTTAAATATCGGAAAAAAGTATTATTTTCATACTTAAATAACCGGCGTAGCTCGGGTTTGAATATCCATTCAATATATTCGTCTAATACTAAAAACGGTCATTGATTTTTCCAATCGTTAAAAATTTCGAAATTCCTATGGAAATTCTCATTAAAAAAATATTACATTCGTAAAAAAAAAGTTTGCATAGGATGGTCGTCTTCTCCCAATTATTACCATACCCCCACTTGCCAATAACCTCGATTCCTCGATTTCAGTGACGACTAAAGTAGTGGGAAGTCCATAAATCTTTAATTAATTAATTAACTTTAAAATTAACTACTAGAATGATGAGGAACATTTTTTTGAAAGTTTTATCAAAATCCGTCAAATTGTTTGTTAAGTTAAATCCGATAGTTTTTAAGTAAACATTTTGCACCATCTATTGTTAGTTTCTGAAACTATTCTTACCAATTCTTGTTTTGTTTAAATGATTCATATTTTTTTACTAAGCTTTAAGTACTATAAATATTTTTTTATTTTCAGGTTGTTGTCGAAGATTCTGATTCAGCTTTGGAGTATGGTGATACAATTGTGGATGAAGGTTCACCTGTAAATGCTGATCTCAATTTTGATATACATTCAATGTATCTGTATGTTATGACCGAGAAAAAGGTATGCCATTTTGTGTGTGGAAAATTTGACAAAAAGTTTTGGACAACCACACGAATGCGTTGTCCAATTATTTATGTCTACTGTGGAATATTTATTACATATTTTTTACAGGTGTCAAAAGTGAAAGTACAAGAATGCAGTGTTTACAAGAGTTGTTGGGATTGTTTAGGTGCTAAAGATCCCTACTGTGGATGGTGTTCATTAGAAAACAAGTTAGTATTCAACAATCTCTCAAGCAGTAGCGTATCTATACTCCCTTCTCCGTATAAAAATCAGCATAATTTAAAATTCTATATCCGCTACTGTTCTGAAGTATTTGAAGATCCATCATCTTACAAAGACTTCATACTTTCCGTAATCGTATTCAAATCGAGATCTTTGGATCTGTTAACCAGTATTGCTGCTAGAAATCGAAAATCTCGAGGGGAGACGAATATTCGCGATAAATGAGAGATACTTTTCGAGAAGTCAGTAGTTTTTTTCGTAAATTTGGCGCTAAGCAAGATTTGTCTGTTTCTCGACGAAAGCTTAAAAAATTGGAAGGGTTGGAATCATCAAAGTGGTGTTAATCTAATTATGGTTAATTTCCTTTAGGGTCATATTTCTGTCAGGAAACACCCAATTTGTTTAGTGTAATACTAGTTTTAGTCGTAATAATTGCAACTACGACTAAAGCCAGTATTAGATTGAACAGATTAGGTATTTCCCACTGACCCCTATATAACGGGACAGAGTACCCTTATGGGCCGAAACATGAATTAACATTCAAAATCAAAAGGATAGACAGCGCTGCCTTAACTAGCCAAGGTACTAATGTTTGCTTTATGTTTGTGGAAATCCTATCCTATTACACATAAATGCCATCCATGAATGCGCACTGAAACAAACTTAAGTACCTTGACTCGTTGCAGCGGCGCTGATTACACCTTTCATTCTGGCTGAGTGGTGTAACATGGGGCACTCAGTCCAATTTTACAAAGGTCAATGCTATTTCCGAAAGGAATACGACTCTATTAGGAAGGAATACGATTGTAACCCTTCCAATTGTTTGTCTCAACCTTCATAAAATGACAAGATAAAAAGATACATCGGACATTATCGAAAAGTCGCATCTCTCTAGCGATTCAATTTTCAGGCGACCAGACCTCATGGTTAAAAATGCAATTGATTACACAAATCAAATACTTTTCAGTACAGAAATTTCTTAGTTATCTATGGACTAAACAAACAGATGTTGATTCTGATTGATATAAATATTGATATTTCCATTATATTTGATATCGCGTCTTGAGTAAATTAGGACGCGCGTGTAAGGACTTCGCTCTGATAACAGAATCGACAGGCAGGTAAAATAAATCCTCAATATATTGTGTTTAATCTAGATTTCTAATATCAAGTCATCGTGATATTTAATATTATCGTGATACGAAACCAAGTAATACACTATTCATAAAGCAGAAATATACAGTAAACAGAGGTATGTATAAATGTACAGGATGTAACCGAATTGTTGTGTTATACATTCTGGGATGCTTAATATTTGATATGATTTTATTTTAAATACGCATTTAAAATGGCATTTTAAGGGGTAGGCTAAAACAATTCGCCATTCTAGGTCACTCCAGGCCACTCCCCTCATTTTAAGGTGCCGCTCGCGTAGGGTATCGAAATGAAAACGCATCGTTGAAAACGCTAGAAATTGAAACGAAACCAACTTCTTCCTTTGACCCCAATCGTTATTAATTAGAATGGATACTTAAGCGTCAACAATACGATGTTATATATATATGAATAATAACTTCGACAGAAGTAATACTGTCAAAAAAATAATAATTATATGAAAAAGTTGGCTGTTACGTCAGAGTCGTCTTTGTTGTAGCGGTAAGCACGCTGGACTAGATATCCAGAGGCTCGAGGTTCGATTCCTGGTTGACGAGTTAATTTTTTCACATCAGTATTTAATTAATTAGAATTGATTTAATGTAAATTCGCTATTTTCGTCCTATAGTCTCATCCCCGTAGAAAGTAGTGCATCCCAGACTTTTCTGTAATATTGTAATTCAAATGGAAATCTCGTGTGTGAATCATGAAGTGAGAACATGTCAGAAAAAACGACAAAATTGAATAAGTACGAATAATAGTTAATATAAGAACGGACTTTTTTGTAAATTGTGTTATTTAAGAGAAAAAAATTGTATATAATGTATGGAATCGAATGTAAACGATACAATTGCTATTTAAGACACCCCCTATTTCCTGTTACATTCTGTATATATATAGTTTTGTTCAACAACATATAGTAGACAAAGTCGTCTTGGAGAATTGATACGCTTTACTGAAATGAGAAATCATAAAGTAATATTCAAACTTAATTATTATATAAGTTATTACTTTTGGGATTATCCAAAATTAATATAACATATTTTGTTGTGCTTTTACTATATAGATGTAGTCTACGTTCTGATTGCCAAGATGCCGCCAAGGATCCTTTGTATTGGATCAGCTACAAGAGTGGGCGATGTACCACAATTACAACAGTCACACCGAATCAATTACAACGGACCACAGCACGCACAGTAAGTTAACGAATCTCATTCGCATTTGTACGAAATTGTTTCTTTTTCATGTAATTTTGGCGACGAGGTTTTTACTTACAATTTTAGTCAACGATTCATGTAAAACATCATTCAACCATTTTTAGTAAACAATAAAATCTCTTCCGTTCACTAACCAAAGCTTTCCACTTTGATTTCGATTTAAAAGTAATTCAACAAATTATCTAAGTTCTACCAAATCTACCTCTTTTTATAAGGTGACAAAGTCAAATTTATTTTATACTAAAGAAGTCTCGATTAATTGGGCAGTCAAAAATTAGAAGGTAGTCTCTTTACAAAAAAGAAGCAAAATTTGTGTGTACTGATAAAGAATGAAAATAAATTGTCAATTTTCTGGGCTAAAAGTTTTGCTTTTTCGCAAATAATCGATCTTGAAAGAGAGTTTTCAACGCTCACTGCGGTAAAAACAATTTGAATACCTTTTTAATTCTCAAAGCAATTGTAGGTCCACTTATTTCTAGTCATCGAATTGGATGAAAATTTGATTATAAAGTAAATTAGATCCAAAAAAAATCTAGATGTTTTGACGATTTGATGAATAGTTTTACAAAATATGTCCGCTGTGGAATAAATATAAAATTATATTTGTTTTGTAGATGATATTCAGATAAAACTAAAGACATTCATTTTTCGTACGTTGTCGTAGATCATTTTAAAAGAAGTCACATAGGACCAGCTAGCTCTAGCTGCTGGCACTTTAAAACATAACCTATTTTAGAACATCGTATTAAGTATTAAAGGGTTAAAATATAAAAACTAAGATATTATTTTTATGACAAACTATTTTACAGATATAAATTTCATGTTTATCACATGCGATGTGCATAGTATTCCTTCATCTTGCAATTCTAGGAATAACAAATGTGTATACTGTCTTGCAAATTTTTGACATAAACGTTTCACTCACAAATATCACAAGGTCTATATACTTAGCCCCTCACTTTTTATATAAATACTCTATGGACAATGAAAATTATGTGAAAGTTTTCCGGTTAATAATGGGTTTTCCGTGAAGTATACCTATATGCGGAGACATTGCACTAGATTCGATCGATATGAAAAGCTCCATACGACGCTTTTGGTTTTTAGATTAAATATCCATTAATGATTTATGACCTGTTCAAGAGACCGTACTGTTAAACACGCTCTGCTTGAAGCTGAAAGGTTTCGGGGTCGGACCCCGGCGATTTATTGCCTAAACTGTCGGTGTATGGACAAGAATGAAGTAACCGACTATGCTTGTAAAGAGTTTCTGCAGTTTCCCTTCACGAACTCCAGATAAGTATCAACATAGTACCTGTCAAAGTCAGCACAACCTAAAAATTCCTAGTCGGCATACAATTCTTTGTCCTCCACCCACATCATTGTAAGGTTAAAAATTAGTAAAGATTAAAATAATGATGTGGGTGGCCTTTGTTATAGATCGTGAGTCTCAGAAAAGAAAAATGAATTCGTATCTAATTTAAAGGCAAAAAGTGTCGGTATAGTCTGCTTTAAAAGCTCTGAAAACCTTTTAAAATGTACTTAACGACTATAAATTTTGACTGTAAGTTTTTGAATATCAAATAATTAATGTATCAATAGAGGCGGATTAAGTCAATCGCATTCCAAGGCAGCTGCAAAATTTCCACCCTTCCTTTTAAAGTTAATTTTCAGTGATTCAGAAATGTACTAGGCTTGTACGCATACAAATGAAAAATTATATTTCTGATCACCCTTAAGTAGCGTTATATCTAGTATAAACGATCTAAATTTACCGCCCCTGAAACCTAGACAGCTGCCTACCCTGCCTACCCGGTAAATCCGCCACTGATCATGAGTATACAGTTTCGTAGTAGCCACCACTGGTCATCAAAAGTTATAAAATTGAGCATTGTAAGCAACCCTGTTAGCAGTTTGTTTAAATGATGGGGGGTGCTAAGTGTATGGTCGTTGTAACATGTATATAGTTATTTGACAAGAGTACAAAATTTATTTTTATGACTTGTAGAATACCTACGACTCCGACAATAATACTCATAAACTACTTTATTCTATGTTATTCAAATTTTACGATACAATTATTACAACCAAAAGTATTTCTCTTTTTCGGAACAAAAATTTTCATATATGATCCTTTTAAATACATAATCATTAGGGATCGTCTTTTGGATGCTTGTTTCTACTTTTATATAAACTTTATAAATAATTAATGGTCTCTAAAACATTAGTTAATCTAAATTTCAAACATTAAACTTATTCAAATCGAAATATTCACTCATTCTTCAAAAGCTCAGTCCGAGATTCTCATTCAATCGATAGAGAAAACAATTTTTTGTTTTTTTAGTCGTCGTAGTTCTGTAGCAGTTGCGTAGGACTTTTTTGTATGTTAGAGGGATCACTTTTGAGATGCACAGGATAGCGGAATACACTAATAAGGCCACGCTCTGAAGAAATCTATCAGGGCGCAGGCAAGTTAAGAATCCCTGGTACTTCTACTGAAGTAAACACCACATTTGAAGAGCTTCGCGGATGAACAAATTTGTGAAAGCGAGAAAATTAGCTTTAGATTGTTATGTTTCTCTACTTCAACAATCGACTTCATCGACTAAAAGAAGCCTTATTTGAAAGGCTAGCGAAAAGCTGGCACAAGGAGATAATAGCATGTTCATCCACTAAGCTCTTCATTACCAGTCCAAGTAGCCGAGCGGTCTAAGGCGTTATGTCTGCGCAGTATGCCTACATGGAAACTGGGCGGTTATGGGTTCGAATCCCGACATCGGCAGTTTGTCAATTAATAAGAAAAAAAAAGGGGGGGGCGTTTAATTGACTAAACTGTCGGCGTTGGACAAGAACGAAGTAACCGGCTATGCTGGAGAAGGTTTTTCTACAGTTTCCTTCACGAACTTCAGATGAATATCGGCATAGCTCCTACCAATTCCAAGTCTATACACAAAAATTCCTTCCACTCCACTCACATCCTCACATCCTTAACCATCACAATGGACCTTTGGACCTTATGGTCGAAGTGTAGCCCGTCCAGGGCAGCCTCTACAATCTATCTATCTATGGTCGATGTGTATCCCGTTCAGGCAGCCTCCACAATCATACTATCTAAGCTCTTCATTTATGCAGGGCATTTGAAGTTTATAAGTCATCTCTGGAAGCTTGTCTTAACTTAACAATTTCCGTAGAGAGATGAAGGAAAGGATTCTGATGCTTGGAGATACAATCAATTGCGGAATAAGAGTTGCCATCTCTAGATCAAACACGGAGTTTTCTAGGTTGAGACTGCTGAACAGACATCAAGCAGGGAAACCCCACAGAGCTTTTAAATCACAGGGCACTAAATCAATGACATAACACAACTTTTATATCCTTAACATTATTTTAAATAATTTACCTTCCCGATCGAGTTCTTTTCTATGGGGTCATCAACATTCTTGTGTTGATATGTCACTGACAAAGAGATCTGTACAAATGAAAAAGGATAAGAATATTGACTTATATATTTGCACTGTATAGACATGTGGTTTTATTTAAAAGGATTTTGACTAAATTAGTAAATGTATAAAGTTCAAAAATAGTTACAATAGACAAGTGCGATGATGAACGTACACTAAACTAACATCATATTACGTAACATAATCAGTCATTCATTCGTTTTATACTTCGTTACAAATTTAATTTATTTAACAAACTCACAGATGTCTCTGGTAAAAATTAGATCGCTCTAATAACTTCCTGTTTGATTATATTTAACCCCTTCGTAACTTCAGTTGCGTACCAGTTGCTTGACAATATTCATATACAGAATGTTCGGTAAAACAGTGCAAGTATTTTAACAGATTAGTTTTTCGTGATTAAACGTCCAAATTACGTTTTCTTGAAAAACTTTGCTAGTAAAACATTTGATCATTTTTTCTTATCACGCTTGGACGTTTAATATAAGAAAAAAATTGATTTCTTGCCACTATTTTCTGAAACTATATCTCGAAAATTAACCTTTTTTGGATTTCCAAAATCCAAAGAATCTGCAATCCGTACTCGTCAGGCTTAACTTCTTTAACTATACTCTAAGCCTGCAATGAGAAATACCATCAGAAGCCATACTCCCGTTTACTTAGACTTTTACAGATTCTTTACCTTTTTACCTCGATTTTTTGCTTGACTCAGCCCTGTTCCTGTTTCTTGAGATGTCTATTTATTTAAATAACCCAATCAAGGTTTATTCATCAGGGCCGCAACCTTATGTAGGAATAACTAGGAGACAGACTACCTCTTCCCTAAAGAATGGGAGAATCCACTATGCTATAAAGCTAGAAGTGAAGCTGACTGACATGTGTACAAACTCTAAAGTCTAAGGCACTTCTAGACATGCTAGAAAGATGCAGTTTTTTGCATTCGACGCGAAATCGCTTGAAATCGACGGGAAAAATCGGAAAACTTCAATTTTTTTCATTGCAACCCCCCCGGAAAATCGGAAAACCCCCCCAAAAACTTTTTTTACAATTCATGCAATGTTATTTTCTGTGACGCGGAGCCAAGGCCGAAGGGCGCCTTGGGGGTCAAGGGGGAAATCCCCTTGCAAGCAGAGCGAGTAAGTCTATGACAGGAAATGAAATGACACATCAGGCTACATACAAGCCAAACAAAAGATAGCTGGGCACAATGACACTAGGTCCACCTGGCTTATTGACAAAAACCGGAAAGAGATAAACATTCTGGTTGAGGTGCTTACCGGTCACTGCGGACTCAAAGGGCATTTATTCCTCATGAGGTTAGAGAACTGCGATCTATCCGTACTGTAACAGAACAGATGATACGCCATTTTACCTTCTGGCAGAATGTTCTTACAGAGCCCGAATGAGTTATCTAGCCTTCGGTTCAACCGAACTGGGGGAATTTGAGGTAAAACAACTAAAGTGTCCTATCATTCGCAAACACGATAGGTAGGTTCGACAATGAACACAGGACTAGAGGAAACAATCAAGGCGTGGTAGAGGATAAAGGTGGCTGAAGAGATGGATTAGGGGTCGGTAAAGAAGGCCTAGAAAGTCCTATTTGCTAAGCTACGGCCTCCCCACTACTACTACTGCTACTTTACCCCACATTAGAAATTAGTAAGGCACATATCTAAGTTGGATATAGACATCTATGTGTTACGATTGCCTATTTAATTAAGATTTAAACTGGACGTATTGATAATATTCGGTGAAGTGAATTTGAGTCTTAGTACTGTAAACCTTTATTTTGTTTACATGCAATGTCGTTTATTGAATGATGCGGACATGATAATAGGTTCAGGTTTATTTATATACACATGTAGGACGTAGGAGTCGAATTTAGGGTGAGAATTAACCTCAGTAGGGAACATCAAATACCTTTTATTTACCAAAAACTATTTTCTAAGTAAAATGTTTTCTAATAATAATATTCTATATTGTTGAATTTTTTTTTATCCGAAAATTATTTTGTGCTACGAAAATTGTTCGCATGTGATACGAGTTTACAGAAAGCGATAAATTTCTATGTAGAACAAACTTTTGAATTCCGTTTTGATAATCAAAATTTTTATTCCAATTTATCATTATATCAAATTCCAATATTTACAGAAATACTTTAAAAATTGTACCGTTGATTTGTGACGAATTCTTATGGTTTTTGAAAAAATGTTTCGAATAAACATTGTTTGTCATAAAAATATGAACAACTTTTGTTCTAAGCATTTTTTCGACAATCGAATAGATTCAGGGCAAATCGACTGCAAACATTTGAAAATGGGATAATATCAAAGTAAATTATAATTTTTTTCTTCACTAAATTAGAAATTTTTCAAGAACGAACAGAGATAGAAATATTCCGGTAATAACATTTTTGTAGGAAATTACATGGTAAACAAAAAAGGTTCCGTGGAATATTTCTTTGCATGTCTCAAGTAGCGTGCATTAGAAAATCCTCTATCAGAATCGATTATTTACAAAAAAAGCAAAACTTTTAGGCGAGAAAATTGACAGTTTGTCTTCATTCTTCACCGGTATACACAAATTTAGCTTTGTTTTTTAAGAAATTACCTATTTCTATGATTTAAGAAATTACCTATTTCTATGATTTAAGAAATTACTTATTTCCAATTCTCCGAATAGTTGATTATTCGGATCGAATCCGGTCCCAATTCATCAGGATTTTTGGAGTTTATATTGTACAAGATAGATAGGGATATGAAAAGTGTTGTATTTCGACCTTATGGTCCATTGTGCTCCCCGTTCTAATTCAGACTGACGAGGTTCCTGGAATAGCCAGGGGCTTGCTTATCAGGTTTACAATATCCGGGGTATTGTAAAACGTAAATTGGGCCAAAATAAAAAACAACTAAATTCAAAAGTTCCAGATTGTCATGGATCTCAAGTCGTTCGCCACCTTTTAAAAAAAGTAGGAAATCGAAGTCTTTGGCTAGTGGATTGAGGAGAGATCTTGTTGTTTGTTAAGAAAGGATGGAAGATTTTTAGAATCATTCATCCGAGAATTTCGGATTTTTTGATCGGATCGATCCCACTTAATACCGATCCGGATTTTCGGAGTTTATATTCTACAAGGCAGATAGATAGGTAGATTTAAAACGTAAATTGGACCAAAATCGAAGACTAAAGCTTTGGCTAGTGGAATAAGGAGAGATCTTGTTGTTTTTTAAAGTTTGTTAAGGAGGATTTCTGATTTTCCGAATCGGATCCAATCCCACTTAATACCGACGTTGTCAATACATCGAACAATTACCTACTTAGTTCTGCCATAATGTTTTTCATTTTTTTGCAACAACAAAATAAGACTAACATTTCAAAATTTATGAAAGACAATTCACAACAAAAAAAATTCATGAATAATTTCATGTGAAAATTATTTCCAACAGAATATGTTATGGATAAACCTCTACATTTATGGAAAAATATTATTTTTCAAACTAATAATTTCACCGGTATATGTATCTATTATATACAGTGTGTTTCATTTGAAAAGTTTCCAGCTAAATTTTTTTTTTTAAATATGCATTTTAGAAAAAAATATTTCAAATAAAAATTTCGCAGTTTAAACTATAATGCAATAAGTATATTTTTGTTCCACGCATCCATGATCGCGTGGTATAACTTTTAAACGGTGCAAGATAGGGAACATAAATTTAAATACAAAAAATGTTCATCTCATAAAAACACACAATTACTTTGGTTTGAAACTTTTTCTTCATACTTTCCCTAGTTTTGGTAAACTCAATACGATCACGAAAGTAATTTTTCTCTCAACAGAGTCTAGCGCTTTACTGGCAGCCAGTAACGTTTAAAATACATCCAGTAATGGCTGCCACTAGGTCATGTGACCTTGTTACTGGCCCTCTGGCGTCCACCAAACTTAAAACTAGAGTTTGGTGGCCATTAGAAGACCATTAGATAGATTGATACATCTTGGGGTCTAAAACGTATTGCACTTCGACCTTATGGTCCATTGTGCTCCCGCTTCTACTTCAGGCCGACGAGATTCGCTTCTCGCATATCTTGGCAATAGCCAGAAGCTTGCTTATCAGGTCTTCCTGAAGGTCCATAAATTCGGGGTGAGATGCACCGAATATCCTGTATCTGCTGTAACCTTGAGGGTCGCAGTCAAAGATTATGTGGCAGGATGTTTCTTCCTCCTCGCCACACAATCTGCACACAATAGACCCATTATGGAGTCTCATTGTGTGCATTGGGGATAATGCCCGGTAATGAATCCGGTAACCCTCCGCATTTGCTTCCTATCCAGCTTCAGTGCATCGAGAGATACCCTCTTGGTTGCACTTTGAAGCAGTATTTTCCAGAGCTCCTGTCGCGGTACTTTTTCCCAGTGATCACGGTGTTTAGCATTTAACCACTCGTTGATCACCTGTTTAGAAGACCATTACTGACTAGTACTACTGCCCGCCACTACTAATCCCATCTGCATGGGGCTTAAGCAACTTTTGTTTGAAACATTTTTTTCCTAAAATATATATTTTAAAAAATGTTTAGATGAAAACTTATATATATATATATATATATATATATATATATATATATATATATATATGTTTATTTATTTATATTTTTTTCACCAGAAAAAAAAACAGCTTGAAAAAATCAATTTACTAAGTGAAAACATTCATTTTCTATATTGCAATTATATTAAGTAAAATTTTCATTGTAATATTTTGTATTTTTTCTTCGTCTTTGCGGGGGAAAAAAACAAGTTATAAAAAAGTTTTCTAATCGATGGTGTTAGACTAGTCATTAGTAAACTGTCGGCGTATGGACAAGCACGAAGTAACCGGCTATGCTTGAGAAGGTTTTTCTGCAGTTTCCTTCACGAACTCCAGATGAATATCGGCATAGTTCCTATCATAGTCGGCTGCAACCGCATATCCTATCAATTCCTAGTTTATACAACAAAACTCCTTCCACTCCACTCACATCCTCACATCCTTAGTCATCTTAGGCCTCACGATGTAGCCCGTCCAAGGCAGCCTCTACAATCTATCTATCTATCTTACAATGTACGAATTTAACAAAAAATGTTTCAATTTACAGCTGGAATTAGTTATTGAAAATTTACCAACATTATCCGGTCAATTTTTATGCGCCTTCACTGCCTTGGATAAAACCCTACTGACAAACGCAACAAGAAAACCGTATGGTGTGAATTGTACAACCCCTAGGACTGATTTATTACCATCGATACCACCTGGACAACGTAAGAATTTCAACATTAAAATTTATATAAATATTTTGGAATTAATTTTATTGGTTAATCATTTTTCTAGATCATTTTACTGCAAAGTTATCAGTACGAATGACATCTGGACCAGATTTTGTAGCCACAAATTTCACATTTTTCGACTGTAACACGTACAGTTCGTGTACTCGATGTGTTTCGTCATCGTTTCCATGTGATTGGTGCGTGGATGGACATCGTTGTACTCATGACACTGCTGAAAATTGTCGAAATGATATCTTGGTTACGGGAGTTAGTGTAAGTAAACGTTCAGTTCTTTACAAATCCCAAGATCTTCCCCTGCGAAGCAAGTTTTCAAAAAACCAATAATCCCGGATTTTCGGGTTACCTCAATTCTTTGAGACAGAACCAAATGAATAATTTGGAATTTGTGAAGATCTTTGGATTTGAGGAATAGCAAATGAGTAACATGATTATTTAATTTATAGAGAATTGGACCAAGCTATCGTTCAGGACCAGCATTTTGTCCAACAATCAATGCAACATTGGGTCGTTCCGAAATTCTTGTTGCATCCGGAATTAAAAAATCAATACGTGTCAAAGTCCATATCATTGGACAATTTATTGTACAAACACGTTTCGTCTGTCAATTTAACATAGAAGGTCGAGTGACGAGTGTAAACGCACAATATCGTGGAGATACAATTAACTGTGATCCCATGGAATTTTCATATACATCTCGTGCCCCAAATATCACTGCAACGTTCGCAGTAATATGGGGTGGTTCAAAACCCTTAGATAATCCAGATAACGTACATGTGGTCATATATCGATGTCGAGAAATGGCTGACAATTGTGGAATGTGTTTGGCTTTGGCTGAAAAATACGGTTGTGGATGGTGTCAAAGCTCAGATCGTTGTGAAGTTAAAGAACAATGTGAGAGAGGTTCAGCTGTTTGGTTGAATCGTAACGAAACATGTCCAAATCCTGAAGTGTATTCGTTTAGTCCACAATTGGGTCCCTGGGAAGGTGGCACAAATATCACAATTGAAGGTATCAATTTGGGTAAAAACTTTAAAGATATTTACAATGGGGTCAGCATTGCTGGAATCAATTGCGAACCTTACGAACAACTTTACGTGAAAACCAAACAAATCGTGTGTAAGGTCGATGGACCGGGCACTAACGAACTCCGTGGTGGACCAGTAGTTGTTCGTGTTGAAGACTATCGTGGTGAATCCAAACAACATTTTCTATTCGTTGATCCCGTTATTGAAGGCATTAGTCCCAAAAATGGTCCAAGATCAGGTGGTACCATGCTACGTATTACTGGAAAATATATGAATGCTGGCAGCAACATTCAAGCATTTATTGATGGCTTACCTTGTAAAATTATTTCGGCGGAAAAACATGAAGCGTTGTGTATTACAAGTGCATCAGAAACACAGCGAACGGGAAAACTACACATGAAATTTGATGCTGGCGATCGATTCTTCGATAAGGAAATGTTTGAGTATGTGGAAGATCCAACAATTGAGACAGCTGAATCTGGTGTTGCTGGACATCAAAAGTTCCCAAAAGGTATACCAGCTGGTGGAATCAAGATCACAGTCACTGGAAAGAATTTAGCCTATATTCAAAATCCTCAAATGTATGTGTATTACGAGCAGAAAATGTTTGTAAGCGTAAGTATTTCTTCCAAAATTTGGGTCTGATCGTTTCCCTTTTCACAATTTTGTTACTCATAATCGAATTATTTTTTATAGCAATGTTACGTTTTAAGTAACACAAACATGGCCTGTTATTCTCCAATGATTGAGGCAGACGAATCAAAATTGGACGCAGAAAAACCATTAAAATTGGATTACGGTTTTCGTATGGACAATGTACTGGGTGTACAAAATTTAACGGTTGACAAAAACTACCATCACTTCCTACTATTTCCAAATCCAGTGTACGAACCATTCGAGGAGGAAATTAAATATTACAAATCGGATTATTTGACAATAAATGGCCAACATTTAGATCGAGCATGTCAAGAATCCGATGTCGAAGTGAAAATTGGTAATTCTTTATGTAATGTGACATCGTTGTCACGACAACAGTTGACATGTCGTCCACCAGAGAATCAACCACCATCAGTCGATGAAAATGGGGAACTCCACGACAACGAATTACCCACAGTCATTGTTAAAGTTGGAGGAGCATTGACATACATTATTGGCAAATTATCGTATGCCACACCAGCCGGATTAAATGGACCATTATCGAAACCGGCCCTATTCGGTGGTGTTACCGGTTTAGTTCTCCTATTATTCGTATTTATCGCATTCCTAATTGCGTATCGTCGAAAATCCACGGAAAGTAATCGTGTCCTTAAAAATATGCAAGAACAAATGGACATTCTGGAACTTCGTGTCGCGGCTGAATGCAAAGAAGCCTTTGCTGAACTCCAAACGGAGATGACTGATTTAACAAGTGATTTAACATCAGGTGGTATCCCATTCTTGGACTATCGCACATACGCAATGAAAATTCTATTCCCAAATATGGAAGATCATGTTGTTTTACAATGGGAACGTCCTGAATTGCTACGCAAAGAAAAAGGTCTACGCTTATTCGGTCAATTAATCATGAACAAAACGTTCTTGTTACTATTTATACGCACATTAGAGAGTAATCGATACTTTTCGATGCGAGATCGTGTGAACGTTGCCTCATTAATTATGGTCACGTTACAAAGTAAAATGGAATATTGTACAGAGATTTTGAAAACATTGTTAGCGGAGTTGATTGAACGTTGTATGGAGGGCAAATCACATCCAAAGCTATTGTTACGACGTACAGAAAGTGTGGCAGAGAAAATGCTGAGTGCATGGTTTACATTTTTATTGTACAAATTTTTACGTGAGTGTGCAGGTGAACCACTTTTCATGTTGTTTAGAGCTATGAAACAGCAAGTTGATAAAGGGCCAGTCGATGCGATTACATCTGAAGCACGGTATTCACTTAGTGAGGAGAAATTAATTCGACAATCAATTGATTTCAAACCAATGGTAAGTAGATACCCCCCCTCCCTTCCAATTAATTCGCATTGGATTTTTAATTTCACGCCCTAATTCCATTTTCAGACGGTATACGTTTCGATAACTCAACAGCAGGTGGCTGTGAATGGAATTGATACAGAAAATGTTCCTGTCAAAGTTTTGGACTGTGATACAATTAGTCAAGTGAAGGAGAAAGCTTTGGATCAAATATATCGTGCAACACCATACTCACAACGACCACGTAAAGATGACTTAGACCTTGGTAAGTATCCAAAAAATTATCCAACGAAAAGCGACGAAGCACAACTAACTTTGTTTTATTGAATAGAATGGCGAACTGGTACAACAGGTCGGTTAATACTGTACGATGAAGATAGCACAACTAAAACCGAAGGGGAATGGAAGAAACGCAATACATTAAATCATTATCGTGTACCGGATGGCGGTTGCTTAAATCTTGTCTCAAAACAAAGTTCCATTTATAATTTGAGCACGTTATCTGATAAGAATGATAAATCACATAAGTAAGTAACTATTGAGTTTGTTCTATTTGTCGTTTTACAACTGAACACAACGGTTATGTTGACAATTGGTACTGCATCCTAAAAATAGGTCATCTTCGATTCTCTAATAGGTGTTTTCAAATGTGATCACGTTTTCCTATTTTAAGCATCGTGATATCACTCGATTAGTGGACGAATGACCTAAAAAACCTTGATAACCTGGAAACGTCCGGAATTGATAACTATACGATGTGAATATAGTTTTAAATAGCTATTTTATTCATTTACCTTTCGATTTTTATAAATTATTTTATGTAAGGGTCCAAAGCTTCCTCTTTCCTTCCACAAAATCTGTAACCACCCTGATATATCCAAACTTACCTTCCTTAAGTGTTTTTTGAGTCTGTAAGAGATACCGTCAAATCTACGTTTTCTATCGGTTGAAGTAAGATTCCTCCAGAGCTCCAGTGGCTCTGATACAAATAAAGAATAGATGCGCAGTTGTAGAACCACAAATGGAACAAACTCTACGCAATGTAATATAAGTCTGTGGGGAAAAAAACAGTGAATTCATAAATTAAATATTTCAGTAATTTATTTTTCAGATATGAAACATTAAATTTAAGTAAATATAGTTCAGCAAGTCCGCCATTAAGTCGTGCAACAAGTCCATTAAATCATGACCATGATCAAGGTCTCAAAGTGTGGCATTTAGTGAAACATCATGATAACGATGCCCAGAAGGAGGGTGAACGTGGCAATAAAATGGTTTCAGAAATCTATTTAACACGATTGTTGGCAACCAAGGGTACACTGCAAAAGTTTGTGGATGATCTATTTGAGACAATCTTCAGTACAGCGCACAGAGGTTCGGCATTACCTCTAGCCATCAAATACATGTTCGATTTTCTGGATGATCAAGCTTTGCAGCATGGTATATCAGATCCAGAAGTTGTACATACATGGAAGAGTAATTCATTGCCGTTACGATTTTGGGTCAATTTAATTAAAAATCCAAATTTTGTATTTGATATACATAAATCAAATATTGTGGATTCTTGTCTATCGGTTGTTGCACAAACGTTCATGGATTCATGTTCTACGTCTGATCATAGATTAGGTATGTTTACATTCATATTTTTGTATAATTTTTACTTCCATAAGTGCTATGCTGTTTGGGTATTCGAAGAAAAGTTTCAAAAAGCGAATAAATTCGGCACAAATCAAGCACTCAAGCACTTTAAACCTAAGCTAATGAGTAAAATTAATTTTCTTATTAACTTGTATTATGATTGCCGTAGAAGTTATTTTACTTCGGTCATGCGGTGTTAGGCGTTCGTTTAATCATACTGTTTGATATTTTTAGGTAAGGATTCACCAAGTTCAAAGTTACTTTATGCCAAGGACATTCCAGCCTACAAAGAATGGGTTGAAAGATATTATTCAGATATTAAAATGATGGCCGCTATTTCGGATCAAGATATGACGGCCATGTTAAATGAAGAATCGCGGGTAAGACATTTTTTTCAATAAATTAGATGTGTATGATTTTTCATATCAAACATTTGATGTGAATGAATGTTATATACAGGATATTTAAACAGTTTTATTTGATAATTACAGTTACACACAACCGAATTCAACACAAATTGTGCATTACATGAATTGTATACATACGCAATGAAATACAACGAGCAATTAACGGTGACTTTAGAAGAGGATGAATTCTCACATAGACAACGTTTAGCATATAAATTAGAACAGATTCACAACTTAATGGATGAAGGCTCGAATCCGTGATGTAGGTCACTGTCGCGGAGTGGGACCCAACGTTATCCTGCTCCCGACATTGCACCATCAGCTCCGCCCGCCTCACCAACAACCCCATCATCCGGTGGACACCATCATCATCTACATAGCAATCATCAAGAACTTGCATGTTGACTCAATACTTCTGCTACTTCTCCATGTGATGATGTCCTAGTGTGAAATCCATCAAGTGCGCACGCCTGCCACCCAACCAAGTGAGAGTGTGAGAGTGACTTATTTAATATTAAACTAAGTTTAGCACGTGTTTATATCAAAAAAGGAAAAACAAATGAAAATCGTAATACATGTGATATGTTCAGTGTCATATAACTTAGTGATTGAAAAATTTATAAAACAAAAAAAAAATACTCATATCTAGATAGGAAATAACTGCTGCCCTTATAACACATCCCCCCGATTCCTTCGTCCCATCTCCAACCTGATGTTTCCCCACTCAATCATAATCATCACAAATCAAAAAAAAAGCCCTTCGTCCTTAATTTTCACATTTTATAAAAAAAAAAACTATGTAAAAGTTCGATCGATGTACTCAACACAAATTGTTGCGTACATGGACAACTTTAAAAAATAAAAAAACAATTTGTACGTTAAATTAAAGAAAAATCGGTGGAGATATTCGTCGAAATAATATTCAAATAAAATGAAATTCACGATAGAAACGTCCTTGTTGATATTTGAATCCCTTTTTTTTACTTTATGTGTGTGGTTAGAATCGTGCCCACTCCTCTCTTTCTCCCCTCAATTGAGTTATGAGGTAGAAAATATTCAAGGACGTGAGTTTTACTCGGTGGTCATTCATTTGTGTGCGTGGTAGTGAATATTTTTGAATAAATACAAGACTGATTTTAATTAAATAAAATTTGAGGCAGATATTTTCTGGGCAGTTTTTTTGTTTTAATATTTTGAGTTTTTTTTTTTTACTAATAGGATTTATATACGGTTAATATTTTGAATTTGAGATTGAGGCTGTGTTCAGAACTTTTCAGGACTTTTACTGAAATCGTTTGGTAAACGTAAATTCGAATTCTCTTAAAAGGGTTTCGTTTCATTTGATTTTTTATAAATATTGATCTGATGATTCTGAATAGAAGTCAGAACCTATGAAAATGTTCATTTTATCCACTACGTCAATTCAGGGTTGCCAGATTAGGCTGTTTATTACAAGTTGATCGACTTCTTAATGCGTCTGCTACTAAATTAAAATTGACTTGCCAAAGTATTTCGTTACTTTAGATAATAGATAGGACAATTCGGACAAAAATTATCTGGCCACCTTGCGTTAATATCTATTTTGCTCATGTATTTGTCGATTTCGCTGAAGTTTTTTAGTTAGAAACAGCATTAATTCGAAAGAAAACCTCGTAAAATGTCAACATTGGATCATTTTTTGATAAAAAGACATATCATTCCGTTGGATTTTTTAAAATAGGTATTTTTTATTGATAATAAATCTAGAAAAATTACGAAATATGGTCAATATCTGAAAAGTCAACTATTTTTAGATTAATGACTATTTTTTTCGTGAAATACGACCCAAAAAATCATCCATTTTTGTAAGTAAGTCCATGAGTATTGGGTGCTCTAGCATTTAGATATGCACCCTAATGGATGAATCAGAAACTAGAGCTAGTAGGTCTATGTTTCTTAATACAGCTCCCAAGCTTGATTAACAAATTTCGTGATCGTACTCTGGTGAAAAACTTAGAAACTACCGCTAGTATATTGAAATATTAAGCATGGCCCCTGCCAGAGATAACAGCCAACTCGAAATTATTAATAAACATGGAAATTCTGTCCATTTTCAGAGGTTCTACAACTGTAAATCTTGAAATCCTTTTCCCATTAGTTAAGGTATGTTTAATTGCGTCATATAACTACTCCCTCCTCCACTAAGTTTGGAGTCGTTCATTTTTGAATACAGTCGTCAAATTGTTTTTGAAATTCGTATGTCGTTCAAATAAGTATTTTTAATTAAGTTTACGAAATATGTTTTCGAAATTCCAAAGTGTTTGTCTTTAGTACGTTATTGAAACTTATTGAAACTAGCTTAACACAGCTTTTACGTATTTATATTCAATCAGTACGAAATTGCGCATGATAGCTTTTATGAAACAACACAAAAATCGAGATTTTTTTTTCATGTATCCAGCTTTTGTTTCGAGAGAAAAAGCATGTTTTTTCGTTTCATTTTAAATAGATTAGCGTTAAGAGAAAAAAGAAAACAAATGATACAAAGTATATTTTTTATGTAATAACTATTTTTTGATACCAATTGTGTAAGAAAAACAAAAACATTCCAAAAATCGATTTAAGTCAAACTCATTTATTCCGAACGAGATCGAAATAATGTTTCCATTTCACTCAGTGATTTAGAGAGTTACGGTGATCCTAATGCTTTTATCACGTTATTATCAAATTAGATATAGATCGTTTTTTGTTAGGATCTGAAGTGTTAAAAAGTAAAAAATGTGTTTAGTCCCTATAAACGATCACTTTTTGTCATGGATGATCTTCCAATCAACCCGAATTATGTTTTTCAACTGCTTCTTCGTTTTCCCAAATCATAAGAGACAACAGTTTGATAAAATCAATAACCACTACAAGGGGTTTCAATCAAAAATTGTATTATTGAATCACCTTAAGGTAGCTATTTTGACTGAATTTTATCGAATTTGTTTTAGAAAAATAGTTGGAAAACAGAATTGGGGCCCATTTTCTGTATTAATTTACACAGTGTCATTCTAAATATCTTGAGTGGAGATTGTCCTAAAATGTTCAAATATTCCGAAAATCTAGATCTTTCGGGACATTATGCGAAAGTGTTTCGGAAAATACTTGGCAAGTTATTATGATCTATGCGATGCATAATGGTTCTCAATTTTAGGTGCCTAAAATACATTTTAGAATCCTATAAATTGTCGAAACTAATTAAATCCGAGTTTTAGGCGTGTGTAGATATGGCTATGGGTAAATTGTCCAGAGTCATAAACCCCCAAACTTGAAACAATCGAGTTAATTTAGCCTTTTTTGAATAACTAGAAAAAACACATATTTCAGTGACGTATATTTGAATATTAACCGGGAAAACGCATATTTATCGAGATATCCCACAAAAATGTCCCGAAAGATCCAAATCTTCGAGTTTCCTCAATAGTTTAGGGCACACATAACTCAAGGTATGTTTAAAACGACCGAAATTGTACGTAAAATTTATTAGACTATCATTTTGTAATTTTTTCGGGAATTTTACGGTTGGAAAACAACCCCTTTTCTATGGTTTATAACGGCCCTTCATCGATTAAAAATAGGGGGGGGGGGGCTTTATACCGTTGCCTTCCTTATATGTACACATAGTCACAATAGTAACGCTCATTTTTCAAAATTTTAGAATTGTTTGTGTAGTTTTCGAAAAAATGCTTCGGATAAAAGTTGTTCATTATAAATATACTAACAACTTTCATTCGAAACATTTTTCCAACAACCGACGGGATAAGGAACAAATCACCTAATTTAGAAAAACGGGCGCTATTTTATGGCTTATGGTGCAAAGAATTCTGAACATGTAAATTCAAAGTTGATGGCTGTAACTCTCTGTATCCCTGAAATTGTTTTTTGTTTTCGACGATTCAAATATCAAACGATTTTATTTCAAAATATCTCCCACCTATTAAAAAATTATAAATGTTTTTTAAAATAAATTTAAAAAAAGTCTGATAGGGCCTCTATCTTTTTAAAAAAAAACACACACACACACAAATTATAAAAATAAACCTTTTAGTTAGGAATATCATTGGCCTAAAAATAATAATTATAAATATTAATTAATTTAAAAGAAAAACAAATGAAAAACAAATTTTATAATTTTCTCAGTGACTGAAAGAAAAACAAACTGTGTTTAAATAAATAATAAATATGAAAAAACTGTAAATAATTTAACAAAAAAAAAATGAAAACAAAAGCAACAAAAAAAAATCAAAGGTCAATAAAAAATTTTAAAAAAGTATTTTTCGTCGTCGAATCAAAAGAAAACACAGCAACACAAATTGATACATTGAACTGTTACAATTTTTTAGCCCAATCTTAACTTTTGGGAAGGATGTGATGTTGTTTTTGTTGTGTAGAGGAATCTAATATAAATCTGACTCCTCCCCTTTTTACCGTCATCTTAGGAAACGTGTATAAATAGTTTTTTCGCTATATCTTCGTAACGGTACATATTACAAAAAATTTACAGGGAGATGTTTTGTTCGAAATTAAATTCTGTACAAATTGATTTCAGACACTTATTGCCGTAATGTAGATATTTAAAAAGTTATAAAGCTTAGAACATAAATATTTGTCACAAAATTATTGTTTAAAGTGCTATTAACTTTTTTTTAGCCAAATTTAACCAAAAAGTTCTCTGCATGTTTTTTGTAGATAATTTTATTATGAATAATTTTCGTTCTTTTATATTTTCAATTTTATTGATTTTTAAAAACTTAACGCCGCTGTAAGGGGGTGAAAGTGTGCATCATCTATGGATTTTCAAAGATTGCATTTTTTTAAGAAAAATAAGGTTCTTAGAAGAAATTTATCAAGAATCAAAAGTTTTTGTTGTTGTCCAATGAATAGGAATCAATCGTCACTTATTTTATTAAAGTGATATAATTTTTTAAATCTTTTTAACCATTTTTTACATTTATTGAAATGGTTAAACCCAAATTTTAATGTTTATGACGAAATTTTATGTTCTAAGGCTTAGAACTCTTTAATTATCCAGATTACGACAAAAAATGTCTGAAATCAACTTGTACAGAATTCGATTCCCAACAAAAAGCCTTTCGACATATTTTTTGTTACAGGTACCGTTACGACGCTAAAAGACAAAAACTTATTGCACTCCCGTTTCCAAGATGGCGACCAAATGGGAGGTCTCCATATACAAGAAATTAAAAAATCCCGTCCTTCCCAAAATGCAAGGTTGATGTAACATTTAAATGTATCAAATAAAACAATTATTTTCAATTTTCAATGTAATTTGTATTATAAACAATGTGATGTATGTAATTGCGTTTGCGTGGTGTGTTGAATATCAAAACAAAAAATATGTCTCTAAATATTAATAATAAAAGCACGTATATGTGAGCACTAACATTATTCGCCATTTTGTTTCCAATATCAATGTGATTATGTCACCAGAATGGTAAACTAAACTATTCTTAACATAAATTTCATTCGTTGTTATTTATGTCTACCTCCATCAAAATTGAAGATAAAATGGCGACCAACGTGGAGGTAACATCTTTTGCTATTTTCTGTCGAGAACGAAAAATGACGTATGATAATTTTATTACTTATTCACCCTTGAGCTTGAATATCTCTCACTTTTTATAAGAAACTGCGTTATTACTGACTTCTTCCATCAAATAGAAGTCAAAATGGAAACATCATTCCACTATGTGGAAGTAAACATCATTCACACATTTGTACCCAATTTTGAATGGAAGAAATTTGTAGCTAATATTATGGAAACAAAATGGCGTCTCATATTATTTCTACATATACGATGCTCTCCAATAATACACATACTCAGAGATTACGCAGAGTGATTGGTATAAAAAGTAATTCTTTTGTTTTTATAAGAAATATTTTTTTTTATAGTGCAAATTTTAAAAATTATGTATATATATATATATATATATATATAATAATTTTTTGAATCTTGTCGCATGTAAATAATTTTCAATTAATTAATAATACATGTATAAAATTAAAAAGTAAAACAAAAAACAAATAAAAAATAATTCGATGTACGCATGCGCTCTGTAATAAAACTAAAGTAAATAAAAACTACTACTGGATTTGTGTACTGATTTTTATATCATGATTGTGTGTGTATGGCGTATATATTATATATATATATTAAAAATTAAAATTAAATAAACAATTTTTTAACACCAAAAAAAAAAACAGCAAATCATTGATGAATGACGTATGTTGATGACGTCATTAACCCTTATCGTGTGAGATGCGAATGATGACGTGCATGCAGCAGCAGCAGCTCAAAACTCAACAATTTTAAATAAATTTAAATAAAAATGATTGTATAAAAACCATATGTACACGAAATGTCTAAGAAAAAAAAAGTATAATGTATTTGTACCTATTAATTAAACTTATAATTATTACCGTGTGTGGTATTTGTATGTTTGTATATCAATATCTGTGAACGACCAAGAGAGTGCCATCTTTAAAATCCGATTCATCCATGCCAGAATACTATAATTCGTCCAAAATCAATTCTCATCAAGTTTTAACATTAATTCTCATAATCCATGTCTCTTTTAAAAATATTCTTTTTGTAAAACTCATCACCCAGACTTTTTTACAAACCGCTAGGTACAATTGTTCTGGTATTAATCGTTGAGCAATCCCACCGCTGTTACCAAAGATTCAATTACCCAGAGCTGCATAGACGACCATGACGTCCATACTTATCTCTTGCATGCTCTGAAACGTGCAAATTATTATCATAGAAAGAATTTCCAGTTGATGTATAGAAAATATGGATCTGCTTATTGAAATAAATTTTGGTATGTTAATGACAGCGCTGTTTTTGAGAAAAATAACATCATTTTGTCATGGTATGTTGGAAGGGAAAACACGAATCAAGGCAGTGATTGAATTGACAGTCAATTATCATACATATGAAGGTGGTAATCAAACGAATTTAATTCATTAGATGTCATTTTAACTCTCCACCTTCTTTAATGATATCCCTTCCAAGATATCTAGAAATTGGGTTAAAGAACGTAACATGTCCTTTTGACACTTCGTGAAAGGAACACATTTTGAATTCATGTACTCAAACAGATAGATTTTATAATTTGGTCGCCATTATCTGTCTGTTGTATAAAAACTCTCGGGTGGATTAATCAATTTCAAAAATATTTTCACCATATAGTACAGCATTTTGTGGGGTAAAACTTTTATGTGAACCATTTTTCTTTCCAACATATATTTTTTAGCACAAATGGAAAACAAAAAATAATTTGCCAGAGTTTTTTTTTATATTTGAAATTTATTCTTAGGTCTGTTCGTTTTAGTTGCGGGTCCTGAAGTAATTCATAAATTCATTAAGACTTCTCACTACCTGTCCTAAATTTTGATTCAGTGTAATAGGTCAAATAAAATCGTTTCTTTTCAACTGTTCCAAAATATTTCTTCGCAATGTGGACTAAAGATTTCTTCCGTGAGTGCAATCAAAATACTATTTTTTACTTTTAACAAACCTTTAAAGCCCTTAGAAAATCAATCCAATGCAACAAGAGATAAACAAGTAGGTTCAATAATACTTCGTACTTAAATTAGGGTTCAGTACCATAAACTTTTCCAAAAAGAACTAAAAATACTCATTTTATAATTCATAAAAATACTCTCGTGTGTGTGGTATTGCATGGTATGATATTATTTTAAAGAGCAGCTCTCTTGGTCACAAAAAAAAATCAAATTAAAAATAATCTACTATCAGTGTTGTTTTCAAAAAGCATTTCAAAAATTATAAATTCTCTCTCTGAATAATAAAAATAATTTTGAATGTATATATTTAATTATTCCTGAAATATCAATTGCTCATAGTATGTGCATCTTAAATGTCGAATAAAAATAATTTAAACAAAATGAAACAATCATTAAACAAACAAAACAAAAAAAACATATTTAATTAAAACAAAAAATTTAAAAAAAATATTAAAACAAATATATCATATCTACTCACAACGTTCTATCTGTCTTTATCATTCATTTCTTGTATTTCACTCTCACTTAAATGTTGTGTTATATACTGGGTGTCATTGCATTTGATGTTGATAGGAATTATCTTGAAAGAAGGCGGAGTCTAAAACCGATTGAATTAGACAGCTAATTAATATGAATAAGTTTAGGTGATCTGAGTGAAAAAAGTATCATTTTACTTCTACGTTGCTTTACACAACCCCCTTCCCCTTGATTTTACTTCAAATCTATGGAAAAATTCGTGTAATTAAAAAAAATCTAACCATTTTCAAAATATTTAGTATTTCTCACATATAGTAAAAACCATGCACAATAGACAAAAATTTTACTGAACCTTTTTTGTTCGTCATATAATTTCCTTAAAAAAACTCCACAATGATATATCTCTATCTCTTTTCATTCTGGAAATATTTCAAATTTAATGACAAAAATTTTATAAAACATACTTTAAGCACGAATATATTAAAAACAAAAAGAGATAGATAGATGGTGTTCGTAGCTTTCTTGTAGGAACTTTTCTAATGAACAAAAAATAATCAATATAAATTTCCTTTATCTTCGATGGTTTTCGTGGAAATATTGCTTAAATGTAAGAAAATTTGAATGAAGGGAGTTTTTGGGAGGAGTTTTAAACCCCACCTTCTTTAATTTATTCCTACCAACATCAAATGCTCTTACACGTAGTATAAAGACAAATTATATCATTTCACGTGAGTGTGTGAAATATAAGAAATAATGTGGATGCTAGCGTGTGATTAGACACGATGTAACAAAAAATTACCTACCTAATGTTAAATGTCACCTGAAAAAATTTTTTAGACGTCATATATATAATTATATAATTATTATATAAACAATAAACAAACAAAAAATTTTTTGTGTTTTTTAAGAAAAAAAAATAATATGGCGCCATTTTATTATGAATATATTTAAAAATATTTTTCTCGCTGTTTGTGTAAATTTATATTTTATGTAAAACGCTGTAATAATTCCGATTAAAAAAAAAATCTCTACTCAAAAAAAAAACCAAAAAAAAAAACAATTGATATAAAAAAAATGTTCAGTGTTTTCAAATTTTCATACAAAGCAAAAAACATTTTAAAATGGGCGATGGTAGGAACCAGAATTTACAGCACGAACACGAATTGCTACTTTTCTTTAATTGTAGTTGAATTTTAAGGGAACGATTTCGAAGAAGGACCTTACTTAGGACTTATTTAGTTACACGAATATTTTCACTCTATTACAGAAGTAATGACACACAACTACTTCATTTTTATTGCATTCGTGTGTATATACATTATATATAGAGGGCTCTGCTCACTTTTATCTATGGTCCTTCGAGCCGGATTCCAAAATATCAACATTATAAATTTGAATATAATTTGACAATCAGACAATAATTTCAACGCTATCTTATTACAGTGATCGAGTGTTGTTAATGAATAGATGTTCGAAAGCCAAGGATTCCATATAACCCCTACAGAATTATATTTAATCCTTTAAAAAAATTTTCTATCTATTAGATTCCAAATAAAATTCAGCAGTGGACAATTCATATTCAAACAGTTGCAATTTGGCATACAATTGGAATTTATCCCGTATCGCCGCTACTAAATACTGGTCGCGTTTGTAAACAACATCCTTCTTTTTTATTTTCAAAATATTAAAAATGCTTTCAATTTAATAATGCTTCGATTTATAAATAATCATGGCTAATATTTTATGGAAGGAAATATAGTTCTGAGCTAGGTTTGAGTGATCCAAACAATGTTGAACTGAACCGCTGTAACACCTGTACAAATGATATTTACTATATTTCTCAACTTTATCCTAAGTGAATCAATTCAACACCGTGTTTCACTCCAAACCATAAAAGCATCGTAGCTCTGGTTATTTCACATGAATCTGATACATAGCTTTTAGAGAAAAATATTTATATTCGCCCATTTTCCACAATTTTCACAATAACACACTACCGCAATACTTTTTCTAAGATCAAACTTTCCATTAGCTAGAAGGTATTCGAGCTACGCCATTTTACACTTTCCGAACAAATCAGGAAAATCACGATTTACTCAGATACACACAAAGTGGTCCACAAAAAAACTGATACAATCATGGTATTGCGTTTAATATTTAGTGAATCACTCTGTACATTAAGCAGATATCATGAAATCAAGGGTTTAGAATGGATAAGAATTGCAAAAAGCTAAAAAATAGAAAGTTCTCTTTATGACTAACCGTCGAATCAGTTTTCGATCCAAAGTAACACAATTGATTTATAATTGTTACAGCACAATACTCTTTTTGACAAAAATCCTGGGTAAAATTAATTATATTTGAGGTGCGCATTATTTGTGTAAAATTAGCTTTAATCACATGCCATATGAAAATATAACTCCGAGCTTTCGAATTATTGTTTCCGTAATAGAAATACACAATTTTCTTTTTTCCGTTTCAAAATAGAAATTCATTTTGTTCCCACAATTCAAGAAATAGTAAAATCAATAGAGAATATTGCGCTGCACTAAATTACAGGAGTTTTTTTTTATTGAAATTAGGTTCAGTATCACGTACTGAATGTTAATGAGCAAAATCCTTACAAATTTCGACCCCGGACGTATCGCCATTTTGAGAAACTCAATAACTCCTGTAATTTAGTGCAATGCGGACAAGAGTAACGGGCTTCTCTATTGACTGTACTAAAAATAATTGTCCTTATCAGAGATGGAAACTATATGAATTACTATTTACCTTATCGACGTGGGAAATCAGGTTTAAAACCCGAACCGTATATTTATTCTATAATTAATTTTCGACATTACAAAAACAATTTTATAACATAATAAATATTGAAATGCTGCTAGGCGATGAAGAATTGGTATGAATTTTCTTTAGAGGAAAAGCTCCAAATTAAATGAACAAGAAACTGTACTGCTTTTGGTGTTAATTTGAATTCAAAAGCGATTTTCTTCTCGAATGAAGATTTGTTATTCAATAATGAAAACGTTAAAAGGATTACACGTTTTAATTTAATTTGGAGCTTCTCTTTCAAAAAATTTTTAACATTTTTAAACAATCGTAAATGAAGTGGACGCTACGCTACGCTGGACTTCTTTTTGTAAAGTTTCGTAATTTTTTAAAAGACTTTAATAATATTTTAATATACCATTTATATTTATGTATGATATTCAATTCTTAGTATTATTTTATAAAATACAGCAAAATTTACTGTAAAAAAAAATTCCAATGGACTCTCTGAAAAGCAATAGATCAACCATTTCTTTATCTATAAAAAAAAAACTGTATTTTATTTTATTTTTTATTCATCAAACCAAAAGTAATTTTAATAGGGTAATTGACTAGCTCTTTTTTTAATTAAAAAATAAAAAGGAATATCCATGTGTGTGTTCCGAAAAATAACCCAGTATACTGGCCGGTGCTCATGACGTCATGAATCTGACGCCATACTGTACTGATGAGACAAGTGTGATGTAGAAGTATACCAAACGGGCGTGTGTGCATCAGACTTTGAGGAATTTTTTATTGTATTATTTGATTATTTTTGGTGGACGAAGCAAATAAAAAGTGTTACGTCAACGCACTGGCCAGAATATTTTGGAACGAATCAAAAGTATGGCGTCGATTCATGACGTCATCAGCACTGGCCAGTATGCTGGGTTATATTTCGGAACACAACCCATAAATGTAATACTCCTATATGGATAGGCCCTACAGATAGTGTCTCGTGCTCTCTATCCTTCGAGCGACCAATTCTGTTCTGCGCATCTTTTGTTATTTTAGAGAATTTCAAGGCATGCGCAGCATGGACAATGTGTCTCGGAGGAGAGAGAGAATAAATATAGTCGGCACCGTAATGTTAGGACATTCTTTCCTATACCAATTGTCCATATAGGTGTATTACATATATGGGAATATCAGGAAATGGTTTCAACGCCCGTTTATTTAGCAGAGTAGCGCTCAGTTTTCATACATTCTATAAGATGCAAAGTAATGCGCTTAGCTGATAAAATTTCTTAAAAAGAAAATAACCACTGAAATTTACTGAGGACTGTTTGGCGTTTTTCATTTTCTGATAGGAAAAGCTGAAGACATAAACCAAATGGTGAACCAGGTAAGCACTTTAGGAACCTGTATATTTCTTAAGAAAGCCTTAGATGACGGACAGTGCGGTTTTTAATATATAAACTTGCTTTGAATGCTAATCAAAATACAGATATGGGTAGATACCTTTTCGTACTGGCCCTCGACCCTCGTTTTGGACGTTTACTCCAAACATATTCTATAAATAAAATTAATAGAAATAGAAGGCTTTAACAAATCAAAATAAGAAACGTTATGACACCGTTTAATTAATCTTCAATTAACCGTTCAATTAACACCTAATGATTCACCAGAAAATCAGTTTTAATTCGATCATTTGTGAAAAATCGATCAAGCGTGTGAGTGTCTATTCAGTTTATGAGAAAATGGTAAGTAAATTTGTATCAAAATTCATCTTGGGAAGAAGGTAAGTAATATTCAAATATTTTTAACTTTGTAATACGGAAAATTCACAGTTTTCATTCTTCACACTGAAATCGCAGAACATCTATGAAAGGAGACGAAAATTACAACAAAAAAACACTTACAAATCGTTAATAAATTTTTATTCAATCTTTTTTTTTCTCACAAAAATAACATCTCATATATTTGTTCCAAATGTAGTTGTAGCTTCGCATGTACGTTAAAGGCTAGTTTACATTAATTATTTAATCGAGTGATGAGGCCGGTTAAAAATAGTATATCGGGCCAACCTGTGCAAATATTGCTCGAGCAAATGATAAAATACAGGGTTGCGCATTTTAATTGCAAGGTGAGTGGAGTACTTGTTCGAGCTACCACAAACATTGTTTACAGACATGCGCAGAACTACAAAATGGATCAAACCGTATATTTTATAAATGTAAATATTTTTTAAATAATAATTCAAAGCAAACAATTTAAAAAAAACAAATTATGCACAATTAATTGAGATATTCGTTTTAATAGGAAGATTCGAGAAGAAGTTAACCTTGACTTAAGGCAATAAATAACAATTGAGATTGTAAATTAACACACTCCTCCCGTTGCTCCATCAATTCCCGAATCAATGTATTCTTTTTAATATTTAATATTTGATTCTCTTTCATTAATAGATCAATGACTTGTTCCCAGTCTAAATGATCATTGTCAATGGTTTGAGTCGTTGGACCCGTCGTTGCGTCTAAATGATCATCCAATACTTGTTTCTTCAATTGACCTATCTCATTCTTCTCAATTTGTATTTGAGTTAATAAGTACGTTTGTAATTCGATTAATTCGGAATTTTGAAATTGTAACAATAGAATATTCTTATCATCGTCGGACATTGTTGGTCGTATTATTTGCGATTCAACAATAGGTTGTGATACTGTTTGAACGGGTGTTTCCTCCACTGGTTTTATTTCATCCACCACTGTCGTTGCATCAACATTATCTACGCTGCCTTCTTGTTGAGCAACGTTGTTGATTTCAACAGTGGCTTCAATTGTTTCAATTTTGACATCGATACTGTGTGTATCGTCGACATTGTTCTCATGATTATGTGAAGTATCTTGGCACTTTTGTACAGAACGTAATTTACGTTTTAATTGTGTAATTATACGTTGTACGTCCCATAATTGTTCCTCACGGTCTTTCGTTACGAATCCGGCATGCATGTCGTGATGTATTTGTGATAGAAGTGATTCTTGTTTTTTAAGTTCGGGTGCTATGTCGTTTGCATCGTTTAGTAAGTTTACGGCCGTTGAATTTAATGGAGGTTTGTATCTAAAAATGTTCGGACAAAATTATAATTCTTTACAATTTTTATCATTCTAGCAAATTTTCTCAAGAATGCAAATTTTCTCAAGCTATTAGTGTTGTAGCCACTCTAATGGTGTCAATTTTAATCCGATCGAAATGAAATTTGGTATATTTGAAAGGTCAAGCTTGTTGATGTGCAAAATCGCCATGAACAACAGATAAAAGTTAGCTAAGTTCTATGTCCAAAAGAGAAGTGATATATTTATTCTGAGGAAATTCGCTAAGTTGACGCAGCTTCTACGTAAAGAATTTCTATTCCAACTTACTTATGTATAACCGTTTCTGTGAATATTAATTTCGAATGGACCAATAACATCGTTATTAATCGCTGACTCATTAATAGCACGGGACTTAAAGTAACAGCCATACATTGAACATTCATTTTTGTGTGTTTTTCCTGGAATCAAATTCAAATAATTAAAATCGAAAAAAGTATTCCAAGATTTTTGGCGACTTTCCCTTCAAACAAAATGAGATAACACTATCTTTCGCTAAAGAGTCGCGCAATTTTCTAAAAATTGGGTGTTTCAAAGTTTGACGATTAGTGTTAGCCATTTTGAAATAATAAATGAAAAATACTTTAAAATTAGGATTCCGTATATTATTTAAGAATATTGAACTCTAATTTAATAGAAATGTAACTTTAACGCATCCAAAACGATCAATACCAAAGCAAAAGGTTCTTTTTCTCAAAAATTAAGTGATTCAAAGTTTGACGTATGAGTCAGCCATTTTGATAAAAAGAAAACAACTGAAAAATACTCCGAAATTAGGATTACGATAAAGCCATGAATATCTAGTAATTATAACAACATGTATCTGTTTAAAACATTATTAAATCTATTTTCTAGGACTAGGGAATAAAAGGATAATTTGGTAAAAATAAAATTTCAGTGAAAATATTTGAATATTAAACCGCTAGATGGCAATAAATACTTACATGACTAATAACATTATGCAAATGTACCATTAACCAGGATAACAAAGTTTGATTACATTGCGGTAATTGCGCAATCAAATTTTGCATTTCAATTTCACTACTATTGGCACTAGATTCCTCAAATTTTGGTAATAATTCATTCGTTAATATCGGTGATGGTAGATCTCGAATAAATGATTTGATTAAACCAGTGGCGGTCGTTACATCAAAATCCAACCAATTGACTTTGTGTCGAGTGTTATACAATTGTCTAACTTGCTGTACTTTGGATTTCACCGAACTGACTTTGTACAAGTTCTCGAAAACCATACCATATTCTTCGAGGTAATCGATACTTTCACGGATTGGTAACGGTAGTTGAACACCATCGTGACAACGGCTCCGTTCAACAGCTAAATCTAAACTCACACCAAATATTGGTTGTTCTTCTGTAACATTCAATAATAATTTTTATACAGGGTGTCTTTATCTTGAATAGCATAAAATCAAATAATTATTGTTCTCGATTTGAATGAAATTCACTACACAGGGAAATTGAAGTAAAAAGCATCAAAATTGTGTTCACCTTGATGAGCGGGTTAAAGAGTATCGTTTGAAATTGTATAAAGGGAGACAGAAAATCGTTTAAAGAGAGTATATCTCGAAAACTAAATCATCTTACCTTCAATATCTAAACCTTCGTTTTTACGTTTCTCCTTTTTATCAGATTTTGGTTTTTCCTTATTCTTTTCATTCTTTTTCTCCTTATCTTTATCCTTTTTCTTATCGATTGAATCTTTATCCTTATCTTTGTTATCTTTTTCTCTAGATTTTTCACGTTTTTCCTTATTTTTGGATGCAAATTTAAATGATTTAGTTTTTTTCGATTTTAATGGACTTCTACAAAATAGAATTGAGTACGGTCAGAGAAATATAACGGTTCCGTTGGATTACGCACTTACTTGGATTCAGTTTCTTCAGGTGAACTTTCACCTTCAAGTGCGGCATATCCACGATCTTTTTTTGAATCTTTATCTTTTCGTTTACCAATTAATAAATCTTTTTTACTTAATTTACCACTTTCATCCCCACTTACTACAAAAAAAGAGAGACAATATTAAAATATTTACTGAAAAATGGCTCTTGTTGATGTGTGTATCGCGATAATAAACTTTTGGCTGCATGTATTATACAAAAGATGTCTTATATATTCTTTAAGCCACTAGATATTTCCCAAAAAAAAATCCCTAATAGGCTAGGGCCATGTTTGACTCCATTTAAATGTGTAGGGTGTACTAGTGACTAAAAAAATGCATGTCAACAATTTTAGAGATGTAGTTGACATGCAACACAAATTTTACAACCGCGATACGCACTACTCGAAATTTAGAATATCATACAATCGCTTTCATTGCTTTTTTTCCCCGTATCGTATGCGTATAATCTTGAGAATGTTGATTGATCTGATTCCGAATTATCATAATTTAAATCCATATTGACAGATAAATAAATAATTTATTTAATTATTATTTCACAACAATTGATAAATTTTTATGTAAATATAACATTTTTTTTCTAATATTCATCAAAAATTATAACTAAATATTTGACAGATGAGAGAGTTCTTACATGACATTTGAGCCATGCTCTCTTGTAGCTGTCATTTTTTAGCTACATGTTACAAAATTTAAACACCAGAGTTTTTACGCCACTGTTTACGCCTTCACTTAGTGTCTGGAACACTATACGGACCTTAAGTCAATAAATAAAGAACGAGTATGGGTGACAAGGGATCTTCGGAAAATATCCTTAGATGAGTATTTAGTGTAAAGATTATTAATCCTCCTGTTTAAAGAATACCTAATCTAAAATTTGCCAATCTCTACGTAATACAAAATTTGTAAACGACGTTTTTATGTATTTTTGTTAAAGGAACAGCTAGGTATATGTACACATGCAGGTTGTATTGTCAGGGTTAGCCGCTATGATAAGAAATTTGCAACAGTGTATAAATGAGCAAAAGGCACACATTAATTTATTTATTCACACATTAATTTAAAGATCACCAATTTTGAGTTTAGCCTTCTAGATCATACATAAAATGCGTTACGCAAGCTTCAATTACGTTATGATATCACTTACTCTCTCAAAATAGAATTTTAAGTGATTTTAGTATGTCAGTTCTTGGGAAAGTTACTCATGACGTCATATTCAAAATTGGCGACTTTAGTCAGGCTATAATTAAACAGCTTCATTAACAAAATAATGATTTTTTGAGCCTTACTACTCTGTTTCAAATTATTGTCACCAGATGTCATAGTCCTAGGAACAAACACCAATATTCGAAACAGAGTAAATCACATTCTAAGTGTAAACATTACTGAATATTTATATAATATTACACACAGAATCACTTAGAATGTTTCAATTGATTCAATTTTTTTTGCAGGATAGTGTAGATTCAGTGAGTAAATTTTCGATAACTTGAAAAATAAATGAGATATTGAAAATTTTTAGTATTTATCTCGTCCAGTTTTAATAAATTCCACAGGTTATAGAAAGGGTTTATTTCATATTGATTTATAAAACATTAACGTTCGATATCCTCAAAAATAAAGGAAATATCGAAAATTTATATTCTCTATTTTCTATTTATCTCGTTCAGTTCGAATACCATCAAAATTGATCACACTAGAAATGATAATATCCTACTGACCTAATTAGAGTTCAGTGTAATCCCCAGGTACATAAACAAACTCAATCTATTAACCATGAAGAATAGATATATTAGGAGATTGAACGACATAGGCAATTCGTCTGTTTTTGTGTCCACAAAAACGTGTAGAGATCATAGTTATTATTTTCGCCACTAGCGGCAGTGCGAATCTGCTCGTACGGAATTATTATTATTATTACAAATTAAAATCAACGGTTATCACATCTTACAAATAAAAATTGTAAGTATAAAAATTGTTTAATTTTATAAATGTGAAAAAATGGGACGATGTTGTACAGGGAAAGCATAGATATACTGCTATATATCTATGAGTGAAAGGTTATTTAAGGTTAGGAATGCGTGTCTGCATTTACGAAAGGAATATGGTCTGTAATTACCGGTTTTGTGATCTTCTTTCTTTATCTAATATATTTCAGTTATTGTAAACATATATTGTATATTATTATTATTATTAATTGCAAAATTATCACTATGATTCATCTTTTAATTTATTGCAATTATTAAGAATTCTCTATTATTAATATTTATTTAATTATTACTTGATAATCGAAAACAATTTTTTATTATCTATAAAACTAAGACTTCTTATTAACTGAATGAAAGTGATTTCTTGGCGCCTACATTTAAACATTTAAATTCCGTACGGCACTGAGACCAGTGACCCCTACTGATAAAAGATAGTTACACCAATTCTTGACCGTTTTTTTAACATTACGTTCGCTCTCCTAATATATCTATTCTTCATGCTATTAACCATGAAGAATAGATATATTAGGAGATTGAACGACATAGGCAATTCGTCTGTTTTTGTGTCCTCAAAAACGTGTAGAGATCATAGTTATTATTTTCGCCACTAGCGGCAGTGCGAATCTGCCCGTACGGAATTATTATTATTATTACATATTAAAATCAACGGTTATCGCATCTTACAAATAAAAATTGTAAGTATAAAAATTGTTTAATTTTATAAATTTGAAAAAATGGGACGATGTTGTACAGGGAAAGCATAGATATACTGTTATATATCTATGAGTGGAAGGTTGTTTAAGGTTAGGAATGCGTGTCTGCATTTACGAAAGGAATATGGTCTGTAATTACCGGTTGTCATCTTCTCTCTTTATCTAATATATGTTAGTATTGTAAACATATATTTGTAATTATTAATTGCAATTATCACTATGATTCTTCATCTTTTAATTTATTGCAGATTATTAAGAATTCTCTATTATTAATATTTATTTAATTATTACTTGATAATCGAAAACAATTTTTTATTATCTATAAAACTAAGACTCCTTATTAACTGAATGAAAGTGATTTCTTGGCGCCTACATTTAAACATTTAAATTCCGTACGGCACTGAGACCAGTGACCCCTACTGATAAAAGATAGTTACACCAATTCTTGACCGTTTTTTTAACATTACGTTCGCTCTCCTAATATATCTATTCTTCATGCTATTAACTATCCATAAACAATCGAACCGGTTAGGATAACTGACACAATCATACATAACCTAAAAATTTTTATTAAAACTATATACACAAAGTTTTAAGTTACTAATGAAACAGTTTTCTATATAAATATATTTAAAAATAAAAAATTCAAATCAAATATATTGTATTTTCTGAACATAAAATTTAAATAAAAAAAAACTATTTAAAATAAATGTAAACAAATTTTTGAGTAAAACACGGGATATAAAAAGTTTCTCAAAAATGTGGTGTTACAAAAAAAATGTGTATCTGATTTGTTAATGAAATAAATAAAATTTGTGTTATATAAATAAATGAATAAATTTTTAATGGCAAATCAAATGATTTTTGACAATGTTTATACAGCGTGTTTTACACCCAGGGAGTATCAAGTTGAGTTATTGGATGCGGCCAAGAAACGTAACATCATTATTTGTTTGGGTTCAGCTCCCACTAAGGCATTTATTTCAATTAAACTTATACAGGAGTTATCTAAAGATGTGCGACAGTGAGTATTCATCCCTAATCAATATACCCTTTCGATACCTTAGTTTCCACGGCGGCAACAATTCATTAATGGACCTTTTCATTTCAAATTACGACTTGTTTTTCTATTTTCGTACAGAATGTCAAAGTTCAGTCCAAAACAAAACAGGTGTATTGACGGGGATGTCAGTTTTGCGCATAGCAAACAAAATTCTGAGTAATTACCAGGCTGGCTTAGTTGACATGGTAACAACAATATCCCTAAAACTATTTTTAGAATTGATAAAAAGATATTGATAAATCGAAAGTTTCTGAATAAAGATCGATATTTTTCGTATCGGATAGAAATATCGTAGTTTTAAAATGACGTGAATAAGAAAAATTGGAACATTCAGACTAGAAATGTCGTTAATCTTTTAAAAAATTGAATATTTGTTTTTGAATCGATTGAAACAAGTGAGAAGACGGTAACCGATCTATGTTTTAATTAAAAACAATTTTGTCTGCAATATTTAAATTTACCGCTCCATTTGCCTTTCGTTATTATCTGTTTTCATATTGAGAACTTTAGCACTTAGATATGCTTTTTGGTGGGTAAATTATAAATTAGAGCTAGTAGGTAATGTTTACTGCTTTAACGTATCCTTTGGCTCACAAGTTTTGGTGGTCGCAGTCTGGTGAACAACTTAGTAACTACTGCTAGTAGCTTGTAATATTAAGCTTCGCCCCATGCCAGAGATCCCAATTTCTTTATTATCTAGAGCCTCTGTAATAGCACTCTTTTTGATCGGGTCAGAATATTTCGGGATTAATTCATAGAAGGTAAATTATTTTCCAAACATTTTTTAACGGTGCATTGTTTGGTATACTCAATCACACAAGTGGTGTTCTTTTTTAAAAATATAGACTGCGTCTTCTGGCGATGTTTCCTACGGGGCATTGTAGACTCAGGGGACACCTTAGGAAGCTAGGCATAGGAAATGAGGGCAACTGCAAGATATTTTGATATTTTTGTGGAGAAATGAAGGAATCTCCGGAACACCTACTTATAGACTGCGACGCCCTCATACACAAAATAATAAAATGTCTGGGAGTCTACCAGATACGTGCAGGGGAGTTACAATCCCTAGACCCAATCCAGATCCTTTATTTCCTGAAAGAAGGGCTGGTTGAGGTGCTCTAAGACGAGACTAATCCTCGTTAGGCACTAGATGGGGGAGCACAATAGATCTTATAAGTCGCAGTGCATCAAATTCCCCAAATTATCATTCATTCATTCAAAGAAACTTTTCAAAAGTAAGACAAGGAAATCAAAAAAGGTTCTAATCGATCAAAATAGACCATGGATGCTGGAAGGGGTTTCTTACAGGCCATAGTTGGCTTAAACGAAGTATCCCAGATTGCAAAGTGAGAATTATTATCTCTGAATCCAATCCATTTCCTTCTACCTAGACTGGAACTACCTAGAGTAGTATCCACCAGACAAGAAATGGGGTACTCTAGGCTCATATTGACCGTTCGTTCAAAGCCCCTCGTGGAAGTTTGGAAGACCCACATGTTTTCCGCTTCCAATTCATAAGTATTAAGAAGAAAATCCGTTATTTATAATTCTATGAACAATTTTGAATACCCCAACAAGGATATACGTTTCCACCAAAACTGTTTTTTGTCCATATTTGAATATCGTTGATTGAATGTGTTTTAGCAATTCGAAGAAGACGGTGCATATTACAAATGAACAGAATATCGATGCAATGGCAGCATGTCTGGGGTACCTGACCGATTTAAACGTGAAACGATTAAAAACAATAGACAACAAAAATGATGCTGCAGATACAGAGACGGTTCATGAGGATCCGATTGATGTGATAAGTAGTGCACAAGTAATCGTTACAACATCCCTAGTATTTAGTAAATTAATTACACAAAATGATATAAATTTAGATTCATTTAATCTAATTATTATTGACGAATGCCATTCTGTTATTCAAGATAAATTATTTTTAAAGGTATGTTCACACCTCACATCATATTTTTTCTATAGTAAAGATAAATTGGACCCCAAAAAAATAGATAGTCTTCGAGATATACCATCTTCATATTATCTTATGCTCCTTTTTATAGGATATCTTGTAAACCGTCCACAAATCATCAATTTTATACGATTTTCTTTTTATTTTTGGATTCAATTTACTTTATATGTTGACTTTTATGTTGTACAGTCAGTGATCGTAAGTGGTGTCCACTGCAACACTTAAACATTAATTAAATGTTAAACATTTTTTCGAAAATCCGAATGGATTCAACACAAACCGGCTAAAAACATTTGCATTATTGCACTCCACATTCGATTTGATCATCGACTGTACTAAATATTAGTTTGACATACTGACCTCTATATAACTGGATAGAGAATCCTTATGGACCTAAATGTGAAATAACATACAAAATCAAAAGGGTAGACAGCGCCACCTCAACTAACCAAGGTATTAAATTTTAAGAGACAGCCACACAAACACTGCGCAGGTGCACTGAAAAACAATTTAGTACCTTGGATAGTTGAAGCGGCGGTGATTACAACTTTCATTCTGACTAATGGTGTAACATAGGATACTCTGTCCAGATCTATGGAGGTCAGTGGTTTGACATCTACTTCTAGTTTTTTACACTAGAGGCCCCAATGTAATAAAAATTTAGTCTGTAATATAATTTTTTTCATGTTAGGTGATGACTCTTTATGGTCAGTTAGAAAAGGAACATCGACCACGTATCTTAGGTTTAACTAGTTCATTGTTCGAAGCGGGTGGAACTTTATCAACATTGGAAGCTGCATTAGAACGGCTTGAGCGCACTTTACATTCCACAGCAGAAACTGCCAGTGATATTGTCACATTACTAAGGTATTTAGGCTTCTAAACAGAGCTAGTGTAAATACAAAGTACCACATATTTTTTTAAAATCATGTCATCGCCGCTATTTCAAGTCCAATTTGACATTTCTTAAGAAAATTTGTGTGAGACTCTGCTGTATCTACTGGCTCTGGTATTCGATCATACAGTCATTTGTTTTGTTTTAGATATTCGCATAAACCACATGAAATGATAATCGAGTGTGGTCGACCAATATCGTGTGATTTATCCGAATTATTACGAAGTTACGTATTTAATGCACAACAGTTCCTAAACGATCATCGTTACGATCCATTTGAAATGTACGATGACGAGTTTCAAGAAGAACTACAAAGAATACCGGATCCAAAAGTGGAACCCCAAACAATATTTAATGAATTTTTGTATGCACTAGATACTTTAGGTATGTTTCACATTGTAACGTTTTGGGACGTAACCTATATACGCACTTGGTTTTTTTAATTAAACCAATGAGTAATAATTATAATTTATTGGATTTCAACAATCTATATTTGCGATAATGAACAAAAACACTTAACAATTTTCGCGTATATAACACAACAATATAACTACAATCACTTTGAATCGCTTGTCATCTTTATCGTATCAGTATCACATGTAAAATACAACTTCTCATTACTCAGCCGTCAGATTCCCTTATATACCCAATAGATCTTTTTAGAGCATCATTCTCGAGTGTATCAAATGGACACCGTAGACTACCAGAATAATCTACAAAAACCAGTGGGAACGGTCTTCACTTACATTTGTTCCAATATCAACTTTTATTACCGTAGAAATAAATTTTAAGAATAGAATTTGAATCCATCAGTTACAGTTGATTTGTGCCGAATCCATTAAGTTTTTTGTTTGATTTCCGAAACATTTTTAGTCTTAAGTTTAGTAATTGTGTATTTTTTAGGGCCATGGGGTGCAGATAGAGCAGCTTTAGTATTACTGATGCGTACAGAAAAATTAAAAATTCGTACACCATACGAACGCCATTTTCTATTATTATGTATGGCATCGTCTGTTCTATTACAAATTCGTTGCACGGTTGACGATATTTTTGAGCCATTCACCGAATTGGAACGTGTTCGACAATTCTCAACACCGAAAGTGTTACGTTTAATTGAATTATTTCATCAATTTAAACCAGAAACACCGCCAACATCTAAAAAAGATCAAACGACACCAACTACAGATGAAAATACCGAAATACCATCAACCCCAACTACAGGTGAAGTCACCGAAATACCGTCATCTCCTGTTACAGATGAAGTCACCGAAATACCATCATCCCCTACTATAAATGAAGTCCTCGAAATACCATCATCCCCTACTACAGATGAATTTCCCGAAATACCATCATCTCCTACTGCAGATGTAGTCCCCGAAACACCATCATCTCCTACTAAAATAATAGAAAATGGTGAAACACCCGTGCCAGAAGAAACCGTCGAAATTGTTGATACTAGTGATAATAATGAAAATAAAATTGATAGTCCCTATAAAAACTGTGATATTATGTCGAATGCTGTGGTCTGTGATAAAAATGTATTAGATAAAAATGTTGTGGTACCACAATTTGAACCACGCGGTAGTAGAAACACACGTAAAGGTTAGTATATTCAAATAATATTTTTTTCTCAAAAAGTTGTTGCTTAGGTTATAATTGTTCACTTTTTAATGATTTTGCCCATATTTTCCAATATTTCAAACAAATTTCGAATTCCATAGTTAAATTAAAAAATTTAGCGACCATTTGAGAGTTTACTTACAAGGAGACAGCAAGGGTGTTGGGTATTCAATTTAGAACGAGCTGTTGTGTATAGTTAATACTCGATATGGGTACTTGTAGGACCCAGTTTAGTTTCTAAAAGATTGATTTAATTTTATTAGGTGCACGAGGTCCAAGACGTCCCCCACATCATGCCAATATCAATCCGGATGCATTATGTGGTATAATTTTCGTACAAGATCGTATCACTGCACGAATTCTATTTTATTTACTATGCGAATTAAGTCGACATGATCCGCAATTAAATTACATATCCGTACAATACACTGTCGATAAATTCGGTGATACAGCCGATACACGTGAGCTTGAAATTGAGCATCGTAATCAAGAGGAAGTATTAAAAAAATTTCGTATGCATGAATGTAATCTATTGGTATCAACCTCAATCCTCGAAGAAGGTATCGATGTACCTCGCTGTAACGTGATCGTCCACTTCGATAAACCAAAATCGTATCGAAGCTATGTTCATTGTAAAGGTCGTGCCCGTGCATCTGGAACCTATCATGTGTTTATCACCGAAGAAGATTCTCGAGATGTATTCGTACAAGATTTAGCTGAATACTATGAAATTGAGAACATTTTATTACGAAAATGTGCCAATAAAGAGCCTCCACAAAGTGAGGAAATTGATGCTGATCAATATGTGAATAAAGTTGCATATTATCGTCCAAAAAATTCGGAGGCATTTGTTAATCTTTGTACAGCGATTTCGTTGTTAAATCGATACTGTGCTCGGTTACCTAGTGATACTTTTACGCGATTAACACCGATATGGAATATTTATCCAACGAATCCAAATGATTTGGATACTACTTACCAATGTTCCTTACGTTTGCCAATCAATTCACCGTTAAAACAAACAATACTTGGTCCCGCCATGAAGACACGGGTCTTAGCACGACGTATCACTGCATTGCGGGTATGCAAAGCGTTGCATGAAGCTGGTGAACTTGATGATAATCTAATGCCAATCGGGAAAGAAGGTTTTCGAGCATCCGAACCCGATTGGGAAAACTTTCCATTGGATACAGATGATGAACAATTAGCAAAAGATAGTTCAGAATTACGACCTGGAACAACAAAACGTCGTCAATATTATACAAAACGTATTGCGGAAACGTTAATCCATTGTAAACCAATAGTTGGTACGCCTGCGTACTTGTATCATATTAAAATGATCTTAACATGTCCATTACCTGAGGAGCAGAACACACGCGGTCGAAAAATATATCCACCAGAAGAATCTCCTCAAGGATTTGGTATACTTACATTGAAACAAATACCAAAGATATGCTCGTTCCCGATATTTACACGATCCGGTGAAGTGAATGTAGAATTGGAGTTATCCAAAACGAAAGTGATCTTAAATGAGGAACAATTGAAGAAAATTTGTGAATTTTTAAATTACATGTTTACAAGTGTTCTACGCTTACAAAAATATTTAATGGTTTACGATCCAGATGCCTCGGAAAATTCGTATTTTATTGTACCGACATACAAGAAAAAAGATCAGGAAGTGTTAGTTGATTGGAATTTTTTGGATCGTATTTACGAAAACAAGAATTTAAAACCAAATATCGTACCAGAAGAGGATCGGAAAAATTTTAAATTCCATGCTTCCAAATATCAGGATGCTGTAGTAATGCCTTGGTATCGTAATCAAGATCAACCGCAATACTTTTATGTTGCGGAAATTTGTTATCAATTGAGTCCAAAATCCACATTTCCTGGAGCTGATTATTCGACCTTCGAAGAATATTATTTTGAGAAATACAATATTGAGATCCAGAATTGTAAACAACCGTTACTCGATGTGGATCATACTTCGGCACGATTAAATTTTCTGACACCGCGATATGTGAATCGTAAAGGTGTTGCGTTACCAACGAGCAGTGAGGAAACTAAACGTGCAAAACGTGAAAATTTGGAGCATAAACAAATTTTGGTACCAGAATTATGTACTGTACATCCATTCCCTGCCTCGTTATGGCGTAAAGCCGTATGTCTGCCTTGTATTTTATACAGAATTAACGCGTTACTTTTAGCCGATCAAATTCGTAAAAAATTAGCTCGAGATTTAGCATTGGGTCAAATTGAATTAGATACAAATTTTGCATGGCCTCAATTAGATTTTGGATGGAGTTTAGCAGCTGTACTTAAGAAATCAAATGACGCCAAACAAGCATTGTTAGAAAAGAAAGAACAAGAAGTGGTCTCCGAATCATCATCTCCTGTTGTTGAAGAAGCTAAATTAGAAACAGTCGAACCACAAAAAGAAGAGGGTAAAGAAAATCTAGAAGATCTGGCAATTGCCCTGCCAGAAACAAAACCAAAGCGAAAAGATTGGATGGAAATTGGTACTTGGTCCAATGAAATGGCAGATAATTGTGTAACGTTATCGGATATGAGTGGTGATGAAGACGATGAATTCGATGAAGATTTCGAAGATCGAATTGTAGCAAAAACAGGTGTACGATACGGTGGTTCACCGACGAGTATGCTACACACATATCATTCATACAGCGATGAATTCGATTATTCGGATTCAGATAATTCGCTTTCGATAGAAGATACCGCCGATGATTATCAGACAGGCTTACTTAGAATTGAATTCAAAGGCGAAAATACAGCAGAAGCCATTGACGATGACCAATCGGATGAGGAAGATAATGAACTAGCAAAATTTACGGGACCCGTATCTACAGTTGTGGATACTTGGAATAGCGAAAAAGTTCATAAAAATTTGGAACTTGATTACTATTTAGAGCGATTTCAATCGGCTGTCTCCGAACATCAAAATTTGATTGTATCGAATGGGATTTTAATCGAAAAAGATACGAATATTATTATTGAAAAATTATTTTCCAAACTAAATAGACACGATTTTTCCCAAGTACAAGATTTCGATGAAAATAATCCGGAGTTAATTCAAGTGGCATCGTTAGAAAATAACGTATTTACGGATGAAGCAATTGATTATTGTTGTTCGACAGTTGATTATTTCGAAATAGATACAGAACTTGAGTTAAAATTCCAATTCGATGAACAGCCAATCTTAGAAAATCATCCGGGTCCAAGTCCCAGTGTTATACTTCAAGCATTAACCATGTCAAATGCTAATGATGGTATTAATTTGGAACGCTTAGAAACAATTGGTGATTCATTTTTAAAGTATGCAATCACGACCTATTTATATTGCACATATGAGAATGTTCACGAAGGTAAATTAAGTCATTTACGTTCGAAACAAGTGAGTAACTTAAACTTGTATCGTTTGGGACGTCGTAAAACATTTGGGGAGAGTATGATTGCCACAAAATTTGAGCCACATGATAATTGGTTACCCCCATGTTACTATGTACCCCGTGAATTAGAGCAAGCATTAATCGATGCCAAAATTCCAGCAATACATTGGCATGGTATGTCCGATCAGATTGTTAGTCGGGATGAAATTTGTAAGATGATACGAGAACAAGGCGAACATTTCCAGGAATTGTTATCTGAATTACCCCAAAATCATACACCCTGTATTATTCCATACAATTTATTAACGCAACAAAGTATACCGGATAAAAGTATCGCCGATTGTGTGGAAGCGTTAATTGGAGCGTATTTAATTGAGTGCGGTCCGCGTGGAGCTTTATTATTTATGGCATGGTTAGGGATTCGAGTGTTACCAATACAAGAACGTGTTTATAATGATCTAACGGAGCACGAACTACGGCCGGTCGGTAGTTTGGAACCGATTTTACAAGATGATAAAAAGTATAAGCAAACTGTTTACGGTACATTAAAATTACCAAAATCCCCGTTGCTACGATTTGTGAAAAACCCAGAAGCCGACTTGGAACGATTACTCGATGGTTTTGAAAAATTTGAAAAAACAATTAATTATAAATTTCGAGATCGCAGTTACTTGTTACAGTCGTTAACGCATGCTTCATATTCTCCAAATCAGTTAACGGACTGTTATCAACGGTTAGAGTTTCTTGGTGATGCGGTGCTAGATTATTTAATTACTCGTCATTTGTATGAAGATTCTCGTCAACATTCGCCCGGAGCATTGACGGATTTACGTTCAGCTTTAGTTAATAATACAATATTTGCGTCGTTAGCTGTACGTTATGGATTCCATAAATATTTTCGATATTTATCGCCTGGATTGCATGATATTATTGATCGATTTGTACGGATTCAAGAAAGTAATGGACATTTGATTAGCGAAGAGGTAATTTTGTGACACGAAATATTATCTATATCTTGTATAATTTAACAAATTTGTATCGTTCTCACTGAAACACATTGTATTTAATATAATTTATTGTTTGTGTTATTTTGCGCAGTATTACTTAATTGAAGAAGATGAAAGCGAAGAAGCTGAAGATGTTGAAGTACCAAAAGCACTTGGTGATGTATTCGAATCGGTCGCAGGTGCTATTTTCTTAGACTCGGGTATGTCGTTGGATGCTGTTTGGCGTGTTTACTATCGAATGATGCATGCGGAGATTGAATTATTTAGTACACATGTACCAAAATCACCAATACGTGAGCTATTAGAATTGGAACCAGAAACGGCTAAATTTGGGTATGTATTTCTTTTTTTTATCTTTATTATAGGTCCTAAAATCCTCTGTGTCCTCTTAGTATGTATTCCCTCCCCAGTAATTAACCATTAATTACTGTTGTATGGAGACAATTATTCTCCTTTGGGTAAAATCTCAAAGGCAAAGTACTAGTCTAGAATGCCAGAGGGGTGGGTTTGATTCCCATCCTAGATATGTATAACTTTTCATATCATGCATGTTATCAATGTTTAGACATGTTACTTAAATGTCAAAGTTAGTAAACGCTAGTCATCTAGTATAACATAACCGAGAGATAAATATAATAACAATGGATGGATAGACGCTGTTGAATAAAATTTTGATAACAATTTCTTTTATCTTTTATAGAAAACCAGAAAAATTAGCAGACGGTCGTCGGGTACGCGTCAGCGTTGAGGTATTCGGTAAAGGTATTTACAAGGGGATTGGTCGTAATTATCGTATTGCCAAATGTACAGCTGCAAAATGTGCTCTAAAGCAATTAAGACTTAAGAATGGTCTTTTGACCAAAAAGACTTAGTTTAATTATGTTATTTATAAAGATTATAGTATAAAAAACGGGGAGGTTGAATTGGATTTCCACAATTGGAATTAAAAAAATGTGGGAATTTAATCACTACCACCGATACAAAAATTACTATTATATTAAAAAATTATTATATTTTTAAGAAAATTTTATTTTTCATTTTAGACCTCGTACTTATAATATTGACATATGTGCATGGTCTAATATTTTAACAAAAATTTTATTATGATTACTTGATTCTGTGATGCAATCAATTAGTTTTACAGGGTGTCCACCACACGACATGTTTGTTATACCACGGCACCCTTAATACAATTTTCATTTTTTAATTAACGTTATATTCTCATGCATTTGCGCAAAGACAAATCAAAAGTTTGTGGTCATTATGAAATTTTTTTACAAATAATGAATGCACTCTTTTGGTTAAAATTTTTTGTTTCTGTTTTGGAAATTGTGCAATTTGTTGTTTTTTTTTTAAGTGCATGAAAGTGGGGTCGTATCAACGCTTCCTTAGAAACTAAAATATCGACGTATATAAACAGTATTTTCATTCCACTATGAATTTATTTTATTTAGGGTGCGTTCAGAATGTTAACTCTGAGTCTAGACACTCGCAACTGAAGCAAACAGCGTGTGATCTCTCCCGTGTATATTATTTGAAATATACATTTGCTGTAGATATACAGGACTATGTGGGCGACGTAGAATACTTGGAGTTCATTCGAATCGTACTTTTAAAAATAAGTCAATGTTCAAACACAACCCAGCCATTTTTGTCGTTTAAATAACTGAATATATTGTGACAACATAGAATTTAGTGAAATAGCATTATTATTAGACAACTTTTATTAAAAACTTTCCTTTTTTTTTAAATAAATATTTAGTACCGTGGGCCACAAAATTAGCGCTGTTTTTTCAAAATCTGGTGGTTTGATTAGTGCCTTATTCATTCGATGTTTGGGGAAATGTTTTGAATAAAAGTTGTTAGTATATTGAGATAATGAACAACTTTTATTCGAAGCACTTTTTCGAAAACCGAATGAATAAGGCACAAATCAATTATATAATTTTGAAAAAAGAACGAATTTTTGAGGTCATGTGTACGAAATTTTATAAATTTAGTTAATATTTTTTGTATTGTAATCTAAGAGCCCATTGGCAAGTTTACTTTTTTCATATCACTTCTCCTCCTTTAGGTAAATTACTCGAAAATATAATAATGGAATTATACCTCCGTTTCTCACAGTATCACAGACAGTGACGTGTGGAATAGTTATGAAATTTATTTTAGATCAGGGAAAACCTGGAAATGTCATGAAATTTTCTTCATAGTCATAAAAAATCTAATTTAGCCAACCAAAAAGTAGTTTTGGAGGAGAAAAATTAGTTTTGTAAAATATCAACAAAAATTAAAATGCTGGTTTCATTTTTTTTGTTCCAATTTACCTACATAGTGAATTTTATCCAAAACTGTAACATGCCATCCTATCACTAATGTATTTATAGTCAAAGCTTTGTTATATAGTTTAACTAGCTGAATTCCCCGGCGTTGCCCGTGGAAAAACAGTTTCCCCAGCGTTGGAAAAGGAAAGACACTTTTTGAGTCGATATTATCTATTCAACTTTTTTTATTTTTTCCGGCGCTTCCGCTAATGTTATTTTGCTACCCAGAACCTCCACCAAATTATATAATTTGTTAATTAACGCCAACGATAATATATATCAAGATTGCGGTAAATGGCTCTAGGTATATAATACTCGGTTTTAGGTGTTTTTTTTTAGGTTAGTTTTTTTTTAAGACCTGTAACTTGATAGAGAAAAGCTAATGGTAGATTCTACTGTGATAATCAGAGTTGCTAGATGAATTTTGGGGTTAGAAAAAAATTGTGACCTGTTAGAGCAAATCTGAGGTCAGATTCAGATTTTCCTACTCAAAATAAGTGGAAATATCCTTGTTTGATTTCAGATTGACCTGTTGACCTTTGTTGATGTGTACGGGTCATAAACCACCCATGTCAACTTTTGATCGACATCTAAACTAGCTTTTCCTAAAGTTTCAATCAATTTTACCGAAATCCATACGAAAATTTGAAGTCCTTTATCGACATTTTGAAGAATTTTGTATGACTGTAATAAAGTAATATTGGTATGGGTTCTTAGATTCAGATCAATTATTAAAAATAAATTTTTCATAAACCACTTGAAGTGTTCACCGTAAAGTAATTAATAAAAGGAGTGTTTTTAATTGTTTTGTAAATGAATGAATTAAAGTGTACTCAGTACTGAAAAATAATTATTTTTTTTTGTATTTGTCAATTATGTTAAGTCAGATTAGATTAGTCAATATTTTTAGTCTTACAAATATGGAAGTCAAAATAATCAAGGTCAAATATTTTGAAAATCTTACTGTACTACAAAGCGTATTTTTTAAATGTTAATTGTATGTTGAGATTATACGAACTTTTTAACCCCGGCTTTATTAAAACGGAGAACGGTTCTCAATTTGTGTTTATCTATTATTTGTTTCGTTATACAGGGTCGAGCATTTTCGATTATCTAGTTTTAAACAAACACAGAAGCACTTGATGTTTTTAAAATGCCTTCCTTCCTCGACAACATATTGCGTCAGACGGTCTTGAAAGCTTTGCATGATACGTGCAATTTTTCCCTTCATCTCTTCAATATTCCTCAATCTGGTTGCAAACACTTTCTCCTTCAGATACTCCCAGTGGAAATAATCTGAAGCAGTTAAGTCTGGCGATCGTGGCGGCCTAGGAATGTAGCCAAAACGAGAGATGGCGTGACCTGAGAAGAATTCCTGCAGTGTATTCATACTGAGGATGGAAGTGTGAACTGTGGCTCCATCTTGTTTGTACCAGAGGCTTCCCAAATCACAACCAAGATTTTGAAACTCAGAAATAACTGATGTTTCATTGAAATATGGACCAACGAGCTCCATTATTCCTACACCGCACCAAACAAAGACCTTTTCAGAGTACACTGGCCATTCAAAAGCTCTGAGGGGGGGGGGGTATGGACTGCCTAATACCTGGAATTCAGTTTATTGATGTCGTATCCTGTCAAGTGGAAATTAGCCTCATCAGCCATCAATAGCCAATTAACGAATCCAGGATCGAAGTACCAATGCAATGAACCTTGTTTCAATAAACTTCTCTACACAGAATATACGCTGATGTACGGGCCACTGCTCCGTGGTCCTTGTGTTTTACAGTGGTGACAACTCAAAACTAGATAATGAAGATGCTCCTTCCTGTATCTAGTAAATTTGTACATGATTTTTTTTTTGATTTGAAAATGGTCTCACAAAAACCATAGAATTCGAAAATACATCAGGAAATTTGGTGGAAGCTGTTAGAAAACCACTACATCTTTTAACTACTAAAATATTTAATCGATAGAATTCAATAAGCTCATATAGATTGGAATCTATTAAGGCTTTGTTTACGATTAGAACTGCAAATAAATTCCTGTCTTACAAACCGATTCGGTAGCTCCTTCGAAGTAATATAAAAATTTTGATAAATGATTTTTTTTTAAACAGTACAAAACTTGTAATAAAATCGATAAAAACCGATCGAAAATCGTGAATGTTCGTGTAATCCCAATATTATGTGTAATTATATGTACTACATAAAAATCAGGTTGGAAATGTAAGAATCGTAGGAACATCAATCATCTCAGACCCCGTTTTTTAAATGGGCACAGATGTACTTTCGAAAATATATTCCTTCTCAAAACCTTTCACTGTAGTCTATGATAGACACATGTGGACGGAAGGAGAACACCCTTTCTCAAGAAAGGAATTGTTTGGTATACAAAGGGGAAGGAACCGGAGCGGGAATTTACGGTGAAAGACCCAAGGCATACATAAGACTCAACTTGGGGAAATATGCCACAGTTTTTCAGGCAGAAGTCTACGCTATACTGGCTTGCGTCCGTGAAAACCTACGTAGAGGCTACACAAACCAGAACGTATGTATTCTTTCGGACAGGCAAGCTGCTCTAAAGGCCTTGCCTACAACTGAAGTCACCTTAGGGGTAGTCAAGGATTGTCTAGAGGAACTATTGGAGCTGGCAAAACGAAACAATGTTAAATTGATCTGGGTACCAGGTCACATTGGTTTCGAAGGAAACGAAAAAGCAGATACCTTAACAAAGAAGGGAGTTGGAATACCCTTCATAGGCCCAGAGCCTATTTTAGGAATTCCAAAGACAACACGTACCTAAACAGGTGATCAACGAGTGAATGAATGTTAAACACCATGATCACTGGGAAAATATACTGTTTCGGAATAGATCCAAGAGGCTATCCCTCGATGTTCTAAACCTGAATAGGATTCAATTGCGGAAGGTTACCGGATTCATCACCAGGTATTATTACCTGCGGAAGCATCTGCACACAATAGAACTTCATAACGGATTCATTATGTGCAGACTTTGTACGGCGAAGAAGAGGAAACATCCAGCCACATCATCTTTAACTGCGAATCTCTCGGTTACAGCAGATACAAGATATTCGGTGCATCTCACCCCGAATATATGCACCTTCAGGAAATAAAAAAACCTGAAAACCTGATAAGCAAGCTCCTGGCTATTGCCAAGATATGGGAGAAGCGAAGACTTGTCAGACTGAAGTAGAAAGGGGAGCACAATGGACCATAAGGTCGAAGTACAATACTTTTTTATACCCCAAAATATATCTATCTACCTATATGTACTATGGACTACAAAAGTGTCTCTCATCTTCCAAAATTTTGTAATCTATTTGTACCTTATTCATTCTGTCTTTGGGAAAATGTTTCGAATAAAAGTTGTTAGTGTATTTTTAATAAACAATATTTATTCGAAGCATTTTTTCGAAAATCGAATGAATAAGGCACAAATAAGCGATTCTTTTGTGGCCCCTGGTACGAACAATATGTTTCACACCAGTATGTGTCCCAATATTTAATGTCTCCACTAAAAAAATGTTCAATGTAAGAATCGAATAAAATATTTTCTTTTTAAATTTAAGTTGTTTTTAGCTCTGTGCAATGCCGAAATTTAGTCAAAAATAGTCATTTTTTTAGTAATAGCAAAATTCGTTAATTCAAAAATAAGTGCAAGACATAGGTGCGCAATCGTATACTTTAAAGATTATTAAAATAATCAAAAAGAACTCTAGGTTTTTTTTGAAATTAAATTTAAAATTTTGCCCCAATTCCTAGAACAATTATTTTACTCACACGCACCAAATTAGCAACTAGCATCATATCTCTGACTCCATGCCCAGAGATAGTTACGATTAGCTACTTCATACTGATGACTACACCTTGTAGTCGAAATACGTATTTATAAAATACAAATAATTGTTCTAGGAATTGGGGCAAAATTTGAAATTGAATGCGAAAGATACTAGTTTTTCGAATTGGATATTTAAAATGTGACACTGAAGTGGACACCAGGACATCTATTGATGGATTTTGAAACTATTTTTACAAATCGTTACTTATCTTACAAATTTTTCCTCGATTACTTTGATAGATCCACTCTTGAGATGAATTAACTCCTCTCTGAGAGTTTCGATTCACATATACCGGCAATGTAAATCATCTTAGAGCAAACATTGGTCTATGTGAGACACCAAAACATTTGCCCTTACATACTCATGTCTTGCACTTTTTTTAATATCGTGTGTTGAAAAAAATATTTTTTAATTTGAAAACAATTGAATCAAGAAATTATGCTAGCAATCCAAATGGCCTAAACAAATTAGGCATTGATTATGTTTTCCAAAAAGTGAACAATTCGGTTGAACAAGTTTAAACAGTTCAAATTTTAAACAAATTTAAAACAATCACACAAATGTATGCAATGATAATTTTAAAAAAAGAATCCCATTTTGTACGCTTAAAAGTTTATTACAAAATTAAATGCTAAAAATTTTTATGGAAAAATAAAAATGTACTTATGATTTTTTAAACATAATTATTATGAATCCTGGAAAAACAAAACTGTTAATTCTGTATCTTATATTCAAAAACGAAATTTTACACTGTTTGTAGAATCTGTTTTTTTTTTATAAATTAAACCAATTTTTATTATGAATTAAAAATTTACTTGTGATTGAAAATTTTCAATCAGATTTTCCTCTCATTTCCAGCAGAATGTCCTCACAGAGCCAGAATGAGGTCTTTGGCTCCACCGAATTCGGGAATCTGAGGTAAAACATATCGAAATTTCTTTCATGTTCCGACAATTTACCGATTGGTTCAGCGTTTTCGGCAACATGGGGCTGTCTGTGATCTTCCGCGTGCTGGAAAACCTCGTGCAGTTCGAAATGATGTGAACATTGCTCGGGTGCAAACAAGTGTTGAAGAAAACCCCGAAACTTCCACCAGGTGACGTTCTCAGCAGTTGGTGATGTCTAGGCGGTCTTTGCAAAGAATTTTACATAAGTTACACCTTTTCCCATATAAGATTCAATTGGTTCACGAGTTTAAAGCAAAGCTACATCAAACCACAATTGAAAGGATAGCAAAGAATTGGACTAAATATCCTTAAATTGTAATCTTTACCCAATATTATAAAGCTAGTGAGTTGGTTGAATGTGCTAATCTCAGAAATTACCAGACCGATTTGAAAAATTCTTTTTGCGGCAGATAGCCCGTTTCGAGAGGAAGTTTTTAGGCTATATAAAGTTTGCATTTTATGCATCTGTATCTGTGCCGCGTGGCAGCTACGCTAAAAACCTAACTTTTAATCGGTGGTACATAGAGAAAATCTTTTAATATGAAAAATGTTTAGCTAATAAAAGTAAACAACTTTTCTATGAAACGTGTTTTCATACAACAAATATTTTAGGCACAATTTCAGTACGAATCCTGTGCGGGCTGCTTGCTATATAGTATTATAATAATAAAATGCTGATGTTTTTTTATGAAAAATTTGATCAAATAAATAAAAAAAAGATTAATATTTATTTGAATTGTGTGAACAATGCGTTAATAAATTCAATAAATTTCAATTTATGATACTTTGAATTCTAAAACATTTTTAAAAAATTGTCTACGATGATTATAATAACATTTTTTTTCTTCAATTTTATTTAAATAGTTTATCAAAAGATAATAACACTTGTACTTGATTATATAACTACATATGTATACAGTAAGTAGTCCACTGTATACATGGTGTGCGTGGCGAAACTAGCAAATACTTAAATGACCTCCATATACTACACATAAAAAAGAAAAGGCGCAGTTCGGGTCCGTGCCGTACATTTTTCGTGAAGAAGTCCTGCAGATGATCCGTAGACGTTTGGATAGTCGCTTTCCGCTGTATGCCCGATGGGCCAGCTACGTAATCGCTTTGCGACGTTTTTCATTTCCTTTTCGACGCTTTCGTAGCTCTCGCATTCGTTCGGCACTGGACATTTTAGGCTCGGTGGATTCCTTTCGACGCGAGCTTCCTTCCGAGCATATTTAGGAGTTGTTATACGAAACAATATCTTCAATTTTTTTTGTAATTTTCAATTAAATACAGATTTTTATTTATATTCCAGCGATAATTTTTATTGTCTCCTAGTAGAGCTCCGCAAGCTCTTTACAATGAAACAAGAATCAATGTCCTAGCTAAACGCGTTTCTACGCTACACCCATTTATAACGTTACACAAAGCTAATTCTTAACACAGACAAAACAAATATAGCGTGACAGAAAAGTAAAGACGAAGTTATTAGCGAAAATATCTGTAGATTGCAGAAGCATACGGACAAATATAGATGCATATATACAGTATCTTGGTATATAAAATACAAGTCATGTTTCTATACATCTATGCGTGTGTAGAACTTAAGTTGGTTTTTTTTTTACAGAAGTAACATTTATTTTATTTAAATTTGGGGGAAGATTTTTCCTTTAGAAAGGGTCTGGAAAAATTCCATGTCAAGTAGAAAGTTCAAATTATTATAGGAACAGTACCAAAATATACACAGGGTATAACAGTATAAGAAAATCGAGAAAAAATTGCACTTTTTCTAAATATCGATTTATCTTTTAACCTTTGAATTTTCTTGACCTTCGCAATGTGAAAGACTTTGATATTGATATTCTAAATGTAATTCCAAGTGCATGGTAACAGTGTGATCATTTTAAGAGAAAAACCCTTCCATATTTATCAAAGAGTAGAAAAACCCTGTAATTATATTTAAATAAAATTTGTAAGTTATCGTACTTTTCATCGAAATTTTAATTAAAATTAAAAAAAGAACAAAAACTATCTTTTATACGAAAAAAACACATTTGTTACTTTTTAACGCAATAACTTCAACTTTTTACACTCTGTAGAATCTAGCAAAATCCTTATAACCCTCGAAATTTTATAAAGTTATTAATGATGTTATAAAATTTTGAAATTAGCGCTTAAACTACTCTCGTGATCAAAAGGTGTAAGTAATAGAGTAGAACAGAATATATGAGCCACTAAAGTACCGTTCGTTTTTCAAAATTTGAAAGTTGATTTGTGCCTTATTCATTCGGTTTTTTGGAAAATGTTTCGAATAAAAGTTGTACGTATATTTAAATGCACAAGTTTTATCCAAGACTTATATTCGAAAGTCGAATGAATAAGGAAGAAATCAATTATAAAATTTTGATAATATGAGCGTTACTTTTGCGAATATGTGTACTTTATAGCTGTTACTTTTGTTGTTTATTTGATTGAATAAAAATTTCAAAAACGAATAAAATTTATGTAAACAATTTTCTAGTAAAACACTTTAATTTTGCATTTAAATTGACTTTGAAGCTATAGTCTCGACCAATTATCAAGCATCTAGAGCCTTGTTTACACATCTGCAAACAATCTACAAGCGTCTAGACTTAAATAAATATTTCTACAAATATAAAACTTTATATGATCGATTTTAATTATTAAAAAAAAATTTTCAATTTTTTTGGGCGGTATTTTCAAATAGAATTTTTCTTGACAAAAAATATTCAAATAATAAAGACATTAATTTTAATAAATATGAATGCGAACTCTTTTAAATTACAATAACTGATATTATGCAATGAAAATTAATTAATGTCAATTAATAGATAGATACTAGAAGTATAATATATGATTATCCTTTATTTCATATAAAATGGAAATTATTATTATTATTATTTAATTAGAAATTCATAGTTCAATTGATGTAAGTTGAATTGATGTGTTCCACGCAGCACTGTTTTTTTGTAATTGCAGAAACATATGTTTGATAATTAATTCGTCTTAAAAACGTTGTCAATTACTCACCTTATTGTGAATAAACTGTAACATCAAAAGATAGGAAAATAATTAAATATTTATAATCTTATCGGTTACTATAAAATTGATTTTAAGTACTTCGCGGGTTTAAATTAAATTTATATGTTTTACATACTAAAGTGCATTTAACAATAGCTATGTTTACACGGGTCAGAGTTATATTCGATATCACAAACCTTACAAACATCCCAGCTGGAAAATGAGAACAGTTACAGATTCTATGGAAATCATTACCCCTCGAATTTGTTTTTAGGTCGAAAATTCCGGGATTTTATTTATTCTAGGTTTTTGAAAGAGATTTCGAAAGTATACAACATATATATTTGAATTTTTTGATCAATCTAGTATTTCTCCCCACCGAATAAAAGACGATGTTTTTCGAGTGTATATGTGTGTCAGGTTTCATTAGATTTGTCTTGATCCCAAAAACGATGTAGGACAGACCATGGACAGACAAATGAAGTGTCAAAGAAACAGAATATTATAAAAAAAAACTAAGGAATTGTGTCTAGTTGTGGCCCATAGTACACTACCCCGCAAAAATTTTAACCAGTTGAAACATTCCAAGTGTTACTGACATTTTATTATTGGCGTCTTAGCACTATTAATAATTAGAAACACAGTCAGATTCAACTGTGATAGTTACATATGCGTTACTAGGATTACGGTTAAAATAAAATAGTCAAAAAATTATTATTATGTTAATGAAACTCCTCTTTTTGATAAAAATATAACTAATGGTTTAAATATAGCCTGACTAGAGCCACCATTTTGGAATATGACATCATAAGTAACTTTACCAATAACTGGCATACTTACATCACATAGAATTCTATTTTGATTTGATTTGTGGAGATGAAAATGTATATTCTTCTAGAGGAGGGAATTGGTGATATAACGAAATTTAAGCTTGCTTAACGCTTTTTATGTATGATCTCGAAGGGTAAACTCAAAGTCTAAACTTTTTGGATAACAATTATTTAATAGTTATTATGAGAGTTTTAATAAAATGTACTTTGTAAATTGAATGACGGCACTACTAACTGATGATATATCAGTGCTGCCAACTATAGTTTGAGGTTAAATAATAAAATAAGATGTCGGTATTAGAGTGTATATTGTGTAAACGTAGTTAAATTTGAGTTAATAAAGTGTATGAAAAGAATCAAGTCACTGGTGACTGAGTCACACGACTGACGACAACTAAATAAACTAGAAACAAATTATTATACTTGATACATTTGTTGAGTGTTCAACTGTTCACTGTACATGACATGTAATCTTGAGTGTTGTGTTCAAAACTGCTGCTCTGGGTGGTATTAAACGTCATATATAATTTGTTGTCGAAATCATTTTTTTTATATTTAAAAAGTATTGTGCATTGCAAAACTATTCGAAAAGTTAGTGAAAAATCTATCCAAAATGTTTAGTTGGTTATCGAAAGAAAATGGTAAACAAGAGATGTATGAGTCGGTGGTATCGGGTTTAAAATCAATTTATCGTGAAAAATTATTACCATTAGAACAACACTATCAATTCCACGATTTTCATTCGCCGCAATTAGACGACCCAGATTTCGATGCAAAACCATTAATCCTGTTAGTTGGACAATATTCAACGGGTAAAACGACATTTATACAATATTTATTAGAACGAGATTTTCCTGGTATACGAATTGGACCTGAACCGACAACGGATCGTTTTATAGCGGTTATGTATGACGAGAAAGAGGGTGTGATACCTGGTAACGCATTAGTTGTTGATCCAAAACGACAATTTCGTCCCTTATCGAAATTTGGTAACGCATTTTTGAATCGTTTTCAATGTTCGTTGGTTGCGTCGCCAGTGTTAAAAGGTATTTCAATTGTGGATACTCCCGGTATTTTATCCGGTGAAAAACAACGTGTGGATCGTGGATACGATTTTACGGGTGTACTAGAATGGTTTGCTGAACGAGTCGATCGAATTATTTTATTATTTGATGCACATAAATTAGATATTTCGGATGAATTTCGTCGATCGATTGAAGCACTTCGAGGACACGATGATAAAATTCGTATTGTTTTAAATAAAGCTGATATGATCGATCATCAACAATTAATGCGAGTTTATGGTGCGTTAATGTGGTCCTTAGGGAAAGTCTTACAAACACCGGAAGTGGCTCGAGTATATATTGGATCATTCTGGGATAAACCGTTACGATATGATGTGAATCGAAAACTTTTTGAAGATGAAGAACAAGATTTATTCAAAGATCTACAATCGCTGCCACGAAATGCGGCTTTACGGAAATTAAATGATTTAATAAAACGTGCGCGTTTAGCGAAAGTTCATGCGTATATCATTGCGGAGCTACGTAAAGATATGCCAACAATGTTTGGGAAAGATGGTAAGAAGAAGGAGTTGATTAAGCATTTAGGACAAATTTATGATAAGTTACAAAAAGAACATCAAATATCACCGGGTGATTTCCCAGAGTTACGAAAAATGCAAGAGAATCTACAGAATCACGATTTTACAAAATTCCATCCGATTAAACCACGATTACTCGATGTTGTGGATAAAATGTTAGCTGAAGATATTTCAAAATTAATGGCAATGATTCCTCAGGACGAAGAAATTCATGTTATTGAACCATTGGTGCACGGTAATTCAATTTTTTATATAAATATGTTAATTTTCAATCTCCGAAAATGTCTCAAAAATTAAATTACAGAAGAAATTAATCTTTAATTGGAGATATGTTTAAATAAAAGTTTGTATTTCCATGGATACACATAAAAAAATAATAATAGGTTAGATTTTTTTTGTATATTTACTACATATGGCCACAAAAATAGCGTTCTTTTTTCAAAATTTTATAATTGATTTTTGTTTAACTTATTCGGTTTTCGAGAAAATGCTTCGGATAAAAGTTGTTCATTATAATTATACTAACAACTTGTATTCGAAACATTTCCTCAAAAACTGAATGAATAAGGCACTAATCAACCATAAAATTTGGAAAAAACAACGCTACTTTTGTGACCCATAGTACATGCGTACTGATGAGTTTTCAACGAGTATTTTAAGGGGCGTCTTCCTTAAATAAGATAAGGGGCTATTTATCGTTGCGATCAAAGTAGACGGCCAAACCTGGCATAGAAAATCGAGACATTTTCAACGAAGATTTTTTGTTTGATAGCAATAAAAAAATTTCTATGATATCATCCCCCAAAGGGGATCCACTTAGATATTTTTAACATTTTGTTATTTATTTGTTACAGGTGGTGCTTTTGAAGGAGTCACCGATGTTTCATCACCATTTGGATACAAACGTGGAGAGGGTATCGACGCTGGCGCCGATGAAACTGAATGGATTATTTCCAAAGATAAGAAACAATATGATGAAATGTTCAATAAATTGTCACCGGTTGATGGTAAAATTACTGGTGCCGGTATGTTATCAACTTTTTTTACATTTTTTAAGCTGTCCATAGACGTTCAATATGTTTGAAATTGCTCATACGCTATACAATATTTTTGTCATAATTTTCGTCTGACATTTCTGGTTTCTAGACCAGATTTTGGTAGTAAAACGGGAATACACATAAAGAGGACAGTGTTTGTACCTTGAGGCTATGCCATCTGATGGCAATAGTTAGAAACAGAGTACTCAGGCTTAACTGTGATAATTACATATGCGTCACTAGGGTTTCGTTAATAAAATAAACAAAAAATAGCCTGACTAAAGTCGCCATTTTGGAATATTACGTCATGAGAAACTTTGCCAATAGACAGTATTAAATATCGAATGTCTATGGACCGCTTTATACTCAGTCAAAATAAAGACCGGTTAGGAACGTTAGGGATCATCTATACATCACGCAAAATTCTCTCATTTTTTTTATGTCAAGAGTCGTATTTTTGGTAGTTGTCATAGTAATCGTGTTAAAAAGTTTCAGCTCATAATACCCATCAATTATATGAATAGACTGAGATTGTAGGCTGTAATTTTTGACTTTTTTTCTTCAAAATATTCATATAACATTATTTTACATTGTCCTATATTTTTTAAATTAAATTAAAAGTGTGGTTAAATTACCAATTTTTGAGAGCGATTTTAACCAAAACTAAACGATAAATAATTTTGAAATTGATAAGAATATATTCGTAAGATCAAGAGATCAGCCTTCTCGTTTCCATCGATTCTTGAATGTCCAGGCACCCAGCCAATAGTGACTTTGTACCTAGATTTTTCAGTTACTGATTTTGAAATAAGCTAGATATTTATATTTTGAATAATTTATAAAAAATTCAGCCAATTTCGTGAATCATTGAATTAAATATTGATATGAAAAAATTAATTCATCCACCAAGAATCAAACCCTGAACCTCTGGATTTCTAGTCCAGTGTGCTAACCGGTTACACTACGGATGGTTCTGGCAAATTAATAATTTTTTTCATATCATTGAGAGTTCTACTTTTGAAGTCAAGTATTATTTTTGAAGACATTAACTTATTATTTGTGTATATTTAGGCGTCACAATACAATACTAATGTCAATTTCCATTAAGGTTACGTAAGACATAGTATGAAAGAACTAGCGTATACTATATAGACAAACAAGTCATTGAATTTTTAATTAAATATTGATATAAAATGATTAATTCATCCAGCAGGAATCGAACCATCATTTAACCCATTTGAGAATGTTTGTAATGTTTTTTTGAAATTTTTTGTGATTGTGAAAAGCAACTTAAGTATGAAATGTTAACTAATTGAATATTCCTGTCAATCAAATTGAAATGAAATAAAACCGTCCGATTAAATATCATTGGTAACACACTTTCTGAAATAGAACGCCTAAATCGTTTAACATAAAAGGATGTACTTATTATGATTCTCAATGCTATCTATAAACATCTCTTCCTACCTACCAATATTAAGTAACACCATAATTACCAATATTTGCATAATTTAAAATATGTTTACTTGTTAACACTGTGTGCTAATAAAATTAGCACATAGCTCAACTCCACTATATATCATCTATTTATAATTGATTTTATTTTAAATTCCATATGGGTGACACTTTTCATGTCACATATATTCTCTGGATAAACTCGGGAAGATTCGGGAGTTATCAGAGAATCTCGGGAATTTTAAATATAAATAACATTAGCACGTAACTCAACTATACGTATTTATAATCGATTTTATAAAAATTTCATATGGGTGGCATTTTTCATGTCACATGGTACAAGACTGTAATTCGGAGGTGGCTCATTGATGGAGGGGGCTCAGTGGGTTCTTCGATGCTTTACAGTGACCTCGGATGCTACGGCTAGCTTTCTGGGTTGAAAGTACATTTCAACATTTCTTCTTCTAACAGTTTTTGCACTAATAGCAAGACTAGGATCCATAAGGAGGCTTTGGGCAGTCTCAAAAGCAGTTGAAAAACGATTCCGAAGGGGTGGGTAGACCACGTAGCCCACAGTGGACTTCTATAGAACAACTTTGGGATGAACTACGTATAAGAGGATGAATTAACTCTCCTGGTAACTCACAGGGGCTCATAATAGCTTACGTGCTGGAAAGGGAGGTAATCACCCAAGATGTCGTAGCGAACTTAATTAAAAGTGTGCCTACAAGGCTTGAGGCAATCATTAGAGCAAAAGGAGGCAATATCCACTGTTAAATGTTTAATTCCTTCCGTAAATTAAAAGGTTTTATTTTACAATTTAACCCCCACATCAACAAAAACATATACAAATTTATAAAAATGTAGTTCGAATGAAAAAAAATTCCAGAGAAATTAATTTAAATGAATTTTTCAAAGTGCGCCACTTTTTTTGCTGTGCAGGGAATATTTCCAGGATAAACTCAGAAAATTCGGGAATTTAAAATGTAGTAAAATTAGCCCGTAACTCAATTACACTTATTTATGGGTGACATCTTTCATGTCACATAAATTTCTCAAATGGCTATAAACCTGGAAAATTCGGGAATTATCAAGGAACTCCCAGAACTTTTGAAATTTTAATAATATAAAAACTATTTTTCAAAATTTAAACCAATGTTTTGTTTTACGTATTCAAAATGGTGACTCAGAATTATTGACGGAGCCTTGGAAATATGGGAATTTTTCTAAATGATTCGGATGTACTTAATCATATCCTGTATAATATTAAGATTGTCTCGGAAATTTCTATGAATGTATGAATCTAGTTGCGTTGTTAGCACTCTGGTTAAATTACAAAAAAAATTTTCTTCTAAATTGGTATCCAAAACTATTATTATCAGCAGTCTTATCACACGTTTTTCAACAAAAATAAAATACCAAACTACAAATTTTGAAACTTGACACGTTTGTTTATTGAGGGCGTATTTAAAACAAAATAAATTGTTTTGTAGCTTCCTTTTATATCAACTTAAAGCCAGGACTACACATGCGAGTAATAAAGACATGTATTGCAAATAAATTTTTTGCATTATCATACAAGCTGCGAGTGGGGGGAGTTGAAATCCCAACCAGTTACAGATAGGCTTTATTTCAAATGGTTTCGATGTAGCTTTTGTTTGGTATTATCAAAAGTTGAGTGTGATTTTCTACCAAGAAAACACTTATTTGCCAGCCTTTGACTTATTTACCACTACCTATTTATTGGTGGGGAAGCCAAAGAAGGCCTCATTGACTTACAGGGATTCGTATATTCTACTTGCCAGGCTTCGGTCTGTTTCTCTACTATTACGACTAACTATTTATTGATATGTGTATTCTCGGCTGTATTTCAGGTGACTTAGATGTAGCTTTTGTTTGGTATTCTCAGAGTCGATTGTGTTTTATCCGGAGAAAAACTAAAACCGCGATTTTCCGTGAAAACGACCTGCATATGATCTGTAGACGTTTGGACGTTATCTGTCAACGTTAATCGTCTTGCGTCTTTTTTTCATTTATTTTTCGACGCTGCCGTAGCTCTCGCATTCTTTCGGCATTGGGCACTTGATGGATCCAAACATTCTATATCTGACACCCTACAGGCTTCTGCAGGTGCATACAACATGTATGGAGGTTTCATCGTCCTCCATACAGGTCGTACAATGGGATCATCAGAGATCCCCAAGTTATGAAGGTGGTAATTCAATCGACAGTGTCCTGTCAAGAGCCCCACCACCCTTCTCAACTGCGTTCTATTGAGCTGTGCTTATGCACAACTTGGCCTGTCGCATGCCCTGCGCAAAGTCCCAGTAATCGAGATGAGCTTGTCATAGCCACCCCTTGATTCGGTAAATTACGGAGCATCTTGCTATGGGAATGATAGGCTCAGGCGAAAGGGGCGTTTGAGATGACCCCTTTCGTGCCAGCGAGTCCGCTACTTCGTCCCCCTTAACGTCAGAGTGACCCGGTATCCAGATTAGTCTGACTATGTTACTCAGTGCCAGGTGGTTCATTCTGAAATCTGCGGATTCAAGGGTAATTATTACTCTATAATAATTAGTTCTCAAATGTTTTTTTTATTATCTACAATGCACAATAAGAGTGACATTTGTGGCTTACACATTCGGTTTTCGAAAAAATGTTTCGTATAAATGTTGTTAGTATATTTATAATGAACAACTTTTATTCGAAGCGCTTTTTTCGTAAACCGAATGGATAAGATACAAATCAATTATACAAAATTTTGCCAGTATTACTGATAATTAAAACTTTAGATAATCAAAAGCAACAACTATTTTTGGAACCGCAGCCGAATGCAGGCCAAGCTACAGGCGTCACCACAATGACACTTTATCAGTTATATAACTGTTGATATGTATTGTAAAATATTTAATTTTTTTTTTAAATTATAGAAATCTGATAGCCTTCAAATTTTAATACATATTGCGGTTTTTTGTTCGTTTTAAATATCATTTAATATATATAGGTTGTCTCTTTAGAAATATTATTTCGAAAATTACTGTGTGGTGATTTTTCTGGGGGCACTTTTAATAAATAATTATTCACACTTTTCTTGAAGCCAGTTTGGTTATTTTAATAAGCAATAACTTGGTTTAAGGTATTCAATATACAGAGTGGTCTGCCAAAACTTACACGCATAAAATCTTTGCAAAAACACCAATAGCTTTATTTCTTTGTAAAGGAAATCGCTAACAACTATTCTACAGAATAATGAGCATCAATTTATCTGGAAAACCTTGTTCTCGCATTCGTCCGGCACTAAGCATTCTAAGCTCGTTGTATTCGCCTCACAGTTCGAATGTTTAACTGGCCACCAGTGTAACGAGCAAATATCTCCGTGAAAGGTCAAAAAGTGTTAATCTCGAAGTTTAATTTTTTTAATACTATCTTCATGTTTTTATAGAACTATGTAAATTTTTAGTGGACCACTTTGTATACAGTTAAATAAACAATTGATAATGGAACGTCCAAACTTCCGGTCTATAAATAATACTCGGATATAAATTTCATAATTGCTTATAAAGATTCATTTTAACGGTCTATATTTTTATGTGTATTCGTATACAGGGTGTGCCAAACATATTGAACAATCGTTCGTATAACCTTCAAAGATATTTCAATAAATTTGTATTAATAATTTTTAAACAAAATCTTTTGATCAAAGTTTTGTCTCTCATTCTTACCGTACCGGGTGTTCAATATCAGTTCATTTTGTATTTTGGAGGAAGGAACTATGTTCCGAAACTAGTTAAAGTGATTTTACGAAAATTTAAAATATTTATTTTAATTTGTTTATTTACTACGCTAGTTTAAAAAAAGGGGGGAGCGGTTGTGTCTTGGACACGGTCATGTGTTTTATGTACACTGAGAGAGAAAAATACTCAAGTAAATTTTCTTGACATATATATTAATCTCGCGACAAGCTTTTATGTCATATAAATTGTATAATGTAATAAATTGATGGGTTTGATTAAATTTTTTAATTTAACGCCTTTTCTCACTAATGTTTATATACATATATCGATAGATCTTGACAAGAGCTGTCGATTGAAACAAAAACGAACGTCCTAACTTCTTTGAGTCAAAAGTTATACCAAATGGAAAATTATGTCACGCAGCAAAATGACCTCAAAATGGCGGCGCTCCCCCTCCACCGCGCGTAATGCGTCGCAGTCCTAACTCAGCGTAACAAATTCTTTGAGCCTTTAGCTATCGAGTAATTATCAACACCAAACTGTATCCCCCGATTTTATTATCATAAGTTTTTTTGAATTATCCCCCTATATATCAAATTTATAAACGTATTCACGTTAAAAAAAAAAAAAAAAAAAAACAATTAAAAAATATGTAAATAGTAAATAAACAAATTAATAATACATTGACTACCATAACATCTCGGGTACTTCAAAGGCAGAGCGATTGTCTAGAATGTCGTAGGTTCGATTCCCATCCTAGATGTGTATGCTTTTTTCATATCAAGCATTTAATTTCAACTATTGTCATCAATTGTCAGACATATTACTTAAATGTCAAATAAAGTAAACGCTAGTCACTTTCGTTGGTATAATCTAACTGAAAGACGCTAGTTTACAAAAAAAAAAAATTAGTAAGATTTCCTAATATGAATTGAATTTAAATTAAGTATGTCCTGACTCGACTATAGTACGCTGGAACCACCTCAACGATATACACCCTGTATGTTCAAATCATTTTAAATAATACATGAAATTAGATTCGTACACATGCGTATTGAGAATGAATCAGATCAGATCACCAAATTCATCAGTCGTTGGTATTGTTATATAAATTAAAAAATTTTTACAAAGACCTGTATTGTTTTCAAATATAGAACAGCAACAGGACCTTGAATTAGTGATTAAAAACAAAAACAAATAAATATGTAGAGGACTCAACAAAACTTACATTGAAATACGTAACTTTTGAACATAATAAATGATTTTTTAATCACTGTTTTTTACAAAAATAAAAATAAAAATAAATAAAATGGTTTTTGTTTTAATGACTTGAGTAACAAAATTTTAATTACAATTCATTATTTAACTACAAATAATAATAATAATGACTTCATGACAACAATTTATTTAAAAGTGTTTTATCTGACTTTGATAACACTCAATATAATCAGCCATACCTATTTTAGATATCATTTTAGTTTTTTATCTAAATTATTATTCATACAATACTCGATGTACAAAGGATCATCCGTACACTTGCACTTACATCTGAAGGCCAGGATGGTTCAGATATTCTTTGAATCGATCTGAATACTTACTCCCTCGCTTTGGGTTACCGACATAATATCGGGCGCACAATATCCAGCGAAAAAGAGGGGTGTGGCTGTGTCGTGGACATGGCTGTGTGTTTTACGTGAATACGTGTACGTAACGGGGTATCCCTGAATTGCTCTTCAGAAGTTCTTCCAACCGTATACGATCTCTATATTTTGATTTGACTTTTCGACATTGCATTATTTATTTTAATTTTTTACTTTAACACCATATATATACACTATAACTATTTTCCACTAGGGGAAAGCGGGTTTAGAGGGAGGGGTAAACACAAAATTTTACATATCTCCCTTAATATTCGAAAACTCGAAAAATTTATAAGAAGTAAAATTGTAGGTACTAAATATTACTGTAATTTTGTTTCTTATCATTTTTTCTGTTACCCTAATATTTACAGAAATATTGACGGTTTAAGATTGAAAATTAAATTCCTTAATATTTCTGTACACATTATAGTTTGAGCAAAAATGATAAGGTGATGAATTGTAGCAAACATGATTTTCTACAACTTTATTCCTTACGCATTTTTCGATTGTTCTAATATTAAGGGATATATTTTATATTTTGTGTTTTCTTCTTTCGTTATCCCCCCCCCCCCTTTCCCCTTGACGTATGTCATTTATTAATAAAATTGGCCATGCAAATACTAAAATCATATACGACATTTCATTTTGATCAGACTAAAATTGTGACCGCTAGAGAGTGATTTATGTATTCCTAGGAAATTCGTTAAGTTAGGGACAACCCAGAGACAAAAATATCCAGTACGATAATATCCATAAATGAAGGCGCAGTGAAAATGACCTGTTCATGATCCGTAGACGTTTGGAGTGTCGTTGGCTGCTGTATGCCCGATAGGCCAGCTATGTAATCGCTTTGAGCAGTTTTTTCAATTTCTTTTCGACGTTGCCATAGTTCTTGCATTCGTTCAGCACTAGACTTTATAGACTCTTTGGATCTTTTTTAACGCGAGCTTTCTTCTGATATGCGTTTTCTATAATTCCAAGCATATAGACTAACATGCCATTGAATACTGGTATTTTTGGATATCCTTTAAAAAAAACACACCTTAAAAATGTTAATAAAATTTGTAAATCTGTTTCAGCTGCAAAATCACAAATGGTACAATCAAAATTACCTAACTCTGTGTTAGCAAAAATATGGAAATTATCCGATATTGACAAAGATGGATTTTTGGATGATGATGAATTTGCATTAGCAATGCATCTGATAAATATTAAAATTGATGGGCACGATCTACCAACAGAATTACCACAACATTTAATACCACCATCAAAAAAACAAAATAAACAAATCAACTCTACTAATTCAAACGAACATTTTAAGGACTGTGATCAATAATTAATTTATCCTTTTTTTTTTTTATTATGAAATATAAATAAATTTTTATGCAAACAAATATAAATCTTATCCCAAACAAACAAATGTGAAAGAAGAAATTCAACAAACAATTCAGAGATTATACATGAGATTCCTTTTTTGGGAAAACTGTTTTTACATTTTGAAAGAGAAAAAAAAACACGACATCTGTAGAAAATATTTTGATAACTTATTTATTCGTATTTAATGTTAAATAATAGGAAAATGTGTCCATTTACACGCTAACATATAAATTATTTCAAAAATTAGTTACACGTAATAATATGCCTTAATACAACAAAATGTTCATGGGATTTCCAGACTGATCCTCTAAATATTTTCTGTTAACGCGTAAGTTTTCAGTGTTTAGAAATAATCCGAAAAATGTTATATAAATACTATATTATTCTTATTCTATAATATAGTAATTATTACTATGGACCCCACGTTGGGCACCAATTAATGTACATTTCAGTCGACTATTTGCCCCTGAAAATCTCTTATTCTGAAAATTTTATCGAAATCGTTTGAGCTGTTTTCAAGAACGTCGACTATTGTTCGTTCAATAGTAAAGAAGAATCTGTGGAAATGAAACCTGATTTGTATTACTTTTAAATATAGATTCATTTTATAATTATTAATTAAACAATAAATAATTTTTGCAATTATTTACACGTTAGCGAATAAATAGGATACGACGTTTCAAATATCATTCTTTTTAAATCGGCGAGTCAAATAATTCATTTTCAATTGCTAAGGAGCATATTTTTAATTGAAATTCCATTTACAAGTCTCCTATAAATTAGGGATACAATCCCTAAAAAATCAATAAATCCCCTAAGTGCCGAAAAGAGTACATTTGAGTGCGTATTTATGGTCGCGGCACAGGCTACTCTAATTTTCTTAGAATTTAAGAACGATTCAAAAGTGATATTATACAAGGCATTATTAGATTTTTGCTCTTTCTATCAAATAATTCAATTGGGTAGCAAAGAAAATAAGAACTTCTATACTCTTTGTCTAAAATATTCGTTTCGAGAATTTAAAGGTTGCATATTTGTTATAACAAACGCTTCAGTGATTGGTGGGTGTAAGAGAAATAAGCACTAAACAAAGAAGAAAGGCTCCGTTCGGGTCCGTGCCGTAGAAAACGTCCTGAACATGATTCATCCGTAGACGTTTGGACTCTCGCTGGTCGCTGTATGTCCGATGGGACATCTACATAATTGCTTTGCGCTGTTTTTTCATTTTTATCCGACGTTGCCGTAGCTCTTGCATTTGTACAGCACTGGACTTTTCAGCATCGTTGGATTCCTTTCGATGGGAGCTTTCCAATGAATTTCGCCTTCTATAATTTCGAGCGTATTTAGGAGTCATACGAGACAAAATCTTTAATTTTTGTATAATTTTCAATTTAATACAGATTTTTTATGTATATTCTGGCGAATAATTTAATTGTCTCACTTTGGGCGCTAGTAGAGCTCTGCAAGCGCTTCACAATGACACTAGACTGCATGCCCTCGCTGAATAGGTTTCCATGCTACACCAATTTATAACATTACACAAAGCTGATTCGTAACCATTCAAAACAAATATATTTACGGCCAACCACCAGTGTAACGAGCAAATAGACGTTTTCACGTCAAAAATAAAGAACACTGTCTTGCGTTATGAATATGAATTTAATTTAATTTGTCGAAATTTTTGTGGTGTTTAGTTTGAAAATTGGAAAATTATGACAATAAATTTTTCTGGATAGAGTTTATTTAAATTTTAAGTTATTCGAAAAAAAGTCAATTAATTGGTTTAAGTGTCTTCTTAACAGTTGCTCGATTCCCCGATTTCAACAAATTTACTATCATCCAAATATACTCACTTCCACCTCTTTCCCAGCCCCTTACTTTGGATTTGGAAAAATATGTGAATGGAATTTTTTTTTTCAAAATGGTTCCTATATTTATTTTAATTTTTAATGTGAAAATGGCGTATTTAATAATTTTCTTGTATTGAAGAGATTCAGCAAACAGAAAATTTTTAGTAAAACCAAAAAAAAATTATATATATATATACATAAAATTAATCACGCATATATTTTGTCTCATTTATTTATATATAAAAAAGAAGTGCATTTAGTATTAATGCGCGTGCGCAATATAAAACATTTAGAAATAAAGTAGTACTCCAATTATCCGGATTCATTCGAACCGGACCCGATCAGTATAATTACATAAAACATAAAAAAAGGCCATATCTTTAAAAAAAATTCGGCTCTGATAGAGAAGGTGGTTTTCCAATGCGCTCCCTGCTTCTAAAACCACTTGAAGATGGCTTTTTTCCTCAAAACGATTCGTATAGTTGGAGCTCTACTGTACATACAGCGTCAAAAGTCGAGCTATCATTTAAAAATTGAATAATTGATTTGTGCCTTATTTATTCGGATTTCGGAAAAATGTTTCGAATAAAAGTTGTTATTATAGTTAAAATGAATAACTTTTATCCGAATAATTTTTTCGAATACCGAATAAATAAGGCACAAATCACTTATAAAATTTTTAAATGATAGCTCGACTTTTGACACTGACTGTACATAATAATTTTAAGGGAGGATTTTCAGGAAGTCATAGAATTTTATATTGTGACTTTGTTGGCCATCTTTGTTTACAAAAACACTCTTTAATTAGTTAAAAAAAGAAAAAAGATACCGTTTAAAATATAAGAGGACCTTTTTTAAAGAGGCCCTAAAATATACGGTCTCAAAAATTTGTTAAGATCCTGTGATTGATTTCATGTGTTTTACTACCCAACCTACCTATATTTGGAGAATAGACTGATCTACTCCAAAACTGATGAAATCAGAGGAGGTTTGGATTTGGCAATTACTATTTTCATTCACAATCAAAATTTTCTAATTAGAATTTTCCAGTATAATAAAAAAGGTATAAAAATCCTCCCTTAAGTGTCAGAACTTCGTAATATGAAGTATAAAGAGATTTTACTGTATTGTTTAAGTATACACATTTCTATGTAATTGGATCGATAAAGGATTTTTCCACTTAAATTATTTTCCTTTTTCACATTTTCACTACTTAAAATAAGGTGTACATTATTTATTGTTCTCTAAATCAATTGCATAGATTTATTTAACATGCTTTTGCAATGTACAATTCAGTACAAAAAAATTGAACCACATTTATTTATGATTTTCAAATTCCTCAAAAATTAATACAGATCAGATTTACAAAAAGTTGTGAATTTAAATTGGTCATTCTAAACATATCGGATTTTACTCAACCCAAAGATCCGGAATTATGAGGGTAATATCTTCGAAAATAACACTAATTTTTGTGCGTCTGATCCTTATTCAGGTTCATTTTTTCTGATTTTGAATGTACATGTTTATTATATAAAAGACTCATCATTTTTTAGAATAAATGATTGTGTTCATCATTTTTCTTTTTAGTGCAATATTTTATGCTTTAAAATTAGGTAATTAAATTTTAGGGCATGGTCTTAGTATAAAGAAAAACGAATGGTTCTTTTTGTACATAGTCATTATCACTGTATAATATAGCAATTATTACTATGGTCCCCACGTTAGGGTGCCAATTAATGTACAAACATATATGTAATACTCCTATATGGACAGTTGGTATAGGAAAGAATGTCCCAACATTACGTTGCCGACTATATTTATTCTCTCTCTCTTCCGAGATACATTGTCCATGCAGCGCATGCCTGGTAATTCTCTAAAATGCGCAGAACAGAGTTGGTCGCTCGGAGGATAGAGACACTATCTGTTTCACTTTGTCGGAACAACTTCCACGTATAGAAATTGTACCGTCCAAGTAGCCGAGCTGTCTAAGGCGTTGTGTGTTCTTGGAACTGGGAGTTTATGGGTTCGAATCCCGACCTCGACAGTTTGTCAATTGTTAAGAACAAAAGGGGCGGTTAATTGACTAAACTATCGGCGTATGGACAAGAACGAAGTAACCGGCTATGCTTGTGAAGGTTTTCTGCAGTTTCTTCCGCACATCCTACCAATTCCTAGTCTACACAAAAAAGTTCCTTCCACTCCACTCACATCCTTAGGCATCACAATGGACCTTATGGTCGAAGTGTAGCCCGTCCAGGGCAGCCTCTACAATCTGTCTATATAGGAGTATATATATATGTGTACAAAATACAATTCAGTTATACCGAAACGTTACCTTCAAATATTCGCGGAAAAACGAAATATAATCAAAGATTTTCGTACACATTTTTCGGAGCATGCCTAAAAATTCGTGGATATTTTGAAAACGGATTCAATTTACCGCTTAAAATAGGATTATTTTTAGTGCTTATAGTCTAAGCGGCAACCATAAAGATTCCAATATGAAACTTTCAGAAAAGATTATACATATAGTGACTTACTTAGGCAACCCTGCGAGAACCTGATCCGACAGCGGGGCAAACACTCTCAAATCTTTAATGGAGCATAACTTTTTTTCTATAATAATTACAAGAAAAGCACATTAATACTTTCATTCATAAAATTTTATTTTCAACAACATTTGTATGGAATTTTTTTTCATATCTATTACAGTTTCTGATATTTATATATCTTTATATCTATTTGTATATTTATATATCTTTATCTAGTTATTTTCTCAGAAACTTTACTGTTGATATGAGAAAAAGTTTCTTACAAAGTTGTTGGAAATTTTATGAAAAAAAGTATTCATGTGTTTTTCTCGTAATTATTATAGAAAAAATATATGCGCGACAAAATAAAACCCCGCTGTCGGGTCAGATGCTTGCAGGGTTGCATAGGTAAGTGAAGTCACTACATGTACAATCTTTTTTGAAAGTTTCATCCTCTATAAAATAGAAACCATTGTGTGGTCGCCGCTCCAACTATATTAATAAATTTTGATGAACACAATTCGAGTATCAACTTTTTTTTGTTTGTTAGTATTTAAGTATTAGCCAGAATGTATTGGTTCTGGCGACGAATATATTCTGGAAAATTTGCAATTAAACTTATAAGTTTACCAATCCTGTCATTTTTATAACTCATCGACGGTTTATTTTTTCAACAACAATAAAAATGGCTCTGATTTATTTTTTAAAATCCGTATTGGTGCTGATATTTTTAATTGTAGTTTAATTATATCTTCTAGTTCATGCGCCAGAAGCGAAAATATATTATCTTACTGTAAACTTTTCTTTAGCTATGAAATTTTATCCACACACGAGTTGGATTTTCGAACTGATCGTCTGCATATGTTTTTGGGCCACGTTAAACGCAAATGTAAAATTTCAGAGCTGTAGATCAATTTTCAGTGTATTACCTAGCGCATGGACTATTCTGAGTATGCTTTCAAAGTAATTCTATTCGTGGTTTCTGTAACGTTTGCAAGTTGATTTAGTTTTATCCAAAACTTTCAATTTGTAAACGTTTTGAGGTCATTTATGAAGGTAGACCCAAATTCCAGTTAAAAATTCAAATTTTCTTTTTTTACGTGTAAGTGATAGGCAATTTTTTTTTTATAAATTTCATGGTATTGGTATTTAGTTAAATAAATTTTTGAATTTTGTACTAAGATATGACGGTCTGTTTTGAAATATTTCAATAGTTTGCCATAGTTTCGCATGGAAGTTCTCGCAATCATTCATCACGAAATTCGCAATCAGTAGCGTACTGTAAGTACAGTGAATGTGATCTGCATCGGACGATATTTTTCGATTGGATTGGCGGTAAGTTTTATGTGAACAGTCTTATATCGAGTTAAGATATTATTTAGCTTAAATTTAGTCTACTTCAATTTTTGTATTAATTTAGATCGTAGTAAATATGGACAGAGGGTGGTAAGTTTTGAATTCGTATCGGCTGCGATACTTATATCAATATTAGTTGAACATCTGTTATTATTGTAGTGTTATTGATTGTGTGAACCTCTGTTGCGAGACCAACCACTAAATTCGAAAGCATATTTCAGACATTGTTTCATATGAATTTTCACCAAATATTAAGTTATTTTTCATTTACAGAACATAATTATTGAAATGGATAATAAGTGTAAACACAATATTTAAAAAGAAATGAAATACCTAAGTGCCCAGATACAAAATTTTTTTCTTTTTCACTGAAAATAATAATTATCAAACCAAATATACTAAAAATTTGTCATTGTTATCTTTTATTTTTTTGAATTTGTGTTCTGTTAATTATTTTATTAGTTTCCACAATTTATTACAAAATATATAGTTTATTTTTTTCAGTTATATTCTTGTTCCTGATTCCTTTCCCAATTTGTCGTGCTGTTAATTTCCATTTAGATTTCTACCTTCAATTTCATCGAATTTACCAACGCGAAGACAACTTCAGTAGGTAAGTAAATAGCCACAAAAATAATTTATTAGCAAGTTTCGAAGTTGCTCCCACAAAAGCCAGTCCAGAGTTAAACATACATTTTTAAAAAAGTAAAAAGGAAATCTGAAAACAGTCTATTTTCGAATGGGAAATAGTAGCGAATATATCTTTTAACATGCGCCAAACGTCCATAAGGGGAAAGTTCTCCGGGAAAATATTAATTAAAATATGTAAACCCTCAAGTAACAATTAGATTTACTTAGGGTGTATTCGTTTCGGGCGCTTTCACTTATAAGCGCAATTCATTGGCGTTCGTTTTGGAATTTTAAGTACGTGAAAGCGTCTACTCAATATGGTGGATGAAATCAAATAAAATGTTTCTTGGAGTGACTTCAAAAGCCCCTAAAATCAAACCAAAATACCCTAAATTGGCAATAGAAAAAACTGTCGGTAATGTAGTTGAATAAGATTTTATAAAGGAAGTTAGTACGATTTACCGCTGACACGTTTGCTGCCTTACCTCCATAGCAAAGTGTCTGTGAGCGTGGTGTCTATCGTGGAACTCAACCATTAGCGCGCTTTGTCAGTATACCTAGCGTCAAGTTGAACACAGAAAATTCCGCTTGATGGTGTTGAAAGCGGTAAGCGCCCAAAACGAATAAACCCTATATATTTTTCATAGTACTTTATACTAAGAGACATCTATGGATCAAAGTATGAACTAAAAATCATATAATAGAGATAAGGAATTATTTGCTAGAGACATCTGTGATGAAAGCAAAAATCGATTTTTGGAATTTTATGTGAGTTATTATTCATTATTGCAATCTTATGCCGGTAGTACTCTCAGCGAGGCAAGGCGAGACATAACGAGCACGAGAGTGTACTCACAACGCTCGTGTCGACTCGCCTCGCATCGTATACGCTCCATTAAAAGTCCGTTTTTAACACGAATCAAAGAAAGCTAGTGGCGAGTGCGAGCACGTTCAGTACACTATTGCCTACGTCGATTCAACTTTCAACCGCCATTTTTAAATATTGAACTATCAACTGTTTTAATTGTACCCATTAATTATTATAGAGCCATTACTCATTTGAATAATAATAACTTTTAATAGTTCAATAAAAAAATTAATAATCCGTATTTTTTAGTTTAAAAATGTAACTTTTCAGGTATACCAACTTAATTTCTGGCCAAGCTACGTTGTCAACACTGGCGAGAACTGTATTGCCGACCGAAAGCTCGACGAGGGTGTACACAGCTCCACACGCGACTACTCGCCTTAGGAATGTCTCGCCGAGTGTGTACTGCCGGCATTACATTTTCAATGCACAAGAATTGCAAGTCTATGTAATATGCTGTCTTCTACACTGCAAATATATGGGAATGAAAGGTAATTATAGGATAAAAATTAGGGAAAATAAATCGATAAATTTTATCAATATGATATATATTTGATATAATTTTAGTAATATACGTACGAAGTAATCTATTTTTTTACATCGATATATTGTATTTTTATATTAATTTTTCAATGATATGGAAATTTTACCCTTATTAGAGATAAAATTATTTATTTAATTCATAATTTATTAACTAAAATTGAATATTTGTTTATTCAAATCTCATCCATCGCATTTTTTAAATAAAATCATAAAATTCTACAATATTTTTTTTTCAATATTTACATAACTATTGCTTTTTGGACCTCTAATTACTCAATAATTCATTGCTTTTAGACATTTTTTTTCTTCAATTCAGTCTTTTCTACATTCAATGTTGAATATCGAGCGAAAATCGTACTCACATGCCATTTGTAATAAATTTTGAGATTATACGAACTGTCAAAACCAAAATATAATATAATTCTTCATTGAAAACAACGACATTAACCTTTCGACAGTAACGATATTTTTAATTACGCAAGCGATACGATATTCGACAGCGACACACGATATGAATTTTAAAAAAGACTTTAGAAATTTTTTAAATAGAATTTTTTTGATAAATACTGAATTTATTTACTCCTTACTATAAAATAAGACTTAAATAAATCAAAAAAATTTTAATTTAGTTACTGGTGCAACCTTCTAGGGTTTAAATCCACCCTAGCGGACAAGGCAGACTTACGTAACTTCGAATCTATTACAATGATGCTTTATAATTCCTTAAATAAATGTTAGGGTAATACGTTTTGAAGGGTTGTGAGTGATCCCAATTATTTTTGGTGTCATAAATTTTATCAAAAATCACGACTACTTGAGAAACGAATAGTATGGTATAAGTACTAGGGGCCGCAAAAGAGCGCTCAATTTACAAAATTTTTAAGTTGATTTGTACCCTATTCATACGGTTTTTGAGAAAATGTTTCGAATAAAAGTTGTTAGTATACTTATAATAAACAACTTTTATCTGAAGTATTTTTTCGAAAATCCAATGAAAAAGGCACAAGTCAATTTTAAAATTTTGAAAAATGAGCGCTCTTTTTGTGGCGATGTGTACTGTAGTTATAGCAATACGCATATCGATTGTGTCATTATAGGGTAAAGTCAAATAAATTAATTTAGTTTACAATATTTAAATTCACATCATGATTTAAACTCACTGACATACCTATAGTACTTATATATCATGGTTTGAAACGATTTCCAAATAATTTTAAAAAATTATCCAAAAACTAAAGCGAATAAATACACTTCCCGTACTCCCCCGCGGGCTTATAAGTTGCTTCGAGTAATATGATTTAGTTTACATCATTTAATTAGGGCACGGATCGAATACGGATGACAATTCGATTTAACTAATACAACCGGATTAAATGTAAACCATTTTCTGATCATTTGAGTAGATGAGGCTTTATGATGAAACTTTCGATAGATAGCTTGAAGTATGAAGCGTTTGTTTATATTATGGTACAAATACCCATACCTATGGTACAAATAATAAGGTATATAATTCATCCATTGACCACCATTGAATTATGACATTTGTCAACCTGTCAATTTTTGAGCATTTGTCTGCATTTTGTCCTGTATTTTGGTTTGAGGAATACATCAAAAGCTTTGATTCTTCGTAATTTGTAGCACGCGTATTAGGAATTTAGTGTAGTAAAGAAAATCCAATACTATATATGTTTATGGTCGGATAGAAAGTGAAAATTTTAAGGCACAAAAAATTATTTAAAACAGGGAAGCAAATCGTCAAAAGGGTATAAATTCAATATTTACCTAAGTAAAAAAAATTCTAATTTGAAAATTGTGGACACATCTTATGTTTGTTGTTTTTTTGGCACATTTCGTAAAAATTGATGATTGAATAATGCTCCCTTCTGTCTTTCCATCTCACTATACGTTGAGTAACCAGGGAACATAAACATAAATTATAGAAAAAAAAAAAAACATCTATGAAATTATTTATCATGTAATTAGAGTTAGAACCCTGTTGTTCAGTTAAACTATAAAATTTATACTCAATCAAATACAAACCGTCTTTAACATCATCAATAAAATTATATTTTCGTTTAAAACATTTTTTTTTTACATAAAAGAGGGGCAATAATAATAACGGTTTGGGTTTTTCATGAATGTATAAATTAATTAAAAAATCAATTATTTAACAATTTTACACACAAACGTAAAGAAAAAACATTTTTTTTTGTGTATTCGAAACTAGAGGTCACTATACGAATTATTTTTCATACATTTTTTTGTCAAATATTTAGATTTTTCTTTTTTACATTTTCAAAAAACTATTCAAATAACAAGAATTAGAAATATGACATTTTCTTATAAAAAGACAAAAAGAAAATAATTTTTTCTTTTTTTTTAATAGCCTAAAAATTTATTTAAGTCGGTTTGTGTAATGTAAAATGGACATCTTCGAAGCAGAAATGAGACAAAGTCCGCCATTTATTGGACAAATATTTTCTGTAAAGGAGAAATCAGATGAAATTAAATTACTTGTGCCTTTTCTGGAGGAAACTCTAGAATTATTCGTAGGAGTTGAAAGATTTCTTTGTCATACATGAAGGTTACGCGAAGACACGGAGCATGCTCCAGTCAGTGTCTGACAAGGAAGGGAGCTTCGACATGCCTTACAGGTCCAGAGGCATTCTGCGGATTGGGTGATCACTTCTGTCGGGAGGAAATCAGAAAGCAAGAAGTCACCAAGAATCTTCTGTCAAGAATTCTCTGTCTGCCTGCGAAGGCAAATAAAACCTGAGCAAAAAAATAGGCTCAGGACATTGAAGACTCAGGGGATACCTTAAGAAGATAGACTTGGGAAATGAGGGCAACTGTAGATTTTATCGAGAAATGGAGGAAACTCTGGAACACCTCCTAATAGACTTGGACGTCCTCATACACAAAGAGTCTACCAGATACGGCAGGGGAACTACAATTTTTAGATACAATCCAGATTCTGTACTTCCTGAAAGAAACAAGAAACTTATTATTGTAGTAATTTGGTGGGTATTTTTCGGCTTTTTAAACTATGAGCCCTACTTCCAACTGCTTTTTAATTAGCTCGTAAATATTGTGGGGGAGATACAATGCCTGATTTATATATTCATCTTTAGTTTAAAAAACTGACATCTGGTAGTAGAAAATCTTGTGCTCATACGTTTTTTTTTTAACGTAATCAATAAGTTGAGAGTCAATAAGTTACACCGGATAAAGTTAAATTAAAATCGGTATTAAATTGATTAAAGTGGTAAAGAAAGTCGCAAGATAGCATAATATATTATCATATGGATTACTGTTGTAATTTACGTAAAATACTTTTTTTGCAACGTAATAATTAAGAAAATCGTGTTACATGCCTTTGGTTGAAACAAATGAATATGAAATAACCATTCTTAATAACTCGGCACTCTTTTTCATTATATCTTATAAGAAATTATCTAATGACAAGGAAGTTGTAATTATATAATTAACACCGAATAAAAACAAAATAAATAATCCGCATTTTACATTACACATCCTGTACTTGTCATAAAAAAACAAAAGAAAATAATTTACACTTACGGTCATTAAGTTAGAAATCGTTTAAATTATGAATCACATTTAACGGACTACATTCTAAATATAGTCCGTGACATTTCGAACATTCTTATCTCTAATTTTTTTTTTGTTTTCTTCAAATTTTGACCGTTGATGAAAAATATTTTAAGTTTTTTTAAAGTTTTTTTTTTTTTTTTTTATTGAAAAAAGCGTTTTGTGATATGAGACGATTAACAATAAAAAACCATTTTTGTGTTTTTTTTAAATAAAACTTTACAATTTTTTTTCGAATTTTTCTTTATATAAAAAAAGAACACATAATTATTTGTTTGAAGTCAAAAAGTCCATTTACAAATCAAAATTTTTGTAAAAACGTTTATTTGATATTGATCACCACCACCCTCCACGCGTTTGTTTGTTTAGTGCGATACCTATGGTATAAATAATAAGGTATGTCATTCATCCAGTGGCCGCCATTGATTTATTACATTTGTTTGTCAATTTTTATCGGCTGTATAATATATAATTATACATATAATTCTCTATCATTGTAATACTTTAAAATTTGTATTTCGGACAGTTTAATTGAATTCAAGTTTTGCAAAACGTCAACTATTAATCTTTAGGCACAATATATATATATATATATATGAAAAAATGTTCAGAACAATAGTTGTTAGTATTTTTATAACGAACAACTTTTATTCGAAACATTTTTTCGAAAAGCAAATAAATTCGACACAAATCGACTGCAAAAATTTGAAAAAGGTACGTTAAATATCTTTTTTGAATCGATGGTACATGTCAGTGGATATATTTTGAATTTTCAGACCATATTAATTTCAAAAATTACTGTCTAAATAATAAACATTGAAGTTGTTTCCCATTGTACACTTCCGTTCAAAAAAAAAAAAAAATGAACTAGTTGAAACATTCTAAGTGTTACTGTATGTAATATTATACATATATTCAGTAATGTATACGCTTAGAATGTGTCTTACTGTTTCAAATATATTGAATTTGAGTGTATATCTATTTAATAGAAATCTATTTAAGTATTTAATGCCTCAAAAAAATTATAAAATCCGTATATTTATCTTTATCCCATTTATGGTGGACGAATCATCTGTACCCGTTTAGTTGTCTCATCCCTGATTGGAGTATCCCCACGAATGTTGATGGTGTAAATGGACCTTTATTTATAAATTAACAGAAAAAAAAACAGATTTTAATTTAAAAAAAATTAATTTTATATATATATATATATATATATATATATATATATATATATATATATATATATATAATTTGTTCTTTAATATCTTGTAACTAATTTTGAGTTGAAAATATGCTTTCAACCATTTTCTTTTTGTATTTATTAAATACGTCAATACTATACAAATATACAACACTGAATTTAAAAAAAAAATTGTTTTTAATCCAATCGAAAATGTTCTATCGTTGCAAACGAGACCATCACGTCCGTACTAGAATAATGTTCACTGTGACACGCTGTACAACGATATGGATGATTTCACAAAGATTTTCCATCAGACTACTATTCGAGGTCTATTTATTTTAAGTGTTTTTCTTTAAATGCAAACCAGTCGTTGAGGTTTTTTCTTATATGACACAATTTTTCAAAAAATTTTTTTACAAAACATAAAGAAAATTTCTTTTGTTGACGTTTTTTCTTCAATCAAATGCGAATCGAGTTTAGAGAGTACTCAAAACGTAAAAGAAAAAGGAAATTATAAGGATTTTATAAATACCATGCTCACATTTATCAAAAAAGGACTTTCGCCCTGTAAAACTTTACAGTTGATTTGTGCCGAATCTATTCCGATTTGGAAAAAAACTGTTTAGAATAAAAGTTGTTAGTATTTTTATAACATACAACTTATATACGAAACATTTTTTTTGAAACCCAAATGGATTCGATATAAACCAAATGAAAAAGAGGAGAATAAATATATTTTGTTGCAACTTTTTTTCTTTTATTCAATCTGTGGCAATTTTTTGTGCAGGTATGTATGAAACTTAAGTATATGGGACGTATTGATATAATAAATATAACTTCATTCACGGAGAGCGTCTCGTACTTTGTGAACTTTTTCTCGATTGGTCAGATTCCGCCCGGCGGAATATCTGTGTTTGATTCTATATTTTATACAAATTTGAAGTAGTTCTCTCCTTGAATGAGGCATAGTATTATTTTCTAGAGTAGTTTCATATCAAAATGACCCTTCAAAAGATTATCACGAACCATTTAAATCGAAATTTATGTAGTAGATTTTGAGAAAAACGCAGTCAAAATTTTCAATACTTTGTCCCTGGATGGAATTTTGCAAGATATTTATAAAATATAACAAATGTACTCGACTTACCGATTGACCTTTGATTGTAGAACAAACTTGTATTATTTATATTTAAACATTTTTCACCTAAAATTAAAAATTTTCTATTTTTTTCCCACACACCATTTGGGGGTGGAAATGAGTCCATTCAAACCTTATGAAAAATGGTTCTCAACCAAGTTTTCGGAATTTGACATATGGCCTTCAGATAAAAAGCTATTATGATGAGTCTTTATACTCATGATTCGAATTTTTGGTCGGATATTAACCGAAGATCCATTTTCCATAAGGCCAGAGAGGAGTACCTAATTAAATTAAAAAACCACTGTACAACAAATTTTCTTATCAGTTATAGATTTTTTTCCATATTCTTCTTTTTTTTTTTATAAAATATACAAAATTTTCTTTTTTTCAATAACATGGGTTTTCTTTTGGGTTAAAAATTGGGCGCAACTGTGGTGTGCAGCTTAGAGATCTCAAACACAAACTATGCACTAAGCCGCGCTCGCACAGTGCCGCACAGTATTTGTTTGGAAGAAAGTAATTGCAAAAACATAAAAAATTAATAAGACCCATAATATAATAATATAATATTAATATATACAACTGTACAATGACCTTGAGAGGCCATTTTGTTATTTTTAATTAAATTTTATTTTTTAAGTATGTGCAAGTTTTTTCCTTTTTTTTTTGTTTAAATGAAAATTTAGACAATCTGTATGTCGTTGTTTCGGGTTTAACTATTTAAATAAGCTCATGTTTCAAAACAATTTCTGGAAGAGCTTTTAATATTCAGAGTTCAACACAGTCTTTATTGCACATACGTATTTCACTATGCGTCTAACATATCATTTTCATTATGTTCGGTGGCCATTGATAAATCTTCGGCCATGTTATCGTCATGCTCCAAACCAATACCATACATATCGTCATGATCCAAATCTCCATCCTCACACACGCTCCCATGCTCCAATTGTTCACGCTTTATAATATGTGTATGTGGGTCGATACCCATTGTTTGATTGACCATGGAAGTCACTTCCGCATTTGTCATATTTTGGAGGTTGGCGAGAGATGTTGGTGGCATACCATTCTCCAAGGATAGACCCTCCATTTTGATGGGATATGATGCCCCGTTTACGGGTGATCTGTATTGAAAGGAGTCAAAACTTAATTGAGAGTTGACGATATGAACTTCATGTGTTAATCGTACCTGTTATTCTGTATGGGTGATTCGGATCGACCTCGTGGTTTATCCATACGTGATGACATCATACCACCACCCATGGGAGGTGTTAAGAACGCCATACTATTTTCTTCCATCAATGCGTTCTAAAATTTACAAAAACAAAAAAGTAATTACCTTTAACGCTCTTCTACAATAATGCCTGTCCTGCTAAGCTTAGAGCACTCCATTCAGACTTGAATATAAAAAGCTAGGCTTTCCTTCGATAATTTGATATGCTCTCAAGGACAGATTCTCTTTTGTATTCCTGATTATCTTGAAGCCTACAATGCATTGTAAAAAAATCGTCTCACTAGTATCTTATATGGTTAAAACACCCAAGGTTTTTTGGTAATCTGAAACCTGGGAGATTCCTTTTTAGTATAACCCACTACCCAGTCTGTCTGGCAAAATCAGCCCAACTTAATCATGTCTAGTTTTCTGATGGCTAGTCAGAAATCTCACTAGTAGCTATACTATATTTTTCTGAGGACACGTAAATCTGGAAATACTGCTGGGGGGCTAGCTTTCAGGACTGACAAAGAATAGCCTAAGTCGATATTTTTGCACTTACGTGTAAATTCAATGCATCGGCGTATAAAATTGGACTATGCGCTAAGTTGGGACGTTTAGACTGTTGAGCCCTGTTGAACGAAACTTGAATTAATATATCATAACTAAATTTTGTCTAAATATAAAATCCTTAAACTTAAATTAAACGTATCTTGCGTCATTAACTTTCTTCTAAACACAAATATTCAAAACATTCCATTTATAATGCAACATTCCAAATAACCTATAATTTTTCTTTCGAATTGATTTTCTCTAAGAAACTATATCGTTCTCAACATGCAAATTCTAATCTTACCTTTGTGCGAAACACTTGATGATCTCCTCATCTTGGCGTGGTATGCTACTCACCTGATTGCTAGATTTTGATAATTTTAGGAATCATTCAGAATACATTTTGAATAGAAAAATAAATCTTATAAGTACGTTGATAACCCAGTAAAATTTGCAGATTAATACAACAACACTGTATCTAGAATATTCTAGACGTCTTTTAATGGACGATAGGAAAACATGATTCAACTGTACCCATATTGTTGGCCACCTTTAGGTCTTTGTCATCGCGTATCCACATTATGCCATAGTTTTCCAATTGGCATAGCCAGTGGCTTGGTCTTCCATCTGGAATTACATCTACAATTCGCAAAGTTGTGTAGAAAGCCGTTGAATTCTCGTTGGCAAACAAATTGAAAAGTAAAGCTAATGTTCACATCATGCGTCACCTTACTTATTCACATAATGTGGATACGCCTTTAAGATGTGATGTTTGGTGGCAGAAACTGTGTATAGTCTAAAATTTGGGGTACATAAACTATTCTAGTTACAGTATTGGACGTTAGACCAAATTTTAAATAAAATTTGGACAAGTTATGGGTGAGATATTATAATTAAAGCATGCAGAAATAATTAGACAAGAAGCAATTTTGAGTTATCAACAAGAAAAAAATTCTGTATGATTCAGTAAAACTGTTGGTCCAGTGGCGGATACACGATTTTGTTAAGGAGGGCTAGATACCCACTTGGTTATACTCTCTGGTGGATAAATAAGAAACTAGAGCTAGTAGGTCTAAGTTATTTCTATAGCCCCAAACCCCGCGATCCTTGGATCTACAAGTTTCATGTTCGCACTATAGTGAACAACTTAGAGACTACTGCAACTAGGTAAGCTCTACCCTTGCCAGAGATCCCAATATAATCGAAAATTTGATATTTTCGAAAAGGGCGAGGTGTTGAAGTCGACCATTCTTTCGTAGATCCGTCACTGGTATTTTTTATTTGCCTTCCAAATTTGACTTTTAAAAGCATGCATCAGAAAAAACAGTATCTTATTTTTAGACTTAGAAATTATCAAACATTCAAATTTGTGTCACTAATGTCACATTTAATAATTCGAATGTGTCATTAGATCAAAATTTGAGTTGAACATGCGTGAAAATTTTCTTAAAAACTATTTTGTTTAAATTCTAAAACACAAAATGTTACCTTCAAAGCGAGAATCTCACCATTATAAATTCTAAAATTTATGATTTTACTCCAATCATTTGGACACAGCGATTTTCCTAGTGTAAACTGTTTTTCCATCATTGGAAAAAATTGTATTTCAGTATTTGATCTATAAATTTTTTACAAAAAGGAAAATATATATAGCGTAGAGACTGGAAATTCTACAAGAGGCATAAAATGATCTCCCCTAAAATACTCCTACTACAATTTTGTCCAATGATAAAAAAATTGATATCGTGGTTTTTTTTTTTTTTAATAAAAATAAATACTCAAGAATGACGACAGTTAACAGAATTTGAGGGTCGCGAGATAAAAATGTGGTTTTTGAATAAAAAACTTACAAGTGAACTTTGAAAATTTGATAAAAATTTTTAAGGAAATGAAAATATGTTGAATGGCCGATTTCAATGACGATGGTTGAATTGTATGCCGGCCTAAAAGCCTGTAAAGTAGATTTGTTTATTTTCAGTATTTTCTCGTATTGAGACGAAGAGGGGAAATGGAAACAATTCGTTGTAGAAGGAATAATAAATTTTTTATTTAAATATTGAAATTAGCACTAAAATAAAATTATTAGTTCTGATATCGTTTTCAAGTGCAACTAAGCGTTATTATTTTGTTTTTCAAATCTGTTTTTTTTTTTTTTCAAAATACACAAGCACTTTTGAATTTTTTGTTTGTTTGTTAAGTTTTGATTCGTGCAAAAGAGAAAAAATGACAAATGAAAAAATCTTTTCTGTTTTGTTAAATAAAATCATGTATGGGACCTCTCATTCCGCAAGACTTAAATAAAAATAAAAATGTACTCAAAAAGTCGTCATCACAATGAAATCAATCAAAAATAAAACATTCCCAAAAGAAAATGAAAAAGAAAAAACCCTTTTCAGCCACTGAATTGTTTTGTATCATTTTTATAGGTCATAAAATGCTCCTATGATTGTGTGTCATTTGTTAACCTCAAAATTGAGCATGCAATTTATATGTTCTGTGTATAATCATTTTTCACCGTGATCAAATGCAGAGTTTTTGTGTTGAAATGATTTTTCAAAGCAGAGGTCCGATTTCCATAGCAAATGTGATTTGTTTTTGTAGTGTATAGATTATTTTCATGCGACTTTTCATGAGGTTTCAATGAATAATGCATTTCATTTTTGTGTGTATTTGGATGCAACTAATTTTCATTCCATGTATGTTGTGGTGTCCGATTCAAGACCCATGCAAATTTTTGGCTTGAGTGTATGGTTTGTTTTTAGAGAGAGAGAGAGTATATGCATGCCATTTCTCATGTGTCTCTACAACTCTCATCTCTGACAGGCATCATTCATGTGACAATAAAAGCAGCAGCCATAAGCAGCGAGCAGGATATTTATTTTTCGATTTGTGAAAGGGGAAAATTGCTACATGTGATATGAGAAACATGCAAAATTTTTGTGGATGATATTCGAATACTAAACTACAATGCGCATGTGTTTTTCGGATACTTGCTCAGAATGAAAAGAGCAAATATATCACTAAGGATGCAAAGCGTTCGATTTTGATTTGATTACAGAGCCAGTTTGATTTGAATTACTCAGTAAATAAAATTGAAGCACTATTTAATCCTGGATTAAACTAAAATAAATAAAAAATGAGACTTAAGGCTACAGCACTAAATGAATTCAATAATCTAAATAGCCACTAAGGATCTATGAAATGGCAGAATTGGATATGAAAGATCTGTATTTAAAATTACAGGAGGGGTTGAAAATATAAAAAAAAAACATAAATAGAACTACGGGAACAGAATATGGCGGCAATATTTGGCGTCCGCTTAACAGAAATAAGTCGAATGATCTTTTAACAAGATCATAATTTAGTGTGTGCTTACTGTGCAGGGTGGGTCGTGTTTGGTGGAGTAGGTGATGGGGTTGGATCATATTTCCTAGGGCGACCCCGAGATAGATGTCGCCGCTTGACAAATTCAGCATCATCCACCATCCAAAATGATCCAAAGTCGTCTTCATAACGCACAAAACACTTATGCAGTGACAGGTTCGTTCGAATCGCGTTCTGTTTGCCACCACCATGGAAACAGAAGGATGTTTAACAACAAAATTTCCAAACTTGTTTTTTTTTATATTAATTTTGTTATCGGTTTTGTTTATTATATAAATTATCCAAGTTATTTATCGCCATAAAAATATGTTCATGCTCTTACGAAAAATTCTTTTACCTGCTTTTATGCTGGAACACCTTTTTGGAACACCTTCTGGGCTAGAGTGACTTTTATTTGTAAATTGCACACGCACATACTGTATCTAATTTTATTTAGAAAATTGAACCAAATTCGAGTTGTGAGGTTAGGTTGTAACGGCTGTTATGGATGGGATACACTAAGGCCATCAGTTTCTAGAGTGGCTTAAACTCTCTCTTGGGGAAAATCGTTTTGAATATTGGAGTGACGCACTGTGGCTTTAAAATGCATTGTGCATCCCGTTTGAACTTCTTTAGAAGTCTCAGCTGTGATTTCTTTTAAGAAGAAAATATCTATGTTGGACCGAGAAAGAGACCTAAGCATCGGATTCTCTTTTGTATAAGAGAGCATCTTTACTCCACAGTTTCCTTCATCTCTCAGCAGTCCTTTGAATCTACAATAAACTGTGAGAAGTCATTGTTAATACTTAGTATCGCAATAGTATCACAATTTTATTTGTTGGTTCTACGGTAGAAATTTCTAGATTAGTGAACCTTGCTCAGACTTCAACTCTTGTCAGAAATGAATATTTTTAAGGTTAAATTTTCTGAATAAAATATTAGATTCCACATTTAATCCAAATAAAAGAAATAAAACAAACAAATTACAAAACCACACAGAAATACACTCACCACGCATGACTAAAATCAAAAAAAAGTTTGTATACAAAATACGAGAGAGATAGCAACACGCAAGCCAAAGTATTTGATAGAAAGAGTTAGAATATTATAAAAAGTGAAAAAATCACACGACATATCACTTATTTGATTAAATGTTAGTAAAAAAAAAAAAGTGAAATAGTTGTGGGGTATAATATGGCGGCCCCCGAGACATACCCCGCGGATGGTAACCCTTGGACAGCGGGACCGGCTGAGCCGCCCGTCGAACATCGTTGAGGTCTACGTTTATAAAATTCCACTTCGTCCACTGTCCAAACAGCACCTTTTACATTTTCGACCCTCATGAAACATTTGTGAAGCGACAAGTTGTGTCGCACTGCGTTCTACCATACAACAAAATTCAAAGAAATCATAATAAGCAAAACATAAATTCAACTGATATTCATTTGTTTATCTGATTGTTTTAATGCCCATGTCCACTAAAACAATCATCTTTTTAATTATATCAATTACACACTGATTATTTGCTACTGAATTATATTTTTTGTCTTGTACAATTTGTCACAACCTAAGGATTCCGTAGTTATAAACTCGTTTGAAAATTGTGGGAAATTCCGTTTCCGTTCACACTGGGGCACACAGCAATGGGCTAGTTGACACAAGATTATTATTAAAATTGAATATTAAAAGTTTTTTTTTATCTGTCATTTAAATCGTTGGAAACGCTGTCCGGCCATATTGTTTTAAATCGTGACTATAACAAACGTCAAATGTACCTGTTTTGCATATCATAACCATAGAGAATATACTCAAGTTATATACAAAACATCGATGACATTTCATGTTTATTATGACAGAGACATAACGATTTTAACTATCATGGCCGGACAGTTAAGTTAAAGACTGCTTTCTATTTGACCCCACAACACTGTAAAACTTCTACGGAACACCATCTACGGAATCCTACGTAAGACCATTTTGGAATGAACATAGTCTTATTCCAAAATTTGATCCCCGCAACAAATTGAACAAGAAATTGACTGAGCTTCAGTTTTTCCTCACAAAAAAAATGAATAATTAAAATAAAATAAAAATAATAATAAATTTTGAAAATTTAAATTAAAAAAAATTATAAAAAAATGATTGAGTAAAATTTCGTGCAGACATTTTAAATCATGCTAAAAATTTTTATGTAAACAAAAAATTTCTTTAAATTAAAAAAAAAAATTAATAAATAAAACCTAAGTTCATGCTTTGACCTGAATCGATTAAAATGGAAAAATCCCCCTCAAACTTTATGGAAAACGGCTCATAATCGTCTAAATTTCAAATATTTTATAGTTTATGACCTTCTGAATAAAAATTTTCATTGGTATTAAGTTCGAATATGATTATTTTCTTTGTTATAAGGTCTAAGGTTTTCGTATTTGATACACTGATTCCTTTATCAAGATTTTACGATTTGTGTCGAATCTATTTAGTTCTCGAAAAAATGTTTCAAATATAAGTTATTGGCATTTTTATAATGAACAAATTTTGTTCGAAACAATTTTTCGAAAACTAAATAGATTCGACTCAAATCGTAAAATCTTGAAAACGGAATCAGTATATCAAACACAAAACCTTAGACCTTATAACTCTAAAAAAATTTAAGATGATGGTATTTTTATAACGAACAAAGTTTGTTCGAAACGTTTTTTCGAAAACTAATTGGATTTGGCCTAAATCGACCGGCAATATTTGAAAAAAGGAAAGCCACTCGTGGTGTCAACAGTAATTTAGATCTCTATAACTCCATAACCCTGAAAATAGTTTAAAATTCAAGCTTTATTTCCAAGGTAGATTTTCAACAGAACGACCATAGACTAAATCATATCTGAAATTCAAAGAATTGGATTAAGAGTCCATTTTCGAAAGGTTTAAGTGGGATCCTTTAAAAAAAAAATTAAAAAACTAATTTGACATGCTGAAAAATTTTGATACCGTCAAAATTTAAACAAAAAAATTAACATGCAAGCTCCAAGCATCACTAGAGCATTCTTGGATAATAAAAATGGAAAGCGACATAAATAAAATATTAATTATTATTATGTATTCTGAAATGAAAAAGTTCATTAACTTATGAATCACCTGTAAATTCATTATTATTAGAAAAATTTAAAAATTTTTGTTGGACCTAAATATTAGTAATTAAAATCGGTATCATCATATTTTCACAAAAAGTATAGAAACATGTTTGCAAAAAAAAAAATAACGAATTTATTGGAAAATTTTCGAGCTTACCTTCCATGTGGCCGCATTTCGTCGAAAATAGCAAAATGTATTTTGAAACCAATTGTAAATTTCATTCAATGTTAATTGCTTATCGGGAGATTCAATAATACTCTGAAAACAAACATTTCAAATTTAGAAAATTCATCCTAAAACATCCTGTTACAATACTGGGGATTCGAAAAGTGTTCTTACCTGTCGAATTAATGAGGCATATGTAAATGGAGGTCGTACATCTGCATTTTTATAAAATTCTCGATTCCGTTGGATTTCTAAAAAAAATATAATGACGGAAAATTGCGGTGAGAAAAAACCGTGCACAAAATTGAGTTAAATGAGTACATGAAAATAATAAATTTTACCTTGCTGTACATCTAAGCCAGCTCTTTCAAGCATGTATGGTAATCCTTTATTTGAGAAGCATAAAATGAAAATTTAAAAACAATTTTATTTTCGTGGGTAATTTTATAAATTATGCGAAACAGAATAATTATTTACAAAAGAGAAAATTTATAATTGAGAAAATTATTGATTCGAGGCAGAGTTTTCTTAGACACGTACGATATTTTTTGTACATCCAAATCATTATATTTTGTATTAAACATAGTGGCCATCAAAATCGATTACACGTTATTTGTGTTAGGGGTCATTCTATGTAACATGAACCTTCTAAAATGGAACATAAAAAATTATATTTAAGATTTTGACACTTAAAGGTTGGAACTGAATTATTAATGTGTTATTAATTAATAGCAAATACACATAAATTAATTTTTGGGAGAGATCTGACATTCAGTTTCTTGGGAATTAGTTTTCAAAAATTGGAATTTAACACGTAATAGACAGAGAATATCTGATTAATCACACATTCATCATGAAATTGAACTGCTAAAGACAATAATTAAAAAAAACATAATTAGTTTGTAGATTATGTTAAAAGTATAAACAAAGTCTTCTGACGTGTAGTTAGGAGCATATTTTGTTATAAACAACGAAAAATGTTGTCGAGCATATCTTTGTCTTAACCTTAAGGTAGTTCCATTGCCTTGTATAATTAGGACAAAAAACTGGTTTACTGTTATTAATCCGACTTCAAAAAAGGAGAGGGTTATTATAGAACAAATACATATACATATATATACTAACATACATATATTTATATATAAATTAATGTAATTTTGAAATAAAAAAAATTTGAAAACTATTATATATCGAAAACAAAACGGTAAAATGCGATTAAAAAATAAAAATTATTTAAGAAATATTTATCTTTACTCTCCTAGTTTTTTATTTTTAATTTCTGTCGAGTATTTCTTTTTTAATACAACAGATAATAGTTGGGCGGACTCCAAAAATGACGTTTCATTTTTTTTTTTTTTAATTTTTGCAGTCAATTTGTGTCGAATTCATTTGATTTTGGAAAAATATGCTTTGAATAAAAGTTGTTAGTTATAAAAGTACTAACAAATTTTGTTCTAATTATTTTTTCGAAAACCGAAGGAATTCGGGATAAATCGACTAGTTAGTAATATTTTAAATTAAGCGCCCCTCCGACAGTATAAACTTTTGTATGTTTTGCAGGTTAGTTTGTAGATTTGAGTTGAAGTTAGTGTCAAATAAAGGTTTCAAATTTCACAATTTATTCAATTTATTTGTTAAAATGAAGAAAAAACCATGTATCGATATCTTTGTCTTCCTTACTTAAAAAAATAAAGATAACAATTATTTCGGTTGGATAAACATAAACGAATACCGAATTATATTTTTTTATTATGAAAATGAGGAGGTATAAAATAGCCACCATGTTTAAAAGTTGAAGTATTTGAAATATTCATACGCGGCTATTTTGAAGCATTAAATGAATAAATTAAAAAAATTAAAAAAAAACATTAAAACAAAAAATTTTAGTACATACCACCAGCTAAAGATAAAGCCGATTTATCACTGATCCTTCTTCGTATTGGTCCGGTTAAATTTTGTGTAGGCGATTGTAGTACTGGAGACCGTACGGCTGACACAAGTGCGCTCATTGAAACAACAGGCGGTTGAGGTGGTAATGAGTTTTGTGCCACAGAATTTGGTACAAAATTTGGTGGATTCTGATTCATTAATTGTTGTTGTGTAGCTGCTAATTTTGTATTTGGCGTTGGTTGATTTGTGCCAGTTGTGGCTGGCGCATCACTTTTCATTGAATCGGGCGAGCACATTTGTTTAGCCATATGCAAATGATGCATCATGGCTTGTAAACGATCTCGCTCTTTTTGCAATTGTAATTCTAATTGTGATACAACTTGCATTTGAACGCGTGCTTGGGCTGTTGATCGATCATCCAATGTATGTTCCGTATTTAAGTGCCTGCAAATTATTTTTAAAACACCCTGTCAGCATTTCAGTTTCATCGAAAATTATTCTTGTATTAGGTGAGCAACCCTTTTATACCCTGTATATTTATAATATTGGGAACTCTAGCAGTTGGATATGATCTCTGGTGGGTAAATTATAAACTAGAGCTAGTAGGTCGATGCTTCCTGCAACAACCCCCGTGACATACATTTTGGCCTACAAGTTTCATAGTCGGATACTGGTGAAAAACTTAGTAACTACTCTTAGAAAGTTGAAATACTAAGCTCCGCCCAGTGTCAGAGATCCCAATATATTTGTTATATAAGTTAAGACTTAACGGTTAAATGTCCATCTGTCTTTCCGTCAATACTCAAAAATGAAAAAACATATCAACTGAGTTCGTGAAAGAACAAAATTGGTCCATAAATCCTGCCGCTAGAGTATTTATCCAAAAAAACCGTAAAGATATAAGAAAAGTTCTAATACAAAAAAATTCGTTACGCAGGAGCTGCTTCAACTTTGCGAATTTCCTTAGAATACATAAATCACTCTCTAGCGGTCACAATTTTAGTCTGATCAAAATGAAATGTCATATATGATTTTAGTATTTGCAAGGCCAATTTTATTAATAAATGACATACGTCGAGGAAAATGGAAGGGGGGGGGTATAAAGAAAGAAGAAAACACAAAATATAAAATCTCTCTCTTAATATTAGAACAATCGAAAAATGCGTAAGCAATAAAGTTGTAGAAAATCAAATTTGCTACAATTCATCACCTTATCATTTTTGCTAAAACTCTAATGTATGTAGAGATATTAAGGAATTTAATTTTCAATCTTAAACCGTCAATATTTCTGTAAATATTAGTGTAACAGAAAAAATGACAAGAAACAAAATTATAGTAAAACTTAGTACCTACAACTTTACTTCTTAAAAATTTTTCGATTTTTCGAATATTAAGGGAGATATGTCAAATTTTGTGTTTCCCCCTCCCTCTAAACCCCTCTTTCCCCTAATCCGATTTTACCCATTAACGAACTTGACCTTTTGAATATCAAAAGCGCCTCAAATACCAAATTTCATTCCGATAAAATGAAAACTGTGACCGCTAGAGTGATTACAGACATATATATATATATATATATATATATATATATATATATATATATATATGTATATATATATATATATATATATATATATATATGTCCATAGATATATATATATAAATTTTACAGATGGTGATTTTTGACATCTACTAGGTAGGATCGATGGACATTTGAAGAAATTTTTGCGAAATTTTGACTTCGGCACGGGACCAATAGCTCTATTTCCTTTCAGGAAATTCGCTAAAAATATTGCCACAATTTCAGCTCAAACACCTGTAAATTGTAGATATAAAGTATACATATGTATGTAGTATCTTGGAATGTATACCACAAGTCATATTTTTATATGTGTGTAGAAATAAATACTTCACACACTGAAATAGAACTTAGTATATACAGAGAATTTAAATTATTAATCAGTTAGTCGTTACATTTCTTCTTAGTTCATTTAAATTTGTCTGTATCTCGATTTTGAAAGATGTTCTTTAAACTGCACCTAATTTCTGAATCTCTCTGTATATTTAATACAATCAATACTAGTGGTTTAAATCTTTGCTATTAGGTTTCTAGTATCAAACATAGATGTCCGCATTGTAAATAAATTTATTAGAATCTTATGGTGTATTCGTTTTGGCCGCTTACACTCTCATGCTTATAAGCGCAATTTATTGGGGTTTGTTTTGGCTTATGAACGCTTACTCTAATCTTGAAAATGCCGTTCGTTTTGGAATTATAAGTACGTGTAAGCGTCTATTCAATATGGCGGACGAAAACAGTTTAGCTGTTTTTCAACCAATAGAATGTTTGAGTGACTTCAAAAGGCCTTAAAATCAAACCAAAACACCGTTTTTTCGAATAAGATTTTGTATACTCTGAGGGCTTTTTTGTTTTATTCAGAAAAAAAATGATATAAAATAATAAAAAAATGCAAAAAACCTCTAAACATTTTTCCCTCTTAAAAATGCCTTAAGGTGGCTAACACTGTACACATGATAAATAAAGAAATGCTTATACAGTGCTCGTTTAGGAAGTTATTGCGATTTAGCGCTGACGCTTTTGCTGTCTTATCTCGATAGAGAAAGCGTCTGTGAGCGTGGTGACTGCATACACAGCGCCAAGACGAACACTGAAAACAACACTTGATAGCGCTGAAAGCGTGTAAGCATCCATAACACCCGAAAACTGTTCCTAATTTCTGAATCTACCTGTATATTTAAAAAAAATCAATAAACTATTTTGTGGTTGAAATCTTTGCTACTCAGTTTCAATTGCTACTCAAACATAGATGTCCGTCATTGTAAATAAATTTATGAGAATCTTAGATGTGAAAGATGGGATAGATAAATCAATACAGAATACTTGCGTATCTTTATGAATAGATGTCTCTGTATACAATAAAATAGAACATAACATGAGATCAATATAATGTTGGTTTATGTCTTCACTATTATTATTCGATTCACTTACACAGATGTCCGTACAAGTAATGTATTGTATCATTGAATACAATTGTATTGTACCAATTGTATTGTTATAGCGTTTTAATATAAAATACAATAAAAAATGGGATACTATAATGAAAAAAAACAGTCATTAAATTTTGAAAAGAATTGTGTACATACACCCTTCTTCTGTATCATCAATAACCAAAGATAATGGTTGGTAATTATTGAAATAATTGTACGGGATAAATTTATTTCGAAGACACATTGTGTTATGGTCGATTTAACTTCTGCGTTCTGCCCGTAACGATGCATGTGATCACAAAAGAAAAGTATATTTTATATGGCTCTGACATATTATTTTTATTCGTTTGTGTCTATAGAAACATACGAAAAATATTCAGAAACAAAAACCGTTGTTTTGTTATTTTTTTTTCGTTTAATTGTTAACTGGGCTTTTTTATCGTTTAGTTTTTTTTACAATTGAGACGAATTTATCGCTATTATAGTCAAATGCATGTGCCAACAGATCCTTAAATAGTCCTTAGATTAAGTAATATCCTTTATTGGTAGAATGCACGACATATGATAAATGATTTCTTGGGTGCTCTTTTTAATTATTTTTCCATACCATTTAATTTCGAAGAATATCGAATAACTTAGAATCACGCAATAAATTTTCACCAATATATTATATACAGGATGGTTGGGTAATGAGTATGACTACACTCGATTTCAATCGAATCCAGTTGGTTTTCGAAAAAATGTTTGTAGAACAAAAGTTGTTTGTAGTTTTCTAAAGAAAAATATTTGTTCGGAACATTTTCTCGAAAACAGAATTGGCTTAATATTTAATAATAGTTAATATTTTCAAAATTTTAACCAGTCAGTATTAGAAAAATCTGTGAGGGGTATATTGGTTCAGCTTTCGAATCTATGAGGTTTATTGCAAACATTTTAGACCTCACACGAGAAAATAACTTAAATGATATGTAGTGGATTTTTCTGTATAAAGCTTGTGTATAGAAAGGACTTCGTATATTTCTTATGGGAAGCCACCCTCGGCGCAAGTCGCTGGAATCGATATATGTTATTCCTTTTGAGCTCCTGATCAAAAGTTCTCATGGTCACATGGTCAGAAAATGGACAGTTTTCGAAGTATGGAGCTGTGATCCATTCAACACGCCTTGTAATCTGATGTCGATCAGATTCGAGATCGGTTTTGAAATAAGCGACCACGAAAATCCGGCTGTATATATTCTGATAAATATTTTTCGGAAAATTAGGCGGGTTGATAGGGCTATTGGCAGTTGTGAAGCGTCAAATGTCACTTCTGACACCGGATTTGAAATCGGCGACCCAAAAAATTCCATTGTGTATATGCTGATACTCCGTTTCCGATAAATATAGCGATTTGACAGTGGAAAACTATCCATTTTTCGACCGTATGACCATGAGAACTTTTGATTAGGAGATCAAAAGGAATAACATAAATCGATTCCAGCAAATTTCACCGAGGGCGGTATCCCATAACAAGTGTTCGGGGTCCTTTCTCAATAGCATGAATATTAACATATATCATAAGAAGTCTATGGTATAAACAATAAATTCTGATACCTGAGATACTAATGTTAATTTTTGTAAACATTGTTGGTATAGTTATTATTTTAACATTGAAATAAGATATGTATTGCCGTTTTATATGAATAGTTTTCTTCTCCTTAGCACTATACAATAATTCCTGTATTAATGATTTAAAATACAATCTATATAGCGATACAAATTGTAAACTAAAAAATTGTAAACATCTGAAAATATTTTTACAAACATGTAATAAAAGTTGCCTATAAAATATGTAGTTTGTAATATTGATACAATATTTTTTATCCATAGAAAAATCAAATAATTACGGTACTGTGTCTTTTGTTTGATTTGTTTGAAAAACAAGTGAAGAATATGAGAGAAAAAAAAAAAAAAAGGGAATTCTTTTGTGAAAACGGTAATGTCAATATTCATCTAAAAGCTTAGAAAATAAATGTTAAGACTTAAGAATTAAGATGCAGACATTATTAAGACTTCTTGTAGACTGATGTTGACATTTACTCTTTTAAGATGAAACAAAATTTTACATTGAATTTGTATACAAGAGGGTACTTATCGATCCACACTGACTGTATAACGTATTGTTAATCTGAATAAACTTACTTGATAAACGCTGGTATATCAATACAAATTACTTCGCAACCGGGCCATTTGCATACACCATGTCCATATAGCGGGTGCACTTTCTCCGTGGGGGTAGCTCCACCACCATCCGGTCCATTACCTGAATTTTCAATACCTTTATCTTCTGGCGGTAGTCCGGTTATTTCTTCTCTACATCGACCTTTAATTGAAATTATTCAATTAGATTTATATATATATATATGTTACTAGCAAAGTTTCTGATAAATGCTAGGATTCATCATGGAAGACTTTACGAGATGTCACATCTTAGAGCCTAGTGATTGCGAAGGATCCAATGCACTACAAGCTAAAATATCTATTGTGATTCCCCGTCGGAACATCTAACTTAGGTCGACTTTCTCCAAGAAGGAAAGAATCGAGAGAAAGTAGTTCTCCCTTCGCAATCTGCATAATTTCTCTTTGGATAAGGTCGACACATACTTCTAAGAATGTTTTTTTCATCTGTCGGTGTCTTCTGAGTCTACAATGTACTGTGAGAAATTTCGGTTGCTTTCTTTTAGGAAGGAAAGTTACTGGATTGGGCTAAAAAGATTAGCCCTCTGAAGTTTTACATCCTCCGCATTACTTTAGAATAATGGCACCGTAATATTATGAAGTTTCATTCATTTCAACCCAGAATCATGGTTAGCCGTCGGCTGCTACGTATTTTGTAGTTTCTGCAGAGAAAATTCTCTGGTACCTGAGCCTTAGAAGGCTCTTTCAAATTACAAATGTTGCTATAAGCTTCAGAGGATGCGAGATGTGTTCATGTATTGTTCTTACCAGGCATTGCTTCTAAACATTTTGTAGCTTCTGCCGAAAAGATTCTTTGATACCTGAGCCTTAGAAGGCTCCTTCAGATTACAAATGTTGCCATACGATTCAGAGAATACGAGATGTGTCAATGCATTGTTCTTATCAGGCTGTCTGCTATTTCGCTTTACTTTCACATGTCCTGAGACTCAGAAGAACTTGACTTTATTATTTCTGCCTAGATTATTGCCGTTATCTAGACATGGGTTAACCGATTTGGATGAAAGTGCTGAATAAAAGTGTAAAGTTAACTACAAAGTTGACTATATTATTCCTGCCTAGTTTGTTGAGGTTGTCTAGACATGGATAAACCGATTTGGATGAAAGTGCTCGAAAAAAGTGCGAAATTCTAGCATTTAACAGTAGCATATATCGAGTGAATTTAGAATTACCATTTAAGTCAGTGCTCGATTTATGGTTTAACGGCACATGAGATTCACTTGTAAGAGAGTCCTTCCATGGGCTTAATACTTCTCTTGGTATCATACCTAAGTAGAAAAATGAAAAATTTTATAAAGAAAAGAATACCTAAAAATGATTAAAGCCATTCGATTTGAAACTTGAAGTAGAAAATTGTACTTAAACTCACATTTAGTCATTTTCAAATCCAAAGATCTTTCTCTTTACAGCAAATGTATATCAAATAATTTGATTTATTTTTAAAGAACCTTTCTAAATTTTGAAGGTTTTTGAAACTCGCTAAAGATCTTTGAATTAGGAAAATTTAATTTTATGGATGAAAAACCAAATGGCAGTTGCTTACAAAAAAATAAAAAGTTGGAGTGTTGAAAAGTTTGTATTCCTTGAAAAGGTTTCATGTTCAGGATGTGATTAGACAAAAAAAAAAAAAGGAAACGGAATTTGTGGATGGGCAACTGCCATTAGTTTTATCCATGATTGGTGTGAGTTGAAGTATTTTGCTACAGATCCATATTGTACATCGTTTCCGGTATGGAAATTTTGGGCTCTAAAAATACTACGATCATCAACTCAAAATTGTGTTTTGGGAATACAAATTATTGACAATTGCCCAGGTTCATTATATCAATATAAACATAAAAATAGGAAGGATTATGGTTTTTTTTTTTCCAGGAATACATACCTCAACACTTCAACTCGTGAAACTTTTTTTTAAATAAATATATTGAAGAAAATTGTTTTTCATTTTTCTTTTTTTGTTTGGTAAGCAAATTATATAGTGAATTTAGTTATTATGTAATTACGAAAATTCTAATAATTACTTCGCAATAATTATTTTCATGCAATAATCTAGTAAAATAGAAAACTAATTTTTCTTCTTTTCTTCATGTGTGGTTTTCATTTATTATTGAAAAATGTTAGGTAAAAAAAAAATTATAATTCTGAATAATTGATTTCCATAAATGACAACAATAAAAAAAAAAGCAACTAATTTAATTATTATTTTGAATTCAATAGCAGTAATTTGTTTTTCATTTTCTGTGTTTCGAGAATAGTCGAAGTCACGTAATTGGCTTAAGTTCAATTTTCGTTCAGTACCTAATTATTAAAAATATTGTTTTTATAAAATAAAATTATCATAATTGGAAATTATTCACACGAAGCGAGCAAATTTATGATTTTTAACTCTAAAGGTTTGTCATTTCTACAGCGTTCGAAAAAAATTCTTTACATAGAAGCAGCGTCAACTTAGCGAATTTCCTCAGAATATCAGACATAATCTGAGATCTCTAACAAGGAGTGGAGCTTAATATTTCAACCTACTAGCAGTAGTTTCCAAGTTGTTCACTAGAGTGCGACCATGAGTGCAAGATGTACCAAATTTTGTGGTTTGCCCTTCCTCTAAATCTCTTTTTACCCTGCCCGATTTTGCCCTTTATCCGACTTGGCCTTTCAAATACATCTACTAGGTAGGATCGACGGAAAAATCGGAACCTCAATAGCTACATTTATTTCGAAAATTCGCTACAAAAATACCCTTTTTGAGAATCAAAAAGCTTGCAGTGTATTCTAAACAGAGACCTGAACAGTATCTTAGACACTACATAAAAAAGCGATTCCATCATTTAATTCTCGAGCTTTCAAAGAAAAGTTAATCTCTCGTGTCTTGAATATCTTGAATTTTTTCAGAGTGGCTTTTAAGACTGTAGTGTGTTTAATGCATTATTAGGCAAAAAGCTTGCATCTTATTCTAAAACGAAGCTTGGACAGTGTTTTAGACACTTCACATAAAGAAGCGTCCCATCTCCCTTGTCTTGAAGAACATATTGAATCAGTGAGGGGAAGGTTTTCACCTTATTCTAAAAAGTGGCCTGAACAGAGCTTTAGATCCTTCATACAGAAGTGCCCCCACTCAAAATGTGTTTATTGAATTAGCAAGGAAAAGGACTTTATTTTAAAAAGAGGCCTTTAATAGCAAGGTTTTAACTATCGACTCTTCGTTCTACCTTCTAAGCTCTACCTTCCGAGTATTAAACTCCAACTTTCATTAAAAATATGGCTAGAGATTTGCTCGCTTCGCATTGAATGTTTGATTTGAAAGGAGAAAAAAAGGCCGTAATTATGAATGCAAATGAAAACAGTTTGTACAAACCTGATCCTTGTGCTTGGGCTTGTGCAAGCATTATAGGTTGCATACCCATTCCTTGTTGCACCACATATTGTCTTTGGGTCATTTGTAATTGTTGTATTAATTGTTGTTGCTGTAATGCTAATTGTTGTAGAGGGGCAGACGCTTTTTTCTTTTCACCGGATTGTAAAATATGTGTTTGTTGAAATAGATTTAACTGTATTTGTTCGTGTAATTGTTGTATTGTTTGTTCCAATTGTTTCTTACTGATTTCGGCCAATTGGTGTTGCTATAGAAATATTTCATGATAATTTTTGAACATTTATGGGTGGGAATTGGGACTTGGAGGTGAGTGATTTACCTGATGATGTTGATTCTGTTGATGCTGTTGTATATACAGTGAATGTTGCTTCATAAATGTTTGAAGTTGGGTAGGACTTAGGACATGTTGTTGTAGAAGCTGCTGCATATGATGTAATCCTCCGGCCGGAGAAATCATCATCTGTGACGCAGCAGCGACCGAAGCAGCACTAGGCGGTTTAGCTGCAGATTGTACTGGGGATTGTGGTAGTCGTGGTGGGGATTCTGGACTTGTAACCCTCGACGTTGAAATATTTTGTGAATGCGGTGAAGCCGCTGCCATCTAGATAATTTTTATATTAATCCAAATAAATTACCAAAGATAAAATTGAGACACTTACTTGTGGTTCTCTAACAGTAGATGCTGGAATTGGAACTTCGTCTCGTGTAGAGGCAACTGGACTTGCTGCACTGCCATTTCCTTGAGCTAGAGGGACCTCGCGCTCACTGCCCGAGCTAGAGATGCCGCTGCTGCCACCCCCAGAGGCAGTGCCGGCTCTGTCTCTAGGCAGATCGCGTTCACGTTCCCACGATCGCTCCAGCTCTAAATTTTCCAATTGATGTGTGGTTAGCGCTTTTTCCAAAGACGTTGCCTGCAACAATAAATCACCTGTTAACAATACAAAACTTACATTGAACTTAAAGGAGGAGTATAAGATAATATGGATGCAAACCCCTGAAAGAAGAACTGGTCGAGCTTCGAAATCCCTATTTATTAAGTGTAATCTCTGACTTCTACTAGGTCTTAGACTTAGGTAATAGAAATAAACTAATTATAGATAATAGTAACAATACCGGTTCGAAGGACCAAAAATATGATTTTAATCTATTAGAGCACGTCTGTTGTCGTGGTTTTGTCCAGACAACATTGATAAGGAGGTTCAAATGAGTTGGGATGATAGTAGTAAAACAATACTGACAATCAAATCAAACAAATTTTTATATTTTTAATAAAAAAATATTTATTTAAGTAAAAGTTGATATAAAAAATCAATTATTGACAATAAATAAATATTTATATGATTCGATAACAAAAAAAAAAAATTATTTGCATTTATAGTCATACTTAATATTGTGGTTTTTGTGGATTTTAATACTGTCGTTTTACTGTATTCATGGTAGCAGATCGTACAGGAGTATGAGCTATACTTTAGCAAGGGTAGACCACCGTAGATTGGGTGGTGATCGTAATAATAATACAAGGCGGTATATTTGTTATAGCTCACAGGATATAGTATAATTGTATATGTTTTCAATGACGCGGTATGCGATGCGGTGCGCCATCTAGTCAGGGGGTACGTAAGGGGTGGTTTAAGACAAACAACAAAAAGCGAAATACACAAATGCGGACGAGAACGGTCTGTTTTCTATACATTAATGATTCAATATCAATTAGTAACTGTATGAATTATGTAGATTCCAATCTAAAAGCAATGCTATTATGCCCAGCCAGTTGGTACACATCAATTCTATATCTATCTCTCTCATAAAGAAAATCTTTCACCCTTAGTTTTATGCATCTTCATTAACTTCCTTATTCTTAGTATAATGAAATCGCCTTATATAAATCGCACTAACGAATTTCTTTTTTTCTCTATATTTTCACCTTATTTAATTAAGTTAATTTTTAATTAAATTCAATTTTTTAAGGGTTGTACAATGATTTCCAAGTAAAAAATATACAGAGATCTTAGTTAGATATCCTACAAAGAAAGCTAGGTTTTGAAATCTATGAGATCGTTGAAATTCCGAAATACTTTCTCAGAAAACGCGACGATTTTTTAAAGAGATTTTTGGAAGTATACCAAATTGTGGAGTTCAATCCAAGTTATTTTGATCTTAAAGAAAACCACTCGGAATCTTTTTGGAGGCTCAATTTAGATATGTTCAATCACAGTATACCAAATTCCTCAGCCCATCTTCAGAAGGCGTGAAACCAGAAGCGAAAATAAGGAATTTTATTTCCGTGACATTCTTAATGTTGAATCTATTGGTTTTCGAATAAATGTTTCGAGCAAAAGTAGTATTTGTATAAGACACATTTATTGGAAATATTTTTTCGTAAATCAAACGGAGAAACCCCACTTTAACACCAAAAAAGTGGGGTTGTTTATTATAAATATATTAACAACTTTTATTCGAAACATTTCCCCTGCGTTAAATTTTCCGAAGAAAATGTTTCGAAAATAATTGATGTCGAAAATGCGCACGAAACTAGCTAGAAGATTTAAGGTTATAAATAGCGTTCTTATCCTGCCACTTGGTACATAAATTCAAGTCAAGTGTCTATCACTCATCAATATCATTATCATCACCCCGATAAAGCGACTGGGGTGCATATGTGAATCTTAATCAGCATCACGATATTACTTATTAGACAAGCAGGTATTTATTTAGGAGAAAAAAATACTATGGATCAACGTATGGCTAGGGGAGGAGACGGGGGATAATCATTCAAAAAAAAGAATGTTTTTTGATTGAAACTTTCAACAATAATATTGCATAAGAAAATTTACATACACCATCTTCCCTTATTAAAATATTGCGAAAATATTATGTAAATAATGAACAAATAAGGGTAAAATTTCATATATGTGTGTATATATATATATAGTTATTGTGTGAGAGAGGAATGGGGTAGTAATTTCTGTCTGAACACAAAAAAAAAAAGTTTATTTATATAAAACCACCCGCATATATAGAAAATAAATTTGTATGTTCCCGAAAACATAGCAAAAAAAAAAAAAGTGTAAATACAACACATTTTCAAAATCTGTTTATTTATGTGAATAATATTTTTTTATATTATAAATACTAGCCCCCATACACTATTTAATTAACCTTTTTTGTGTTTAACATAAACCTGGACCAAGAAATTTTATAAAAACACATTCGTAAAAAAGACATGATAGTCCTTCAAAATTATCTAATGGCATGGTTTAGTGCATAACTCTCGCTTGAATCTGTGTTGCTCAATTTATCCCCTCTATGTATGAGATCGTTAACTGGACCAGACAAGAAACACCAAAGAAAAGAGAATTTCCACAAATTCCAAATAGAAAAAGGTATACATAAAAATATGTCCAGAAAAATTCCTGGCATATAAAAATTACACCCTTTAAGAGAGCTTTTTTTTCAAGTACTAAAACCATTAGATAAATATTCTAAAATCATGAACTGCATATTAGGCAAGGCCAATAACCAAGGTGGGAAGAACGTATTTGTGGTACTATCAGGCAGATTTGACCAGACGGCAACTCAAGGCGTTCCGAAGATATTACCTATAGACAGCGTTATAGCAACCTGCAGATGACATTGGCTGGGCGGAAGACATTTAGAATGTTTGGGACTGCCAGTGATTCACGAGTATTACCGCAGCTATCATAGTGAGAAGAAGGAAGAGACGCTGTCTCACCTACTCTATCACTGTCCAGCACTTCAGATGAAAGGACTCACCATCTTGGTTCAACCATTCTTTGACGACCTCTCTAAGCTAAAGTCTACTGGCGTCAAAGCCCTTATGCTGTACTTCAATAGCTCCAAGTGGTTTAAGGAGTAGTAGCAACGATGGGTCAGTATCACAGTGGACACGGTTTAAATGTGTCCCAACCAGGACAGTTGCTACAAATAACTGGAAATGTATCCAAATTTCGAAAAAACTGTATTGATTGAAAGCTGTAGAGCATAAAATTTTCTACACAAAAAATTCTTGGAACACTTTTTTATTCGTCTTAACTTGGTGAAAATATTTTATTAGAAACTTAGTAACATATTTTCATAATACATGAGTAAAATGACAATAAACAATGTCTGTAAAAAATGCACACAATGTTTTACTTAACTGGAAACAGTAGTGAGTCTCTCGTATATATTTTCTATGTCTATGATAGTAAAATAAATAATCGATAGTTTTTTTGCCAAATAGCCCATAGACATTTTTTTCAATAGTTTTACAAAATAAGTGACGTATGAAAGAAAATTTTGTAATGAGTCCGAAAGACATCGAAGGATAAGCTTCATTAAATTAACGTAGACATTTTTTGTTGTAAATTAATATTATTGAATTATTCAAACTCATTATTTTAATTGAAAAAGCTTATTTTATAATCAAAAATTATAAATTTTAATGGCTAAATCTGGCCTAGTTATTTATATTAAATTAAATTACAAAAGTAGAATACGTCAAAATTTTTAACAGAAGATATTTTTTTCGATAAATTTGTGTATTTTTATATGTCTTGAAGTATAATCAACCCAACTCTAAGTGAAAAAAAAAATCCTTTTCTCAGTTTTTCTTTCAAGCTCGTAGAAAAATAATCCTAGGGGATGATACAATAAGGAAAAATTTCCACTATAGATTGTTCGAAAAAATCCGAACAAAAGGGGTTGTATTATAAATGATATTGACTTTATTATTGTTAAAATAATACAATAATTATATTATATTTCGAAGTCTATTTAAGTACATTTCGAGGTGGTATAGAGTATATACGATTCTGAATTGTTCAATGTAAACATACAAGCAATAAGAATATTCGGTATATGGTATATATATATATATTGTCCATTGTTCAATTGGCTTGTCGCCAATATTAAAACAAACAAGTTTACTTTTAACATGTACTTCGAATATCTCGAATTGTACACGAAAAACAAGGGAATATTATTGATATTTTAATGTGATATTGAGAAATCAAGTATAATATATACCTTCTTGAAGACAACAACTTCTACTCGTACCTCGCATCATGTTTTACTTCGAATTATAACGACAAATGTTGTGCTTTTCATATCGTTAATTACTTGTTTCCTTTATTTTTCAGGGTTTACCAATATATTCCCTTATTTATAATTTCATACAAAAATTCAATTTGTCTTAAGCATGTAATATGGCAGTTTGTCAATTTAAGAAAAAAAATGTGGCGGTTAATTGACTTAACGATCGGCGTATGGACCAAAGAACGAAAGTAACTGGCTCTAGCAGTTTCCTTTCACGAACTCCAGATGAATATCGACATACTTTCTATCAAAATCGGCGGCATAAAGAAAAAAGAAAACACAAAATATAAAATACCTCTCTTAATATTAGAACAATCGAAAAATGCGTTAGAAATAAAGTTGTAGAAAATCATGTTTGCTACAATTCATCACTTTATCATTTTTGCTCAAACTCTAATGTGTACAGAGATATTAACGAATTTAATTTTCAATCTTAAACAGTCTTTTCTGTAAATATTAGTGTAACAGAAAAAATGATAAGAAACAAAACTACAGTAAAACTTAGTACCTACAACTTTACTTATAAATTTTTCGATTTTTCAAATATTAAGGGAGATATGTCAAATTTTGTGTTTCCCCCTCCCTTTAAACCCCCCTTTCCCCTTGTCCGATTTTATCCATTAACGAACTTGACCTTTTGAATACCAAAAACGCCTCAAATACCAAATTTCATTCCAATCAGATTAAAATTGTGATCGCTAGAGTGATTACAGACATATATATATATATATATATATATATATATATATATATATATATATATATATATATATATATATATATAATATATACATATAAATTTTACAGATGGTGATTTTCGACCTCTACTATGTAGGATCGATGCACATTTGACGAAATTTTTGCAAAATTTTGCAGTCGGTATGAGACCAATACCTCTATTTCCTTTCAGGAAATTCGCTAAAAATATGAAACTAATTCACGGCACCTAATTAAGCATCAATGATGAAGAAATGATAACTACTGAATCAAATGTAAGATTTATTTATGAAAATATTTGAATAATTATAAAATTTATCTAAAAACATTGTACATCCTTTATCGAAATAATATACAAAAGACAATAAAATGTGAACAACTACCACCGTTCAGGGTAAAATATTTGGTAAACATTATGTACATTTGAAAATCAGATTTCGTATGTCTGAATCATATTTACCCATAATGTCTTACCGACAAATAAACTCCTCTTACTGTGTGTATATTTCAATTTCATTATTATTGATAAGGTGGAAAATATGAAAACTGAATTTATAATCTAGGAAAACAATACGTGTAAAACAATGTTTAACAATATTACAATTAACAGGAGTTAGATTTATTTTGTTTTATTATTTACCTTATACCTCCGTACTTCCTTTTCTCCAGGGATCTACAAACAACTCCTAATCAGTCCAAGTAGCCGAGCGGTCTAAGGCGTTATGTCTGCGCAGTATACATACTTGGAAACTGGAAGGTTATGGGTTCGAATCCCGACATCGTCAGTTTGTCAATTATAGAAATAAAAGGAGCGGTTAATTGACTAAACTGTTGGCGTATGGACAAGAACGAAGTAACCGGCTATGTTTGTGAAGGTTTTCTGCAGTTTCCTTCACGAACTCCAGATGAATATCGGCATAGTACCTATCATAGTCGGCTGCAGCCGCATATCCTACCAATTCCTAGTCTATACACAAAAATTCGTGACACTCCACTCATATCCTCACATCCTTAGGCATCACTATCTATCAACTCCAAAAGTGGTGGCTTTTGGTTTTTCGAAAAAATGTTTCGAATAAAAGTTGTTCGTTAAAGACGTACTAGCCATTTTTTGTTCTAATCATTTTTTTTCGAAAACCGAGTAGATTCGGCACAAATCTGAATTTTCTTTCGTTTTCGACCCATCGTGTTCACGAACACTGGCCGTTGATTTGTGGCAAATTAATTTGGTTTTCGAAAAATGTTTCGCATAAAAGTTGTTCGTTATAAAAATAATAACAACTTTTGTTCTAAATATTTTTTTCGAAAATCGAATAAATTTGGCACAAATCAACTGTAAAGTTTTTAATAAACAAATTGTAAAAGATCTTCGGCACTAGTAAATTGGAACATTTGTATAGGTAATTCCAAACATGTAACGGTTGGAAATATTGATCGTAGAAACAAATTTTGGATACAAGTATTCATAAAATGCTCTAATAACTCCCGTTTGTCCGTCAATTCGACAGCTGAGAAATGAAAAAAGATAATGAACAGAATTTTCTTAGTGATCTAGAGATAAAAAGTGACTTCCAGATTGTGAAAGAACAAAATCAGTCCAAAAATTTTGCCACAAAATTTTATCTTTTAACAGTAATAGAAAAAGGTTTATTACAACACATTTTTTACCCATAAATAGTTTTGCCACAAATGCAGCTCAAACATCTGTTATTTGTCCATATAGCCAAAAATAGTGCTCTTTTTTCAAAATTTTATAATTAAATTGTGCCTTATTTATTTGGTTTTCGAAAAAACGCTTCGAACAAAAGTTGTTCACTATAAATATACGAGGAAGTTTTATTCGAAACATTTTCTCAAAAATCGCCTAAATAAGGCTCAAATCTATACATATAAAATGCTTGAGTGACTGAGTGACGGATCAACGCACAGCCTAAACCGCTGATCGTAGAGACCTGAAACTAGGAGGGTGTGTTCTTTGTATGACGTAGACATCCGATAAGAAAGGAAAGATTTCGAAAGACATCTGATAAGAAATTTCGAAAGGATTTTCCGAAATTCTACCCTTAAGGGGTGAAAAACGGGGGCAAAGTTTGTATGGGACAACGTGATTCCTTGGTCCAATCTACTTCAAATTTTGCATAAACATTCAGTATATTTACTTAAATACTAAGTAATATAAGGTCTGGAAAATTACAATTTTTGTGGGTGAAGCTGCGACGGGCAGTGCTTGTCAAATATAAAATTTTGAAAAAAGGACGCTAATTTTGTACCTCATACAGTATATCAATGATATTTATCCAATTAACTCAGTTGTAACATATCGTATTTATTTCATAACCTTTGTGGCAGAATTGTTTTCTAGCCGAGAGAGAAAAGTTTTCATTTGTTTTATTTCTATATCGAATATAATTTAGGCAGAGGGATTATTATTAATTAAATTAAATACTGATATGAAATAATTAACTCGTCAACCAGGAATCGAACCTCGGGCCTCTGGATAACTAGTCCAGTATGCTTCCGCTACACCAAAGACGATTGTGGCGTGATAGAGGGATTATTGTCTAGAATATTTCTAGAGCAGTGTATGGAGGTATCGTGATGTATTACACACAAGCATGTTTTACATATTACATGAGATACCGGTACCTACCACTAATTAGAAACACAATTATTTTATTCAGACGGTATATGATATGATTTTCATAGGATGAGTTTGAGTTGTCGTAGGGTGTAATTTTGTTTCTAGATGTGAAACACTCATAATATTGCAATACCGTCATTTTTTAGCGGTGAAGAGATAGCGGAGACGTAAGGGGATAGATTTGTCGCGACTCAGTGAACACCTTTTAACTTAATACAATTAAAATGTGTAAAACCTCAAGAAGTTATCTATCTAGCTTATATAATTCTTATATCAATATTCTGATTAAGAAAATGTTTCTTGCTTATTTTTTTTTTCGAGGGAAAAATTTGACGTTATTTACTTACTCGCAATGCCGCGACTCGATAGAATGCTTCATTCCCTGTACGTTGGAGTGAAACTCTCCTGTTATGACGATAAATAAATCTTCAGTTATTTTTTCGTTGTGGTAAAAAAATTTGAAGATGTTTCATGTAAGTTAAAGGGAATGAAAGATCTATATATTCTATGTCTGTAGCCATTCACGCGGTCATTTTTAATCGCAGTCAAAGATGCTTTTGGTAACTGAAAAGCTAAATTCGTTAATGGGCAAAATCGAATTAGGGAAAAGAGAGGTTTGGAGAGAGAGGGAAATACAAAATTTGGTATATCTTTCTTAATATTGGAAAAATCGGAAAATTTATAAACAGTTAAGTAATAGAAAATTAGTTTTATTTCATCGTTTCCTACCATTTTTTCTGTTACTCTTGATGGAAAATTAAAATTCTAAATATTTTTCTAGATATTAAAGTTTCGGAAAAATGACCAGGTCATGAATTGTAATCAAATTGATTTTCTACAACTTTACTAATTATAAATTTTTAGATTTTTCTAATATTAAGAGAGATATTCTATATTTTGTGTTCCTACCTTTCCCCTTCCCCTTAATTAATCAACCACCCTTAATTAATGAACTTAATTAATGAACTAAAAAAAAGCATATCATATATGGAATTTCATTTTGATCGAAATAAAATTGTGACCACTAGAGAGTATACAATATCACAGAAAATTTATTTATTTACGAATGTCTGTAGGCAGAAATTTATTTTGTACTAGCTTATACCTTCAATTTTCTTCGCCCTCATTATATTCGCTCACACGTTTTATTGTTATATCTCCGGCTCCCGTCATTTTAAGACTAAAAACCCCAATGTAATTTCCCACCGCTTCCATTACTTCAAGTATTAAGCATTCCCACCGCTTCCAGTACTTCAAATATCTATCGACCTAAATTCTACCTAATATCTACCAAATTTCAATTTCAGCTAATATTTTTGAGTTTTATCTCTCGTAGCGAGATACAGACCAAGTCTAATCATGAACTTTTTAAGTAAAACAAGTTTCATCAAAATCGGTCCGATAATTTCCTTTTCCCTTAAAATGAAGGGATAGCTTTTAATAAGTTGTCTTCATTTGAGAAAATTCTTCTAATTATCATAATTTCTTTGCCGTTCAGATTTTTGGATAAAAAGGTTCAATAAAATAATGAAAAGTTTTTTTTTTATTAATCAAATTTCCATATAAAAAAAATTCAGCAAAATTCAAGAGTCTTTGTTCCTCCCATTTGCATTACTGATAAGAAAACAATAATATTTGAAAAAATATAAAATAAACTAATGAAGAAAATAAAATGAAGAAAAAAAAAACATAAATGAAAAATGGGCAGACAAAATAATATATTAGATTTTTCCGTTCGTCATAATATTTGTTATGAGTTTCCGGCACCCTTATGTTGTTTTGTAATTGGTATGGAATAAAAAAAAAGTTGATTTTCCTTTCACCGACAAGACTCACCATCAGCAGTATGATAGCGTGTCGTCAGATATTGGCCGTCACAACTCATACCTATCCATCTCCACTTTTAAATAGGTCTCGTGCTGTACAGCATGGGAACACCTTGGATCGAATCACATTTGTGACGATACTCTTTCAAAGAATGGAGGGTACTTCATACCACTTGCAAATGCAATGACATTATTAGACACTCGGCTGACTTTGTCAATATTCTCAATCGTATTATAACATTTCGATCAATTCTATGGAATGTTCAACTCTGGTTCTGTAGGTCTTTGATCATATTCTTTTCGACAAAATTATTCCAACAGAAGTAGCTTTCGTTCTTTAGATCATACGTTTTCCGGAGTTTTGCATTCTAATCCTCAAGCTATGTCGCAGAATGAAAGCCGGCGGGAGGAAAATAACTGAAAAGGACTGAAATAGCACCTAACATGAAGTACCTCAGTGTCCTTCTTGAATCTAACCTGACCACGAAAAGCAAAGATAGCTCCTAGTGATGAATTCAGTTGCAGTTTTGGAAATGAAAGTAGGCTGAAGGAAAATAAGTCAAAACTTGAGATAGTGACAAAGCATCTAGTATCAAGACCTGTATGACCTCAGTGTCCTTCTTGAATCCATGGAAAGCAAAGATGACTTTTATTAAATTTTTATAACTACAATCCTCCAAACACAAAATCAAAAATTCGTGGACTTATGTAGGCGTCAGTTTGATCGACAGTGTTTGGATTGACTCGAAATTTCGTGAACGTAAAGAGAATTTAATTTAGGCTTCTTCATCTGCTAGTACTAAGGATCTGATAGAGAATCTTCCGAGTATGTTTGGCGATCACATTCAGAACTGTTACTCTCTTAGGCTCTCCGTCGGAATCCAGTGTGTATTGAACTTCTTATATAAAAGCTTTATCGTTCCAAATCGTTTTGAGAAAGCGATACAAAGTCAGGGCAGCATACAACAGACCTCTTCTATGAAATTTTCTAACTTCTCGAGTTAACTAAATCGAAATCCAGTAAAATTTATGTGGATTGAACCTTTGATATAAGAGCTTTTTAACTCCAAACTTTTATGAGTAAGCGTTACAAATAACTCCATACCTTCTTATGAAAGTATGGTGCTAATCGGAATACCTACGTGTCCCAAAAAGTGTACATTATTATACAGATATGAAATTAAAGCTTTAGAAAAAGGTGAGATATATTTCATGAATATCGTTTTCTTTGTTACACCAATTCCATAGATTTTAATATATTTAACAAAACAAATTACAAAAAATACGGGTATACAGTGGGGGGAAAGGGGGAGGGAGGTTAATTTATATTGAAAATAACGATATACAACCAATTTTTCTTTTTTGCTCTCGTTTGTTTCAATTTTTATTACCTTTGAATTTTCACACTCATGGTTCATTTTAAACAGTTTGATGAAGATAATCAGTGACAGACTTACAATGGACGGGGGTTTAGGACTCAACATCTCCTCACATAAGATTTGGGATTATTTAAATTTTACAATTGATTTGTGTTGAATCTATTAGGTTCTTGAGAAAAATGTTTAGGACAAAAGTTGTTAGTATTTACAGAACGAATAACTTTTTTTCGAAACATTTTTTGAAAACCAATTGTATTCGGCACAAATCGATTACAAGAACGGAACGCTACTTGTGATGTCGATAGCGCTCCTACTTCGGAAAATAGTTTTACAGTTTTAAAAATTATTAGTTGAAGAGCCACCGAAACGGGATTTTCAAGAAATAAAGATGTTCCCTAAAAACGAACCTACGAAATCATCTGCACAGATTAGGACTCCACAATGGATCCATGATGCGCAGAATGTGCAGCGAGAAGACAGAAACATCTAGTCACATCATCTTTAACTGCGAATCTCTCGTTTACAGCAGATATAAGATATTCGGTGTATCTCACCCCGAATATTTGAACATTTTGGAAAACCTGTTAAGTAAGTGTCCTGTAAGTTCAGAGTGAAGTAGAAGGTGGAGCACAGTGGACCATAAGGTCGTAGTGCAATACTTTTTATACCCCAAGATATAACTATAAAACTATTTATCCCTAAAAACAAGGTCATCCAAACTTTCTGTACATATCTGATTCCTCTCGCAAGATCCTATAAGTGATTGCAGCCTCTCTCTGCTTTGGAATCCCATATTTGGAAGAATTAACTTTGGCAGACAAGAAACTCTACATTGTGGAAGCGATAAAATAAATACTTTCAAATAGGTACACGTAAAATAAACATTATTAAAATAATCAAAGAGAACTCAAAGTGTTTTTTTTGAAATTACATTTCAAATTTTGCCCCAATTCCCAAGAACATTAGTTTGTATTTTCTAAATACGTATTTCGACTACAATGTAGTCATCATCATTTAGACACGCATCAGATTAACAACAAGCAACATATCTCTGAATCCATATCTCAGAGATAGTTACGATTAGCTAATTCATACTGATGATGAGTACATTGTAGTCGAAATACGTATTTATAAAATATAAACAAATGTTCTAGGAATTGGGACAAAATTTGAAATGTAACACGTAAAATATTTGATGCCAGGTGTACAATATTTAAAAAAATAAATTTCCAAATGAATTAATATATTATACGTTATATTATTATACTAGATAATATAAATGTTTAGTTAACGTTAAATAATATAGATGTCTCTGATAATTGAATGACATATTCATACCAATTTGATATGTGAAAATGTAGACAGTCATTTTCATTTACTTGACTACCCTATATAAATGCTTACCTACATATATGTATAGTTATCATTCACACCCTCTATGCCCTCCACCCACCCTCCGGTTCATGTACTACCTCACCCTCCTATATAAATTTAGTATTTTAGTGTTTATTTAATTTTATGTATGGAGTTATAGTTGATACGATTAAAACTGTGAGCATTCAAATGATATAAATGCAATTTTTAAAATTCATTGACTAGGAAAATTTTTGAAACTATTTTCCATTATTTTTTTGTGAATATGTTGAAATGTTAGACGAAAGGATTTCTCACGGGAAATTAAGTCATATTGGAAAATTTTTGGATATGTGTTCAGAATGAATTTTATCTTTGGGCAAAACCACTAAAATTGAAGTTTTTCTTGTATTAATCGATTTCGATGATTCAAATTAACTAGAAAACCTGGAGAGATTCTGCGAATGAAGATATTTGTCCAAAATAACCAAAACTAAAAATCTAAAATTTTCTATAACAATCAACAATCAACTAAAATTTTCGAGATATTTTCATTTAAGATATGTCGAAAGCTAAACGCGATACCGACGTGAAGTTAATTTTACTAGCATTAAAAAAAAAGGAAAACATTTGACTGTGTTAGAGCAAAAATTATATGGAAGCTAAAAAGTTTTCGAATCGATTGTCTCGTAAGCTATCAAACCGTCTAAACGGTTATATTTTCTTAGCGACCAAAGCTCAACTATTTCAAAGTAGGGTCAAATTTTTTGCTTATCCTGTAAATCCCCTTAACCAAGAGGCTATCTCTCGATGCACTGAAGTTGAACAGGATGCAACTGTGGAGGGTTACTGAATTCATTATCGGGTATTATCCCCTGCGAAAACATCTGCACACAATGGGACTCCATAACGGGTCCATTGTGGGCAGATTGTGTGACGAAGAGGAAGAAACATCCAGCCACATTATCTTTGGCTGCGAACCTCTGGGTTACAGCAGATACAGAACTTTAATGTAAACAAAAGCATGGGGTGCTCTCTACTTACCCTTGTAAAAGTAGTGCCATTATGAAGACATAATTAGAGGGCATTAAAGTTAATTTTCAATTATTTTGCATTTTTTAGGTCATATTCCAATAAAAGCATGTTTTTTTTTTAGTTTTTAAATTCTAAAATTTATTCTAACTAAATTACAAAGGTTTATAATTATGTGACAAAATATGATCATAAACCAAAAACAATCCATTTAAATTAAGGCCACATAAATAGTTTTAATATAAAAATGATATTAAAAATGACTTTTTTCTAAATTTGCATATTTCCGTTCTCCGTCACAAACATTAATCTCCATTAGATAAGACATTTAATTGATTATAATTACAAATTCATTTTATCATATTTTTTTGTTGTTTTAAAATATTCAAAGGCTTTTTTTTTTATTCCTCCACGCTGTGTGTCGTCTTTTTCTTAAGTCAATGCTAATAATAAATAGTAAATTTAAATTTTGATTGCTCGATCTATCTTTGCATGTGTTTTTTTATTTGTACTTTGAAAATTCGTTTTTATTTAACATTTTTTTTTACAATCTTTTATTTAATCTTTTATTTATTTTTTTTTTTTTTTGAGGTTAAAATTAGTATTAAAAATTACTTTGACATCCAATCGAGCTAAAATTTTGTAAATATATGAAATTCTCGATCAACTTATGGGGAACATGAAAATTTTGTGTTAAATGGGTCGGTACTTAAAGAAAATTCATTATACTTAATAAAACTAAACAAATGATTGAAATTATTTTATCTATTGGGAACTCTAGCACTTGCATATGCTCTCTGGTGGGTAAATTATAAACTAGGTCGATTTTTTCTACCCAGTGACATACTCTTCGGCCTACAAGTTTCATGGTCGAACCCTGGTGAAGAACTTACTAACTACTGCTAGTAGGTTGAAATATTAAGCACTGCCACCTGTAAGAGATCCAAATAGGTAGATCCCACAGGTAGATACCTGGAAAGTTTATATGTTTGAACGCACTAATCTCAGGAACTAGTCCGATTTGAAAACTCTTTTTGCGTTAGACAGCCCCGTTTAATGAGAATGGTTATAGACCATAAAAAGTTTGCAGTTCATGCATCTATGTCCCGTGGCAGCTACGCTAAAAACCTAACTCTTAAACGGTGCGAGAAAATCTTTCAATATAAAAAATATTTATCTAATTTTGATACAAAACTGATCTAAAACCCTTTGATCGATTTTGCTAGTTTCGGCGACTATAAATCGCCTAATTTTCATCGTAGATACATTCTAAAATACATTTTGGACCAAAAATGTGGATAATTTTTCCAAGTTTGATAGTAAATCCGACAGCAAGTAAATTTAGATGGGTTGAAATATTTTCTTAATCAATTTATTTTCTCCAATAACCAAAATTTCTAACAACATAATTTACTACCTAATAGTACAGGTTTAGTTCAGGTTAAATTTTTTCTGTACACGTTTGCCATTATTCTAAGCACATCCAGGCTCACAAAATAGGCTTTTTTTCAGACATGAGTGTAGTTCAAAATGAAGCAAATTCAACTATTCGCTGCCTGCAAAATTCAACGATCTATCGAGATTTATCTTCTTTTTTTAATGGCAGCTATGTTTGGGCAAATAAGAGTATATTTGCTATGTGCACAGTTGTCGAGACTACCGACATTAAAATGCATAATACTTCAGGAGAGATTTATCTTTTTATCACATTGTCCCTAGTCTCGAAGACTGTGCGTCATATTGTCGTGACAAAGACAGCTTTATCATCCGTAGCTAAATATCCGTGGAACTAGATGATAGAGATATATTGTAGAGATGCCTTGGACGGGCTACACTTCGACCATAAGGTCCATTGTGATGCCTAAGGATGTGAGGATGTGAGTGGAGTGGAAGAAATTTTTGTGTATAGACTCGGAATTGGTAGGATATGCCGACTATGATAGGAACTAAGCCGATATACATCTGGAGTTCGTGAAGGAAACTGCAGAAAACCTTCTCAAGCATAGCCGGTTACTTCGTTCTTGTCCATACGCCGACAGTTTAGTAAATTAACCACCCCGTTTTCTTTTCTTAATAATTGACAAACTGCCGATGTCGAGATTCGAACCCATAACCTCCCAGTTTCCAAGTAGACATACTGCGCAGACATAACGCATTAGACCGCTCGCCCTTTTGGACTGGTTCCGTGGAACTAACCAGCGCTTATTTGCTATACACATATAATATGATAAATAGACGCTAAAAAGATAGACATCAAAGATAGTGAAAGAACATATGCATTCCGCTACACCACTAATATCTCTGGTATCTCAGGGGCAGAACATTGGTCTAGAATGCCAGAGGTCGTGAGTTAGATTCCAGTATTCGATGTGTATGATTTTTCATATCAAGCGATTGATGTCAAAGAATTCTATGACTTCTTTGACATCAATCTATTCATCGAAATTCTATGACTTGAATAGTATGGTTTCCAGAGTAATGATTACCCGACGCATATGCTATACCCAATCAAAAGAAAAAACAACACAATCAAAACTAAAAAATAATTCTAACCTATAAATATAAGAAAAAATTACCCTTACTTAGGCGGCGTGATTTATAAACACTATTAATAGGTTATTTAAATTGATTTTTTTTTCGTTGTTTAAAACAGGATAATAAGTCTGTGCAAGATTAAATAACCTTACTTACTTCTTCGGATACTTTTCTTTATTTTTATTACATTTTGAAGAAGTCATGTGCACTGAGTGAATGAATTAAGAATGAAGCTGTGTGCGGAGGACGATTGAATCTAGGGGTTGAGGCTATACGGAGTAGTGGATAACATTGACAAAGGAAAACGGGGAGATTGTTATGTTTAAGAAAATAAAAAAAATATGAAATAATGGTTAAACCATTGAGCCCTCGCCTCATCACACTGTTGTGCATAGAACGTACGGAATAAGATGAGATGTGCTGTTTGACTCTCAGATTCATCAATGTGGAAACATAATAAGGGTGAGAATATTAAGGACAATGTGGTGATGCTTTGTTTTCTTCTTAATTCCGTTTTACGAAATTGCCCTATCGTCTTTATACAATGTGTCACATGAAAATGTATATTCATTAGTTTTTTTTTGTGTTTGTTAGTAAGGTTGGTATTATAAAATCATACTTATAGAAAAGTTGAGAGTTTTTATTTAACTTTTTTTTTTTTTTTAAAGTTTGATTTATTGAATATCGAATTATATTCATTAGTTTTTATGTCATTTTTCGTATATACCAGATTCAACTGTAATAACGCGAATCGGTCAATCGATGCCAAATTTTGACACAAAATTTACCATTTCAGATTTGCCACAAGTGTGCTTTCTATATAGACTTTAAGACTCGTTTTGGAATTATAGCTATGTCGAGTTTTCAAGAATTGGTCAAAACTCGATACTGGAAATAGTCTAGATCTGGAGATTTACAGCTTAACTACTAAAGAATGTTTTATTCCAACCAGTCCAAATGGCGGTCTAAGGCGTTAAGTCTGCGCAGTATGTCTATTTGGAAACTGGGAGGTTATGGCTTCGAATCCCGACATCGACAGTTTATCAATTATTAAGAAAAAAAAGTGGCGGTTAATTACCTAAACTGTCGGCGTATGGACAAGAACGAAGTAACCGGCTATGCTTGAGAAGGTCTTCTGCAGTTTCCTTCACGAACAATGCTTTTAAAAATTTAAAAGCATTAATACAATTTTTGTAAAATCTCTTGAACATATTTCATATGTCTATGAGAGTAAATCAGAATGGGGATTAGATGGGTATCGTTGGAGCAAATGACCCACATACTTAAAGTAAATCATTATTTGAATTTTGGTGACGTCGCCAGATTCAAAAAATTAATTTTTTTGCTAAATTTAATCCGATTTTAATGCAATTTTTTTTGAACTCACTATTTTTGGGGTGTACTTTTTGGGTAAAGTACAATTTATATCAAAAACTAATATAGATTAATCGGATTTTCTATCAAACTTGAAATTCTTGATTAAAATTAAGGAGATTTGAAATTTTTTTAAATCAAGTTCGATAAAATATGCCCGAGATCAAACCAAATAAATTAAAATAGAATAAATTTTATTGAGATTACTCTTGTTAGAATTGCTGAAATTTGCACCATATTAGCAACGGATAACATATCCTGAGACAATATAAGAGTAATTTTAATAAGAGTGATGTTAACAACAGTAAAATTGAACAGTAGAAGCAATTTTAACAAGAGTAATTTCAATAAAATTTATTATATTTTAATTTATTTTGTTTAATTTTTTATTTATTTTTTTTTTTGTCTATTGATTTTGATTTTCTATCTGTTTCTAATTGTCAAAGAGTAAATTATGACTAGCTAATTTATACTGATGATGACTACATTGTAGTCGAAATACGTATTTATAATACAAAAACTGATCTAGGTATTGGGGCGAATTTGAAATTTTAGTTCTCTTTGCTTATCATTTGATAATCGAATAAATATATTTGCTCATTATATATCGAATATAATATTTATATTATGCGTTAATCATAATCATCCAACAACATAGTCTGCCATAAACCTGTGTATACATATAAATATAGCAGCGACATGTTTGTATTTTAGCCCATAATGTATAAATATATATCATAACGGATAGTTTTAAAATGTCTTTGGCTATGCGTAAAAGCAATACTATTTCCATATTTTTCCCATAACATTATAACGAATATCGTATACGACATACACCGTAATGCATTCAAAATACATATCTTACCATTTATTATCGCGTTTTATTTATGAATACATGTTTTTATCTCATAAGTATCTCTATGCGTATATGATAACCCCCACCCACCTTTACTCCCACTTCATAAAACCTGTCTATTTTTTTTTTTTTTGGTTAGTTGTTGGTTGTATTTCAACACCTGAATTATTTAAAATATGGTCCTTATGTCATTATAAAATCATATAGCAAAGAGATATGGCAAACAATTTTTTATTTATCACCTAGTCATGATGTAGTTTCTTTTTTTTTTTTTGGTATAATTTTATTGCTTGTTTAAGAATTATGTCTATGAATTTATTATATATGTATACCACGAGATGGCATGCCAGTCTTTATATTATTAAATGATGTACACGGATGAATGATGGTAATATACAAAAATCCGGGTGTGAATACTCTATTCAACCTCTATCTATTGCAGTACAGTCAGATCTATTTGATTTTCGAGAAAATGTTTCAAACAAAAGTTGTTTCTTATGAATATATCAACAAGTTTTGTCCCAAGCATTTTCTTTGAAAACCGAATGGATTCGGTACAAATCAACTGTGAAAACTCTACTTTTATATTGTTCAAATTTGTGACGAGTCGATTTGGAAAATGTTACGAACTAAAGTTGTTTCTTATAAAACCACAAGCTTCGATGTGAATACCTTTTAGAAAATAGAATGGATTCCGCATTTTGTGCATTGTACATCAATTTTGATTGTAATAGTACTATGGGCCACAAAAGTATTGCCTTGTTTTCAAAATTTTATAGTTGCTTTGTGCCTAAAAGTTCTTATATTTATAATGAACAACTTTTATTCGAAACATTTTTTCGGAAACCGAATAAGGCACAAAGATTGGGCCCGTCAATATTTGGAGAGAAATTTGATCCTCACAACCCCGAAGATGTAAATTACTTACTGTTAAGGGCTTTATATTTATCAAAATGTACGTCTCAAAAAGACAACCATCGAACGACCCGAATGAAAAAAGCTTTAGGAACCGTTTTCAAGAAAATTGGAAGTTAAATCGAAAAAAATTTCGCCCAAAATCTTGTATGATCCAAAATTTATGTATTCTATGACCTACCGATTAATCATCCAAGACACAGTCGATCAAAAATGGTTATGTTTGACTGCAAATGATCATAAAGATTTGGTGAAAACTGAACAACGATCTCAGAGCCTCTATATTACGTACGATGTGGTCTATATAGAGGTAAAAATTCTAAGATCATATATTTTTATAAGGTAAGTAAATATTTATTTTGAAAATATGAAAATGATATACGGCTAATGGTAATTTTTATTACCATCGTACGTCGAATAATATAAATAATTTTAGTTTTTCTTTGGATTAGACAAGTTTTTATTATACATTATAAACTGACTTCAAAATAAGGAGGGAGGAGTTATATGATAAATATATACCTTTATTGGAAATAATATACTCCAAGAGTAGTCACATGTCAATTGTGTTTGGATTCAATGAAACCTTGAATAAAATAAGCGCATTCTTTTCAAAACAAAGCGAATTTTCTCAGAGAAAGCAGACAATTTTTCTTATCAGAATTATTATGAAATTAAGTTACCAACACCAGAGTTGTAATATAGAATTTGAATTAAATTAGTAAATATTCGAGCTACAGAAGAAATGGTCAGGTGATTATTTTTAAGTAAATTTTTTCATTTCTCCTATCTTCCAGAACTCTATTATCGAATATATCTTTTCAAGGAGAGTGTTTTCTGAATCCTCTCCGAAAAGGTCTAGAACTATGACGAAGTTCTTTTTCTAGGATCTTTTTCAAGATAGAAAGACCTTACAATTATAAGTAAAGTATTTGTAGCAATACTCTTTAGAAATATCCATCTTTCTTGACATGATAACTCAAAAATAATAGACAGGAGAAGGTCTTTATTTAGTGTACTAATTATTTTAATTTCTTTAAATAAATTTCATTTAGATATAAACTCCGCATTTCGACGACAAATTAGACTCCATCAGTATTCATTAGGTTTGGTTAGGTTGTAGCGGCTGTCCCAGGCGAGACACCGCTAGACCATGAGGTCCATTGTTATACCTATACATTGATGATGTGGGTGGAAGATAAGAAATTTGTATGCAGACTAGAAATTGGTAGGTTGTGCGATTGCAGCTGACTTTGATAAGAACTATGTCGATATTCATCTGGAGTTCGTGAAAGGTAATTGCAGAAAACCTTTACAAGCGTAGCCGGTTATTTTCGGTCTTGTACATACGCCGACAGTTTAGTCAATTAGCCCCATTGTATTTTTTTTAAAATTAATTTAATTGACAAACTGTCAACGTTGGGAATTTAATCAGCAATCTCCCAGTTCTATTCTATGCCATTTGGACCGGTGAATTTGGTAGTTCTAATTATTCTCCGGGGAGATATATTACTCATAGCAAATTTCGGGTAGGTATCTCATCAATGGTGTCTCACAATGGTGTCATACAATGTGTACCGAGTTTATATTAATGAGGACTAATTTATACTGATAAGGACTACTAAACCATCGAAATACGTAGTATATAATAAAAATACTTAATCTTTGACCATCTATAATAATCTTTATATGCTTTAAGTAGTTTTTCTTTTCAACCATTACATCTAGGCGTACCAACCATAAAACACTCACCCGTACATAAACTATAAAAACGCAATAAATAATAATTTCACAAAAATAAATTACATTTTCCCGAAAAAAAAAAACAGAAAACAATAAAAGAAAAAAAGTTGAAAAATAAATATGAGAAAAATTGAGAGTGAGTGTCTGAGAAAAAATATAATAAAAAAAAAAAAGAAACGTAAATTTCAAAATAAATAACTGAAAATGTCAAAATAAAAGCGTGAAAAGTGTATGGAAAACTGTGTATAGTGTTTTTGTTATCATCAAAAGGAAAAACTACATGACGGCCAGCAGTATTTTATTCTGTTATATTTGTGCTTGAGTAACTTTGTTAAGTTGGTTCTCGGGCATCCAAGTATAATTCTATCATAATAATCAGAGTGTACGCTTCTGTTCGGAGAGTGGTGGTGGGGGGATGCTGTTTTGTTAGGACACAAACTTTTAGTTATGCAATGAACACCACGAATCAACCATAAATAAAACTGATGTGTCTAAATATATTATAAAGAGATATCTTTCCAAAAACCATACCTCCCACCATTTCTCCCTCTTCTTTACCTATTCTTTTTATATCATTACCATCCTCTTTTCGAATAATTTTCAGTATACATATTTAGAGTGGGGGGGGTTTGGTGTTTCGTGTAACGTTTTAACATTCTTGTTGTAACTATTTACGAACGGAGGTGGTTTTTGCTTCACTTTTTATATATATATATTTTTTTTTTTTGCTTCATGTCTTATTACGTAAGTGTTCATAGTATTTAAATAATTTATTTATACGTTTCAATTTACAGTAAAACTGTGTTATTTTGTGTTCAATACGATTCCTCTTACTATCCTGGAACAGAGATAATGTAAAGTAAAAAAAAAATCCGCTATGCAGAAGCTGTGTCAACCTTTCAGCGATTTTCTTCGGAACAAATACAGAATATCGAATAAATTTCATTCCGATCAGATTGAAACTGTGACCGCTAGAGTGTCTATAGAAAAACACAAAGTATTTGAATATCACTCTTAATATTAGATTAATCGAAAAATGTATAAGTGACATAGTTGTAGAGAAATATCCGGTGTTCCATGGTCCGATTTTTCCATTAACGAACTTGGTCTATCAAGTACTAAAAGCACATCAACTTTAAAAAACTGCGACCGGTAGACAACAATAGTCTTATTTCTTTGTAGAGAAAATTCGTTAATAATCGGAGTGTTTTCAAAATAATTTTTGTGGGTCATTTTCTTTGAAACCCACGATAGCAAAGCCCGATACTCGATCAGGAAGCTACCCGCGCTTTCGTAAACGTTATTCTACAGAATACTTTAAAGACTATCTTGGACTTGAGGCTGCCCTGGACGGGCTACACTTCGACCATTAGGTCCATTGTGATGCCTAAGAATGTGAGGATGTGAGTGGTGTGGAAGGAATTTTTGTGTATAGACTAGGAATTGGTAGGATAGTTTAGTCAATTAACCGCACCCTTTTTTTTTTTCTTAATAATTGACAAACTGCCGATGTTGGGATTCGAACCCATAACCTCCCAGTTTCCAAGTAGGCATACTGCGCAGACATAACGCCTTAGACCGCTCGACCACTTGGACTGGTACCGAATATATGAACCTTCAGGAAAACCTAATAAGCAAACTCCTGGCTATTCCCAAGATATGGGAGTAGCGAATCTCCTCAGATTGAAGGAAAATGGAGCCATACACAATGGACCATAAGGTCAAAGTGCAATACTTTTTATACCCAAACATATATCTATCTATCTTTTGACCTTTAAGACAGCCCTTGCAAGGATTAATTCAACCATTACAAATTTAGCTTGTCTGCAGCCTCAAAAATGGATGAATTATCTCTTCTGGTTTCCCTTAACCCGTTTCCTTTCATGCCGCAGTGTTCATAAACAAGGTCTGCTTTTTAGTAAAATAAAAAGATGAAAGCTTTTGATAATATTAATGTATATTTAAAAAAAAAGGGGTTGCAAAAAATAAGTTTCATACAGAAAAAGGGTTGTTAACACATTTTCGAAGAAAATCAAATTTCCGAAATTTTTTAAGAAATTGTTATGCGAATCGAAAAAAAAAACCTAACTGACCATTTAAATAAATTAATGAAAATATTAGAAAATTGTATTATTTTGTATTTGAACCCCTATATAGGTATAATAAGGGTTGATATATATACTTAATATAGATAAATTTACGGGGGTGGTTTTTATATTTTTTTATATTATTGTTGGTTGACATTTGCCCTATTATTATATTTAATTCACTACATTTTCTAACAATATCAATGATTGTGAATTTTCACACTTACGTGCAAAATCATCCCTTATTACTATGTTTCTCTCAACCCCATCCTTCTAAACATACACTTTTTTGTCTGTAAATACGTAATATTCAATGATATTTATTTTATTATATTGAGTAAATTAGTGGGAAAAGGATGAAAGGGGTGGACATATATATATATATTAAGGGGTGAGTTTTCGACATTTTAATTGTTGATAAATTCGAACTGAAATTGCATATCATCGTGGGCTGTAAATAATCAGCTACCACTCACCTTGTTAATATGTTACATGATAAATAAGATAGCTTACGGAAAATTTTGCTAGCAAAAACTCGGGAAAAAACAGTTTTGGAATGCATCCAAGTCTCTTGATGCAGTCAACCTGATTAGGATATAACTTCGAAAGGTTACCAGATTCATCACTGGACATTTTCACTTACGAAAGCATCTACAAATAGGACTCCACATTAGGATCCATTAAGTGCCGACTGTGCGGCGAAGACGAAGAAACATCGAATATATGAACAGGATAATATGATAGCAAGCTCCTGACTATTGCCAAGATATGGGAGAAGCGAACCTTGTCAGACTGAAGTAGAAAAAGGAGCACAATAGGCCAAAAGGTCGAAGTTCAATTCTTTCCATACCCCAAGATTTATCTATCTATCTATCTAATATTTAGGAGCTAATCTTCAGGAAATCATCGTGCAAAAAGAGCTCCTTTCGAAAATATCTAGAAACACACAAAAATATATCGTGTCTAAATTCCGGTGGAGCTCTTGCGTCCAAAAGGTTATGTTACAAAACTCTAATGTTGCAAAATAGATGATCAGTCTAAAGTGGCCTTTTTGGCACCTGAATACTCCCAAACGTAAAGATTTGATGAAACCTCAATATCGATTATCGAGGTCGAACACGGCTATACACTTATGAAAATTGACGGTTATATCACGTTTTAAAATACTATTTTGTTGTATCGTGACTTAGATTTTATATTATATTGGAAGTAATGGATAAGATTAATGGTATTTTTGGTAGTGAAAAGAATTTTAAATACCAACCAAACAGAAAAAAATATTTATTTTGCATATATAAAAAAAAAAAAAAATTTAAAAAAGAAAAAACTCATTGAAAAAGTTGACAAAACAATTGTGAATTCATTAATTCAATACATCGAAGAAAATCATGCAGAAAAATTAATATAAATCATATTTATGCGAGATGTTGGTTGATAAAACTTTTTGAAAAGATCAGAGCATCCAACCAAATAAAATATAAAAAAATTTCCTCTTTTTTTTTTCCTGTTTAAATAAAACCCAATATAAATAAAATGATCGACTTACTTTAGAAAAAATTGTATTCCGACGGTACATTTTCATATTGAAAAAATTGAGATGACCTTTTAAAATTTTCCGGTTGAATAATAGATTCTATGTATATTCAAAATTCCGACGGAAATTTGAATATCTCGTAACTTATTCGGTGATATTCACACGATTTCCAATTGTTATTAGAAACTAAACTTGATCAACTTGGGAGGCAAATATTTTAAGCGCATGGGCCTATCAGTTCACCACGACTATTTCAGAAGCTGTCACAATGAGGAGGAAGAGGAAACGATGACCCACCTTCTCTGTCACTGTCCAGATATAAGAAGACTGGCGCACTTGGGTCAGCCATTCTTCAACGACCTCTCCGAACTAAAATCGGTTAACGTCAAATCTGTTGTTCTTAAACAGCTCCAAATGGATCAAGGAGGCGTGGATTCTTGTGGGACGGTCCCCTTTTTTCAGTGGTTGTGCCACCCGGACAACCACTGCAAACTACCTAAACCTAGTTGCTTAGATAGATAGATTTTAGAGGCTGCCCTGGACGGGCTACACTTCGCCAATAAGGTCCATTGTGATGCCTAAGGATGTGAGGATGTGAGTGGAGAGGAAGGAATTTTTGTGTATAGACTAGGAATTGGTAGGATATGCGGCTGCAGCTGACTATGATAGGAACTATGCCAATATTCATCTGGAGTTCGTGAAGGAACTGCAGAAAACCTTTTCAAGCATAGCCGGTTACTTCGTTCTTGTCCATACGCCGACAGTTTAGTCAATTAACCACCCCTTTTTTTCTTAATAATTGACAAACTGCCGATGTCAGGATTCGAACCCATAAACTCCCAGTTCCAAGTAGGCATACGGCGCAGGCATAACGCGTTAGACCGCTGGGCCACTTGGACTGGTAACCAAGTTGCTTACTACAGTATTCAAGACTGGAGTCACAGACTATGCCTTAGTTTAAAAATTGCTTGTCATACAAAAATACCCTAAACTGATTAAGGACTTTCGCAAAGATTATGTACAACATGGGACACAAGTTAGTGCCCATTAGCGCTTATTCGTACCTTGATATGTTTTTGGGAATATGTTTCAAATAAAAGTTGTAGGTATAATGAACAACTTTTCTTACAAGCATTTTTTCGACGACCGAATAAATCGATTATAAAATTTTGAAAAATGAATGCTAATTTTGTGGCCATGTTTACAAACATAAATCGATCAACTGTTACATGTATGCAAGAAAAAAAAATCAACAAACAACTGTCGAACTACAAAAAAAAACCATCCCTATATTTATAAAAATTTGCATATTTAGTGTAAGCATGGAATAAAGTTTAAGAAAAAAAAGCTGTGAATGCTTTTACCCATCAATTTTGTACATATATCTGTCATTTTTCATACAATTGAATTACTATTATGTTTTGTTTTTTAAGGTATACCCCAAACATAAACATGTAAGAGAAAAGGGCAAGCGGTCGGAAAAAAAAAATTTTAATAATTCATATACAAATTATTTTCTTTTATTTTTCAATAAATGTTTTTTTATTAATTTAAGTTCATTTAATTCGTCTTTGTGTTGTTTCCATGTTAATTTATTCCGTTTTTCTTTATTTATTTTTATTTTTCTTTACGAGACGTGGAAATGTGGAGCGAGAAATAATACTAACAAAGATGCGCCCTAAAAAAAAACTTTAAAGATGTCTCATTTAAGTAAACATATTCAAGAAAATTTCGTATATTTTCTATTGATTTTTCGTCAAAGAGACAATTTATCTTATTGGAAAATGAACACTAAACAATGGACAGTCTCTATTGTAGGAAAAACATAGGTAATTATCTCTAAAACGAGTGGAAATAGACAAAAGATAAAGTTCGTTACGCAGGAGCTGCGTCAAGTTCGAGAATTTTTTCAGAATAAATACATGACTTCTCTCTTTTGGAAATACATCTTAATTAACTTTTATCTTATTAATGTTCATGGCGACCTATGACCCCTAGAATGGCTATCGGTGTTTGTTCCTTAGCACTATGGCATCTGCTGGCAAAAATTAGAAACAGAGTAGTCAGACTCAATGCTACTCATCTTTTTTATGTAAAATGTAAAAATTTTTGTAGCCTGAATAAAGCCGCCATTTTGAAATATGACATTTTGAGTAACTTTACCCATAGATACGTATAAAAAAACAATATTACTCTCCAGCGGTCACAATTTTAGTACGATCAAAATGTATCTGATATACTTTTGGCATTTGACAAACCATGTTCGTTAGTCAGTAGAAGCACTCAAGGGGAAAGGGACGCTTAAAAAAAAGAAGAAAATACAAACTATAAAATATCTCACATAATATTAGGAGAATCAAAAAATGTATAAGAAGTAAAGTTGTAGAAAATCAACCATACTACAATTCATGACCTGATCATTTATTCTTAAACTTTGTTGATTTTATTCATTAACGAACTTGACCTTTCAAATATAAAAACCACTTAGCATTTCAACCTGTGATCGCTAGAGTGCTTACCATCGGTACAATACCAATTGCTCTATTACCTTGTAAAGAAAACTCGCTGAAATTGAAGAAGCGAGCTACACAACACGGTAGTTAAATTTTCCATATTCCGACGTTAATTATTGTGAAAATCTGGAAATTTTTATCAAAACCACATGAAAATTCTTTGAAAATGGGACATTTGTTTGGATGATTTTTCATTAAAGAAAAAACAAAATAAATTTCTAACAATTTATACATAAATAACATGTGGAAAATTTATTAGCCTAAGGTGATTTTTTAATCCTTCTTTTTTCACTTCACATAATTTTCTTTTACTTAAATCATTTGGAAAATTATTATTTTCCTTCATTCATTTGATATCCCTTGTGTTTGGTCGTGTCTCTGGTCACAATTCGACCATTTGATAGTTACACAATGAATATAAATATATATGACTCGACCATATCCGCCGGAAGGGTCAAATCTTTGTAAAATGTATCATTGAACATATTTTCACCCATACTTTGGCTGCTAAACTCATTTATTATATTATTATTATAAATCAAAATATTTTGTATTCGAAAATTTATTATACTTATCTATGAATTTCTAACTCGTTTATTGAAAATTATTCAATTGAATTAGATTTTCATGCGGAGAAAAATAGCTGGATACAGAGAAAATTGATTGGTCCATACTTTCGAGATTCAAAATGTATTGCATTGTCTAATATTTGTTTATTTGTGTATACTTTCACGTCAACATAACGATGTTTGTCCAAATTCCTTTCGGTTACGTATGACAAACTGTAGAAGACTTTAGCGTATACTTCGACAAATTTCATTGTCATTGAATTTTTAATTAAATTAAATACTGATTTGAAAAAATTAACTCGTCAACCAGGAATCGAACCTCGGGCCTCTGGATAACTAGTCCAGTATGCTTCCGCTACACCAAAGACGATTGAGACGTAGTAGCCAATGTAGTTGCATTGTCGATAAAGCTGGGATAATTTTTCCCACAACAACACAAGTTTAGAAAAGAAATTCCGTCGTAAGACGTGAACTGCCCTTAAGGTTGTTCATGCGTGAAACTTGATATCAAATGAAACTTTTTATCTTTGATATTTGGCAAGTTTAATTATGTATCAGCAAACTTTATCAACGATCAAAATCAAATTTTTAACATCTAATGGGAAAATATAATTGTTTATATTTAAACTTGCAATTACTGTGTTAATAAATTGTGACACTGTGATAAATATTGTTGAAAAATTTCCTTTGAATTGTATACTTTAATTAATTGAATTAATAAGATAAATTTAAATAAAAAATTTTAAAAACAAGCTTTTATTTAAATTGTAGTAAAACTTATTTTCTACAACTTTACTTCTTATGTGTTTTTCGATATTTTCAATATTAAAAGAGATATACCAAATTTTGTGTTTCCCTCTCTCTCTAAAAATAGTGATATCGGACGATAGAAATAATTATTAATCATTTTATTGTGGATTTTGTAGAATTTTATAAATGTACAGTATCTAGCGTTTGAACGTCCTTATTTCCATTTTCATGAGGATTTCTCTGCTACTGAAGTCTTCCGGCAACTGCGTATAATATGGGGTCCGTCTAGTTTCAATTGAATAAAGATTTCATGGAACACCTCGAAACTTTATTTAATTTTATTTAAGGGTTGTTTGTTTGGACGTACATTCGACTACATATTATCTCGAATAAGGCTTTGATTTGAGTTACTTGAGTAAACGGAAATTTTCTTGAGCCGTAAAGTTTATAAACTTGAGGGCACTGATTTAATTTCTTTTGACTGTTATTCGTTTGGATGTACAATTCGACGACAGATTATCTCGGAAAATGGTTTCGATTTGAGTAACTTGAGTGGTTTGATTGAACGGAAATTTCCTCGAGCCGCAAACTTTTTGCTAACCTATTACAGTTTAGAACGATTGTGGTGTTCTCTATCCAAAAATTTGACGATTTAAATTAAACTCATTCAGCTTGCGAAAAAATGTTTAGAACAAAAGTTGTTCGTATTTATATAACGAAGAAGGTTTTATTCAAAATATGTTTCGAAAACCAAATGGAATTGGAACTATTTGAACGCCACTTGAAGCGAATAGATTCTGAACGCTGACTGTTCCGAATTGAGAAAGCCCTGGGTTTTGATACAGTAAGAAAATCGTTGAGCCGTAAATCGACTTTTGATTAACCCAGTACATTTAAGAAAGATTGTGCGCTTGGATATTCCAATGGCCATAAGAATAGCGCAAATTTCTCAAAATTTTATAGTTCGTACCATATTCTTGCTGTTTTCGGGAAAATGTTTCGATTATAAGTTGTCAGTATAATGAACAAAGCGTTTACCCAAAGCATTTTTTTCGAAAATCAAATGAATAAGACACGAATCAATGATTACTTTTGTGGCCCATAATTCTTCCACCCTGGACATCTTGATCCAACAAAAACGTCGCGTACTCGTAAATTAGGCAGTATTTATTTTAAACGTAGGATGATAATACATATAATGATATTAATTATAGACATTACAAACAATTTTTTTTACAAATAAAATTATGGAATATAAATGGTAAGATAATTCAAAAGTGTTTTAATTAATTAGAATAAATTTTCTATTTAAAATAAAAGGGCGGTTTTCGCATAACGAAATACAATTTATAATAATGGTATAAAACTTATACATGTATGTATTATGGTTTTGTCCATATTCGAGATCACCTCTTGAGAAGCTAACAAATGACTAGTGTCGCCAACACACGCGGTCAGTCAAAGTGCTGATTTAGAGGGTAGGTGGCGATTGAATATATTTCCTCTATATTATTCCCTTATTCCCTTTTTCGGTTATACGACATTACTTAAACTCGACAATCGTAAAAAAACGTCTATCCAACATAACTTTATCATTTCGTATATGAACTAAATCACACATCACCCCTTATATTCACTCAATCCACCTCCACTCCACAACCCCTTCCCTGTATTATTGTATTCAAACATTGAGTTTGATATATGATAGTCTATTTATATATTAAATTAGTTGGTACCATAGGGTCAATTCTCTGGATGTCTTTTATACTTTTGGTATGCTCAGCTATACAGTGTTTAAAATCGGTTTATGTTACCTTTAAGATTCACGTTTTTTAAGGGACCTCATATGGTCTTATCAATTAAGGGTATGCTTTAATATTTATTAGTGTAATTAGTATTGGTTAAATCATTTAATTATGGTATATATGTTATTTTTGTTTGTTGGGGACATCGGGAACGATTTCATTATAATGACAAATTATGAATTAACATCTATTTTTCATTCTGGACGCAATTGACAAGATAAAGTTTACCGAAGAATTGAAGATCTTTTATGTATCAAATATGGGAATTCTTGTTTTCTGAATTTTTATTGCGCACTTTGAAAATTCCATGTTGTATATTTTCAATATCCACTTTATTTTACAAAAATCTTTCCAGGACCTTGCCGAAGTACTGAACAAAACAACTAACTGAGTTAATTGCTTAAATAACCCGTATGAGTAATGGTAGATGCTTGAGCTAAAATTTTTTGAAAAAATATTTCAAATAAAGTTTGTTTATACAAAAAAGGTCCTAGGTTCTAGTCCTTTTTTTGTATCTCTTACGGGATTCAAAGATATTTTATCCCCTGTAGAGGGATACGCGGTTCAATTTTGCCCATTCACGAACTTTATCTCACTTTTTAACACACACAAAATTTCAGATCCTTATCTCTTTTTTTAGTTATTGTATCTACGGTTGAATATGCGGAAATAGACTAATTAGGGCATATGCTTACACATCTTCCCATTTACTCTCTAATAGACGTCTAAAATGTGTCCGAAAGACTCACTATTATTCCTATCTAAAAATATCTAAAGCGAGCATTCGCAGACATTGTTTATTGCTATTTTACTAACAAATCCATGATTGTTGTCTCATAAAATCCTCAAATTTATTACATTTTTTATCAACTTTGCGTAATCAAAACGGGTTTTAAGCTTCAATTACTCTTCAAAAAAGTATTTTCAAAACATTGATTACATACACTTTATATTCTGACGCATTAAGTTCACCGAATTAAATGAGTTCGACACAGGGTATACAAAAATAGAAAAGAATAAATAAATTCAGAGAACAATAAAAGCATTCGTCAATAAAAATTTTGACAGTAATATTTTTGTTATAATACCTACACGGTCCGATATATAGTATTCTGTCCCAGTCCACAATGTCCAGAATGTGTAGTGTAATGTCTTAATCAAGTAAATCGTACGATAAATTATCAGTAGTCACTTGTTTGACAGTGTTCACAAATGTGTTGAAATGAAATAAATAAATTTCCTAGGTATATATTATTATATATTTTTTAAGGGAGTCCCCTATATTCATCAGAATGTATAAATCATAAATATATATATATATATTGTGCAATGACCGTAGGCTACTTTGTCGTCGTAATGGTTAGTAGGCAACCTACACCGATAATGTTGTTCTTTTTTTGATATTCGTATTATTGATACACCTTTTTTTACGACATTATTAAATCCAGTGATTTTCAAACAAAATATAATAAGAATGTATTATTTTCATTTGTTTTTAAATGCCAAACGATAAAAACCTGTTAAATGAGAACTCAAATTGACCTCTATCATAATAATAACATTCATAATATGTAAATATCAAGGGACTCCACAGAAATTTCGACTCATAATGGCTAATGTTTGAATCACAATCGTTGTATCACGTTCAAATTAATAAATTTTTCAAGAAAAATTGCAAAAGGAATAAAAACGAACATTTCGCAATAAATGACGTTTGATGAAGCTGACGGGACTCAATCTTCTTGACTATTCTTAACAATTTTTGGAAGTGTCATAAGACTGTTGCAATATCTCCATAGAGTAAATGCTTTGCGGTTACTCAGTAAAAAAATTTACGAAGCCAATTTTTGTATTGATGCACGTTTAAGGTTCCTTCTTCCGACAATTATCTAAGCAAACTTTTTTCAGTGATTAGGTCCTTTTGCTTTGCTTCTTTTCGGTAATAAATTGCTAGTGTTTTGATTAAGGCGATTGTCCGCATAGAATCTTGGACATTCATACTGAAGATTGATCTCAAGCTTCATAGATATATCTATTTCTTTAAGTGTCGCAAGACCAAGTTCCAATAAATGCTTGTGGATGGCGCAGTAAAGAAATTTACTAAGCCAATTTGATGTATTGATTACCGTGTAGGGTTCTTTCTTCCTACAAAATATCTAAGCAAGTTCTTTAATTACCAAGTTGCAATTCTTTCAGAAATTCAAGTAAAAAGATTTGAAAGAATCCTCTTGCTTTGCTTATTCTCGATAGTCAATCGCTGTAAATTAAATACAATATTGTTAAATACCCTATTTCCAATACGGATAACGGATAAAAACAAATAATAAATTGACCAAAATTTTTTCTATTTATAAAGGTCTGATCACAAATAAATACTGCGCTACGAAAGATAGAACGTAAACTGTCACATATTCTGTACAGAAAGATAGAAGAGCCACTGGCATCTAAAGTAGGCTCTGTAGAACCTAGGCTTGGTGGCTAGCTCTAGATGTGATGATGCTTTTTGTTCTCGAATATGATATATTCTAAAGCAGTGTTAGTTGTTATCAGACGACCAGGCAACATATATACACAGTAAAATGATGTAGTTATTATTATAACTGATGATTATTGGACGATGCTGGTAGGATGTATGGGGTGGGGAGTATGGTGGGGGTTTGAGGTGATGGTGATGGTTGAAGTAGAATAACTAGGTACAATGGTTTTGTATTCACTTCTGTTGTTTAATATTTTTGTTATAAACGCCTATGGCATTTTAGATAATCTAACATATACACATAATTATTACATTTTTGTAACCTATTATGGAGAGATGATTTTTTTTAAATGTTTTGTTTTTGATTATGTATGCTATGGAATACTTCCGATATAAATCCTAACCCGTTCGCACAAAAATTTGCGTTAATAAACAGTGACACAATTTATCATTTTCTAGGAAAAATAATGAAATTAATTTAGTATTAAAAAGGTATTTGATAATTTTTTAAATATTAAATTTGTTACGCAGGAGCTGCGTCAACTTGGCGAATTTCCTCAGAACGAATACACAGTGGCTACAGATACACACAAACCCATATATATATATATATATATATATATATATATATATATATATATATATATATATATATATATATATTTATATATATATATATATATTCCTAGTATTTGTATACTCTCTAGCGGTCGCAATTTTGTCCGATCAAAATGAAATAAACAAGCGGATAAAAACATACAAACATGTGTTCAATCAGTGATCAAAGGTTGGTGTGAAAAATGTCAGCAAATATATTCACTATGCATTTCCAACAGCCAATACGCTAGCCACAAAATTTTATTGCTTTTAAGTATCCATATAAAAGTACTTATATAAAAATATATGGCCCCACCCTATTGACAGTTCATTGAGTGCCGCTACAAAATCATAGAGAATGTATTTACTAACATTTTTCATTACTGATTATATTTCTATGTCCTGAAATTAAATAAACGTTTATAAAAAAATGATGAAAAATTAGACTGTTTTTCCGCTCGTTAAAGCAGATATCCCTCTTAATATGATAATCGGAAGTACTCCATATTAAATGCATTGTATTATTACGTAAATAATTATTTTTTTGTGTGATGATATTCTACAACAACACTTTGCATATATTAAGATAACATAATAGAGAAAAACCCAGGAAAAATTGTTTATGTAGCCGGTGACATGTTTGTCATTTATATTTTTCTTTTAATTTTTTTTTTCTGTGTTAGTAATTTATTTTCATCTGTCAACAATTTTTTTTTTTTTGTACTTTGTATATATTAATATTTTTGATGTAGGAAAAATTGTGCTTTTGAAAAGTATGTAAAATTGTTTGTCATACCTTTAATTCGACAATTTTGTTTTGAGGTATTCGGACTGAATTTCTCAGGTTGTTTTTTATGATACAAATGAATTATTAAAAAAATTCAATGCGTAGAAGCTACGTAGACTAAACGAAATTTCCGTAGAAAAAGGTATTTTAATGAATATGAAATTAAATTACCATGGCGACACCATTTAATATTTATTATTATTCAAATAACGTCGAAATATTAGAATTACAGGAAAATGACCAAAAGATACATTGAGTTTAAATTAATTTTCTTAACATGTAATATTTTTCCATTTTACTAATATTAAGAGAGATATTCCATATATTTTGTTTTGCCATCTTTCAAAAACATTTTTCACTTACGCGGATTCGTTTATTAACGAACTTGGCCATTCAAATACTAAAAGCACATTGTAAACGAAATTTCGTCGGATTAAAGTGATTAGTTAGATTTGTTTTTGTAGCACTGAGCATTGAGAAATACTCTTTCAGGGCTGATTATTTACGAAAAAGCTAAACTTTTAGCCAAGACAATCGGCAGTTTGTGTTCAATCTTCATCAGTACACCGAAATTTAGCTTTGTTTAAATAAATGAGGTTTTCGCATGATTTTGTTCAATTATTATAATATTTGATTATTCGGATCGGGTCCGGTCCTAATTAATCCAGATAATTGGAGTTCTATTGTGAATTTTTCCACAATGTATTAGTTTGAACTATTTTCAGAATCTCTATACATATGGGAGACGTAATTAAATTTTCATTTCAGAATTCCTAAAACAGCTTAAAAGTATCTCAAATTAATTTTCGGGAAAAATAGTGAAAATAATTATTTAACAGATTATGGAGCTTATGAAAATAGAAAAAAAAGTTCCGTTCTTAAATAAATAATCCCTTACTGTTGCGCTAGTTAGCGATTTTATACATAGAAGGATTCAAGCTTTGTAAAGCTTAATTCTACACAAATTATATGTATATTTTACAAAAAGTTGAACTCTGAAAAAAAAAACTCGATTAAAAAATAATTTTACAAAATAAAAAAGAAGCGAATAACATTCGATTTGTTATGTTTACACGAATTTTCCACGTGTTACTGTTTATATAAAATCCGGTGATATCGTCATCAACATCACATGGTGAATGGTGAACAACAACAAGGCCGCGACGGCACTCGATTCATCGTATACAATGTTGTTTGTGTTGTTATATATTGTTTCGAATAATACTCTTCCCCCTACTTCGGGTATAACAACGCTTTGGTGGAAGTTCAGTGTAGTATATATACATTAAACTAGGTATAATTGGCGTATCGATTTATAGTTATGAAATTAATTGTAAATTGTAAACGTTTGAATTATATAAAAATTCGTTACGCAGGAGTTGCTTCAACTTAGTGAATTTCCTTAGAATAAATACATAAAATGTATTCTAAAAGAAATGTCATATATGATTTTAGTATTTGCAAGTCCAATTTTATTAACAAATGACATACGTGGAGAGAATGGGGGGGGGGGGGGGTATAAAGAAAGAAGAAAACACAAAATATGAAACAATCGAAAAATGCGTAGAAAATCATGTATGGTACAATTCATCACCTTATCATTTTTGCTCAAACTCCAATGTGTACAGAGATTTCAGTTCCCTTTTCGTTTTTGAGTTATTGTGGCCATGGATAGACGGATGGATATGCGGAAATAGACTAACTAGGTCATTATTTTTCTGCGATTAACATATTGAACCATTAGTGCCATTCAAAGTCGGCACTAAACTTTATGTACCCTTGTATACATTAATACCGAGTAAAAAAATTGTATCGCCATTTTTTTAAAACTTGCTGCGGTTTCTAATGCAAGAATAAGAGTTCAAATCCTGTTGGATAATTTATGAGAAAATATTTTTTTTTGTTTCATAAAGCGACAGAAAAATCCTTCGAAGTTTTAGATGAAAATTAGTAGTTTTTCATTGGTCGTTTAGTACTTGAAGGCAGAACGCGGCATAGGTTTAAATCAAAACTTTAAATGTTTTCTCCTGTAAATTTTTACATTTTCATATCTAAGTTTCGTAGACTGAAATAATTTGTTAAAATAAAATTATTTTTCAATTTTAAGTATATTCGTTCTAACACCAAATTTCCAAATTTAATTTTTCATTGAATGAATATTTGGATAAATATGTTTTAGATTTAAAATTCAAATCTCGACAGTTTACAGAAACAAGTTACTTGTTGGGAGAGGCACTGTAGAAGTTCACTTGTTTTCATTGATATTTTTTTACATCTTCAGATTATTATCAAATAAAATGGACAGCCAAATCTCAGAAACAGATTTTTATCCTATATATATATATATATATAAATTTAAAAAAAATCATATTTGGCTTAAAACAGATCCGACTTTGTAATTTTCGTCTTTTTGCAAGGTGGAGTTAGAATAACACTTCAAAATTTCGATGCAATAAAAGTTCTTTAGAAAGTTTATAAAGTTTTTAACCCTAATTTCCTACAAACTCAACAATTTTCTAAAAAGACACCTCGAAACGTTGTTATTTAAAATACCAGAATTTTCTATTTTCCAGCAGATAATATTTATAGGATTGAAAATTTAAAGACAGACTTTTAAGTGTAAAACTGTATTTTCTTGATAGACAATTTAATTTTTAGATTTTAAACTAACTGAAAAGTGTTTATTTAGTAAAATTTCCCTAGAATTTCCCTTAAATATTGTGTGGCTACACACTTTTTCCTTCAAAATTGCGTAGAATTTCGTATGATTATTGGCAGGAAATAAAAGAATTTCAATTTTGCTTTTATTAATACGCAATTTTTTTGAATCGATATAAAATATATCGTCCTATCGATTTTGTTTCTCAAGAAACTATATCTATGGAAATTTCACCTTTGATTTTACTCAAAAAAATTGGTCTGATAAATATATTCGGTTTGGATAATTTAGATAAAATGAATGCTCTTGTTGTAAGCTACAAAAATTTCATGATTTCTACTTAACGTTAAAATGAAAAAGCTCATTTTATAATTAAGAAAAAAGCTTCATTTAAAACTAATTGTTTTTCGAATTTGACATAATGTTTAAAAATTTAAAATTCTGTAGATACCAAAGTTTTTGGTCAACCAAGTAAGATTTTCCGGTGTTTTTTGAAATATGATAGAAAATTAATATCTCACAAACAAAGAAATCACAATTAGTTGCAATTTTCACATTTACTGTATAAAGTATTGAAAAATGATTGATTTTAAATCGGAAATTTCTACAAGTATGGATTATTGAGTATCAAAAAATACGTTTCAATATGATTTTCACACCATTTCGTGCACAAAATTTTGATTTAGTTACAATTTTTACATAATAAAAAATAAACTAATTTTCAAATCGTCAACCCCAATTAAATCCAGTTTAAGTACATTCATACTGTTGTTGTTTTTGTTGTGACGTTCGTGATCACAAAGAGAGGGCAAATATAAGTGAGACAGTAGATATAAATATATTTACACCCTTCTCTAAAGTATGATACACAACAAATAACAATATATACAACACACAATACCAAGGACTTTCATTCATTGAAAAGTTTTTTTCAGTTCAGGTTGTGTATGAAAACGCGCGTATTCAAATAAATCCCGCTCTCCCACCAATACGAAAAAAAAACCGATTTTGTTTCACTGTTTTGTTTTTTGCACTTTTTTCAAAACACATCACTTTTTCGAGTTTATCTCAAATTTATACCGTTCACATATCAATTAAGAAAAACAAATTTTTTTGTCACAGAATTTAATTTTCTTCGGTTGACCTTAGTTTCCCAATGTCAACACTCGTTTTGTTAATTACAAAAATACTCTTTCAAATACGTTTCTAAATTCGAAAAAGTTACCATGATTTTAGTTACTCCTCAGAAAAATGCTTTTTTTAATACTAGAATCTGACAAAACTACTTTTCCCAGCGCCAACACTCCGTGTTCATTACAAAAAAAATTTTACTTGAATTACAAAATAGGTATATTTTCCCAGCGCCTACACTCTTAATATATTATAAAATAATATTTCCCAGCGCCAACACTGCTTATTCTTTATATAATAGCATACTTAAATTGACAAAATAGATATATATTTCCCGGCGCCTACACTTTTAATAAATTCGAAAATGAGTATTTTTTTCCCAGCGCCAACACTATAAATTGCTAAAACAGTTATCGTTTCTATATGATTATATTTTCCCAGCATAGATATTTTCCGAGCGTTGATCCTATTTATAAAATATAAAATATAAATTTCAAAAAAGAAAATTTTCCCGGAAATTGCTAAAACAGTTATCGTTTCACAATGATTATATTTTCCCGGCAAAGATATTTTCCGAACGTTGATCCTATTTATAAATTATAAAATAGTGACCTGTTTCTAAACTTCATAATTGGGTGATGTTTTGCAGCACTCAAACTCTAAGTGTAAATTTCAAAAAAGAAAATTTTCCCGGCACCAATATTATTTATAATTTATAATCTATATTTTCGTCTTAATATTATTTCCCAGCGCCAACACTCTTAATAAATTACACAGAAATATATATTTCCCAGTGCCAACACTCTTGAATACAATTATCAGATATTTTTTTGGATAGTGTTAGTATTTTAAGCTAGTGTCTAAAATTTTTTGGAACACTTTTAATAAGATATTGTTCTCAGCGCTAACACGCTTGGATACAACTATCAGATACTTTTTGAAAGCGGTTTTTCTAAGTATTTCTAGCCAGTGTCTGAAAATTTTTTTTGGAGAAAAAAAAAAGAGTTTATCTCTTGGTTCAATTTTATTTGAGACATATGATACAGAAGTATAAATTGTATTGAATGAATATGATATCCCCGACGGGGTATATGGTAGCAGTGTCTCGTACACCGTCTAGTTGTGTATAGTAGCATCATAGCCGACGGGGAATTCCCCATATTGTTGTTATTGTGTTGTACGATGAAAACTAGGGCGCTTGTTTATGTATATATTTGTTGTGTATAGAATAAAATAGACATATACATGTACCATATACATTGGAGTGAGATGGAAATATATAAATATCTATTGGTGTTTATATTTACAACGAAACTCAACAACAAAATCTCACAACAAAATATAGCGACGGTGAAAATTGTTATTTCAGTCGGCACAGTGCGACCGACTGTTCATGTACACACACAAGGCTACTCAAATTCCAAAAAAAATATACGAAATAACGAGATCGCGTCGACAAAAAAAAATTTCAAATCAAATAATAAATTTTTTTTTTCTATAAAATTAATTCCAAAAAAGAATTTTTCCAATTATGATGTTTGTTGCGGCCATCTTGTATTTGAAACACACAAAAAATTTAAGGCGTTCTCAAATAAGATAATACAACCCCCCACTATTCTTCTTGCACCCATAATCATAATCATCATTATTAACTACCCTTTCCTCCCATATAATAAAAGAATAATATACCCCCTCCAATAAACATCCTCCTCCCCCCTCATCATACTCAAACTACCGAAAAAATTTTCTATTGATTATTCAAAACAAATCTACGAAATTTGGCGAGAAAAAATTTTAGCTACTATTTGCATGCGAAAATTAGTGAGTGACAACAAAAAATATAAACTTACCCGCATTTTTCGATAATCAGTTTTCGGTAGGTACCACGGTGATCTTGATGCATTGTAACAATGAATTAAGTTCATAATTTTTTGTGCTCGTTCAGAACAAAACCAACAACGTAACTTTATCAATAATTTTGATTAAAACAATGTAACTGTGATTCGAATCATTTAGTGGCCGTTGTTTGTTAATACCAGATAAACAATCAGATAAACAATAAACAACAACAATAAAACAATAAAACTGTAACTGTATACAACAATTAATATAAATACTCGTCGTTAGATACAACGAGTATTGTTTAGAAATTGTTGTTTTGGTCGTCGTATTGATGGACCCCAGAATCATACTAAAATTGTAAACGACATAGTCTTCCCACTCCTTGACAAACAATATTAAAGCAAAATACAACAAAACAACCAATATTCCTATACAATAATAATATTTTCGAAACGAATTCAAAACAGCGACCAAATATAAAGTTTTTCCCGAATCAGTATAAACGATATAGTCTTCTCTTTATTCAATTCAACAGAGATAAATATACATATACAACAATATATCGTGTTGTCTTTATCATATATAAATATTATGCGCAATTGTTTATCTTTGTCATACACACAACACAACACACAAGCAAGCACACTATGGATGGAAAAACCACCCCCCACCATCAACCTACATCACCTCACTAGTACTAGCACTGTTAACTGTTTCGTATATTGCGAAAGCTTTCGTATTGTATACAAGACGTTGGCTTGTAGTATGTATATGGTAATGCGTTTGCGCATTACGGTGTATATAATATATACATGTATATTTAGTAATCGCGCTTTTTAGTATCGCCTCCTTACAGTGCTACAGCAAACCTCCTTTTTGTATCAGTACAGATCATGATGCTTTTCTTTATTTTCAAATGTCCGTATGCATTGCGCTGCTGTATGGATGGCTCTCGATTGCATACACATTCCTGTATAGAGAAAGCACATCACTGTACTGTAATACTGTAATGTGATGTGCCTCATATCAGTGCCGCCTGCCTCATATAAAAACCACCCAGGTATACAATGCACGAGGTTCGAGACACTGGAGCGAGGCTCCATGAGGAGATGGTGTTTCGTATCAAACCGTTAGTTATGTTTGTGTTTTTCTCTTTTATGGCGGGGAGTGGGATAGGTAGATGATGGAGAGAATGTGGAATGAGTAAGGTTCTGGTTTGGGGTGATTGGTTGGATACTAGAAGATATGTGTTTCCATATTATTTTTCATTTTGAATTATCATTTGAGAAATTGAAAATTGTATCAAATTATTTATACGAATTCTGAAAAATTATCAATTTGGTCTTAACAGAAGCTCTTTTTCCCCCCCGTTAAAGTGTAAAAGTGTGCCATTAAATAAGTTAACGATCAATGCTAAATATTTTTATGGTTTAATGTGATAAATATTGAATAACTTTTATTGAAACGTTGAAAGAATTCCATTTCGTTTAATTTGTTCTATATATTTATTTGGGTTGACGTTTACGTTAAATACTTGATTATTTAATGTTTCCAATGCGATTAATGAACGCTCAATCACTTCGACAGTCTGCATTATCACGAGGCAATACATTTGAATTGTGGGCTGTAATTTAGGCGAATTCATTATATCACCAGATAAAAGCAAAAAAAAACTTGATCAATCAAAGCATGGAAATCTTCTCATATGGGAAATTTGAATTTCTTTGCATAATTTTTCTATGAATGCTATTTTCTATGATCGATTCGCTAGTAGTAAGATACGCGAGACTTTTGCAATGTTTTAGGTGCAATTATATACACTGAAATTTTTGATAATTTACTTAGATTTCGACCTAAATCTTCTTCAAATAATTTTGGTATAAGATTTAAAGCTTTAAATTACAAAGCAGGTATGGTAAACATGCGAATACCGGAAAATCCACTATATCCGATTAAACAATAAGATTATTCATATAGATGACCGACTTTTGAACATTTAAATAGTATCTACTTAAAGTGCAATATTTTCGAGGCCGCCTTGATTACCTCATGATGGCAGGCTTGCTTTATAAGTAAGCTCAAGATGGTCTAGGTAAGCGTGGCAAAGATTTGAATTATGCAGTCTTGGAGGATTTCAGATGGTGCCAAAGAGCATGTATCGACTATCGACTTAAATTATACGTGAGAAAATTAATAGAAAAGGAAAACTTTTACAAAAATTCTGATTTCTGACAGGTAAACTGAAACATCGAAACAAATTTTCCAACATAAATGTGAGCAGTACGTCCTGAGACAGAGAAATATCCAATCTAAAAAGTTTTGTTCAAAGCATGTAAAAATATTCGATCTAGAGACGTAGTAATATCCGTCGAGGGTGACTGATGTAATATATTTCGATTTATATGTCTTAAATTTGAAGGGCTGTTTAAATCTCCATTCTAAAATCGAATTACACCACAAGTTTTACCATACACACGATATTCAATAGATGTTTTCGTTGTAATTACCCCCTACAGAAAAACAAAGAACCATTTATTTATGATAAAATTATCACAATTCTTAATCACATTATCGCACTTATCATAAATAATCAAGTAATTAGCATTTAAAATAAGGTAATGTGTTTTTTTTTTCGTTGTATATCGAATAAACATCTTTAAAACAATTGTTTTACATAATATATTTAACATTTATTGTTGTAGGGGGTGTCATTTTAAACATCATAAGGGTCGTGTTTGTGTTCGCGATATAAAAAACATAATCATTCCGAAGGATGTATAAAAAAAACTTTCTCGCGAATTTTCACGGAATAAAATACACATGTCTTTTGGAAATAGATCTTAGTAAACGTTCACAGCAATCCGTGACCGCATGTATTTGTACACTCTCTAGTGGTCACAATTTTAGTCCGATTAAAATGAAGTATCGTATCTGATATGGTATTTAAAACGCCATTTTCGTTAATGAATAGAAATGGTCAAGAGGAAAGGGGGACTTAGAGAAAGAAAGTACAAAATATAGTATATTTCTTAAGGTATAGTTTGGTAGCCACATAACTTTTCTATATTTATTCAAAAGATTATAATTAAATGCACGTATAGAAAAAATCAGATTTTTTTACGACATTGTTTAAGAGTTATAATTAATTAAAGTTACGCAAAAATACATGAGCTTTTATGAATGTCTTTGTTCAATAACACCGGAAATTAATGGTTTGAGAAAAATCAGCAAATTTGACCTCAAAAAAAAAATACTTTTCATCAAATAGAGCGATGTTTCAAACGTACATTAGAAAAAATACGAAACGATTCACCACATAAGTTTAGATTTAATTAATTTTTTCAATATTTTAGTTTTGCTTCTATCTCTGCTGTTTATCACACATAATGATATACATAATATGTTATAACATAAAAATATTCACACATAATATGTTATTTAAATTGATCTCGGATTGCGACTACCAAACTACCTTAATATTAAAAAAATCGAAAACTATATAAGTAGTAAAGTTGTAGAAAATAAACTTTACTATAATTCATTACCCGATCATTTTTATATTGAGTATCATTATAAATTTTAATGCTGGTCTGTTTCGATATCTGTTAAGGCTCCTGGATACGGGAACAGTAGTGGCGACTAGAAGTGGCAGCCAGTGAAATGATTGGACTGTAGGCTTACAAAACGAGCACATTAATGGCCTCCATTACTGGGTAGCTATTAGCCATTTTTGCATGGACGTGGTGAGTGCAACATGGTCAGTAGATGTGTTAGAACATGAGTCAAGCGCTCTGCTTGCGGCCATAACCAATAAAAGCACCCACTAGGTCACGTGGTGATACTACTGGGCCTCTGGCTTCCATTCAACTTAAATTACCTGCACACGAAGACAGAAGAAGGATAGTTACTAGCGGCAATTACTGGCCACTACTGTCCCCGTGTGCAAGTAGCTTTGGATAGGTTCGATGGACCTTTGAACACATTTGAAACCGTTCCATTGGTATAGCAACATAAGCTGAATTTTCTTCAGCTTTTGAAAGATCAGCTCAGAAAGAAAATTTGCAAAAAAAAAGGAGGAATAATACATTCAAAATTTCCAACGACTATATGGAATTTCAAAGAATATTTTTAAAACAATTGTTTTACATAATATTTAACATTTATGATTGTAAGGGTGTCATTTTTTTCTACATAATAAGGGTCGTCTTGTTCGCGAAACAAAAAACACAATTCCGAGGGATGAACAGAATAGAAAAAAAAAATTTACAGACATTTTTTAAAATTATGATATTGGCATTAAATCAATATCATTTATTTTGCTTGAACGATCGACGAATAGGGCCCCCACACACATTGTATGTGATCTCATACGTATCCCTCTGTTTAAGAGAATCAACAACCCCCATTCCCATTCTATTACCACCTTTGCATTTTTAAATTGTAGTAAACAAGTGGATTCTCTCATACCATCACGATTTTTTGTTTTAATTCGATCATAGTTTAAGGGTATAGTTGCAACGAAATAAAAAAACAAACACATCCCAACTCAACTACCCCGTCCCTTTCTCCGCTACTAATAATGGAATTTATAATGTATGTCCGTTTCACTGTCTATGTGTCTGTTAAAGGTTTTTTTTTTTATACGGAGTGGCTCATTTAAAATAATGTACAAGAATATCTCTTCAAGGAAAGGTTATTCGAAAAAAACAACTCGAATCGAAGTTGTTTATTTACAGAAGGGTCATCTTATGGTGACCTTGATTTTAACCTTGACCTTTGTGTTATTCAAATGGAAACCCATATTTTTTTGGCAGAAAAACTGTGGATTTCGTTTGTAATAATTAATCTACGAACTGATTGACGACGCACTGCCTAAACCGGTGGGTCTAGAAGCAATTTTGCACTAACAAAGGCAAGGTAGATGAACACTAAGGATTCTTGAAAATTTATCCCTCAAAGGATTCAAATAGGGAACGAAATTTTGTATGCGAAGTACGTTGAAATTTGTGTTTAGGCTTCTGTTTGCAAATAAAAGTCATGTATCAGCGTTTTAGGAAATTCATTCCCTAAGGGGATAGAAGAAGGTACGATAGTTTGTATGGGAGGTGCGTCGTTTTTTAAGTTCGAAACGTGGAAGTTGGTATTTAGGCTTTTTACATTTGGGAAAAGTCGGATGGTTCCAGATATGATGCTGATGGGAAATCCCATCGGGCACACTACGGGACATACGATGGGCATTAATAAACACTTTTTACTCAAAATCCATTTTTTAAATCAGCTATAAAAATGGTTAGATACATAGATTGTAGAGGCTGCCCTGGACGGGCTACACTTCGACCATAAGGTCCATTGCGATGCCTAAGAATGTCAGGATGTGAGTGGAGTGGAAGGAATTTTTGTGTATAGACTTGGAATTGGTAGGATATGCGACTGCAGGCGACTATGATAGGAACTATGTCGATATTCATCTGCAGTTTTGCGCAGACATACTGCGCAGACATAACGCCTTAGACCGCTCGGCCACTTGGACTGGTATAAAAATGGTTAATAAGCTATCGAAAATTCTGTCAAAAAATTTAACTATCGGATTCCCATTTGAAAAGCATCTATCTATCTATCTAAAGGCCAAGGTGCATTGTTTTCAAATAAGAAGAAGCCACCCTGTATATTATGTGAGATTTTTATTGAGAGAGTATTAACTTTTTCAGCTTATATATTATACCCACTTAATATGTAAAAATTAATATCCAGTTCACAAAGTATAATTTTTATCCGTGATAAAAATATCTACTATCGACTTAATTGATGAAAAGTATACTAATTTTTATAAATATTACTACAATGTGTATCAGGATACGGTGTCTCATAATACTCATCATTATCTTAGCAAATATTCTAACATAGTATTATTTTTGTATACTTAAGCGTCACCATACAAAACTACTGTCAATTTTCATTAAGGTTACGAAGACATAGTATGAATGAACTAGCGTATACCATGTAGATAAAACATATCATAAATTTTTTAAATTAATGGAATTTGGACAAACATTGTATTGTTGACGCTTAAGTATATACAAATTAATATATGAATAATAATTTCAACAGAAATAATACTGTCAAAATAAAAATAAGAATGATATGAAAGGGTTGGCTCTTACGTCAGAGTCGTCTTTGGTGTAGCGGTAAGCACGCTGGACTAGATATCCAGAAACCCGAGGTTCGATTCCTGGTTGACGAGTTAATTTTTTCATATCAATATTTAATTAAAATAAAATACTAATGTCAATTTTCAGTAAGGTTACGAAGACATAGTATGAAAGAACTAGCGATTCCTGGTGGATGAACAATTTGTAATTAAAAATTCATGTTTGTCTATATAGTATACGTTAGGTCCTTCATACTATGTCTTATGAGTTCGATTAGGATTAATATCGAAAGAAAATAAATTTTTTCAAATCACATATAAAAACAGAAACAAAATAAAAACCATTTTCTTCGAACGAAATTTCTATGTTATATATTTGTGGTTGTTACTCAATAAAATACAATGATCCTCAGTAATGTACACATGAGAAAAAAAAAACCAATTCCACATAAAATATCCAATAATATTCGGAAATAACCGTAAATATTCGTTAACATTCGTTTTCGATCATCTTAAACACTTATCGTATAAGAATTTTTTTTTAAACATACATTAAAATTCAAACGCGAAATTTCTATGTTCTATAAATTGAACCATCTGTAACTGTTCATCGTAAATATAGATGTTTAAATTTTCTTAAGGGGGAAAACCTATTTTTCAGAGTACTAAATTTTTGTTTGAAATAGAATTCAGTCATTGAAAAACTCGAATAAGCCAGGTCCTCTAGAAATCTGTAGTTTCAATATTTTCAAATTGTTTTATTTTCAGAGCACTAAAAGAGGAAAATTTCAACGTAGTTAGACTTATTGAAGTATTTCGCCACAGTCTAATTCTGGCATATTCGGCCAATTTTTCACTGTGCAGTATAAAAGTACAGTTTTCTAAACTATACTGATATTAATGCTCCATATCATAGGTTCTATTTCCATTGTATACATAAAATATACCAAGGTATAATAAGTTTAGTCCCGACTTTGTAACGGTTGAAATTATTGATCGCAAATTATCGGTATAAGTGTTCATAATATGATCAAATTACATCATTTTCGCATGCCCATTCGTCTTATCGTTCGCTGTAGACATGATAGCTCGAAAAACGAAAAGATGTAACGCCTTGAAATTTTGTGTGTGTGTGGGTAAAATTAAAGTCAAGTTCGTGAATGGGCAAATCGAAATGTGCTTCTCCCGCCAGGGGGAATATATTCATCGAATGAATATGAAACTTTTGTTTGAACCTTTTTTATAAACTCAGTATATACCTGATATTTTAGCGTGTTTCATTTAAAGAGAATTAAAGGTCACTCCACGGCCCTTGGAAGAAATAATCTAAATCAGTAGAAAATATTCATGTGTACCTGATTGTGATTAAGTCGACATTAGGCGGGTGTGAATAATGTATAGAGTTAAAATCAATTAACGTGATTGGCAGACTTAAAGCACTCAAGCCAATTAGATACGTTTCTTACGTTTCTGGAGGACAGCTGTTTTAGAATAATATTGATTTTTTAACTCAAGTTCACTTACTTAAGGATGTTCCAGTTTGAATCCACTTTTCGATAGATTTTGCTCATAACGTTTTCTAATAAATCCCGAAGTTTCAGAATTTTTGATCGTTTAGAACGCGAGATAATTAATAACTAGATAACTAAAGTAATCATTCTCTCTCACTTTCTCTCATTAGAAGCATTTAAAACTTTAGGCCGCCCAACTATTATCTGTTACTAGAATAGTAGATAAATATTTATTAAATAAATTTAAAACAGCGTTTTACCGTTTTGTTTTCGAAATATAAAAGTTTAAAATTATTTTTTATTTCAAAGTTACATTAATTTGTATATATGAATAGTGGAATATAACTATGTGTTGTGTATGTGTGTATATGTATTTGTTCTATCATAAAAACAAACCGGTTTTTTGTCCTGATTATATAACACAGTGCTGGAAATACCTTAACTTAAGTTCATATCCATAGGGGTAAGTTAGAAAAATGAAGTAATGGCTTATTAATTAAATAAGACACACAGTTCAAGCTATATGAAATAGACAATATGTTCACAATTTAGCAATGTGTGACTACTGTTTTTCATATATGGGTATGTATTATATTTGTGGTGTATATATATATATATATATATATATATATATATATATATATATATATATATATATATATATATATATATATACTGCATTTCCATAAGACTAAAGACGATTTGTATTGTATTAGGAATTGAGCCCAGGGGGCAGCTCTGAATCACTCAAGTCATGATACTGGTATTATTATTATACATATAGCCACAAGAGGCGAATTTACAATATACACAATGTATTTTCTGACAATGTTTACATACATCAGATTACAGTGTGGAAATATCAATTTTTTTTCTCCTATATATTTTCTCTATATTCTTTGCGTTTTTCTCCATATTATATTTTATTGTTTTCAATGAATTTTTCCTCATAAGCGTATTTTTTCAGTATATATATAAATATATGATTATACATTCGCGAAAATTTATATTTATACATTTTTCGAAATTTGATTAATAGTGTTTTGGTTTGGAGGACGTCAGGTAAGTAATACGTTAGTGTTCAGAAATTTGAAATTTTTATGTTGGTAATACCGAAGAAGATTTGTACACTATCGACTTCAAAAGATGAGTTTTGAAAATAGTTTTATAGTTGGATTGCGCCGAATAAATTCGTCATTCAGTCTATTATTGTATGACAGTAGTTTTGAAAATGGTCATACTGAATTGACTGAAACATATGTCAACAATAATGTGGTAAAATTTATAAAATAAATTAGATTTAAACAAAAGTTGCTAGTATTTCTATGACGAACAATTCTTAATTGAAACATTTTGTCAAAAACCAAAAGGTTTCGGGACAAATCAACCACAAAAATTTGAAAAAGCAACCTTAAAAGATAAAATACTAAAAGTCACTTTGAAGGTTTTCACGGCCTTATGAATAAATGAGCACGGATTTAAGAATAAAATATAAATACAATCTATTTATAATTGAATATTTTTGCCAAATAATTTTGGAAAACATACAACAAATTCGAATACGAACCATACAATTTGTAACACAATAGAGTCTCAAATATAACAAAAGGAACAAAAAAATTACTTCCTTCACAATTTAATCAAATCAATCGATAAATATAGCCAATGAATCTCCATTGAGTCATTTACAGTAATAACGAATATTCAATTTACACATCATATATTCATGTTTAGTCTAGTCAAATTAGTACTGTTTTTTGTTCGTTAAATTTACGAATCAATGAAAGTCAATGAAATAGTGTTTTATTTTTAATGGACGATAGACATTTTTAATATTCTATATCAGTAATTCCCAACCTTTTTTTGTGGCGGCACACTTTTAACGATTTCAAAATTAGATGGCACACAAAGAAAAAGATAAGTTTAAAAGTTGTTTCCTTACCTATAATACACTGTGTAAAATAGTTTATGATCATAATTTTGAATGTAAAATAAAATAATATGTACTACAAAAACAACAGTACGTTTATAAGGGATTAATTACAATTATAAGAATACTTTTAATGAGAAATTTGAGCTCGATGTTTTTTGATAATTTTATTTATAATTGGTCGTAAAAATGACAATGCTACTCTCATATCATCTTCTACATTTAACAGTCTCGATCTTTTTTTCGTTTTTATGTTGGTTAATACTTTACTATATACATTTCTAAAATTTGGCGGCACAGTGGTTGAGAATCAGTGTTCTATATGTACAAAGTATATTGTATTAAATTACAAGTTTGGAACTCTTAGAAATAATGATTACAAAGCAATACGTTTCTGTCCTAAACGAATGGGTGGATAAGGTCACCTTGATGTGGGTACCAGAATACTGTGGGGTTGAGGTGCGACTCGCCGTTAGAGTCGCACTCCCAAGTCAGTAATCGGAACTATATATAGGAATAACTAGGAGACTAACTAACTCTGTCCTAAATGAATGGGCGGATAAGTCTATGAACAGGAAATGGAAATATATAGCAGGCTGCAAACATGCCATACAAATGACAGCTGGATACAAGGCCTCGAGGTCATCCTTGCTTATTGTCAAAAACCGGAAAGAGATACACCTTCTGGCTTGGGTGCTAAATGGACACTGCAGGCTCAAGAGTCCTCTATCTCTCATGAGTTCAGAGGACAGTACAATCTGTCCAGACTATAACGAGGCGGCTGATACGCCCTCGGAATACGGCAGAATGTCCCTACGGAGACTGAGGTACCGAACCTTCGGCTCGAACGAAATGGAGAATCTGAGGTAAAACAACTAAAGTGGAGCTCTGTTCTGTCATTCGAAAGAAGACGGGTAGGTTCGACAACGAACATATGGCTATAGGAAACGACAAGTTCTACTTTCCAGGCGTCATCCGCCCCTCAACTACTGCTACTATTTTTACTCAGGACCGAAAACGGTCAGCAATAGTAAAGTTCTAACGCTACAGTACTATACTAATGTGAATCTCTAGTACAATTACGAAGACACAACTATAAAAGAACAAGCGAATACTATATAGACAAACACATCCGTTTGTCATTGAGATTACAACCACATCCGTTAATGGGCGCAATGGACGCGATATTCAGTCAAGTCAAGGGTTCGAACTCTGACATTAATGATCTCTGAAGTTAATTTTTCCTATTAATATTAATTAATAGCAAAGTAGTTAGCATTTGTTTTTGTGTGTTTTTTTTTCTTTCAATTGTACTGCACTAAAATAAGTTAAATAACTTTGTGCAAAGGTGATGATGCAACCGAATATGTGTGTAAAAGAAGAGAAAAGGAAGAGAAGGAGAAGGTAGGGTGGAGGGAGGGTATGATGATATTTTATATGACAATGTCCATACATACGTACATATACAAACCCTTAACTAGTGAATACATACATACATTACACAAAACCATCACCCCCCTAACATATCTCAACCTTATACGATCACACATCTCTGATGATAATGATGAAAATAGCCACTACCACCACCATCAATACAATTTTCATATGGTATGAGAAAATTTCTCTACTACATGGAAAAGATACAAGTTAGTAACTTTGCTAAGTCAGCAGTCTATATATGTACTATTTTGTGGTGTACCATTTTTGATCTTTCAAACTATTTACAAGGGGTGTACATTCGTTTTTGGTGAATTTTATTTTTTGCCAACTAGCCGATACAAATCATCAAAAATGGAATTTGGTAAAGTAAAGAAGGATAACGCAATTTTCCGAGTCATATTTTAGCTAGTGAAATTCCCCCAAGAGAAAGAGAGAGTTATTCAAAGAAAACCAAACACATGGCGTTTAAACTCTGAAGAGACTAAAAAGTATATAAAGCAATTGGAGACAGACTCTGATCGTACTCTGTAAAAATAAAATAGTGGACCCAACAACACCAGGTAGTTGGTGGCCTATACTATCTACAATTGAAACAATGAAACTATTTTTGTTTAGCTCTACATGGCGTAGTTGATATTGGATGTTATTTGAATACTGAATTACGAGTTATCAAAACAAATAAATTTTGTTTAATTGTGACATGTTCCATTATTTTCCATTCCCCTCTCGTCAGGTACATGTTTAACTGTGATGGGTATATAACGTTTCAAACTATCACAGCAGGTAGTCATGATTTAATTTTAGATAGTGAGTGCATGTGAACATCATGTAGTGAGAGTAAATGCTGAAACTAAACTTTGTAGATAGAGACAGAGATAGAGAATTCATTTCGCAACCAAAAGTGATCCGAAATTTGTTCTTAACTCGGATGCAAAACTACATGAAATAAAAGTTGATGTAGTTGATGAACAGGTTCACAGATCTAGTTCCTTGGGTGCGCCGTAGTTGAATGAACTACGTATACTTTCAATTTACCCAATTTGCTCACCCAGTCTTTGAGACCGCTGAAGCATCCAATTCGTATCTTAACAAATAGTTAAAATCAACAAAGTAGATCTTTTATTTCAGAAGGAATAGTTTCATAATAAAAAAAATAAATAAATAAATAAAAACAATTTTGTAAACCCCTAATGATATATCGTTTTTTTTTTCGTAACAAGAGATTTGTGAAACCCTGTTGTTGGTGGTCAAATGACACGGCGAAAGGACAATTCTGTATCAGAGGCGGTCAGTTGTATTAGATGAGTAAATGTTTTAGTAGATTTAGTGTATCGCAATTGTGGGTGTGAGGGTTTTCAAGAAGGCAGGTGGTTTGATCATCACAGTCACCGATACATACATTGTTAACTACTAGTGGACATTCGAAAGCTTTTCCCTATTCATACAATATGTCTCATTGAAAATGTCTTGGAGCATATTCACATTCAAATCGATTATATTCAGACTATTTTGAACTCCCGATGATTGTTTACTGTTTGAAGACCTGTTTTGTTCAAATTCATCGAAAAGATGTCCATTCTCTTCTATGACTACAATCGTTACTAATCGATTATAATCGTGCATTTACGTTTTATATTCGTGACTATTCGATTACTTTCGTGTATTTAAAACAATGTTTGTATTAATTGTTCAGAATTTGCGTGGATGGTTCAAATATTTGAGACATTTTGTAATATCGATAAACATTTGGCTTGCTTGTATAGTATATATGACCATCTTTCTTCGTAATGTCCTCTGCCCTTAAGCTAAACTCACACTATAAAGTATTTCAAAACCGATTTGTATCTTACACGATAATATTTATATAGCTGTTTGGTATAGCTTTGTTTAACCATTAATTTCAAATAATATATCACAAAGCTATTTAGACAAAAAAAAGAAAGCCAAAAATAATTTTTCATATGTTCTCTTATTTAACAAATATTATTTTATGAGATTTTATTATTAATGAGCTTTGGGTGCCAAAAGGATTATTCTTGGCAAGTAGATTTAAGACTATAATCTTTAATTTCCCGTAGATTCTACTAAGTAAGTCTTTGAGATCTCTGACGGCGTCTTTATTGTAAGATCCCAAAAATCAACAGATTTGATCTTTTCTTCTTCCAGTTTTAACAGCCTTTGTGTTTTTTTTCTTTAAGCAAGGCCATAAATATTTCTCACTGCGATGGGAATGGGATGCGATGGAGTTAAACTATGTTGCTTCGGTTGCAAACGCGTTCGAGAGTTGTCTATAAGGATTAAGTCGTACTGGTTATTTAAGGATGTTCCAGCACTGTGTACACATACTTACACATATCATTGGCACACAGATACTTGCACATACTATCAAATATTTCCGGTACGGTGATCTGGCAACGATGCTCTGTGCATATACCTATATATTATTATTGCTTATGTCAACAGTAACAATTCCCACTCTTGATGCAGCTTGAGAGAGATTAGCGCACAACGTTGTCAGACCACTGTTTACCATAAACGGAATGTGTTATAATTGGACAAAAATAATATTTTAAATTATTATATTTCGAAAACAAAACGGTAACACACGATTTAAAAAAAAAAAATTTATATAAGAAATATTAAGAAATACGCTCCGAGTTTTTTTATAAATTCTGTCGAATATTTTTTCTAATACAACAGATAATAGTTGGGTGGGCATGAAGTTTTACATGCTTATAATCAGAGGGAGTGAGAGAGATTGATAACTTTGATATTAATTATCTCGCGTTCTAAACGGTCAAATATTCAGAAATTTCGGGATTTATTAGAAAATGTTATTTTTAGCCTGTGAAAAAAAAGAGCAAAATCTTTCGAAAAGTGGTGGTATGCTGGAACGTCCTTAAGAGATCATTTCCCACTGCCATTTAACTCGATTAAACCTATTATTATTATTGGGTTTTTGAAAAATATTTTTAGATAAAATCTGGTCAAAAATGTAATTTAAATGTAGTTATTTTGAAATAAGCTTTAGAAAATTTGTTTGAATTTTTTTTTCTTATTTTGTATCGTTTGAATTGTGTTCGAAAACGCACTGGTTTCTGAATACACTGCTATAGATAGTAAACTACAGTGGTCATTTACTATTGTTCAAATCGGGACAAATATACTACATACAGTAAAAATAAAAGTCAGCAAACCTTTTGTTTAATGTCCATCAGTCACTCAAACTTAATACAGTGAAACACCGTAATGTTTTTTTTTGTGTGTGTTGATATTTAAAAAACAAAATAAAAAATCGACTACAAAGAAGCAAAATAATGTTCACCATTCGATTAAATTCGATGTTACAATTTTTCCCTTTCTTTTTTTTTTTTTTGAAATTAAAAATAACCAATTCGATTAATTATTTCTATTCCCTAAATATCGTTAAAAAAATATTTTAAACAGTATAAATTATTAATTGTTTAAATACTCTGCATATACTAAGTTCCTTATAAGTACACGCCCTGTTTATTTTACTATATACACTTCTTTTCAATAAAATTGAACCAACCTGAAATGATAATTTTCTTACATTTCATAAAACTCCTCACTTTTGTAACTCTTTGTATATTATTTATTTATAAACAAAGATAAGTAGTATATTTTTTATTTATGTAAACATGTCAGTGATAGAGTAAGAATATGTAATGTAAATACATGTTAAGTGTTATATCTACCTTTTACATATAAAAATAAAATAAAATGTTGTATCTGTCAAAACATTTACTACAAGAATAATCAAAATTGTGAGAGACTGATTCGGTTCAGGTCGGTTCAATTTTATTGAACGGGAGTGTATGTGTATTCAACGCATACTTCTACAATCTACAATAATTCCAGATGTTTGAGTTAAAATTGTAGCATAACTATTGATTAATATTATCAATGACGTATTAGTCTATGTAGTATACGCTTGTTCTCTTATAGTTATGTCTTCGTAACCGTACTAGAGGTTGGCATTGGTATAGTATTGTGACGTTTAAGTATACAGATAGTAATTGACTCCATAGACTCCACAGTGGTGTAGAATCTTTAAGCTTATCATCCGTGTCTAGAATCATTTTTCTATTTAACATTCCTTCGTGTTCTTCGAGAACCGATATTCATACTCAAATACTCAAATGCACTGAGTTAAAGAAAGTTTAAGAAATCTCATCTCGTTATCTTTGTCCATTTTTGAGTATCGTGGTGAAGAGCAGACTGGTGGACAAATCGATATGAAATATTACCAACATTCTGTAGTAAAATTATTCTTCTCCGATCAATAATATTTTCAATCGTAACAAATTTGGGACTGAACTACTAATATATATGTTATAAAAATGCACAAACAATTTTGCATCGAAGGCCATGTCGAATATACTAGTACATAGATTTCCAGTATTTAACTATCTATGCATATAATATATGTTTAGTGAGAGCCATGTATCTAATAAAATAAATATTGGTTTCAAAACATTAATTAAAATTACAAGATTCGAACTGGTTGACCTTTGGAAATGATACCCATTTAAATCCAAACTACATGGGAAAGGTTGGTTAATATTAAGACGTGTATAGATCCAAGTATCAAAACTGATTTGATATTATTAATTCTACATATTCCTTTTCAAATAACAGGACCGTATTTTATTCAATCAACGATTTTATATATAATCAAATAACTATTCTTGAGAGTTTCTGAACAAAGTCGTGATATCTTCACGGACTCGGTATTACCTTCAATGTGCAAGAGAAATAAATGGTAAACTGGATATGATTCGAGTTTAAGTTGGTGGAATTCCATTTTAACCTAATTAAATTTTGCGATTTTATTCAATAATCAGTATGTGTTGGGGTTTTCACCAGTAAATGTACGGTTTAATTTATTCTAACATACAAATAGAAGTATAAAAACATGACTCTTTTATATACCAATGTACCAAACGTGTATTCCCTTCCAAGTTTCTGCGGTCTTAAAGTTATAAAATGTATTTGGGCTGAAATTATGACAAAACTATTTCAAATCAGAGTTTTTCAAAGAACATTTTCGGTATTTACACTTTTTTTCTATCTCATACGGTTTAAAGGATGGATCGATTTTGCCTATGCACGAAGTAACTTTTAAGCTTTAAATACTCCAAGAAATAAATTTTTGAGGTAACTTCTTGATGGATTAACAGGCAACTGAAAACTGAGTAATTGCAAACATTTTATGAACACCTATACTCAATTTTGAATCGTTAGAAACTTGTAGGTAAATTTGTACAATGTTCGAGAAAAACTATGAAAATTTTTTCGTTACGACCCTGTTTAGAGGAAACAATATAGTCAACATGTCGTGAGAGTATCAACTCCTTAAATTTCATTAGATATTCAACCCTTTCTAAACAGTTGATCTCTCTAAAATAGGGGTGAGTTTTAAATGTTACTAATATGATAACAGGAAAAAGGATGGAATATCATGTTTCTTTATTTAATTGAAATTGAAATGATTTCTCTAAAATCAACGATTATAATACTTTAAAAGTCCTTTGCTTCTATGAAAAATGTTAAAAAGATTAGATTTATATAAAGCGCCATACATATATTTTATTTCAATGTTAATATAATTATTGTACAATGTTAGCCGGATTTAAAATTATGGTAAATAGTATTAAAAAAATTAGTGTAAACATAGTCATGATACTAACTTATTAAATACTGATATGAAAAAATTAACTTGTCAGCCAGGAATCGTACCTCAGGCCTCTGGATATCAAGTCCAGCGTGCTTATCGCTACACCAAAGACGATTCTGACATGCCAACCTTTTCATATCATTCTTATTTTTGTTTTGACAGTATTATTTCTGTCGAAATTATAATTCATATATTTATTTGTGTATACTTAAGCGTCAACAATATTAACTTATTACGATATATGTTAATATATGCTATATATAAAATGATTTAAGATACAATCTGTAGACTTAAACCAATTACTGCCCTCGTTTCCTAAATTCTTCAAAACGGAAGGACTTTAATCGAGTTAAATATGTGTAATACTATTCTTTATACGGTTATCCATAAATAACAGAAAAAACAAGATTATGTAATAATACCAACATAACCTGTAATTATCTATAAAAAAAAAACCATTAATTAAACGTCAAAAAAATATATTAATTTAATTAAAAAAAAATGAAAAAAGAATAACGATAATATAAATTATAACCAAATAATAACATTTAACGAAAATAAAGAAGAAAATTTTTTAATATAAAAAAAATAAAACGCATAAAAAAAGATAAACTGTTCTTTTAACATTTTTTTTTTCTCCAGAAAAAAAAAATTCCCCAAAAAGCATAGTATAGTTATTTATTTGAAAATCGTGGCACAATAAAATAAAAAAAGTTTTGTACAAAAATGATTACAATAAGTGAACGGGCATTTTCCAACACTATAATAAAAATCGGTCAAGATGAAGATCGCTCACAGCATACAAGGTTTCGTAGTTAGAAGTTTCCTATTAAAAGCGTACGTAGAGATACATATTTGAATAGTATTAGAACGGCATCCTGTGAAAACATATAACATTGCATCGAGTAATGGTCGAATCAGTACCGTGCTTTTTTTTTCCACTGCGAGAAAGGAACTTTATTTTTTTTCATAGTCTTTTTCTGCTGTTATACGTATAGAAAAAATGAAGGACTATTGTCCTTTAGTAATATTAACTATAAATCTTACCGGAACGCATGTCACCTTTATATATATACATAGCGATGGGTCTACATAAACGAGTCTTTAAATTATGATACGGATGCATTTTGAAACAACCGAATATAAACTTGTATTCAACAGACAAAGATCATATGATAGTCACCGGCGTTGTAAATATTCAAACTACTTGGATAATGAGATAATTCCATAGACTTAAAAAATATATACATATACACAAATTATAGAGTTTTTAAACTGTGTCAAATCAATTTCATTTCCTATATTTTACCAACGACTCCACCATGGTATAATATGTCAATTTTCGAATTCCATAATGAGTTTGTAAGGGGACTAGACATCGAAGTTCAAGGACCAGTTCGAGCCAGGAGGCTGGATTTTGATTTCTAGTATCGGATAAGATAGATACGATAAATCCTGGAGTATAAAAAGTATTGTACTTCAACCTTATGGCCCATTGTGCTCCCCTTTCTACATCAGTTTAACGAACCAAAAGTCAGGAGCTTGCTTATCAGGTTTTCCTGAAGGTTCATATATTTGGGATGAGATGCACCGAATAAAATGCATTTGCTGTAATCGAGTGATTCGCAGTTATACATGATGTGGCTGGCTGTTGGTTCCTCCTCGCCGCAAAGTCTGCACATAATGTATCCATTGTGGAGTCCTTTTGTGTGTAGGTGCTAATGTCCGTTGATGAATCCGGTGATCATCCGAAGTTGTATCCTGTTTAGGTTGTGTGCATCGAGGGACAGCCTCTTGGATGCATTCCTTGGTTCCGTTTCCGGAACCAAATGTTGGAATATTCCAAGAAATTCTGGTGTATTCAATCTCAAATCTCAGTTAATAAATGTTAATTAAAAAGACAATTTATGGACTTTGAGTCTGACTGAACTATGATTTTCGCAAATAACCTCGTGTGACTCACTGACAATCTTCAGTGCTATTGATGGTCATTTTAATTATACTATTTCATATAGTTTTATAAGCATTGTATTAACACTGAAATAAGATACTTTATATAGTTTTCTTATCCCTAATAAAAAAATCTCATAATTTTTCTTAAATTCTGCAATGTTAATAATTATTATTATAAAAAGAATTACGATGACTATTAAGTAAATAACAGTCTGCTCTGAGCTTTGAGACCACAGCTTTGAACACAAACTCAACTGAACAGAAATTTACAATATTGACGAAACAGACGACTACATGTTTCGATAAACAGGCTGTAATCGTGAAGATTAGCTATTAAGATACGAAATTTATATATATATATATATATATATATATATATGGCTGAAATTTGGTATTTGAGACGCTTTTGGTATTCAAAAGGTCAAGTTCGTTGATGGGTAAAAACGGACAAGGGGAAAGGAAGGTTCAAAGGGAGGGGGAAACACAAAATTTGACATATCTCCCTTAATATTCGAAAAATCGAAAAGTTTATAAGAAGTAAAGTTGTAGGTACTAAGTTTTACTGTAATTTTGTTTCTTATCATTTTTTCTGTTACACTAATATTTACAGAAATATTGACAGTTTAAGATTGAAAATTAAAGGTGGTTAATTGTAGCCAACTTGATTTTTTACAACTTTAATCCTTACGCATTTTTCGATTTTTCTCATATTAAGAGAGATATTTTATATTTTGTGTTTTCTTCTTTCTTATACCCCCCATTCCCCTCGACGTACGTCATTTATTAATAAAATTGGCCATGCGTAACGAATTTTTTTAAATGTGTGTCCACCTTCAACTCATTTATACACTGTTGCAAATTTTGTATCATAATAGCTAGTCTTAACGATTACAGCCTGTATATTTTATTTTAAATTCACATTCAAATGGCCAAGCACACTATAATTGACAAAATGTCAAGTAAGAAAAATAAAAAGCAATTTAGATGATACCAATCTTTTCATTTCGTGTGTATAGTAGATATGTATTCGCATAAACCTCTCATGGTAGTCCTCACCTTCCTATTCCACTCAAATTCTTCACTAGATCAAGTATCATAAACGTTCAATATATGTATTCTTGTGAGGTGTTAAACGGATGTTTACAGTGTGTGGAGGGAGGGGAGTGGGGGGGGGGATGGTTAGGAGCAGGATGAGTACACACTTCAATACGATCATCGTTTTTTTTTTGCTTCTCTTTTATAAAATATCGATGTTTTATCATAAGATTTAAGTAAACGATACTTATATCTTTTCTGGTGTTTAAATAAATATATATTACAAAATATATACAAAAAATGTTTTTTTAAAAACAATCTGTTGGATTGGAAGGGGATATTATTACAGGAGGTATCATTTTGATAAAAGGGTGTTTTACTATAAGAGTGTATGGAATTGATTTTAGGTTAAAATCATTTTACTTTTTTATTTGGATTACTTAATTGAGAAGTGGGAGACTGTTTTGTTTCACAGAATAGACAAAGTATCTTCGAGATTTGAAACCTAACTCTTGTGGGTCAATCATTCTTTGACGAACTATCTGACCTCAAGTCTACTAACGTCGAAGCCCTATAGGCTGTTTTGTGTCAGAGATAAACACAAGATGGCATCATCGAGTCTTGTGACCTAACCTTTTTGAATTAATCATTCTTTGACGATCTCTCTGAGCTAAAGTCTACTGACGTCAAAACCATATTGCTATACTTGAACATGACCAAATGGTTTCAGGAATGGTAGCAACGACAGGTCAATCCATGTTTGACATCACAATGAATCTTATGGTCTAAGACAAAACAACCTAATCTAACTTATTGTGACCTGAGTTTTGTAGTTTGTAGCCAAAGGTCTTGAAAAAATCACATCAAAGTACAAAAATAATTTTGGGGAAATTCGATCCGAAATCATGATAATCATCGTGTTCATGCGACAATTTAGTGAGCGGTTTAAGAGATATTATTACAGAAACGGGACAAGAATCTCTTCTCTGGATCCTGAGTTATAATACAACTCAATTTCAGAAGGTAAATGTTCAGTTTTCTTCGGCAAAACGAAAAACTTGTGTAGGGAGTAAACTAGTACACGTTAGGGAAGGACGAGTAGGAAGCACGAGTAGGAAACCTGACACTGCATAAAATAACGACCATCTAAATCTTCACTAGATAATAATTAAACATAATATGTTAAAATTTTATTATATTTGTACTGCCAACCTTATAAATTTCAAGTAAAACTTGAACACATAATAATAGTTGGAAAAAAAAAATCTGCGTATATAAAAGAAAAAAACTGTCGGGTAGTTTCATAAATTTGCAACAACAAACATCATAACCGAATTTAAACACTCATAACCTAAAATGTCGTTCTTACAACAAAATACTATAAAACAAAAAATAATAGCCTCTTATAAACACTAAAAGGTGGTGGGGATGAGAGTAGGGATGAGTGAAAAGACATAATAAGCATATATTTATGCTGTATATATAAAATATATGAGTACGTGTGACCAGTAGTCTCTTTTGCAAACGTAAGCATTCTCATCTATAGCCACAACTGTGCCTTCTTTCCCCTCATTGAATGTTCCTTTAAATGCAGTCAGTAATATGTGTATATTGTATATACACATATATAATACTTACTAATAGCCTTTGAAAATATACTGTGAAAATTCACAAAACTTCATATTTAATATTTGTTCATCTTTTTTTGTGTTCATGGTTTGCACCAAGTGTCAATTTTTATACCCAGTATATTTGTAAATATACAAGGTATATTAAGTTCAGTTCCGACTTTAGTAACGCTTGAAAATATTGATCGCAGAAAAAGATTTTTGTTATAGGTGTTCATATAATTACCAAATTCGTCCATTTCCGCAGGTCCGTCCGTATGTCTGTCTGTCCGATAACAAAAACGAAAAGAAATAACGACCTGAAAATTTGTGTGTGTGTTCTAGAGCAAAAAAATAAGGTAAAAAAAGTAAGGCCAGGGGGGGAAGGAATTTATATGTTTGAAACCGTAAGAGATAGAAAAAAGACATGATGAAATCTTCTTTTTAAAATAAACAACTTTTGTTTGAAAAATGTTTTCAATAGTTTTCTCATAATTTGTGCTCAAAGTTGAAAATGAGAAATACAATTGAAAGGTGAACGTAGGCTTGCATGTATACATGTACATAGCATCCATACATACTATTTTTATACTCAGTATATTTGTAAATATACAAGGTATATTAAGTTTAGTTCCGACTTTGTAACGCTTGAAAATATTGATCGCAGAAAAAAAATTAATATCTTATAAACTTTGAATTTGAAGAATTGTTCAAACATTGATATACAAATTCAGTATATACTGGGTATTCAAACAATTAACTCAGTTAGTTGTTACATTACTTGTTTTTTACTGAATTCAGTTTTTATTAAAGAAGTCAGTTTTGATTTTTTTTCTTAGTCAAAAGTAATACGAATCAAAAACATATCGGTTATAAAACTTATAGCCAATGAAATTTCATTCAAGTACACTCATAAGCAAAACATTTCTCCTTGGTGGTTCTTCCTGAAAGTTCCCAGTTCCAAAGCTGTTCAATAATATTCACGAGGCTAAAAATAGACCGTCCGAGTAGTCAAGCTGTTAAAGGCACATGTCTGCTCGGAACTGAGATGTTGCTGGATTGATCCCAATATCGGCGGTTTGTCAAATATATAATTTAAAAAAAAATTAAAGGGGCGGTTAATTGACTAAACTGTAGGCGTAAGGATACGAACATAAGTAACCGGCTATGCTTGAGAAGGTTTTCTGCAGTTTCCGTTCACAAACTCCAGATGAATATCGCCATAGTTCCTCTCAAAACCGGTTTTTGCTAAACCATTGATGAGTTTCTTGTTTTTGAAACTATATATAGATACAAAACCTTCTCTACCCCGACTCAAAATAAAACGTTTACAGTTCTGACGTAATGATTGTATGTAAAACGGTAGGCGTTGATAAAAAATCAAATAAATTAAAAACAAAAAGGCCATATTTAAGAATATATTTGAGTTAGTGAATTGAACACTTAAAATAAATAATATTGTAAGCCCTTTAAAATACAATATTGAAATACAGAAAATGATAAGTGCTCGCACATATGAATGATACTTTCCAGTGGTCATATATATATGTATATGTATATATATATATATATATATATATATATATATATATATATATATATATATATACTGTTAGTATTTTAGTCACTTGAAATACCCTTTCATAAACCCATCATCACAATATAAGTAGCTGGACCAGCAGAGGTATATACGTGTGTATGTTTGGTACTGGTATCTGGTATCACATTCTCATCCATTAGAATATAATTTTACGACTGTATAACACATATAATTGATGCAAACAAAACCTTATAAATCCCATTTAAAATATGACTATTAAAACAATTTATTCCAATCTATTTTAATAATGTTTGGGTATTTGCATCTTTTTTTTTCTTCTGTTTTTGTTTTTGAAAAAGTATTTTAGTATTTAATATTATTAGTATTAGTATTATTGTACCTGAGATCCTTCCTTCTTCCCGTTTTTAAGTATAATTAACAATTTGATCATTTATTATTTTAGATAATATATTAAAATTTATGTAAATATAATTATAGATCATTTATTATGAATTTCTATATGTGAATTATGAATATTTGTGTTCCTTTTTAAATAACACATTTTAGTAACAAAAAAACTAAGCCAAACACTGAATTAACTGAGTTAAATGTTTTAACACTCTATATATACTGAGTTCTTTATAATTACGTGTACTGTTTATTCTTTTGTGGAGAAATGAATGCATCGATTATGCTCATTCACAATTTGATCCGTCACGCATATTTGAACACGCTAAAATTTCAGCTTATTATCTCTTTACGTTATGAATTATCGTTTTAATGGACAGACGGATAGACGGACAACCGGAAATGTACTCACATGAACATTCCATGAATACCTGTTCCAAAATATTTTTTCTACCTTCAATATTCCTATTTTCATTTTTTTGAGGCCAAATTTGTATTTTTTTTTTGCCACCAAAAAATATCAAATTAGAAACATTCCTCAGATTATAATACCAGAATCTAATATCGAAAATCAGAATATTTCATCGAATCTAAAAACTTGCAGATTTAATCTTGACTTCCAGAAAATATAAATATTCAAATGCATCTACCTAATGTAATGGTGTGAAAATGATGGTCCAATAAGGGTTGAGAAGATAAACCACCCTCTTGCATACCACAGCATGCGTTTTATATAAAATATATATATGCACGTGATGTTTATATAGTTTTCGCATCTGGATTATCGGGACGAAAATGCGAATGGTATGAGTTTGCTTGTAATACTGATTCAGTTGGTTGACTGGACTGGCTAGATCGTTTAAGATATAAATGGACCCAACATAGCAAGAAAGAATTACTCATATAAACTCATACACAAGGTTACATATTAAAAACTGGGTATATGCATATATTTTATTTCATTTGATAAATATCAGGGGTGGATTTGAATTTTTATTTTTATTTATATTCATCTTTGCCATTTTCAGAAAAACCATTTTCCTTTCCTGTGAAAACTCTTGATCAAAATTCAGCATTTTCATAAAAAGAACAGTTAATGATGATTATCCGTTCTTCCAAATGTGGATGATTTTCACTTGTGCCTTATTTATTCTACCAACTTTAATTCGAAACATTTTCCCAAAAACCGAATAGATAAGGATCAAATCAGTCGGCAGTCCAGTTTAAATATATACTTCAGTATACTTATTAGTTATAACATAAGAGAAGATTTTTTGTTTACCCCTGAGTCTAAAAAGATCTGAAAGTTTACACCTAAATTTCCTATTTCATTTTTGGCAAAGATGGAAGTACGCCATTTATACTTCAAGGTTGGAAGTCATTTGGATTAAGTGTGCACAATTTTGAATTTTAAAATCTACAAAATAATCTATATCCCATATTGCGAAATTACAAGGCACTGGATGGCAAGCACACATGCTAAGCGCATGAGTCCAACAATACATCCCGACTACTGCAGAAGTTGTCGCAATGAGGAGAAAGAGGAAACGATGACCCATCTTCTATGTCAGTGTCCTGCTCTTTCTAGAAGCAAACTGACATACTTAGGTCAGGCATTCTTTGAACTACCTAAGAACACGGCCTCGCTGAACTAAAATCGGTCGACTTCAACCATGTGAGACATTCTGTGAGACAATGGACTTTATGGCCTTATAGTGGCTTATCTGTGCCTAAATCTATATACCTTGTAAAAAGTTACTCCGATGCCTTGCCTGTTTTTCCATGCAGGATCTTCAACGTAAAGTTAAAATAATATAAAGAGTATGTGTACTTGCAACTGGATCATATTCCCTGGTGACTATTTACAAAATCCAATACTGTAAATGATTTGTCGTCTTTTAAAAATGACAATTTTATGGAAGGGACCATGTCAATGGACATAATATTATGATATGCAATATGTCGTTTGAAAAATAACAAATCGATGCTATGAAAAAAAAAAACGAGAAGGAAAAACTTAATGCGATATAAGATGTATGGTTGTGTGTGCTTTAAGAGGTTATATTGAAAATATTTATATCCAACATATAACGATTTCGAATAAACATAATATACACCTTACCAATACAATATTGAAAGTTTATAATGTTTGAACGTTTATTTGTTGGTGTGCTGGCGTGGGGATATCGTCACCCACTCCACTAACTTCACTTCACTTCACTCACCATATATACATATACACATATTCACTCAAAATCATATACATTATTATTGCAAGAACGTGCATTGAAAAAATAAATATTGTTATGTTATTGTTTCTTCTGTGTGTCGAGAGTGTATATTTTCATATTTTTCCCGACATTACAGCTTTTTCTTCTCTACATATTTCTACGATTTTTGTTCCGTCACACAGGATGTTTTAAGAACTTATAAATGTGACCGCCATCATTGAATATCAATTTTTGTGAAGTTGTGACGTGTGTTTATGTTAGTCGTTGTTTTTATAGCGACACAATTTGAAAGTACAGCTTTTGGTGTAGATAGACTTTCCTTCTATTTTTTTTGTCACTTCTAAAGTTAGTGTAATCGGAAGATATTGATGAAAATCATCAAAGAAATTTTATTTACATATACAAATTGAGAAAACAGATAATGAATTTAGACAATGGCCCAATTCCAAATTCTGATTTAATAAAATTAAACCATTTAAAAAAAAAATCTAATACCTGAATATCAAGGTTAGCTTCGATACCCTCATTTTAGTGACAAAAACAACACCGCATAGTCAAAGGATACCGTCAATAAAAGAGTAAGGCTCTTCACACACCTAATCCGTTAGTCAGTCAACTCAAATAATCCGCAGATCAGATCATACCCTCAGTCAAATCGTATAAAAGACAGAACTGTTTTAATATCATTGTGAGACACGCACCAAATTAGCAACAAGCAACATATCTCTGACTCCATATCCCAGAGATAGTTACGATTAGCTAATTCATACTGATGATGACTACATTGTGGTTAAAATACGTATTTATAAAATACAAACAAATGTTCTAGGAATTGGGGAAAAATTTGAAATGTAGTTTCGTATTACGTAACACAGAAAACGCGATCAACTGACGCAGTTCAAAACCCTGACGAAATGTGATGAATGTTTAAAAATTTAAGCAGGCAGAGGGGGAGAAGTTTAATAAAATGTCTGAAAAGCGTTATATGGAAGGAGGGGGATTAAAAGGTATGGAAAAGTCGTTACGTGATGTATAGATGGTCCCTTGGCTGTATACGGTATTTGTCCATGGTATTATATATAGGTACCTTTCATTATGTCCTTTATAGTGATGAGAAGTTATTTTTCCTTTTATAGTGGTAAGAAACAATGAATCCTTCTTCTTTAGCTTTCCAAGAAACGGTAAATAGTTAAAAATGGGTTAAGTAAATGATCCAAGTAATTTTTTAATTCAATATACATTTTTATTAACATATTTATGGTAAATTTCTTATACTTGAGAAATTATCTATTGGAAATTAAATATGTTTTGAGTAACATCAGCGGGTATATTTTGATTTAGTACTAAGTAGGGTAATTCAATTGTGTGGTACCCATAAAACCGATACAAAGTATTAAGATCTTCTCTGTCAGTGTCTTAAGTAGTTTATGTACGTTTCAACAGTTTTTTTTTTGATGTAAGGCAATCTTTTTCAACAAATAGGGATAGGAAAACTTGGGATAGAAATTTGCCGGGAGAATATTATTTGAAAGGAAAACGGGAAAGGAGTAAGTCATAATTATAAATTCAATCTTTTCAAATAAATAATAGAAGTAATGTATGTATATATGTAAGATATATTCACTCAAAATATAACCAACAACTCATTCATATACAAAGTTGTCTTAACAAAACATTGTTGAGAAACAACATTTACAACATATGTAATTCTTTGCAGATGTAAAAATAATACAAGGCATCCCAATGGGAATTATAGTTGCGGAACAGCACACGGCCGATTTTAAAATGTAAATAATTTAGTATTATCACAGAATGGTGAAACAATACTACTATATATACTACTATACTATTACGAATCTAGCACATATCTACACACAGACTAGCTAGTAGCATTAGTCACATATTATGTACGTTTGAATGAATTCAGACGGTTTCTTGCTTCAAAATAATTGTACAATCACTTTTATACTACTTGCAAAAATCTTCCAGCATAAATGTTGTACCTTTAGAAATTTTTTTGTTGCATGTGAAATTGCGCTTATTCGAGTTGGGTCAAAGCTTCTGAATATGGGTAATATTTAGAAATACACCCATCAAGAAGGGAAATAAAGTATAAAAATCGTTGCAGTGTTATAGTTTAAAGAAATCAAACGTTTTGAAAGCTGGGGCATAAATTTGAACGCGGGTTCTTTTACGTAATAGGCAAATAGGCAATAGGGTTGAAGAAATTGCAAATATTTCCCAGAATAAAACTCTTCTTCTTTATTTGTAAAGATACGTATATGAATTTGTCTTGTTCCTTTCGCACGATTACGATTTAAATAGTTCGGTACTCAATCTACTATTGTCAAAAGGGAAATGCAAAAAGTCATTATTTTTGTATAAAGTCTAAACAAAATTAACGTCAATTTCAGACAAATGGAATTTTTAAGGTCATTTGATTTGCCGTCTAGAGCGTTAGAAGAAAGAACTCTTAAAAACGTGCCATTGTCTTTTAACTCTTTGGAGTAATTGGCTGAAATTTTAAACAGAAAGTTTAGTAGTTTTCTGCTCTTGGCGTATTCAGACGCTTCTTTATTGCTTACTACTTAACTGAGTAACTTGTATTCTTCGACATATTTAAACAGTTTTAAAAAGGATTTCAAACCATTAATTTTTTTACTTTGGTAAATATATATCGGTTCGATATCAGTTTTCGTTCCGGTTAACTTCGTTTCTGGTTTCGATTAAGTTTCGAGTGATATTATTTCGTTTAATATAATTTATGACTACGATTGGAATCACCTCTAAACCCTCCTTTTCCTTCGTCCGATTTTACCCATTAACGAACTTGACCTTTAGAATACCAAAAGCGCCTCAAATTTTATTCCAAAACTGTGACCGCTAGATAGTCCACAGACACATAAACGTATATATATGTATATATATATATATATATATATATATATATATATATATATATATATATATATATATATATTTATATATAAATTTTAGCGATAGTGATTTTTAACATCTAATAGGTAGGATCGATGGACATTTGAAGAAAATTTTTACGAAATTCCAACATTGGTGCAAAAACAATAGCTGCATTTCCTTTGGAGAAAATTCGGTAAAAAGTGATATAAAACCTGAAAGACAATTATTTGATTTCTCGAAAGCAATAAGCTAGAAAAATTCAATTGAATAAAAGGTATTACACTTATAAATAACTCGAAAATTTCGATTAGAACAACACTCACACAGAGAATGCAACGCTATATAAAACAGTAGTTATACAGAGATACAAACATGATACGTTCACGAGTAACGGCGTTCGTAAGGCATGAGGTATTATTGAAATGGTATGATGATAACATGCTATATACCACAATTGTTCGAGAGTAGTGCTGCTGCTGCTGCTTGCTAGTGCACCCCCCACAATTGGGGAGTATGATGTAGATTCGTTTATTTGATATATACATATGATCTAACAGTTACTTGTATTGTAGATATACATATTATAGCATTCAGAATACCTCCGTTACCTCGTTGTCAGTCGTTGCCATCTTCATATATACATCCACCCAATCCATTCCCACATCAGTCTTCTCCTATCCCCTCTCTCCATACCACTTCTTCTACCATAACTATAGTATAGTACCTATAACTACCGCCAAGTACCAAAGTCAAGTGTCAATATTTGTTTTTTACCATAATGTAGTACTCTCGTTTGCTATAACATAGTACCATACTATTACTATATGTATGCTTTTTCATGCTATACAACAGGATTGTCTTTAATAAACAACAAAAAAGTTTTATATAAAAGTTGGTGGAATTTTAGCCAGTATATTTTTAATACGAATTTATATAACTGTAAAAGAGAAAAAGATTGGGGAGCAAAGTTTTGCTCAACCAAAGAAAATCTATTTTGAGAGCACTTTTCTGAAGGTACTCCCAAATGTGTCGAAGACTCTATGATATAGAAGCTCTACGTTCACAGTTATACACAATTTTGCATCAAACTTAAGAAAACGTCCGTGTGGTCGAATTGTTAAAGGCACTTCGTTCGGAACTGGGAAGTTTGCTGGTTTGATCCTAACGGCGGCAGTTTGTAAATGAATTAAAAAAAAAATTAATGGGGTGGTTAATTGACTAAACTGTTAACGTAGATAGATAGATAGATTGTAGAAGCTGGGCTTCTACAATCGGACGGGCAACACTTCGACCATAAGGTCCATTGTGATGCCTAAGGATGTGAGTGGAGTGGAAGGAATTTTGGAATTTTTGTGTATAGACTAGAAATTGGTAGGATATGCGGTTGCAGCCGACTATGATAGGAACTATGCCGACATTCATCTGGAGTTCGTGAAGGAAACTGCAGAAAACCTTCTCAAGCATAGCCGGATACTTCGTTGTTGTCCATACGCCGACAGTTTAGTCAATTAACACCCCTTTTTGATTCTCTTAATAACTGACAAACTGCCGATTTCGGGATTCGAACCCATAACCTCTCAGTTTCCAAGTAGGCATCCTGCGCAGACATAACATCTTAGACAGCTCGGCTACTTGGACTGGCAAACTGTTAACGTATGGACAAAAGTGAAAGTAACCGGCTATGCATGTGAAGGTTTTCTGCAGTTTCCCTTCACAAAGTCGGCTGTAATCGTACAACCTACCAATTTTTACACACAAATTTCTTGTCCGTTAGACGTCGGTAAAAACAGCCGAGAAAAGCCTACTTGCCAGTCATCGACCTTCCCTCCACTACTACTACTACTTCTACTACTTAGCAAACATCGACTCGTTTAAGACAATCGAAGAGATTTGTAGAAATGCACCAAGATATCCTGGTATACGAGGAATATACTAAGTTGTCCTATGCAAAGGTATACGAGTCCAAAATCTTCCATCGGGAACTAAATATCTTGGCTCAACTCAAATGAACGGTGTACTCGTGTAGAAATGATCATTTCAAAGATATATTTTGTAGTTAAAATACAGGTCTTATGACGGGTAAGTCTATATAAAATACGCTTTTTCTTATATTGTTGCGTCTTCATTGCTGTACTAAAGATTGACAATGTATAGTATTGTGACGTGTAAGTTATATACAAAAATGATATGTTGGAATAATAATGTAGGTATCAATTGACTACAAATTTGCACTGTGTGCGATATTCAGAGGTTTAGGTTTCGAGTCCTGGAGAAAGAACATTGTCTATTATAAATAAAATATGAAGTGACTTTCAGAACAGAAGACCTTGTTTCATCATACCAGCCAAGTAGTCGAGCGGTCTAAGGCGTTATGTCTACTTGGGGACAGGGAGGTTATGGGTTCGAATCCCGACATTGGCAGTTTGTCAATTATTACAGAAAAAAAAGGGGGGCGATTTATTGACTAAACTGTCGGCGTATGGACAAGAACGAAGTAATCGACTATGCTTGTGAAGGTTTACTGCAATTTCCTTCAACTCCAGATGAATATCGGCATAGTTCATCCTACCAATTCCTAGTCTATACACAAAAATTCCTTTCACTCCACTCACATCCTCACATCTTTACGCATCACAATGGACCTTATGGTCGAAGTGCGGGCAGCTGCTACAATCTATCTATCTTGTTTCATCATGAAATTGCTGCGTTCCCCTTTAAAAAAAGGTTTAAAGTATAGTTAGTTCTCCATATTCAATTCTTTGTAAAGCCAATATACACTTGAACCACTGTACCAACACTGAATTTAACTTTGAATGGATCACCGTGTAGAATATTCTATGGGAAAACATCATATTTATTATATAAAACTCTTGTGATAGTTACCTTGTGTTTTATTACGATCGTGAGTTTTCCTTTTTTCCCTTTTAAAGTTATTTTATAATCTTATGACAATATTTCTTTCATATCTGTAAAGCGAACGATACACAGAGAAGAATCTTACAAGAGCTATGTACAACTTTTTCAGAACATAAATACAGAAAATGACTTAAGCTTCCATATGACCATAACGTAATATGGCAACAGAGAGTTTGAGATTGCGATATCCAAAATCGATGTTTCACCGAGTATTTATATTTGAGTGTTATACGATGCCAAAGATACTATTTCTACATTTATTTCACTTAAAAGTTTGGAACAAAGTTGTTCGAACAAGATTATAAATGAATATACGTTATCCAAGCATTTTGTTAATTAAGTTTAAATATTTAGTGCATGCGAACATCATGTATTCAGAGTTAATACTGAAACTGAACTGTAGACAAAGATTGTATACAGAGATGTCACAAATTCATATTGTAGAAACTTTGGAAAATGTTGGAAATCAAAAGGGGTCAGTTGGAAAAATGTGGAACGATCGATTTACGTTGGAAAGTTCTTTGAAAATAAATACTATTAATTTCTATAGAAAAAACCCTCATCTCTATTTTACAATGGCCATATTTGTTCTTTTTTTGATTTTTAGTGCGCTACTAACTAATAAAAGCTTGTATTTGAGATGTTTTTTAAATTTTTGGAAAATGAATGAAATTCAATGGTTTTCTATTTAAATTTTTTGAGTTCATGTAGCCAGTTCAAGTGTCACTGCGCTCACACGCGCAGAACTAGAACTGCGCTCACACGCGCAGAGCTGAGTCGACTCTTAACGGTGGCAGTAAATTAATGGGGTGGTTAACCCACAAAATTAATCGCCGGATAAATCTATTTTCGGGCACACAATTGTAATAATTATCGGCGTATGGACGAGAAGAAACCGGCTATCCTTGTGAAGGACTTTTGCAGTTTCCCTTCACAAGTTCCAGATGACTATCAGTATAAGTTCCTATCAAAATCTCACAGTCTACCAATTCCTAGTCTGCATGCAATTCCATATCTTCCACCCACATCAATAATGTGAGTCTCTGTTATACGCTAGGGTTCTCACAAACGGTGGTAAAACCTCACTTCTTATTATTTCAATTTATCGAAACCTATATTTTGAAAGATAACCAAAGAAGACTTGAGCCCATATAAATAGTGCAAGTCCTTTATATCAATTAAAAAACGGTTATTCGAATATCGACGAAGAATATTTTAGGATGTTACTATCATCACTGACAATAATAAATCAATTTTTTAGGTGACGTTCAAATCATTTATAGTTGAGCGCAAAGTTTAATATAAATAATTTGATATTGTAACATATGAAATTCAACGACTTGGGTATACCCTACACATCCACCCACCAATATGTGAAGAATTTCTTATGGGGGTAAGTAGAACAAATCACTGTATGTGTGTGTATGTTGTTTAAGAAGCAGATGTAGAATCATAGGAGTGAACTCACCCTTTAATGGAATATTGTTTAACCATATATATATATATATATATATATATATATATATACATATATATATATATATATATATATATATATATATATATATATATATATATATAAACGATACCATACCATTATTTTTCACCGCAATATCGAAAACTTTTTGACATAACCTTTAATATTGTTTTATGTTTTATGTATAATATTGTATAAGAAATTGTTATTTACATTATGATCGAAAATATGAATCGGGTGACATCGATAAATAAGTATTTTATAACAAACTATTTTAAATTTTATCCGATTTTAATGAAAGATTCAATTCAAGATCAAAACGAAACCGGTGTGTGCCACGTAACTGGGAGTTGGAAATTGAGATATCGTAAACACGACTAAAGCCATAAGATTTCAGTTATTAGGACAGTATTAGAAAAGGCAAATGCACGGTATATGAGAGAATCGTTCGGAGTCTGAGGAAACGATGTTTTCATACACAAATGTTATACTGATAAATAAAATCCGAAACAATTAGTGAATGTATTCAGTAAATAACGTACATTCCCCTTCATAAAAATTGAACCAGTGAATCACATTCTAAGCGTATTTATTAGATAGATAAATTGTAGAGGCTGACTGCCGATGTCGAAATTCGAACCCATAACCTCCCAGTTTCCACGTAGGTACACTGCGCAGACAGAACGCCTTAGACAGCTCGGCCACTTGGACAGGTACCGCGTGGTTTAACTTATCTTTTAAACGGTGCAAGACAGGGGAAATCTTTAAATAGAAAAAAATGTTTCTCTTATACAAACAACTTTTGTTTGAAGCTTTTTTACATGCATCCAATATTTCTGGTGTAAATACAAGATTTACGCCCCCCTCCCCATATTTACATCAAAACAATGGTGATGTATGGAAAAAAAAAGTTTCAAACAAAAGTTGTGTAAACTCAACACAAAGTAGTTACCTATTGGGATCTTTTTATAAATTTTGGGTTAGTAAATAAGCTGAACGTGTCACATATGTCCCGAGCTAAAGATGATTGTTGAGTTTATACCGTACGTTTAATTTACATCTTCGCATAGTAGATCTCCCACGAGTATGAGAGAGTACATATGTATATATTAAGCAATATGTATGAGAAGGAGGTCTTATAGGTTTAATAAACAAGCATATTTTTCAAAACAGTGAATAATATTCATAACTGTTTGAGTGGTTGGTGATTGTCTCATACAACACAACACAACAATGCTTACACCTTCTCCTTCTTATATACATTGCCTAATGTATACATATGTACTCTCTCATACTCGTGGGAGATCTGCTATACGAAGATGTAAACTAAACGTACGGTATACAGGGCATAAACAATTGTGAACCTTATGTGTTTGTACGGGTAACGTATCCGTGAAAATGATGAACAAATACGAACAAACAAAAATGATAAAACAAATACAATATTCATCTTATAAAATCAATGAATAATCAATTACATGACAAACGTGTACCAGAATCTGTTTTATATATTTAATTCTAAACCAATATTAAAAATGTATGACAAAATACATTCTCGATTCTCTCGCCGTCCGCTTATATATATATATATATATATATATATATATATATATATATATATATATATATATATATATATATATATATATATATATATATATAAATATATATTTTTTTTTTGTAGTGTGCAGTGATAAAATTCTTTCGATTACGACGAAAATGCAATTGTATGTCCGAAAATAGATTGACGCCGGACATGTAAAGAAGGGTACGGACAATTGATTGGGAGACATATTATATCGTATGTGGGAAACATCGAACTAGATGATGATATACTCTCTCTTCACAATAGAGGATTCTTCAATTAAAGCTTTATGTTTATTTAGCAGTATATATATACATCTATGCCCACCCCAACCCCCCACCAATATGAATCTATATCTGTAGTATAATACTTGATGTGATACTAACTACCAAAGCTTTTCTCGTTCGCTTTCGAGACGACGTATGATTGAAAAATACACAAATGATCATAGATTGGTCTGTTGTATAATGTATTGGTATGTTACTGTGTGTTTCAGGACACGAAAACAAGGTTAGGACCCATCAGACCTTGTATACAGTCTGTTTTCAAATGCATTTCTAATAAATAAATAAAATATTTACTATAAAACCATACATCCAGACACATACATACAAACATCTGGGCTGCTTGTGTTATGATGTTGGTTTGATGTCATTCAAGAGTGGGGATTTAGTGATGTCCACTTAATTTATAATATTATTATTCATTACATATGCATACACACACTACAGACTACAGAGTACCCTCACTATTTTTATTTCTTTATGAAGTATTGTGTAGTTATATAGTAAATAATATTTAAAATTGATTCTCTATTGGCAAAGCTGTCCCTAACAGACGGTATTATACATCACGGATTAGAGTCGAAATAAATAGGAAATAGATAAAATTCTTTGACATTGTGCTTGATATAAAAAATTGTAGGCATCATATGGGAATTGAATCCTAGACTAACGCTCTGCCTCTGAGCTACCTGATATGTTATGGTAGTGTAATGCATATGATTTCACACTATCTTGATGTCAATGTATTATTAATTTGTTTATTTACTATTTACATATTTTATAATTGTTATGTTTTTGAAAACTAGCGTCTATTTATCCATTGTTAGTATGATCGCCTATCGGTTATATTATACCAATGGAAGTGACTTAATTTAGCATTTCAGTAATATATCTGAACATTGATAACATTCTTTATTAAAACATCTGATAGGAAAAATCGTTCACATCTAGGATGGGAATGGAACCCACGACCTCTGGCATTCTAAACCCATGCTCTGGTTTCATTTGTTTTCGATAATTAGGCGTAACCTTTTCAAAATTGTTGCCGAATTTATTCTGTTTTCTTTTTTTTTTAAGTTGTTAGTACTTCTACAACGAACAACTTTGAAATAATTTTTTCTTAAACCAAATATCTTCGGTAGAAATCGAATGTAAAAATTTGAAAAGAAGGACTGCCATTTTCAAAAACTCAGTAGGTGAAAAAATAGTCTTCTTTCGGCCTTTCTTCTACCATGCTATTAATACTTAGGGAAACAAACAAGTCTGGTTGAATAGTGTGAGTTCTTTCAGGAAGAATTACTTTTACTGGAAGAAAGGCGAAACAAACAATATTTTCATGGATTGGAAGTTGTAAACTCAATACAAGATCCAGCATAAAAAATAGATTATGAATATACTACAGCCAAATCAAAAACGGTATATTCAAGGGGAATACTAACGGGGTAAGTTTAGATGGCAAAATAGCGACCAAAAAGTGCAAATTAGATTTTTTTACTGTGAAAGTTCACCGAGATTGATAAAAAAATGTTCAGTGCTAGCCATTCTTCAGATGATGGTGTACTTCAGCTTGATGGTACTGTTTGATGGCATGTATTAAGTCCAGACTATACTTGAATGGAACAAACGTCCTAGTCAGTTTTGCAAGTAACATGCTGTATTGCAAATATTGTACCACTATTTCATATACCAAATCACCCATTCTGGAAAATTTCTATTCTACTATACTGGCTGGAACTCTCTGTATTATTTTAACCTACCAAAAAATGGTATGGTAACTTTAATTTTCAATAATAAAAATATACAATATTTCAATTAAATGATTTTCAATAAGTTTTTCTCGTAAAATAAAATATTATGTATATAGATATAAATATATATATATATATATATCTTTTATACATTTTTTTGATTTGTATGATAGATATTATCAGCATGTATAACAACCTCCCCTAAAGTTTACTCGATTTAACCCCTTTACTAAAATTTTATTACATATATAATCGGTGTAAAAGGGTGGCTGCTTTTTTCACCTATATGCAGCAACAAAAAAAAAAAACAAAACAAATGTTTTAAATTTTCTATTTATTTTAATTGTTTGTTATATTTGTTTTGGAAAATCTGTCGAGAAAAGAAAAAACGTAAATTGAAAAATTTTTATTGTGAAAATGATTTAAATTTTTTTTTGTTTTTGTTTTTGTTGAATTTGATCAGTTTTTGTAATTAAGAAAACAATGAAATGTAACGCCATCAGCGATATAAAATTTTGTGTAACGTAGATAGCTGTTACAAGGAGTTTCTTTTCTCTGGGCATTTCAAAAACCTTTCTGTAGCATGGTAAATCATTTCTATTTCGGACATCTCAAGAAAGACGAAGCCGTCAACAAACGAACAACACCCTCCCAGGCATTGTACGATCGACTCTTAGTGTGGCGTATCAAATTTTAGCCGAATCCGTTTGGGCGTCTTAGACATTTTTTCGAAAATTGAATAGATTCGATATAAATCGACGGTAAAATTTTGAAAAAAGAAGGCCACTTTTGGTATTGATAACAGCTGGGCACAGAATATTAGGATAATATTAGTTCTCTGTAGAGATGGAAAAAATTTGAAATACTTTTTTAAGGGAAGTGGTGCCCTTGTTCAAAATATTATCGAATGCCTAAAAGTTTTCTAAATTGCGTAGAACAAGCTACCATCCTGAGATTCAATTCAGAACACTTTATTTCGAGCACCCGGCAATGGATTCGATTTCTAAAGTTTAAGTCAATTAGAAGTGGATGACCCTTCAGCTGCAGGTATGGCCACATAAAATTTTTCAAGGTTTTAGCTTATTCACAGGAATAATGTTTCTCCCGGGAGAGGCAGCGGAATTCCCCCAGTACCCTTCTCACAACAATACCCTATTTAAACAAGTGAAAATAGCAGATAACTGAGTTAATTGTTTAAATATCTGGTAATTATATATGTTTGAACTGAAATTCCGATGAAATTAATCAGTTTATGAGTTCAATTTGTTTTGTATCTCTTACGGTTTGGACGATGGATATTTTTCTCCCTGGAAATGGAATTGACAATCTGAATGACTTTTTAGCTCTAGACCACAAATCTCTTTTCGTTTTCGAGATATCGAGTTTTCAGATATACAGACAGACGGACAGGCATACATACAAGCGGGTGGATCAATATTTTCAACAGTTACAAAGTCGGGACTAAACTTAATATATCCTTGTACTATCTTACATATTGGGTATATAAAAAAAAACTACTTCAAATAATGATATTATCGACTTGAATGAAATAAATTTAAAATGATGAATAATTTGAAATGAATGTATAAACGAGGTTTGACTGTAAATATAAAACCAATGGATGATCATATACGATAGATGATAGTGTATGAATATTGTGGTATAAATTGTTTCTATCGAAGTCCTGGAAGCTGGAGGGCATCGTCATGAGTATTATATCTGGTTTATATAACTACAATATGGAATAACTCATCGCTATCAAATATTTTATTATATAATTGGCTTTAACGCGATCCGTAGTGGTCACACCAAGCTCGGAAGTTTTTTGTATTGGAGAACCTTTTAACATAGTGAATGATGACACCACGAGAAAGCTTCTGTTCAAACTATCGGACTGGTGAGCAGGTATTTTATATAGGAATTTTTTTAATGTATGTTATTTCAATTTTGCACTTTTTATGACGTGGAGACAGTTTTTCTATTTTTTTTTTGTTTTGTTTTGTTACTATTTTTTTAGTTCGATATACAATGGGATTAGAGGAATTTTCATTAATTCGAAAAATAAATGAAAAATTTTATTTTGTAACTATTGTTTTTTTTTTAAATAAAAAACTGATCTTTAACCCCTTTTTTGATTTGTCTATTTTTGTCTAGCGACAAATTCACTTAGTGGTTATATTTATCCATAAATATTGAAGATTTGTTTGTGGTTTCTACTACAGCTGAAGTGATTTCCACAAAAAAAATTCGTTACTTAATGAATTTTTTCAGAACATATATATAAATTTTCTTTTGGAAATGGATCTTAATTAACTGTTATTTTATTAATGTTCATGGTGAGTTGTGACCGTTAGAGTGTCTAAAAACATATATATATATATTAATTTGTACACAAGCGGTCTCAATTTCAGTCCGATCAAAATGAATTCATTAATGAGAAGAATCCGTCAAGGGTAAAGGAGAAATATAAATCCAATAACAAGGACAGATATATCAAATTTTGTGTTTCCCTCTTCCTTTAAACCCCCCTTTTCCCTAAACCGATTTTTCTATATCTCATATACGAAATTTCATTTTGATCAGATTAAAACTATGATCGGTAGGAGGAAATTCTTTAAATATTTACCGACAACATTCTAAGGGCATGTCTCAAGATTCAAGGAAGCAACAAGTTCCTCGGAAGTTGCTTGAAACAAACGATATAAGAAGGTCTAGAAAATGAGATTGAACGTTGATTCTATACAGAAATATTTACAAAGATGGCTAGATAAGCCTTCTGAAAGAAAATTCCTAGTTCCACCTAGTTTCCTATTCCTAGTTTCTTGCAGAAACTAAGTTGATATACTAAATATTAAACGAAGAAGTACAATATTTCTACCAGCGATATTGAGAGAAATTTTGATACAATGTGTGCGCCGCGCCATAAGTTTACCAGATTGGGATTTCGTTCAGTTGTCTTAGGCATTGTGACGTGCTTCAACGCAAAAGGTGCAAATAACTTTGATTTTTTACTGTAAAAGTGCAGCAAGTGTTAGCCATTTTTCAGATGATGATTTGCCTGAAGTTTTTTCCTTGTAACATCCTAAGTCTATCTGAATTGTCCGCTTTGTTCACAAAGCGTGATGCGCACGGGTACCTTTCATAAAATTGGGATTACTACAATTAACAAATACCATACAATACCTGAATGGAACAAACGTCCCAGTCAGTTTTGTAAATAACATGCGTATGCAAATATTGTACCACAATTTCATATATGTTTAAATTCAGTAAACGTTTTATTATTTTTATGATATTAATACATGTATTTCCGTTTTAAATAAATACTTGGTTTTTAATTTTGCAATGATAATAATAATCTCTGTTTATACAGGATACAAAAAATCTTGACGCGTATTCTTAAATTTCCTTCCATTTCGTCCAATGGCAGAACTAATGCAAATTTTGATTGTACCGATGGATTACCGAAAATGACAAACAAAAAACGCATAATTTAGTACGTGTTAGATATAGATGTGTTGAGGAAAATCGATAATAAATGACAAGGATAGATGAAAATATCAGCTTAGTGAAAAGAAATACTACAATAAGTTTGTTAGAATTGTACAAATCCTAACATGACATTGAGAAATGAATATATATATAAATATATATAGGTTTGACGAATATTCAACCTTTAAAATACGTTTGTTCAAGAGATAAGATTTCTTTTACGAAGGTGGTAAGAAATGTTTCTCCAACATGAAATGAGTAATCATGATTATATCGATATTTTTTTTCTTGACCAATGTCCGTCCGTCCCATCGTTCGTATGTCTGTCTTGTATACATTTACCACACACAAATAACAACACAATATTCTTGAAACATGTTGTGTGTGATAAAAGATATTTCCCTTCGGTTGCTGTTTTCTATATAAATAATAGATACGGGTGATTTTCAACACATTTTCACCTTTTAAAAAATATATACGACTGTCGTTTATGTTTTATTATCGTTCCTGGTTAAATAAATAACCCAATCAGTTTTCGTCGACATGTTTTGGTTTCTTGTTGTTGATAGCATTTGATCTAAGGTTAAATGGTTTACAGTTTATCAATCTGTTTGTCAACAAAAGAACGTAGATTTTCATCGTTATTGTAAATAGGTGCTTCGCATAGTCCAACTAGAATAACCCTTCACATCTTAACGTCACACTTGGCGTGATATAGATGTCAGCCACACCGCAAAATTTTGTTTATCAAGAAGGTTGCTCTCCGTAAGAAGTTTTCGATATTTCGGAATAACCGAAGAATAGGATAGGAATTCTATGACATCGCATTTTCAGGAAATCACTTTGATAATTGAGTGTTATCGAATCTCAAGTTGGTGTTTTGTTTATAAATTTTTAGGGTTTTTGAAAAAATTCTTAGAACAAAAATCAAATTGGTTTGGTACAAATCGGCTGAAATAAAAGGTACACCATTTTAGGAGTCGGTAATACAGCCTAAGAAAAATTTATGCTTCATGGAAATCGGCAAACGTTATATTGTGAGAAAGTCCTGTCACAGACGTGTCATCTTCCATTTCATCGAAGACACACAGCTGCGTTCCATGAATTGGGGATTGTTAGTTAAGAGGAAGGAAATAATCACCCAAAAATTTAGTGGCTTGTCAATTCCTCCTGACGAATTTGGATAGATTTACCAAACAAGTGCAAAGACGGGCCAGCATATTGGCTATCATAATTTTAGAAGTACATGCTCAAAGTAGATAAATAAATGGTCTTCCAAAACACTAAGATTGCGCAACCATGAAGTGGTTCGTCTTCTAGTGCTGAGTTTTCCAAGGGATTTCCCTCGGATGACCATGCAGCTATTTGTATTTGTAGTTTGCGCTTCTTTAAGTTGAATATGTTTTCTGGTGATTTGACCATTTGGAGTAGGACATCGATGTTAGAAGTTCTTTCTACCCAATATATTTTTAGCATCCACCTATCGACCCACATCAAAGGCTTGCATTCGTTTAGTAGTTTTTCCATCTTTGGAAAAACTATAACCAAAATGTTCAAATGTTTATAGCACATCATCGTTTTACATACGTTAATTAAGAGATGAACGCAAAATATCCTAATTCTTAGATTCTTTAAACATAAACAGAATCATATCAGTCGAAAAATGAATTATCGAACCACTAAGATTTAAATAAAAACGGTTAACTGTATAGTTTGACTTTTTGCCACATTTTAAAAATCATCATATTTTCTAAGTAATATATCCTCGAAAGCACATCTTCTTTTATTTTTATTACTTTAACACATTTGAAGGAAAAAAAAATGAAATTATTTAAATAATCAAAAAAAAAAACACACAGGACTTCTATTCCTGTTGTACGACAGAGATAAAACCATCAAACGACATGTGTATAATATTTATTTTTACGAATTTCATAATAAAAAAAAATTTAGTTTCACAGAACATTCAGCATTGGTAGCATAGCAGAACACAGCTCTCTCTAGCATATACAATGCTATAAAAATAATTGTATATACCAGTGTATATATATGCATATACCACACCGACAACAGAAAATAAATTAGATTAGGAAAAATGTCTCTTGGAAAAATATATTTCTTTTATTATATTTGATACCAAATAATGTATATAAATACGTCATCATTCTGAGATAACACTTACCGTAAAATCTTTGAGAAGTCAGGAAGTTTCTTTTACATACATTGTGAATATATTTAATACATTTTTAAGTTTACTCATCAACACTTTTTATATCCTGTTTATACTGGAATTATTATCATTGCAAAATTAAAACCTTAGCGAAAATCATAGATATATGAATCTAGAGATGAAGTACTTGTGAGCGGTAGCTATTGAGCAGAAACAAAGAAGTCAGAGCCTACATTCTAAGTGGCCATTTACACTCCGTCTCAAGATTCCTACTTCTATGTGAAATATAAAGAAATTATTATGAAACATTTGCCACATTTAAAACTGTATAAAATGGTGATAGACATTTCCACATGTAGCACGTATTTCTCAAAATTATATAATTGGATTGTGGCTTAGTCATTCAATTCTCGAAAAAATGTTTCGTATAAAAGTTGTTCATAATGAATATGCAAACAACTTTTATTCGAAACATTTTCCCAAAAACCGAATGAATAAGGAACAAATCACGTTTAAAATTTTGAATAGTAAGCGTTTGTGGTCATGTGTACAATATTTGCAGACGTATGTTCCTTGCAAAACTGACTAGAACGTCGGTTTCATTCCGGTATTGTATGATATTTGCTGTATGACAGCCATCTCAATTTTACAAAAATCTGCACGCACAGTATACAGACCGTTTTCAAAAGCATTTAATAGAGAATCTATGTTTAATAAATGAATAAAATATTAACTATAAAACTATACAGTACACCTATACAATACACATACATACAAACATCTGGGTAGTGTATAGGTATACTGTATGCGTATGGTTATTTGTTTGTCATTTAAGAGTGGGGATTTTGTGATGCACATACTAAAATTAAGAATTCAATGAATATATTTAACTATTACATGTGTACTGACTGACTTCATACAGTAACCACACGGCCAGCCAGTAATAAATAATCTTTAACATTGATTCTCTATTGGAAAAGCTTTCCAACACACACAGTATATTATACTGGACGTATTTTGTCGAACCATAATCAAAACGGACAAATCAGACAGATTTTTTGTTATTGGTAGCTACATAGCAATTATTAGAAATATCAAGACTTATAAAGGTATTAGGGGCCTTGTTCCAAGTTTGGAACGATTACAAATATTCAACGTAGAAAACAAAACTTTGGTAGAGGTTTAGTCCACCTGTCTCCGTCTGTTCGTCAACAAAATAACTCAAAAACAAAAAAGGATGATAAGTAGATATTTCTGGAGCGTTTTCTATAAGTAAAGCGCCTGAAATAGGCCAAATCGGTCCATACATCTCCCGAAAATCTTTTAAACCAAAAGAGATAATGCTTTTCATAAACTATATATTTTTGACACAATTTCAGCGCGAACACTTGTAATTACTTGTAGATTGTCAAGTCATGTTATTATACATCTATGCGTGTGCAGAAGTTGAATAAAAGGTAAACCCGACTATTATTACTAAAGAAAAAGTTGACGATAAATTCATGTTTAATGTTTAAGCAAGTTCAAACCAATAAATTGTATTTGTTTCCGCGGAAAAGTTTATTTTCATGATTTCTTTTTTGTTTCTGGTAGTGCATTGAACTGTAAGTGTATATTTTAAAAGATTGAAAATCGAAGTTTTCGCAATGTAAGGAAAAACTGTATAATATATGCTATATTATTACTACCTTATAGAAAATTGTATAAAAGTAAAAACAATTTTCGATATTTGAATTATTAGTGTAGACAATTTGATATGACGTGTTATTTAATCACACAGGTGAAGGAAGCACTTACATTCGACAATTGCCTCATATTAATTAATTTATGCTTTATTTATGGGAAAAGATATTTAATTTCCCCTTTTTTTTTAGAGAATTTAGTTGGGACGCATCACAATTTAACTTCATTTGGAACGAAATTTGGTATCTATTGGTATCAGATGTGAACCAAATCAGTCTCTCAAAATTTTGATTATTCTTGTAGTAAATGTTTTTTCCTATACTTCCATTTCTTTTTTCACACTTAAAATATATACTAATTATCTTTGTTTATAAATGAATAATTATACAGAGAGTCACAAAAGTGAGGAGTTTTATGAAATGAAAAAAATTAACTTTTCTGGTCTGTTCAATTTTATTGAACGGGAGTGTACATGGCCGCAAAAGTATCGTTGTTTATGCAAAATTTCATAATTAATTTCTGCCGAATCCATTCGGTTTTCGAAAAGATATTAAGAACAAACTAAATGAACTTCGGGGCAAATTGATTGCAAAAATTTTCAAAAAGAACCCCATCTAACAAGTTAATATTATACAGGACCACAAAAGTAGCGAAAATTTTCAAAATTTTATATTTAATTTGTCTCTAATTCATTCGATTTTCGAAAAAATGCTTCCGCTAAAATTTGTTCATTATAAATATATTAACAACTTTTATTCGAAACATTTTCCCAAAAACCGATAGAATAATACGATACGAATATACGATATTTTGAAAAACGAGACAAAAAAACATATTATCAAATCTTGCCTAAAATAATAAGTTTAGTTCGAATCGAAATATTTTCGAACGTTTAATTTGAATATATCGACTTTCGAAGAAAACAAAAAACACAAACTTTAAATTACTTTTGTTCAAAATTCAAATGAAGAGTACTATAATAGTATTCAGCCATTTTATCAAAAAACAAGAACTGTTTACAAGGTACGAAAAAAGTTATTTTAAAATCATTAAAAAACACGAGGTTGAGATTTTCAGCATATAAAGATTGTTTTATACGATCCACTTTTAGGTGTATATTTTTCATTTTCTTTAGATAAACGTAGCACATAACATTTGAATAGTTTTTACTCGTATTATGCATTTTATTAGTATCTCAAGTATCAGTGCGTCAATAAATTCATAATAATAATCGAAGGATTACGGCATAGTATGTATATTAACAATAAAATAAGTTAGTAATAGGAGAGTCTATAATAATACTGACCGATCATAAGTCAGTTGTGTCAGCTGATATAAATTTTACCATGTATGTTTAATTGTGGAAAACATTACACAATATTATTTTAACATTGAAATAAGATATGTATGCAGCTTTATTTACATTTTTTTCTCATGAAACTACAGTAAAACTAGGCGGAATTCTGGAACCCTCTTCCATGGCCGATTATAAAACTTTTATACGAAAAAATCGACAATTTCTCTTCATTTCTCATCAGTTGTTTTTTTTAAACAAAAGAACTTTTTTCTCTTAATTTATCAAACTATCCGGATCGAGTCCAATCCCAATTAATCCGTATAATTGGAGTACTACTGTAGCCATAAACACAGCGCCATTTGGGGTATGTATAGTTCTCTTTATACTCCACCAAAACTATTCTCAACATATTTAGTGTTATTAAATTTTAAAAGGTCTGTTTATGTGTTTGTTCGAGCATCACGCAAAAACTACTGGACCGATTTTGACGAAATATTTTTTTTTTAAAAAGCTTATCATTAGACTTGAAACTGGTATGTATTGAATTTCTCTACGAAAGATGGAAATATAAATTTGGTGGAAGTGTCGATAAATATTTGAAGTAGTGGAAGCGGTGGGAAATTACATTGCAGTTTTTAGACTTAAAACGACGAGAGCTGGAGATACAACAATAAAATGCAAGCGACCACGGATATACGCTAGATACAATGCTACAACAAAAGAATGATATCTTTATAAAAATTGTGGATCGTTTGAAACAAGAACGTTCTATGTGTTTCTTTTTTTTGTTTGGTTGTTAAATGTTTCGACGATATAAACCAGTATTGAATATCTAATAATATATATTCAAACATAAGAACTAATTTATCTGGATTTTATTGGTACGGAAATCTAGTCGTTGGTGGTGTTCCGTGTCGAAGGGAAATACAAAGACAGCAACCCCCAAGTGGTTTGCCGCCTTCAATACGGTTGTAAGGTGTTTTATTTGTAACTATAACATAAACAATATATCACTCACTTCAAATATAAGAAATAAACTGACATTATTCGTGTCTTTACAACACCAATTAGCATAATTAAACAAATTTATATAGTGATTGCCAATTAATTAGGTACACAGTTTAGTTTGATGCTTTTATCGTCAACGAAACTATTTATTTGCGTGTTTACTTATTTATGTCATTTTTTCGAAGCTTTTTTATCACGCTTATATTAAGTTGAATTGTTTACGAGGTGGCAAAACGGAATATCGTTAAATTGATCTGGATACCAGATTACAGTGATGGTTTCGAGATAAAATTGAATAAGAACGCCATATCTCAGAAATTATGTGTTAGATCGTTAAAACAACGTGATTTTTATGTTTTTTGGACCGATTTTACCCTAAAAACTAATTCTCATTCAAATCGATGACTAAAATTTTTTGTGATTGTTCCGATTTTTTCTAAGGGGTGTACCTTAAAAAATCGCTGAAAATTGAAAAATAATTTTTTGTTCCGATGCGATAAAAATTCACTACATAAGATAATTTGGACCCAAAAAATACGAAAATCGTATTCATTTGTCGATTTGGCAATTAGTTTACGAGATATCGGTTGGAATCATACAACCAGGGGTAAAAAATTGTATAAAACCAACTACATTTTGATGTTTTATGGATCCAGGTTCAACAAAAAAAAACACAAAATTGAGTTAATTTGAAAATTAATCGATCGTTTCATTGTATATCAGACAGTTTTTGCATGTTAATTCCTAAGAAATGAGATGTCAGATCTCTCTTTAAAAAATTACTTTAGTACATTCATTGTTGATTAATAACATATTCAAAATTCAATTCGTTATCTATACTAAATGCGCGTACAACCTTAAATAAAGAAAAATACACAAATTTATCCATTAAAGATCACACATATATTAGTGTGTAAGATATATCCTTCAATTGTGAGAACGTACTTAAAAGGATTTAAACAATTTATAAAAAGAATACACACACTTCACATTCCCAAAAAAAAAATATATATATATCCTTGCAAAATATTTTCATTTTTCTTTCTCATCGGCTTAAGATTGTCTTTAAAAACGGTGAGGTATTAATACACAAAGATAATGTTCATATATATATATTTTTTTGCACGTTCCCCTACTCCCACCAATGCCTATCGCCTCCTCCGTGGGTAATTTATTCATCATTGTAATCGATATGCTATTGTATATATATATATATATATATATATATATATATATATATATATATATATATATATATATATATATATATATATATATATATATATATATGTGTGTATATAAAAAGAAACACAATATAAGAAAAACCATGTACGTACGCCATCCATTCGAGGCGGTTGGTTTATTCGGATATTTGTGTACGGCGGGGTATACGGTGCTACTGGTATACATCTTAGCTCGTTGTTCCGCTGCCAGAGTGATGAATTTCAATGCATAATCAAAAAGCAATCATTAGTGTTATTTAAATAGAACAAGAAATAAGAATATCATACTGAAATATATACACTACATGTTGATTTGTAATCAACAATACTTTTTATACTCTATATGTTGGTGTAAAAGCTTAGTCCCAAGTTGGTAAGGTTTGGAAATCCACAATAGACCTTCCGGAAAATTGGATATATCAATGAAAAAAGATCATTTCTTTAAAAAAAAAAAGTGAAAAGAACAACTAACTGACTTAAATGCTTAAATATCCGGTATATACTGAATTTATGAAAAAAAAGTTTCAAATAAAAGTTGTTTATTTTTAAAAAAGGAACATTTTTGGTCATTCAATTTTTGTTCTATCTCTTACGGTTTCAAAGATAAACAGTTATGCCCATTGTGCTCAAACATGGTCCGATTCTGCCCATTCAATTCTAGAACACACATACAAATTTTCAGCTCGCTATCACTCTTCGTTTTAGAGCTATCGTGTTTACAGACGGACGAAGGGATAAGCTCAAATGAACTAGTTAGGTCATTTTAAGAACATCTATGCCAAATTTTTTTTTCTGCTATCAATATTTTCAACCGTTACAAAGTCGGGACTAAACTTAATATACTCTGGTATATAATATATCGTGTTTAAAACGCGTATCGTGTATAAAAAGCTAAATTTGTGTAACCTAATGAAAAATGAAGACAAATTGTCGATTTCCTCGCCTAAAAGTTCTGCTTTTAATCGACCTTGAAAGAGGATTTTCCAAAGTTAAAATGATATGGACAACTGAGAGCCTTGTTGCAAGAACCTGGTCAGTCCAAATTTTTCAATTTTTTTTAAACACAATTTTGACTGTGGACAATATAGCTGTTTCATTTGGTGCAAAACCGGGCACCAATGTAACACCAGTCCTCTCGGAAACCAGAACCGCGTTTTATTTAAACCGGTGGCGCAGAAACCGTAATGTCCAGACAAAGTTTTTATTAAACAAAAAAACCAATGCAATAATATGTAACATAATAAGGACTTCCCGTTACTTCCACCAAATTTATATGTCTTTCCATTATCTTGGAAAAAAGCTGCAGATCTTCAAACGACTGGACAGATTTTTATCAAACATAACTAAGAACCACCGTAAGGAAGCCCAGCTATTTAATATTTAAAAAAACCGCACAAAATCGGCCCTCGCATATGACGCAACGATTCTACAGACAGACCCACAGGCAGACATACACACATCGACTTAAAACTTCAACCACCCCTCTTTTTGCGTCAGGGGTTAAAAATGCCGAGATAGCAAATCAATAGCGCCATTTTAGACCAAAATTCTACAAATATCATCTAAAGGATGATATTTGTAAATTCCATACAGATAAAGAAAATTTGTATGAAATTTGAAAGCTCTTGCTTTGTCTGCATTCTCAATATATCGTGTTCAAAAAAAAGCACACCACCCTCAAAGATGTATTTATAGCACCATGAGACCTCAAAACTTGCAGGATCCAAATTGATGCATTTTTTATTTAAATAAAGGTTTAAAAGTTTTCAAAGTCGAATACTAATTTTAGCAAATTTATCATTAAATGCAAAAATATACCAAATAGGGTTAATCAGACTAAGTTGATTACATTCTAGATAGCGTCAACAAAATATCCTCCAATTTAAATATGTGTTAAAAAATATGTAACCTCTAAATGAAATCATCTTGTATTGGTAAAATGTATGTAGCAAGGAACTGCTTATTTATACACGTCTGTCGTTGATCCTGGCATATATCCTGTGTATTATACTCTGCAATAGCATCATCATTATCTGTTAAAGGAATATATCTTGAGATCTAACGTAAATCTGCCTCTGCATATACAAGACAACGCGAACGCTACCTAACATATAGTATATTATTATTACTAAATATATGTACTACTACCGGCGTCATAACTCACGTTCCTTCTTCAAAATTTGTACAGTCGTTTTGGTGCCATATCTATTCGTTTGTCGAAAATATGTTACGAATAAAAATTATTCAATATAAAAATACCTACAACTTTTGTTCGAAACATTTTTTCGAAAACCAAATGGATTCGGAACAAATCAACTGTAAACAGAAATGTAGACGATTTATGAAGGCGATAGTAAAACTTATTGCTAACTAAAATTCCAGATAGAACTGATATATGATATTTTATTATCGTTGTAGTCTTACACGTCATTGAATTCATTTAATTATGTAACTGAATAATAGGTGACCTTTTCAAATAATATATGTTAGGTTATGTTGTACTATTGGCTACAAAAGTAGCATTCACTTTTCAGAAACGTGAAGTTGATTTGAACCGTATTCATTCGATTTTTGGGGAAAATGTTTCAAATAAAAGAAGGAGGTATATTAATATGGAACAACATTTATTTGAAGTATTTTTTCGAAAAGTGAATAAATAAGGTACAAATCAATTATAAAGTTTTGAAAAATAAGCGACACTTTTGTGGCCACTAGTACTTACAACATTTTCAATCGGTTTAGTGCCAAATTCATGTAGGTGTCGAAAAATTGTCTCGAATAAAAAATGTTCGTCATAAAAATTCCAACAGCTTTTGTTCTAAGTCTTTTATTTCGAAAACAGAATGGCTTATGCCCAAATCGAATGTAAAATTTTGAAAAAAAGGACTTTAGTGGTACACTCTACTAATCACATAACACGGTAGTGCGTTAGGACAAGTTTATGCTATGTTTTACACGAAGGATTGGAGACGGATTTTTGGTATCTCAGAAACCAAAAAAGCTTAATTCAATTTAGCTCTCATTAACTAATAAAAATTACTAAAATAATCAAAGAGAACTCTAGGTTTTTTCAAATTACATTTAAAATTTTGCCTCCATTCCTAGATTCCTAAAACATTTGTTTGTAAATACGTGTTTCGACTACAATGTAGTCATCATCAGTATGAATTAGCTAACGTAACTATCTCTGGGATATGGAGTCAGACATATGTTGCTCGTTACTAAATTGGTGCGTTTCCAAATTAGTTGAAATTAGGGTAAAATTTGAAATGTAATCTCATGAACTAAATTTCATTGAAATTAAATTGTACCAAAAAAAAACCGTTAAAACCTTCTTTTATTAAACTATTTTTCTCAAAAACCGTTAAGAAAAATGATATTAATACGCTAATATTAACTTTGTAAACAACTATTAACATATTATTTTGGTACTTAAACTATTTTAGTCACAACGTCATAGTTCCAGTACGGTTAAGAAGACACAAGTATGAAAAGATCAGCAGTATCTATATAATAGACACTTGTACTTCCATACTTAATTCTTCGTAACTGTACTGGAAATAGACATTTGTGCGATATTGTGACACTTAAGTATACCGAAATAATATGTTGATATATTACTTAGTAAAGTTTTCATTTGGACCATATACCTAAACATAAGAATGTTGCGTGTTAAGGACAAATATACTGAAATATCTATTTTGATTGCGTGCCAAAACTATTTAAAAATAGTGTACTTTGAAAACGTTTGATGAGTTTAGTAGGAAATTTCACCAAGGAAATACATGTCTCATACTTCAACAATTAATTTGTACCTTTCTTCCTTATTGCAAAAATAAATGATACGATGAAATATCTTTTCTTGCCTAAAGTACACATGACCACATAAGTAGATAGATAGATTGTAGAGGCTGCCCTGGACGGGATACACTTCGACCATAAGGTCCATTAAGGATGTGAGTGGAGTGGAAGGAATTTTTGTGTATAGACTAGGAATTGGTTGAAGCTTTGGTTTTAATACAATGTACAGTAATTTTGAATATATTTTTTTATCTCAAACTAATATACAATATGCCTTCTTTTCTTAGACATTTCACGTAACACATGAATGTCCTTTTCCCATGGACACTTAACGAAGCTTCATCATTCAAATTACGGCAGATTATATTAGGCACAATCCGACAACTTTTATTCGAAATATTTTCCCGAAAATCCGAATGTCTAAGATACAAATCAACTACAACATTTTGAAAAAAAGGACCCTACTTTTGTGGCCCATAGTACACTTAAATGCAAAATATTTGAAACAATAAGTCATATTCTCAAGCGTGGATATTACTGAAAACTATATATTACAATATATAGTAGAGTAACACAGGTTCAATGTTTTTGAAGGTGAGGGTACATCGTCTTTTTTATTTATATGTTACCTACATATTTAACAAGAAATAATAACAACACAATTATTATGATTTATTACTTAATTGTTTAAATATCCTTTGTATACTAAGATCTTTATGACAATTTATAATGTCATACGTAAGAGGGAGATGTAACACTTAACATGTAATAACATTACACATATTTTTTAAATGCTTACTCTGTCATTGACACCGCATATATAAATAAAAAATGTATTATAAAAATTTATACTTCCATATATTTTTTACACACTTAAAAAATATACTACTTATCTTTGTTTATAAATAAATAAAATTATACATTATACAGAGAGTTCAAAATCTGAGGAGTTTTATAAAATGTATATATATATATATATATATATATATATATATATATATATATATATATTTACAAGTAATTACAGATATGTGTGATAAAATTTGTGTGCTTGAACTTTTTTACGGTTTCACAGGTATATTTCTGTGATGACATGGACTAACTGACGAACCTTTCAAATACCGAAAGCTCATCACAGTCGCAATCGGTACAATACGAAAAGTTGATACGTTTCTAAAGACATAATTTAGATTTGAAGTCGGTAACAATTTTTCTCGATATTTTTATGTAATTATCGGTACACGTTTGGTATGAACAGTTGACAAGTTTAGTAAGACAGAAAATTTGCTAAAAAAATATATCGGCTATTTTTTTGATCACCTCTTTACGATTTTGATTTGAAGTCGGTTAATAAATAAATTAGTTTGTATCTAGAGACTGACTAGTGTTTATTATAATAAATTGTAACAAAAACATTCATAACATAGGCACAAAACTATTAATTATTGTGAATTAACATACATACCGTTCGAATGTCAAAATAGGCGCCAAACAACCCTTTCTTACAATTATTATCAAGGTTTAATCTAATTCTTCCGGAGCATGAACAAAATATAACATGGCAATTTGTCAGTTTCGCAATGGAAAAACGTAAAATTTGTGTTACTTTTTCTTATATGGTATAAGATGATCTATTCACTTTTATCAAACATATTTCACTATTTTGAGTAAGAAATCGTGTACAACTTCGAAAGGTTACCAGAAGCATCTGTATACAATAGGACTCCACGATGTATTCAGCATGTGTAGACCGTACGGCGCGGTAGAAGACACATCCCCTTACACCATTTTCAACTGCGAATCTCTCGATTACAGCAGAAACAATATATTCGGAGCAGTTCATCCCGTATTTATGAACCTTCAGGACTAACCTCAGGGGCAGTCAAGGAATGTCTAGAGGAAATTGAAAATGTTAAATTGATCTGGGTACCAAGTCATAGTGGTTTCGAAGGAAACGAAGCACCCTTCATATGCTCAGAGACTATTTTAGGAATTCCAAAGACTGCATGTAAAGAGGTGATCAAGGAGTGGATGAATGTTAAACACCGTGATCACTGGGAAAATATACCACAACAAAAGCTCGGGAAAATACTGTTTTGGAATGCATCCAAGAGGCCATCTATCCTTCGATGCACTGAGCCTAAGCAGGATACAGCTTCGTAAGGTTACCGAATTCATCAGCGAGCATTGCCACCTACGAAAGCTTCTGCATACAATAGGACTCCATAACGGATCCATTATTTGCTGACTGTGTGGCGAGGAGGAGGAAACATCCAGCCACATAATTTTTTACTGCGAATCTCTCGGCTACAGCAGGTACAAAATATTTGGTCCATCTCACCCCGAATATATGAACTATCAGGAAGATCTGATAAGCCAGCTCCTGGTTGATTCCAAAGGCCATAAGGTTGACGTGCAATATTCATTATAAACCCCAATATATATATCTATTTATTTATCCTAAAAATTGGTCGATCATCATATGAAAATTATCTTACATGATAATACTTTTTCGTGAAAGAGAAAAAGGGTTAAACTTTCACACTGTTGTTTTAACAATAAGGGAAAAATAATACAATTTATTTGCTATCTCATTTTCACTCCCATAAATGTGAAAGATAGAGACAGATGGTAAATATTTTTGTGCAATGTGACAAATATTTAACAGTTTTTAATTCAAACGGACATGGATACTTTTCTTATATAATTAAAAGAAAATTATTATCATCATTATATGTTTCATATAGAACGGTAAGAACGCTACCCAAAATGGATGTAGAGAAGGAGAGAGTGGTGTTTTTCCTTCATTCTTTCTTGACCTGTTGGTTCCTATATTAAAATGTTTTGTTGCTATTTGTTTTGGTTGATTTTTAATGTGAAAATTTTATATTTAAATTAAATACTCCCACGCAAAATATTATTTTGCATTTTCTTTCCACGGCAAAATACAATTTTCTTTTAAAATACTCTGATTTACACTTTATATCATATTTTAGACTTCAGTATATGCAGGAATCGTTGGTCTATCTGTATATTTGTGAAAGTACAATCATTGATCACAAGTTCAAGCGAAGATGGTGGTCAATATATAAACTTCGAATTTCAAGCCTCTGCTAATGCGGAGTTAGTATGGTAGGCCCTAATTTTTATTATATTATGACTTTGAATTGTTCATTCAGAATATACAGGATAATTTTATGACTTTAAAGTATCCATTCTGAATAGACACTAATAACAATAATAATAATTAGAAAGAAGGGTAACGCGAATAGGTCCCTATCTCCTAGACCAAGGGGCCCTCTGTGCCCTCCTTGAGAACAACCTGTTACCCGAAGGTGAAACGTCTCCGGGTAAGAGGTGCTATTTTAAGCAGATGAAGCTATAGTCCTCCATACAGGCCCTACAAGGGGGATCATCAGGAATAGACACTAAAAAGCAACAAAATAATCTGTTCATTCTAAATGGACAATTAAAAGTCATAACAAAATTATAAATTTGTACCTGCCTTACTAACCGCTCATTGGCAGAGGCTTGAAATACAAAGTGAAGACGTATTTACCGACATCTTCGATAGAACTTATGATCAGTGATTGTATATTGAGCTTCAAACTAATATGTCTTCTTTTCTTGGAAAATTTTAACGATGGTCCGTTTTAACATCTATTAGGTAGGACATTTTAAATGAACATTTTTAAAAAATTTTTGAGAAATTTTGACACCGGTACAAGACCAATAGCTCTATTTCTTTTAGAAGGAAATTCGCTAATACATTCTGTATAGAGGTGTTAAATAAACAACAATTTTAATATCACCTTCTTAGTTAAAAGGAGATCATTTAAAATTAAAATATAAAAATGTTTTACGATGATTGCTTCGTTTGGCAGGCAGCTTTTTTTCTTCTTTTTAAAACGTACAAAATAATCATGACAATAACGACAGTGTGTTAAAGTGTACAACAGAGTTAATATATACACTCGAAATTGTTCAGAAGAAAAACGATTGAAAATCAGCCACAGTATTTTTGTTAAAGACTTCGTTGTGTTTTTTTTTTCCTCTACTAAGGGGTAGATTTTTGTGAAGTGTGTAAAGTACTTTTTTAGTATATAATCTAGACGGTTGAGAGTGCGATGCAACAAGTTCGAGAAATATGTGTACGTCATGTCTAATGTATATGGTACACTCGGCCACAAAAGTTGATGGCATTTTTTAAATTTTATAATTGATTTGTGGCTTATTTATTCGGATTTCGGAAAAATGTTTCGAATAAAAGTTGTTAGCATAGTTATAATGAATAACTTTTATTCGAAAAATTTATAATATATATGTATATATATATATATATATATATATATACTAGCGGTCACAATTTTAATCTGATTGGAGTTAAATTTGGTAATTGAGATGATTTTGGTATTCAAAAGGTCAAGTTCGTTAATAGGTAAAATCGGACAAGGGAAAAGGGGGGTTAAGAGAGAGGGGGAAACACAAAATTTGACATATCTCCCTTAATATTCGAAAAATAGAATAATTTATAAAAAGTAAAGTTGTAGGTACTAAGTTTTACTGTAATTTTGTTTCATATCATTTTTTCTGTTACACTAATATTTACAGAAATATTGACGGTTTAAGACTGAAAATTAAATTCCTTAATATCTCTGTACACATTAGAGTTTGAGCAAAAATGATAAGATGATGAATTGTAGCAAACATGATTTTCTACAACTTTATTCCTTACGGATTTTTCGATTGTTCTAATATTAAGAGAGATATTTTATATTTTGTGTTTTCTTCTTTCTATATGCCCCCCTACCCCCTTGACGTATTTATTAAAAAAATTGGCCTTGCAAATACTAAAATCATATACGACATTTCATTAGAATAAACCTGAGCTTGAACCTTTAGCCATTTTTTTTCGGCTAAACATTTTAGAATAAACCTGAACTTGAACCTTTTGTAACATTCATGTTTATACATATACACAACATATACAGTAAAATGAGCGTTGCATTATTGGTAGAGTGGGAAAAGAAAGGGGGTTGATTCTTTATATGAACTGATGAGAGGGCAATGGTGTATACACTTTAATTTTGCACATAATAGGAAAGGGTGTCTTGATCATCTCACTAAAAGTGCAAAAAACTACATATATTTATATATCAAAATAAAACAGGAATTATCAATAGTCTTTTGTTTCAAAAATTTTCGAGACCTTTAATTTTGCGCTATAAGACTTAAATGATAATAATTTGTCTGGGAAGATATATATTGAACCGAAACACACAAAATATATGAAAATATCATGTTTTTGGAAATTTACAAATGTTGCCATATTGTCAATTTTCATTTAGATTTTACAATGGTTTTTCTTTTTGTCAACAAAGGATGAAAAATGTCCGAGCTATACTTAAGAGCTAGTATTCGTTTTTAATTCTTGGCCGTTTTTGATAACCATCCACAAACCTAATTGACAATCGAATTGAAGCTACATACAGACTATTCATAAAATACTTCACCTATCTTCCATCGATCACGCTGCAACAGTTGTTTTCCAACACCCAAGTGATGCCTAAGGATGTAAGGATGTGAGTGGAGTGGAAGGAATTTTTGTGTAAAGACTACGAATTTGTAGGATGTGCGGCTGCAGCCAACTGTGTTAGGAACCATGCCGATATTCATCGGGAGGTCATGAAGAAAACTGCAGAAAACCTTCTTAAACATAGCCGGTTACTTCGTTCTTGTCCATACGCCGACAGTTCAGTCAATTAACCACCTCTTTTTTTTCCTTAATAATTGACAAACTGCCAATGTCGGGATTCGAATCTTTAACCTCCCCGTTTCCAAGTAAACATACTGCGCAGACATAACGCCTTAGTCCACTTGGGCACTTGGACTGGTATACGTTACATACCTTCCCTAATGAATAAATTAGTTTTTCCGACGACTTGAAACTTCTGTGTTTGAATGGAAAAGAGAAATTAGTTTTTTGAAAGTAGATCAAAATTGATCCAGTCATTTTACACGTCACGTCACGTTACATTTGGCCAGACCCCACCACATCCTCATCACACATCTCCCACGTAAGGCAAATGCCATCTCTTTTTAAAAATGACGTCCCCATATTAAAAATTTTTTATGATCAAAAAAATTATTTCGAATAATCTCAGGATGTTTTAAATGCGTCGGACATCACATTTCAATTAAAACGCATACGAAGTTGCAAATGAAAAACTTCATTCATAATGAAAAAGCACATTTAATACAAAAATTATGACAGATTTTTTTTTTTTTTTGTTAAAATCCAAATATCATTGTCAAAAAAAAATGCATAATAAGCATATGAGAATATACAGCAAGGGAGGGTTTAGGGGGGTTTAGAATTAAAAATAGACAATAAACAAAAAACAAAAAAAAAACCCGTAGTTGTTGTATTCGATGTTAGTCTTTTCTTGCGCGTATTTTTTAATTCCAAGCAATAGAGTGTAGTTATGTCAACTGAATTGATTGAAGCACTCACACCATATATATACACACTCACAAAATAACAATCCCTTGTCGCTCGGTATCGTGAAGACATCTCATCATGTGAAGGAGTCATCATCATCAGCGCCAACCAACACCACCTACCTCCAAGTGTTCTTTTTTTTTGTTTGTATTGTGTGCCAACAACCACCACATACAATCAAAAAATAAAATAGCTTTTCACAGTTAATTTTCAGTGTCGAATATATTTTTTAACATTTCTTTTATTTTTATTTTCCAATTTTAGTACACTGTTAAAATAAAATAGTGGACTCGAAAACACCAGATAGTTGGCCGATACTACCTACAAGTAAATTACCAGTCTGAATGGGCCTGAATGGGCAGTGTTAAAATATTGTAGCCATAAATGAATCATACAATTTGCAAGGTTATACATCAACCAATATTGGATACTTATCTTCTACGGTGATAATAGTAGCGAGCCTCTCACATTTTATATTGGGCTCATGACGTCATGCTCCAAAATGGCGGCTTTAGTCAGGCTACCTTTCAACATTTAGTTATATTTTTCATAAAAACAGATGACATTCATGAACAAAATAATACTTTTTTGTTTAGTTTAACATAACTCTAGCAACACATATGTAACTATCACAGTTAAGCCGGATTACTCTGTTTCTAATAATTGCCACCAGATGTCATAGTTTCTAAAGAACAAACACAAATAGTCGAAAAGTACAAGAATGGTACATATTTTAAGTAAATACCCTATAGATATGGCAACAAAGTATTTTGCTAAAATAAAACCAGTATTGAAAAACTGATTTTATAGAATGAGCCCGTAAGACACATTATACACCGAAGGGTTAAGTATTACAAGACTATTTTTATTGAAAAAAATCTGTTAAATCAAATAACTTATTGATAATTATAAATTCCAGAAGAATGCCAACTAATTTGGATAATTTGGGTCAAGAATATTATGAAAATAAATTAATAACTAAATTGGTACTACTCGAATTAAAGAAAACTTTACGAGACATATAATAGCTTTAATCTCATTTGGAGTAAGTGTATTGTTTTCGAATCATAAGTAAGAATCACAATCAACAAATTTAATTGTTGAACTTAAAACTACTACTCAAATATATAATATGGAAACACTTGCCAAAAAATACTTGAAAGCTTTCAATGCAATGCAATATCAGAAGCTTATAAATGTTATCGAATAATATCTGTATGTTTACATCGTAAAATTATTTATTACATACAATGATTTGCAAATATCAACATTAAAGGGTGTTTTACTTACTACTATCCAGACTAACCAATTTCATGTGTGGGGGTTGAAATATGTGTCTATTTTATTTGCACCCTGTATTGATTAATATATGTCGGAAATATAAATTTATCAAAATAACAAATACGGGGATCATCCTTGTTAATGGAATTTTATGGCAGATTTACACTTTCATAGATATTTATATTTTTCATATAATACAAGCTTTTATTTGAAAATAACGCAGTAAAAAGGAAAAAAAACAACTAAATACTACTAAATAAAATTTTCCAAGCATCTTACGTTTTTGCAATTAAGTTTATAATTGCTTTTTAGCAGAGATTAATAAACGCTTGAATTTTAGTATTTTTTTTTTTTAAATACGAATTTATCTAGATGGCACAAAAGTAGTGTCCATTTTGCAAAATTTTCTAATTGATTTAGGCCTTAATCATTGGGTTTTCGAAAAAATGCTTCGAATAAAAGTTGTTCATGATAAATATATTAACAACTTTTATTCGAAATATTTTTCTAAAATCCGAATGAATAAAGTACAAATTAACTATTAAAGTTTGAACAATGAACACAGCTTTTATGGTCCATAGTACTATAGGTCACAAAAGTAACGTTATCTTTTCAAAATTTCATTGTTGATTTGTGACTTATTTAGTCGGTTTTTAGGAAAAATTTTCGAATAAAAGTTGTACATTTATAATTTACACTCCTGTTCAAAAAAAAATGAACAGACCTGAACCGAATCAGTCTCTAACAATTTTGATAATTCTTGTAGTAAATGTTTTTGTTTACATAAATTGTTTACATAAATAAAAAATATAAATCTTCCGTTTCTTTTTTCACATTTAAAAAATATACTACGTATCTTTGTTTATAAATAAATAATATACAGAGAGTTGCAAAAGTGAGGAGTTCTATGAAATGTAAGAAAATTAACATTTCAGGTCTGTTCATTTTTTTTGAACAGGAGTGTACAACTTCTATCCGAAGAATTTTTTTAATAAACTGAATGAATAGATCACAAATCAACGATAAAATTTTGCATAAATTTGCAAAGTTTTAGCTTTAAGAGAAGTTAGTGGGGTCACATTTGAAATTTTAATCTCGAACACATACTTACGAATGACTCAAGTTTTTATAAATGTATGAATAGGAGAACATTTCACTTGTGAGAGGTTTGCAAAAACTGAGATGGATTATTCCATTGGCATAGACGTAAGATCGATGGCCAGGAATATAAATCCAAATCTTCAAATAAATTTAAGTTCAAATTTTGAAACTGTGATAACAAGATACCCGGTATATAAAATATATAAAAGGGTACATAAATTTCAGCCCCGATATTCTAACAGTTGAAATGACCTAATTAGTTCATTTCCGTCTGTCCACCTGAAGACACGATAACTAACAAAAACGAAAAGTGATAACAAGCTGAAATTTTGTGCATGTGTTCTAGACCTAAGCGGGGGAAAGCACGGAAAATATCCATCTTTGAAACGGTAAAAGATAGAACAAATGTTCCTTTTTTTTTTAAATAACACTTTTTGTTAGAAATTTATTTTCATAAACTCAGTATATATCGGGTATTTAAGCAATTAACTGAGTTGGTTGTTATTTTCACTTGTTTATTTCCATTTGTTCATGACATTAAAATCCGATCTACATTTAATACGAAATTATGACATGCTAGCTGTTCTTGCAACTCAACCGCGTGGATTACATAATTTTATCCTTTAAACTTCCCTCTTCATCTGCCTGAGTGCCGCATTCAATCTCTAAATTTGCCAACTATTCAGCTAAATCGCACTTGATATACCAAATTTCACTGTTACCCTTTTTTCATGCGAATAGGTGGATGTTACCTTAAAACCTGACCAGAGAAAAAAGCATATAAATCGATGGGTCAGTGGTTTTTGAGTAATAATCACATTATAACGGACAGATAAAAAGACGTATCCTTCTATATAAGAATTTTTCATCCAACTATGATCATCCAAAATACAAAATAAGCATATGAGAATATACAATAAAAGGTGGGGGGGGGGGATGAATTTGGGTATAAAAATATATTTCTTAGTAGAAAAATAATAGCTTCGAAATAAATTTTCATACTTATTATATTAATATCAATGTGTTGGAGACCGACCAGTGCTTGCTTGCAAGTACGTAGATATTATATAATTCATTCCGTAAAAAAAATCATAAAAGAATACTTGGGATAAAATGTTGGTAATAAAGCACCCCCGTACTGTGTACGATGAGGGTATGTAGAAATAGATTTATCCCTTTAATTATATGCATTTAAAAAATTTACGAATAACAAAAATGCGTGTATATATACGTGCTTTTGTTACGAATAAAAAAAAAAACTGTGGATGGAAATTATGAGGAAAAATTGGATTATTTATTAATTTGTAAAAAGATACTGTTATCATATTTTTTCAAGAACAAAATAAATATTGTCTCGTAAAATTTATTGTACAAAGGTCATCTTTACATATTACGGATTTTTTTTTTAAAGTGTGTACGTTTTTTTTTTTGTATTAATAATTTAAGTTGGTATTCATTTTTATACCCTATACATAATTTTTATTAGATAAATGTATTAATAATTTTTAATTGTGCAGACGTTTTCTATGTAATTATTGCTGGTGTATTAATAAAAAATCTAAAGTCGACCTTATATCACCTCTATATACACAATCGAAAGCTTAAAAACCGTAGCACAGCAGATAATTGCAAAATCCATTCCATCTTACTTCCTCGGAGACTTTAGTAGAATCGTTCGCTTCACTAGCTAGCGAGTCTTGCGGAAAACATTCTATCTCCAGTTTAATCCTTGCGTCGTTGAGATAGTAAACTTAAAAGCTCTTTCAAATCGTTTGAATAATCACCATGGTCATACAAGTGATTAACATTCCATTATCTAGGACTTGTTTAGAATGTGTCCTACAAGACTTGCCTGATGAGGATAGTTATCGAGGATAGTTATCATCGAGCTCATCGAACTAGGCCCATCGAATTAGTACATATAAGTTACTTCAATCAGTTGCCTAGGCTGTTCTGTGAGAACCTGATTCCAACAGGAGGATTCCCTACTCCAAATCTTTTTCATCTTCTTCAATTGCAAGTGATTGAAATCACCACAAGTACTATATTTTCTGAAAAATTCAACCCCTATCTTGATGGGTACCGTTTTTTAATGTCTCCGCCTTGGACTAGGAGTATTTGCTGTGCGATTAGCTACTATATGACTTTTTTTAGGCAGTAGGTTTTAAAAGAGCAAAATTTATGCATCTTCTTCGATAGCCTAATAACGTGATGATGTTCAGGTTATCCACTGTAGATCCACTGGAGAAACTATCCGGGAGGAGGGATGTTCCAATTTCCATGATTCTGCCATGTCTAGGGACCAGAATCTTGAAATAACGGCACAATAGAAAATCTGATTCTGTTGACAAATTTTGTTTAGGAAATGAAAAGACTGTAGGCAAGCCAAAATAATGATAGCGGAGTTCATTCAATCCACCAAAATGAGAAATTACGAAATAGTGGCAGGATTTCTCAACAAGTCTAAAGAGAAATGTGGAATGAAAAAATTTGGGCGTTGAGTAAATTGCATGGATTGTTGGTTAACTTTCATGGTTTCAGCGTCCTATTATTACTGTGCGGATCATATCTCGAGGAAAGTGAAAACAATTTTAATAAAATTCGTATGTACGACCTAGTCGAAAATTTGTTCTTTCAAAGAACACTTTTGCTATAAATTATCTTCGAAAGTTTCGATACAATTGATACGATATTTAAACAAATTTGAGAAAATGCTATAGAGAAAACCACAAAAAAAACCGAGATGCGTTTTCAAATAAATAAATTTGCGAACGAAACGAAGGTAAAAAAAAATGTAACCCTATGCCGTATTACAAGGGGATGTATAGGGATGTATATAATATACAATAGTCATCACACTATGAATGTCAAAGTATCGTCTTCTGTGTGAGGGGTAAAACGCAACATACAATTCTCTACAGGAGTTGTGTGATATCCTCCTGCTGTTTATATAATTTGCTGAGCATTTAACAAGGGGTTCTGTAAATAGGTTACTAGGCTAAACTTTTATACTATTCGAACATATACGTGCAATTATTCTAAATTTGCGTACCTAGTGATTTCAATCAAACAAATATGGGTAAACAGTTTAAGGGTAAGCACCTTTATTTTCTGAAATTTGATACCTTTTTTTCAAACACGGGGGTGTAAAACTTTTTCAATGATTTTCGAATATATGTATTTTTTGCTGTTTACCAATGAGTATATTTAATTGTATTTTGTAAACATTGTGTCTATCCACGCAATGTTAATATGCATGGTTCCCTTTCGGTTATGTTATACTAACGGAGGTAACCAGCTATAACTTAATATGACATTTAAGTAATACGTCTAAACAATAGTTCAGACCACTTAGTAGTAAGTAACTCACTAAAAAGTTAACAATAATTAAATCTTAATTGTGACGAGAGTGGGACGCTTTGTTTTGGAAATGCCTTTGTTATAAAGACCATGATGATGCAATTTTTCAAAAGACCCCACACTTTTAGTAGTAAACCTTTAATTATTTATTACTGCTAGACAGCGTTATATTCACTAATGCAATCTTGACAATTTTTTTAAATTAAAAAAATCAGTTTTATGTGCCATATTTACCAACGTTTCTACCGCATTTCTCGATCTGTAAATAACCATGAGTACAAATTATGAACTGGAGAGGGTTTAACATATCTTGGCTTTTACTGGTACTGTATCCTTATCTTATGTTCTCTTAAGAACTTGGGGGAAATCTATTTTGGCACAACTGATCTTTCAATTCTTGCTCAAGAGCTACAATCAAGATCAATTTTGATACAGGATGTCTGTTTAAAGTTTTCCTTTGCTGTGGAGGGAGGATACAGCAGAATTTGCAAGTTGGTGGATGTTATACAGGAAATTATTTGCTTTAAGAATTACTTTAGCGAAAAAAAAGTCCACAGTAATCATCAAAATTATGATAAAAAAGGCCTCTAAATGTTAAAAGCTGAAACGGAAATGGTTTTTTTAAACCATGTTGAAGTCCTATGGAGCCTTGACTTTGGGTGCACATATGCCGGATTTTTTGGACACTATTTCTCGAATTTCCAAAACGATATTTATAGAAGTTTCTTTCTTATGTTGATGAATTCTATTACCTATTAAATATTTTATATACTTTTTTTCGAACATCCTGTACCAAGATACAGAGTGTTAGAGTAATGTAAAATCTTAAGTTACAATATTACTCAGACGATTTATACATACGTTTAAAATACGTTCGGTTTTTTCGAAAAGTTTACAGAAACAAAACTGCAATTTAGAGTCAATAATAATGTTTTGGCAAACTTTTGACTTTTAACAGTTGTAAAAATTGTAATTTGAGTTTGTTGTAAAATTTAAATGATTTTTTTGTACTCGAAAAGTTTATGAAACAAAAATATAAAAAAATTTTCTTTTTTTTTTTAGACAATTTTTTAACATTTTGATGATAAATGACTATCGTGAAAAAAATATTGTATATAAGAAAAGTACGCCTTGGGCCAACTTTCCAATTAACGAAATATGAACAGGGGTGGTGATATTTTCCAGAGTAAATGGCGTACACATGCAGCTATACCGTTGCAGGTATTGTAGTATGGGGGTTAGGAGAGATATTCTCTCGCGCCATTTATATATATATATATATACATATATATATATATATATATATATATATATATATATATATATATATACGTGTGTATTATTATGGAGACACAGTGATTTGATGTTGTATACTATAGCATTCAAGTTTACTAGTTACGTAATAGTTTTCGAAGAACAGTGAATGCCATCTATAAGGTCATCTCTTGTTACAAACAAAATATTTTGAAACAAACAAAATAAAGAAAATCTAATATTTTGATTATTGATTTAACGACATCTTGTCTGACTGCATGTTTTCATTTTCGCCGGACTATGAAATAAAAAAATTGGGTTGAAAACGTAATTTTAATAACGATAAATTTCAATAAACAATTGTTAAATTTATTATAAGGCACAAATGTCATTTAGAACATTATATTTGGAAATGCATTATCTCATTTCCACCTATCTATGAAATATATATTTCATAGATAGGCGGATATAAACTTTTTAAGGCATAGATGATTTTTCATGTTCACTACTTAGAACGATATATTTGGCTTTTACTGTATATATATATATTGTTTTTTGTATACGTTACCCATTATTTACTTTTTAAGAGAGAGAAATATTTTTCCACGGAAAATATACAATAGATTTTCCATATGAAATACGAGAATACGAAAATTTATTTTCAAACTCAAATAGAAAACACTATAGTGAAAAATAAATACTTGACTATTTTACTATATATATATATATTATATATATATATATATATATATATATATATATATATATATGGATAATCATTAAAATAAGAAAATTCTTAGAACAAATTCACAATGATTTATGACCATGAAAAAATGAAAAACAAATTTTTCAGTATTAGATTATTATCTCTTAACAAAAGTTTTTAGTATTTTTATAGTGTACAACTTTTATACAACACATTTTTCCGAAAACCAAATGGATTCAACACAAATTGACTATGGGATACCAACATATTAAGTAAATATTTTCTTTTTTGAATAAACCTTAACCCATTTTCTCTATTTTGGAAAACAACTCTCCACTAAATCAAATAAAAACAACGGAAAATTTACAAAATTTATATATATATATATATATATATATATATATATATATATTAATATACAAGATGGGCCAAAAGTGATGTCATAATGTGAATGGGGCATAATTTTTGTAATTATGTCCCATTATTGTAATTTTTGTAATTATGTCCCATTATTGTTAATTATTGTTACTACTTATTTGACCAATTTTCGGTCTGTTGTTTTAACGCAGCGCAAATTTCGTCGCCGTTATCCACGTTGTCGTGCACCTTGTACCCGAACAATCAAACAGTTACCTGAACACCTCGTGCAAACTGGGTTAACTAGGGATGTCACAAGAAGTGGCCGATCCCACACTGCTCGTTCGGCCGAGAATATCGCTGCTGTAGCCGAGAGCAATACAGACAGATATTTAGCAATTTTTTTGCCGCAAGTTGCTTAATTGGGTCTCGAGCATCGTTGGTCCCAGCAGGACAGAACTGCTCACACAGCTCGAGCAACAATGGAGATTTTGAAACACCAATTTCCAGGCCGCGTGATCTCCCGTATTAGCGATTTGAATTGACCGGCCAGATCGCCAGATTTGACAGCGCCAGATTTATTTCTGTGGGGCTTTTTGAAATCTCGTGTTTACCACAACAAACCACAAACCTGGCAAGTCTTGAAAGCCAACATTCAAGGAGAAATCACCAATTTGAAGCCAAATGTTTTACGAGCAACAATTCAAAACGCCATAAAATGAGCCCAAATTTGCATTAGGAGAGGTGGCCATTTGACTGATATCATTTTTTCAACTTAATGTCATCAATTTTACACCTACTAACAAACTTTTCTTGAAAACTGATCCAATCTTTTTAAATTTATAACAAAATTGCCGCTTATTCACATTATGCCCTTACTTTTGACGCACCTTGTATATATAAGTGATAACAAAACAAAAATACACACAGATGATTTAGCATCTCACTCTTAAATGAAAATAGAAGAGTTTTATTTCGCATAATTAAATGAAAATATAAGTATTTAAATCGTGTAAGACGTGTAGAAAATGTTCTACATGGTAAATGAGTGTAAATAGTTAAGTAAATGATATATACAAGTGAAAAATAACCATGAACACATTTATTTGTATGCGTATGTAACATGTTTAGTAGGTACATGTTGTTTTAACAAGAATTAAAAACATGTTTTGTGCCTTCAAGTCATAAATACAAGCAAATTATATTCTTTATATGGTTTTAGAATAGAAAATTTATAGAGGAGTAAGGTGGTGGGCGAGGAAAAGTGTGTAAGGCTGTAACGGGCTTGAGGTGGATTGTATATTGTAAAGAATTGTTTTATATGTGGTTTACTCAAAATTTATTAACAATGTGGATCAAAATCTACTCAAAAAATTTCACTTAAAGATATTAAGCATCCTATTTGAAACCTTTCGAGCCAAAGACTCAAATGGGCCGGCCATGTGATACGTATGAAAGAGGAAATATGCAGAAACTCTATGGTCAAGCCTCTACGCATGAGGTACGAAATCCAAACTTATGGATAGAATGTCTCGAAAATGATCTATGTCTTCGTAATGCAAGTTGACATGAATATACTACGGTGGCGTTTAGTAATACTGTCAATGATATGAAAAATTGACTCATCTAGCCATATCATCCGTGGTGTAACGAATGGCACACTGGCTATGAAATCTAGAAGTCCAGGATTCGATATCTCGTGGATGAGTTAATTTTTTCATATTAATATTATTTAATAAATGCATTATCCATTTTTGAAAAAGTGCTTCAAACCACAAAACTAAGCCCCATAAATTAGAATTTTAAACCTCATGGCTGTATTTGGGTAACTACATGTTACCCAATGCTAACCATTCACGGGGAATATTTTTTTGCCTGTGACATGTCCACACGCCGACAATTTAGTCAATTAACCGTCCCATTTTATTTATTTTTTTAATATAATTGACAAGCTGCCCCCCTTGGGAATCGAACCAGCAAGCTCCAGTTCCAAGCAGGCCGTCCGGTCACCCGAACTAGTTATAATATTAATAGAAAAAGATGAAATTTTAAAATGCGAACTTCAACACCTATGTAATAAAATAAATATAAAAATAAAGATATTGTGGAATGATAATTCGAACCACACTGTAATATACCTTGATATTAATAAAAAGTATGACTAACATGGTATGACCTAGTATAGTCATTCTATAGGATATGTAGCTATGATTTTCATTTTTCAGGTATACACATAGGAAGGAGGTATATGTTAATATATTTGAGTAAACATTGAGCTTTTTAAATCTTAAATACGTGAAACAAATATTTAACATTTATTTTTGGTTTTTCTCTTTATAAATTACAAAATATAGGAGTATCCCGTGGCCCCGCAGCATCCCCTCTCTCCTACATACATACCTACATGTGTATTCAAATGTAAATTATTTTTTATCACCGAAAAAATATTGTTATCAAAACTCTACCGAAAAATTTAACCCTAAATATTATACTTAATTAATTATTATATGTGTGTACACTTCATTTCATTTTTATTTGAAACATCCTTGACAAAATCGTTTATATTTGAATTAAACTAGGTTAATGGGTAAAATTTTGAATATAATTGTGGCAATGTTTGGCTTTTTGATATAAAAGGGTGTCTGTAAACCACGTAACAGGTTTCGGGTAGATGGAGCTCGTGCTTCAAAGCCTGACGAAATGTGATTGATTGTTAAATATTTCTGACTAGAAGGTTGATGAGAGAAAGAGTTGAACTTGTAGCGGAATCGCAACTAAAATATACTTTAGTTTATTAGACATCTTTTAGTTTATTAGATATGCATATTCAACTACATACACTGTTTGATACCACGGTAATATTTATGTTCATTACTTTGGTAACTAACAACAAATACATTCTGACATTCATTCTACGAATTGATTTTAATAAAGTATCCTAAATTGAAATTTGTTACGAATTTTTTAAACAGAAGCTTAAATTTATCGAAAGAAAAGCTTAAAGATTTAGCAAAATATATGGCAAAGATTATTTTATTAGTTTTTAAAGAAACGGATGATCTTTTTAACTTAAAGCCGCTTTTTTCTAGATATTAGACAATAGTTCTAATGTTTCTAGTTCAATCTAAAATGGGGTATCTATCTGTCCTGTCCCACAAACAATTAAAACGTGTTCCTCAGAAAAAATGTCCCAGAAAAACTTCTTTTTGAGTTGTAGGTGCAAAAAACATCGTTCTAATAGATATTTTATCCTTTGAATAAGTCAATATTGACCAGACCGGTCCAGTTTTTAAATGCTCTCAACTTGGAACTGGGAGGTTGCTAATTCGATTCCCAACAATGACAGTTTGTCAATTAAATTAATTTTAAAAAATTAATCGGGCCGTTAATGGACTAAACTGTCGGCGAATGGACAAGAACGGAGTAACCGGCTCTGCTGTGAAGGATTTCGGCATAGTTAATACCAACACAAACTACCAATTCCTAACCAACACACAAACTCCTTGTCCTTTAAACTGTCGGCGAATGGACAAGAACGGAGTAACCGGCTATGCTGTGAAGGATTTCGGCATAGGTACTACCAACACAAACTACCAATTCCTAACCAACACACAAACTCCTTGTCTTGTAATAGTCGGTAAAAAAAGACCTAGAAAGACCTACTCCTACTAACCAATATAAAGATATAATTCTGACAATAGCTATTTATCAGTTAATAAAATAATCTAATTAACCGGAGAGCTAAGAAAAATATGATATCAAAAAGAAAATAAAGAAAATTATGTTTATTCTTAATTAAACAAAATAAATTGATACCGATAAACATTGGAACATTTGTAATATGCAAACAAAAAACACATTCTAGTTAAAAAATTTAAAGAAAAAAAAACACCGTACAGCGGAAACAAAGAAGGGTGAACTGTGTAGGAGGTGGGATGGGGGATGTACAAATGAAGAAAAAAAAACATAGGATAGGGTTGTGAACATGTATTGTTGACAAAGCATATTTTTTCATTCCCGAAACTACATTTTAATGATGGTAATATTTCGTCCGGCCAAACTGACTTCCAACGGACAGGTCATTAATGCTAAAGAACTGAAGTTATTCTTGATTTTTCTTTAACTTCGTTCCAGTACAACGAAAGGGTACCATTGCGTACGTACGTATAGACCTCCCTTGTAATGATTAACTTTCATAGCATCACCGATAAGCGTGCTATGTATTATAGTATTCAACCCCCTTCTTCTTTACTTGATTCATAATTTAAAAATATAAGGGTTTTTCTTAAATCATTTCTACATCTTGGGAAAAATGAATTTCTAAGTAATTATTTTTATTTTTTGATATAGAATGATTTATTTTATAACAGCCACTCATTTAGGACGAACAAGAAAACTTTTAAGTGGATATTTTTCATTAATTTTTCCAGACATTTCTGACGTTAACCGAATCACATTTTAGTAAGAAGTAAAAAAATCATTTAATTATTTGCGTAATAACTTTTCTCATATAAGAATTATTTTTTAACAACAATTTTTTGATTTATAAATTGGTTCAATTGACTTTAACTGACTGTGTTTTTAAACTTTTTTAATTGTATTTCAACGTAATTACTTCGGTTTTTATTTTGTACCATTATTTAAACGATAAGAGACGCTAACTACCGAATAAAATATGTACTATTTTAATATGTTATAAATTACATGTAAAAAATTATATTAAGGGGGTACATGACTTCGTTTGATGATTTGTTACATGATCGATTTTTCTAAAATTTTTCTTATTAAATTGTGCAATATGTCTAGAATATTCCAAAGTTTTAGATGGACGGCCTACACTTTAACCATAAGGTCCATTTTGATGCCTAAAGATTTGATGATGTGAGTGGATTGGAAGGAATTTTCCTGTATAGACTAGGAATCGGTAGGATATGCGGCTGCAGCCGACTATGATTGGAACTATGCCGATATTCATCTGGAGTTCGTGAAGGAACTGCAGAAATCCTTCTCAAGCATAGCCGGTTACTTCGTTCTTGTCCATACGCCGACAGTTAAATCAATTAACCGCCCCTTTTTTTTTCTTAATAAATGACAAACTGCCGATGTCGGGATTCGAACCCATAACCTCCCAGTTTCCAAGTAGGCATACTGCGCAGTCGTAAAGCCTTAGACCGCTCGGCCACTTGGACTAGTGTGGAAAGGATAATTAAATAACTTAAACTTTCTGTTAACTGTTTATCGTACGGTACAAAATTTGTCGATCAAGTACAATCGGCAGTACAAACGGTGTATAATGTCTTGTCCTGAATTCATTTGATTTTCAATTTTTTTTCCTAATAAAACCCTAAAAAATGAATTTCAAATTGGGAAAAAGATTTATATTTACGGTAATTTTTGATATTTAGACAGAATTTTAAATTAAACTTGCATACATTCATTCAAAGTTCAAAGAGAATTTTGAAAATTGTTGAAAGCACGATTATTCCTCTGTGTCAAGGGAACAATCCAACTAAGATGGGGCAGAAAGTCAGTTGAAAATCTTGTTAACTAATTAAAAAAAAAACGCAAATTTCAAAAGAAAAATAAATGTTTGATTTACATGAAAATTTCTATCTTATTTTTCAATGCAAAAATTAATAATAAGCTTGGAAATTAATAATTGAACAGATACCAAGCGCGCACACTAATTAAAAAATAATAAATGTATATACACAAAATAAAAAACAATAATAATTTATTAAAATTATTAAGCATGTGTTTCTTATGATGTATACAGGGTGTCACACAAAATTGTAAATGTTATACACAAAAACTGTTTTTAATATGATATAGATTTGAAATTTTTTTTATACAAAAATTTTAAAAAACACTATCCCCGTCTTGGTAGCCGTACTGAAAATTGGTATTGGTATGGTACTGTGATGTTTAAGTATATTCAAAAATAATATGATGAAAAATAAAGAGCTCTACACAAACTAAGACAGAAGCTTTAAACAGCTGAACAAATTTTCATTAAACATAGCTAAAAACCATTCCAATCCGCCTTCAAATAGAAAAAAATCGCTTTAAAATCGGTCCATTTGTTTGAGAACAAAGAAGCCACAAACAGGCAGGCAGACATAGGCTTCAAACTTATAACACCCGCTCTTTTTGAGCCCGGAGTTAAAAATACATACACAATAAATATCACGGGCGGATGGATAACTTTGGTTCCAATCAAAGTGATTCCATCATCTATTTCAAATTTTCTGAAAAGCGCATCATATTGCGTGACGTCATTAACCAGTGAGCTACAAATCAATGCCAACAAAAGTCTAAATGGTACTAACAGAAAACTAATATCAGGATTTTATCTTCATTTTTTTCATTTTTAGTTTATATAACTAGCGCTTTGGAACTTCCATACAAACAACATTGACAGTTTAACAAAACATGGCTAATGACGTCACATTCAATCACGTTGCGTTTTAAATAAGTAATATCAAAATTGTGTATATTTGGCTCAAAAATTGAGTACCACCCGGTGTTTCTCGTATAAAAGATGGGCCAATGTTGTTCTGATTCGAATACATTTAGTGTGGTAGCTAGCAACTTCATACATCAAGTAAACATTGTATCTCACTCGAAATCTCTAGTTAGAGAATATAAATGGTTAAAGTAGAATAGAGGAACGAAGGATATAATGTCTTGCCTTGCGGCAATATAAAACGCATTCGTCCGATATTGTTAGACTTGTATAGTGTTTATTTCGTAAATGCATGGGATTTTGTTTCCCAACTTTCCAATTCCAACATTTTGTTGATTTAAATGAAAGAAATATAATTATTATAAATATTATCTTATATTAATCGAATACTTTTCCCTAGCGTAAAATGTTACAACCATCTCATACTACTTAATAATAATGTATACATCCCTATGTATATACATAAATACAAAATAATACAAATCCCCCACTCTCATCCCCACCACCATCAACCAACTTCATTCATATCATTATTATATTTACGTTGAATTAATATTTTGTATATATAATAAAGATATTTTCGAATGTTAACTAACCATCTTTTACCGTTTTCATACCGCATTTATTCTTGTCCTAAATAATACAAGAAGATATAGAATGAGTGAATTTTATTCAAGGATTTTAAGGATATTTCACTTTACTGTCTTTTAAACTTCACGTAAGAAGAGTATTTTTATTTTGTAAAGAAAGTTTTCTGTCCCGAATCTCTGATAGGTAGTATTGCCGTGAGATTCAAGAATTTCGAGTTGGGACGGTAAAATATTCGCGATACTTCAGGTTTTTGGCATCGATAAAATTCGAAATGTTACGAGTAACCCAATTGAGAAAGAGAGATAATTCTAATTTTTTGACACTTTTAAACACTTATTTCCGCATTTGACTTGAGATGCAAGACTTGTCAAGATTTGCCTGTTCTTCGATGATATCTTTTGCCGTACGAGACGATAATGAATTTGTTAATTACGAGATGAGGATATTTCCACCCCGCCTATAATCTTGCCTCATCACGGAGACACCAACCTCAGGCGGGTTTAACTAAATCGACGATTCTACAAATGGCTTCAAACTACAAAAGACACAGTTAAACCACCGAAACGAGTGCTGATATATTTTATCATATTGAAAGCTTTGTTCGAAAGTATTTCTAAACTCGAGGTGCTTTTGATATTTCCACTGTCGATCAGGATTTCACTGTCATCACTATCAAATAGAAAATATGAATCTTGAAAGGAGAAAGAAGAACATATTAGGTATTCTGTAGGTGCAGACTTCTAAAAAAGGATATAATTAATTCAAGCAACTAGACTTAATCCTATCAAACAGATCTTGCCCCTTCTTTAAGTTCTAGTCCGTTTAGATTCTTATACGTTATCAATACTCTACTCCAACGCTCGGTAATCTATGATCCGCGAGTTACCGAGTGATCCATATGATAAGTTCAAATGATCCACTTGAGTAAGTACAGGAACTGTGGAGCTTGCAGCTAGCTCTAGTCCTTCTAAAAGAAGAAGAGACAAGTCTTATCCCGTTTGGGTTCTGAAATAAGAAACAAAATTAAAACGAATCAGATTCATCTATTTGATTTTCGAGACAATGGGCAATATTTCAAAGTTTAAGGATAAACATTTTTAATAAATATTCTATGAAAATTTGTGTATGAAAAACTTTGTTATAAAAATATATGATTGGGTATGAGTGATATGATGATGTTCACGCAACAAACATGTGAAAATGTTTTTCAATGATGACGTTGTGTTATGTGTATAGATATATTCGAGGCGAGTGCCACCACCTTGCCCACATCTGCCCAAAGAACAAGACGTATAATCGTAACATCATTTATCTGGTATGAGATGTTGTTTTGAAACAGTTTAAATAAAACATACATAAACCATATATTTATTTAAAATTTTCTACTATTTGTATTATCCTAGTGTACTTGATTTGCATAGGGGTCCTATATATGATGTTATTATTATTATATGTGTATTTGTGTAGTTGTTAAAACTCGGGTTCTTCACTTAATTCAGGATAATGTGATGAATCAGGTCCGTATTTACTGAAAAACATTCACCATTATTATTTGATTTTAATATTTTAATCGATCATATATTAAAAAAAAAAAACAAAAGTTATTTATTTCCTTTGTTATTCTTTTGTTTACGGTTTCGTCATTTAGGCCAAGAAATGGGTAGATTTGCATGACCATTCTCCGTAATATTTGCGAATTGCATATTCTTATAGGGTTGATAGCCCAGATGAAGACCTACTATTTTCCAACCACCGATTCATCACCCATTTTTTTTTTGCCTCGCGTTCAAGTTCCGCACAGTAAATATATTCACTATGAATTTTGAGCCAATGCAATGTCAGTGGGATAGGGCCATATTTCAAATAATTCAAATTCAAATAATATGTATATACTAAAATTTATTGCTTTATTACTTAAATTTAGGGGTCAGATAAAATCCATCTTGGTTTGTTTTACTGTTTTACTGGTTCTATAGATTTTGACCTCTCATATACTTTCCTACACTGTGGATTTTACTCGGAAGCCAATGTACTTTCAGTATGGTAGAGTCATATTTCATATAATTGTAATACAAATAATATGTACTGTATAACTAGAATAGACAATTAAAATTAATAAAATTATAAAAACTACTACCTGTGACCTCACCCCACCCTACAGACCGCTCATTGGCTACAGGAAATGCTGGCACTGGAAATTCATAGTTAATATATGAAACGGCTTTTTGTAATGACTGTATTCTACAATGTGTTTTTTAAACTACACCCAATCTAGAAACAGTGTATGTATATCTATCGCTGTCTATGCTGCAATGTACTATGATATGTTTTGCTTTGTTACACCTTAAAACCGAAGGCGGGTCTGGTACGTTCTCCAAATACTTACAAAGCATCCAACACTATAATACAAAGTGTTATACTATTAACTGTCCTAGATCAGTTTTTAGTGGGGAGACAGACGTACATAGCTGAGTGCTGTTTAAGTGTAACAAAGAACGTTATATCATGGCATACTGTACATAAACAGTGATAGATGCACTACACAATGTTGCTATTGGGTCTATATTAATTTACATAGTGTAGAATGAATTAAGCTGCGTATTTAGATTGTTTTTCATGCTTTCTAAATATATTTTGCATATGTTTGTTTTGCATATTTACGATTCAGCATAGCGCGATCATTACAATGATCTGAATTGATTACATTCGAACATATCTACGAATCAAATAAATGTTCTTGGTAGAATGATGTTCAATGTTTTTTTTTTACCATTCGAAACAAATTCATCCTTGAGAAAGAATCTCTTGTTTACGATAGAACTACATGAAAATTTGAGGGTATACCGTAAGAGAGATAAAGGGTAGAAATATATACATCGTATATAACATATTAATCGTATCTATAATATATGAAAAATTGTGTTTGTGAAAGATATTAAAGAAAACAAAGCCTACAGCCATAAAAGTTAATTATAATTTATAAAAACAACTTACATTCATTTAAATATTCAACTGAAAAAATAAAAACTAAAAACAAAAAAAACCAAAAATATTCTAACCTAGGAAATCAATTGACTCCACACATATTCGTATACTAGAGACATCTACCTATATTTACACATGTTTGTTAAAACTAACGTGTGAAAAATGTTGGAAATATTTTCTTATTAAAAGGAACACATTTTCTCATCCAGTTTGACTAACAATGTAACGTTTATTTTAAGGGAGAAATAAAACGGACATGAGGGTGATGGGGGTAAGAGAAGGGGTAACTGGAGTAGGGAATTGTGTAGTAGTATGTTGGTTTTAAATGTATGAAAACTATTCACATATATCGGGGTTGTTCGAGCATCTGGATGCTATTTCTACTAGAATAAACAAGTGCTTGTTTTCTTTGTGCCAGTAAACTAAACAAACGGTTTCAGAAATGGGTGGTTGTACGAATTCAAATAGAGACACACACATACATAACCTAACTAAAGTCTCTCATACCCATCTAGTTCTTCATTTGAGATACACATCCATATTCACGTTTATGTATGAGAACCACTAAGGCAGCAAGTATTAAAAGTAACTACCATTTACTCGATTTGCAAAATAGTGGAAAGCTTCAATATACAGTGTGTACCACCACCAACAACACATCCTTACATAGTATAAAATAAAGTCTCTCAGTCGTGTCTGTCTGTCTGTCTGTTCGCGATAAACTCAAAAACTACTGCACCGATTTTCATGCTGTTTTCACCAATGGATAGAGTGGTTCTCGAGGAAGGTTTTAGTATATAATTTGTCAAGTTTTTGTATACATTCTTTGAGATAAATCAAAATTATACGATCAAAAGAATACGATCTGGTTAGCGATACAATGAGTTCGAATATATTTCAAGGTACGCGAATCATAACAAGTATAAATTTATTTTAAGTAGGTGGGGATATATTAAAATATACCAGTATTGTAATTTGTAGATTATTGGTAACTACCTATACGATTCGACCTTATTGGCCGTAGTACTCCAGTCGAGATTCATTTCTCCCATATTTTGGCAATAGCCAGAAGCTTGCTAATCAGGTTTTCCTGAAGATTCATATATCCAGGGTGAGAAATTGACTACAAAGTCATATTACCTTCAAAAGTAGCTTTACTTTCTCAAAACTGAACAGATTTGTGTCGAATAAATTCGGTTTTCGAAAGAATGTTTAAAATTGTTGGTATTAATTTGAAACATTATTTCAATAACAAATGTATTCGAAAAAAAGCCACTTATCAAGCCGATTATCGCGATACTATCAAAACCTACATTTTATAACGAAATCGTCTCACAAAATTGAAAATAGTTTTGAAGATTTCCAAAAGAAATCTCTCAATGGTGAAAAAACACATGTTATTTTTTGATGGTGGGGGGGCCAACCTGTATATATGTAACTATGTGTATAGATACAGTGAACAATCATCAGACGGACCACTCGCTCGGTTAGTTCTAGAATATGCATACATACAACAGCATCATTTACATCTATCACCCCCTCGCGTGATCTAGTATTGTAACGGTTATTTATTTTACTCATTGGTGTAGGTAATGAGAAACAATTCAAGTCATGTATGAAAAAACCTTCTTCCGATTATCAACTGTATCAAGTTTTATTGATCACTTCGAAAACTGAAGAACACTAAAGATTCTTTTAGCCTAAGGTTGTTAATTTTACGAAAATTTCATAATAATTTGTTTACGCAAACAAATTATTCGCGAATATTCCATAATAGTATACAAAGCATTGTAAACCGATCTTGTCTGACCACAATTTAACGAGTATATCCTCACGCTTTGGCTTGAAATGGGGAATATGCATGAACATTTTTTTTCACTTTTATTTTCAGAAGCTATAAGCTTTTAAAGATTATTATCTGTCTCTTTCTTGCAAAAATACTAAAAACGGAGTTTTACGTGTATTTTAAATGGTGTAAGTGGAATATGACGTCACATAACATATCAAGAGGGCTATCACCCTCTTTATCTAATCGGGAATTTCAATCATTCATATCTCGCTTATTTTTAAAGTTATTTAAAAAGTAATTTTACCTTGATATTTGTCAAGTAAATATGCTTCAATTCAAGTGAAAAAAAATTTTCATGCATATTCCCTATTGGTGTATCAAGTTGTAGCTGGTTATACGTGTACTAAGATATGGGGGAGGGGGTATAGATGTAGCACAAAGGTGGGTATGCGTCTTTAAAATCCCCGTGTGTGTAGTCGCGAGTGTGGCAATCTAGTATAGAGTGTTCCTGTTAATATAACAAAAGTCAGTGTATCGTGATAATCGTTATGTATCCAAATTTTTGGTAGTGACATATTGAAAAAGCGCAGGACTATGAATTTGGCTTGCCATACGATTAAGATCCTTCAGAGATGTTTTACTAAGAGTGACTACCACTAGAGTGATTAACGACCGTCGTACAGGAGAACAGAGAAGACAACGTGTATCTTGGCTCATTCTTTTTGTGGTGCGGATGATGACGTTGTGCTCGAGAATGTGGCAACTGCCACATGCGTCTACAAGAATCAAAGGATCCAGGACAATATATGAGCTGAGATTGTCAATAAAATTGAAAAACCATCTTCCATTTCCCGAATTAAACTCATTCCTTTAAAACAATGTGACTTCGAATTAGATGGCTTCACATAAACATAAGATGGCTGCGATAAAAATAAGATTATACTACTAATAATGGGGTTTTACCTCCGTTTCTGACACTCCACGGTCTATAACAGAGGCCACCCTCATGATGTGACTAGAGGACAAGAAATTTGTAAGCAGACCAGGAATTGGTAGGTTGTGCGGCTGCATTCGAGTTTTGTGAAGGAAAACTGCAGAAAACCTTCACAAGCATAGCCGGTTACTTCGATCTTGTCCATACGGCAACAGTTTAGTCAATAAAGTCATTAATTTTAATTGGCAAACCCCCACCGCCGGGATTTAAACACATAACCTCCCAGTTCCAAGCAAGCAGTGAGTTTCAGACCCCTCGGCTACTGGTTAAAATATATATATATATATATAAATATATATATATATATATATTTTAATGACAAATACGATTGTAACGACATTTAATACTATGGAAATAAACTTACAGCGAATACTTTAAACAACGTGATGTAGGTTCAGACAACAGTGTAAGTAACGTTCATGTAAGTATTGGGTACTGTGTGCTAGTACTGCGGTTATAATAAAAGAGGCGATGATGTTGTCCATTTGTTTTGTTAACAATAAACTTGTGTTATAACACACAGTCAGTGTATACTACCGTATGTAAATTATGTAAAACAAACGTCAAAACTTGTTGGTTATGTTCGCAAACTATATACTAAACACAATCTAACTATCAAATACTACTAATATTTGTCTGTTTAAACAACTTTTTATCAAACTTTTTATTTTATTATTGTTTTATTATGCGTTTTTTTTTGACACGATCAATCAACACCCTAAGCCACCTGTGAATGATTTCTAATACATTGGAATGGTACTGTTTTTATATTAAGTACGGAATCATATTAAACTGTTCGGTGTGTAAAACGAGTCTTATTCAATATCCGTTTTATTTCATCAAAATCGATTACGTACAAAATACTCATAACTTGGTATCATTAAACGATTTCGTACACTGAAGTATAAAATGTTCGTCAAAATGTGTAGAAAATCATTCAAAATTCACAATCCTTCCAGTTAAGTAGCCTGTGAACGCTACTAATCGTTCGACTCGAGAGAATATACTTTAAGGACTCAAAACAGTCTCCTATGTGAACCTCAATGTTTTTGAAAGTTATTAAAATCAGTTTTTCCAAAGTACAAATTTTATGAGTATGTTTTATTCCATTTTTTCAATGTGGGTCTTAGCCCAAAACTATTGATTTGATATAAAGGTTTTCATTTTCTTCAAATAGGCTGGTTGGGTCGCTAAGAAATTTGGACCATCGTGGGCATTTAATTAAAGATTTTCGAATTATAATGTGGTATTTAGTCTTTTGAAACCAAATACCACAAATTTGAAGTTTGAACGGAGGCCTAAAGTTTTTTTGACTCGAGCATAAGCACTGTTAGAATACAATCCTTATAATTGATTTGTGCTGAATCCATTAAACTTTCGAAAAAACGTTTAAAACATAAATTGTTAGCATTCAAACTGAAAAACTAAATGAATTTGGCATCGATTTCAAACTTTTTAAAAAGGAATGTTACTTTTGAAGCCGGACCTTTTCTCTGTGGCGGAGCTATTGTTGTCTACTGTTTACTACGGTAGTTTTCGAGATACTACGTGTCATACCGAACACGTAAAATAATAATAATAATAAGAGCTTAGAATTAATCCACAGCGCTTCACCTGCCGATCTCTCGTTCTATTTGCAATCGTATGGAGTCCATACTGTGGGGTTCCATAAAAAAAATCATAAAAATCATAAATCAAAAAACAAGCATATGAATATAATAACTAACCGAGTTAATTGTTTAAATACCCGGTATATACTGAGTTCGATATCAATGAATTTTAGTTTTTGACTTGAAATTGTGGCAAAACTATTCAGTTCATGGAAAATTTTTTTTGTTTTTGAACTTTCCTTCTATTTCTTACGGTTTCATAGAAGAATATTTTCCCCTCAAGCGGAGGGAATGAATGGTGTAACCCCATTTTTTAGCTCTAGAACACACACAAAATTTCAGCACTTTACGTCTTTTCGTTTTTGAGTTATCGGATATGTACTAATTAGGTTATTTTATATGAACTCGGGACTAAACTTTATATACCTGGTACATATTATATGTACTGGGTATAAAAAGAAATCTTTTAAATACGGATTTTATAAATGAACTGATTAAAATCGAACGCATATTTTTTGAAACGTCAATATTATTAAACATAACCTCACCGAGTTTCATTTTAACTCAATGACAGTGACAAAAATAAAAGAATGGAATGTAGTACTTCGAAATAAAATAAAAAAATACACCCTCTTATTAAAAAACACTGATTATGAAATTCTTATACTTCGATATATGCTACAAATGTGTCGAGATCCAAACACAAGCAGGCAACCAGCCAGCCACCAGTCGTAGAATTGTACAAACAAACACTTGTATGTGTTGGTGTAGGTGTAGGAGTGTGTATGTGTGTGTGTATCAGAGTGTTCTTAAGAGTGAGTGTGTATTGGATGGAGGGAATGAATGTTGTTCGTATGAATTTGTGTTTTAAAAAGTGACAAGTAATTTTAATTAACACGCGTCCAATAATATATAGAAGATGCTTTTCGCGGGTAAAATGTTGGTACATAAGACACAACTGCCGTTATTCTTTATTTTTATTTTTTTCTCATTACACATTGTGAAATATATTTTATCATTTTTATGTACTGGGTAATTTGTATGCAAATCGTTATCAATATTCAGACATATTACTTAAATGTCAAATTAAGTAAACGCTAGTTATTTCCGTGGATATAATGCTGACGTTTGAGATTGAATATACCAGAATATTTTGGAATATTCCTACAAAACTATCCATCAAAACGTCAAACTGGATTTTTATTTGGTAAACAGTTTTCGAGATATCGATTCGAATCGAACAACTGGGGGCATAAAATCGAATAAAGAGGCTATATCTGGAAAAATATTTATCTGATCGTCAAACCAAATGGATTTTCATGTTTTTTGGGACCAATTTAACTTATAAATGAATTCCCATTCAAATCGATGAATAAAAATTTTTTGTGATTTTTTCGATTAATAAGAAAAATTGGAACCAAAAATTATGAAAATCGTATTATTTTGACGATTTGGTAAACAGTTTACGAGATATCGTCTGGAATCATACAAGCGGGGGCATAAAATCAAATCAAGAGGACATATCTGGGAAAATATCGATCAAATCGTCTAACTGGATTTTCTTGTTTTATGGGTCCAATTTACCTTATGTATGAATTTTCATTCAAATAACTGGATCCAAAAAACACGATTTGATGAGCGGTTTACAAGATACAGCAATGCAGCGGTTTACGAGATACAGTAATGCAGCTGTTTTTTACGACACGTATAAAAGGGCGAAACAACCCGCATAATGGGGACATTATCCAAAAAACTATGAATCGAAACGTCAAACCAATTAGATTTTTGTGGTTGTTTGATTCCGAAAAACACAAAAATCGTGGTAATTTAACGATCCAATTTCTGATTGTCGTAAAATCAATCCCGTATTATTAATAGTATTAGAATTGAAATACTGATATTTAAAGTATCAGTAAAAAATGGAACCCACAGAAAAATAGCTGATATACGAGTAACGAATCATCCAATACATATTGTCGATATTAACAAATCTCATCCCTGTGATTTTTTCATTGAGGCGAGAGGGATGAGACGTGAGGATAGATGGAGAGTTATTTTATCATCACTAAATGGACGTCCCATTCATAATTAATATTTAAGGGTTGTTTATTCAAGAGTTAGAGTGATTTTCTTTTTCCATACTTTTTTTTTTCGTTAAACATTTTAATGAATATATGATGGATTTTTTCAACTTATATAAATATTAAAGTGTATTTTATTTTATGTTTTTTTCCCGAAATATAATGAGCACATTTTTAATTGAATCGCTTTTTTTCTGCCCCCGCTGAAAATTATCATGTAATTGTTTGAGTTTGTATTAATTAATACAATTAATTCCTCTACAATGTATTACGTATATTTATCTACCCAGATGGTATTGTGAACGTACCCCAATGGACAACTCTGTCGTGAACACATATTTCAAGTAGTTAATAAATTTTTTATCAGAGATATATTCAAATTTATTTTTTTTGTTACCAATAATGAATAATTCAACTTTGTGTAAACTTCATATATTTTTCTCAATAATTCATGTTAAAAACAAATGCACACGAACATTTGTGACAAAGATAGAAGTAATTTGGTTCTTGTTTCCTCTATACACATACAAGGTCAATGGAAGTCTACCCCCTGCTTTCAGTGTATTGAAATCTCAGGTAAAACTTTCAATTTTGAATCTTTTTTCATTACCTCAGAAATAGTGCTAAAAATATTTACAGTGAACATTCCCTTTCACCTAAATATTAGATTATCAAATGATAATTAATGAGAACTCTTTTATTTCAAAAACTTAATTAGGTTTTTGAAATAAAAATTTTTTTAAAAGGAAAAAATTAATCGTCAATATGTCCGTCTCTCTCTTTCTAAAGATGTCAAAATATAAAAACCTGTTTACTGCGCAACGCATAACTCAGCACCTATCAGGTGCGATCTTAAAATAGTATCAAAGGTCGGCCAAACATATATAAGCTAGGTATAACCAAGCAACATCGTGAAACTGCCACCAATTTAGCAAGGAATAACATATCCTGAGACAATATAAGAGTAATTTTAATAAGAGTGAGGTTAACCAGAGTAAACTTGAATGAAAAAAATTTTAACAAGAGTAATTTCAATAAAATTTATTACATTTTTATTTATATTTATTTTGTTTAATTTTTTATTTATTCTTATTTTTGTATGTTGATCTCGATTTTCTATCTATTTCTAATTGTTAAAGAGTAAATTACGACTAGCTAATTTATACTGATGACGACTACTTTGTAGTCAATACGTATTTATAATATAAAAACTGATCTAGGTAAAGGGCCGAATTTAAAATTTTATTACTTTCACCATTAAAAAAAAGTGTAGTAATTATTACTATGTTACATTCAGTCTACGAAAGATAACAGCATTGGAATATTACTGTATACTTAATTGAAGGAGCTCTATGTTCTCTAGAGGATAACAATATGTCGTGAATACTATGTAGCATAGTAATAGTGACTACATTTTTCTCTTCATGAGGTACGATAACTGTATACTTCTCTCCATGTCTTCCTCAACTAAAATACTTAGCTGTTTTGTAAGAAGAGTTCCTTTATCAATTTTTTGCCAATTTGTGCCAAATCTATTCAGTTTCAAAAAAAATGTTCCGAATAAAAGTTGTTTGTTATAAAAAACTGAACAACTTTTGTTCTAAACATTTTTTTCGAAAACCGAATAGATTCGATACAAATCTACTGTGAATTAAAAAAAAATACACTGTTTGAAAATGACCGTACATAGTCAAAACATGTATCACGCAGTTTTTTTATTAATTTATAAAAGTAAAATGATAATTGGTCGAATTGAAGAATAGTAAATGCAATATTAGTAGCAATAGCAAGAGTAGTGTTTAAATTTTTTACAAGACATAGTTTGTTCACAGAGGTCGTGTGAAGTTTTGTTATTTAGATATTTTTTCTAATTAGAACACAGAAATATCTTAATTTCCGAAGAAAAAACACAGTGCATTGATCATGGATGAAGAAGCAGTGGTATATGTATATATATATATATATATATGACTTCGAGTTTTTACAATTTTAATAAATCACTATATAGAACATCGAATAGAAAAAAGGACGTGGTAAGAATGAAAAACTAACGAATGTATAGTACTGTATAACTGCCCTTATAACAATTGTGCTACATATTAACCAACCCCTATTTTTTTTTTTTTACTCAACGAATTGTACTTTTAATTTACACCTGATGACGGACAACGCTATTCTGATGACATTGGAGAATTATGATTATAAAAACAATATTATTTGTATATTTTTCTTTCTCTGTAATTTAAAAAAGCTAATTGTAAAATTTCCGATTGTAAAAAATTGAAAAACGTTTCTCTAATTATGTCATTCCATAACTATAATAGGTTTTCAATATTGATCTGTGTTTGATCTTTCATATTTTAATACTGTCTAACTTCAGGGAATTAACAGGAAAAGATATCAACATCTTTTGTTAATTTTTTTTAGTCTACATGAAAGATCAGTGGTATTCCGCAGAGGCCAAAAAAGAAATACTCTCAGGTAATCAAAACAGCATCTTAAATCAAATCAAATATGAAGGGCAGTATGCTAGCTTTAGTCTAGTTTAGGTGGTGAAATAGAGAAAGGCATCATCGGCATTTGCAGAACCAACGTTTTTATTCTACATAAGAAATACTTTCCCGAAGAGGTCAAGAAAACGGGACAAAAAGAGGACGCAACACTTTGACACAACTTAAGGAAAATTTATGCCCATCTGCTAAAATATAAAACATTTTAATATTGAGGGTCTGATACCGAAAAAATCTAACAAAAGCATTGAATATGGGACAGTAAACAAACGAGTTAATAATCATTTCTGATTTTATCAGCCCAAGTAGCCGAGCGGTTTTACGCGCTGTGCCTGTTTGGAACCAGGAGGTTCGGGTTCAAATTCCGGCGTTGACAGTTTGTCAATTAAAAGGTATTAACTCAGGTTTTTTAACTAAACTGTTGGCGTATGGACAAGAATGAAGTACCCGACTATGCCTCTGAAGGTTTTCTGTAGTTTCTCTTCACGAACTCCAGTTGAATATCGGCATAGTTCCTATCAAAGTCGGCTTCTGCCGCACATTCTAACCATTCCTAGTCTGCATTTCAAATTTTTTGTCCTCCACTCCCATCATAGAAACTTGTCGTTAAAAAATTAATAAAGGTTGAAAAATAATGATGTGCGTGGCCTCTGTTATAGATCGTGGAGTCTCAGAAACGGACGTAAAACCCCATTAAAATTATTCTTCATTCTTGATTTAATATCTAGACTAATGTTCATATTTTTTTCATTTTTGCAAAGTACACTCCCGTTTATAAAAAATGAACCAGTTGAAGCATGCTAAGTGTTATTGTATGTAATATTATACATATATTTAGTAATATATACGCTTAGATGTGACCTGCTGGTTATCTAATAAAAATCGGCACGGGTAATCGTAATATTTTAATAAATATTTATCCCTTAAACTCGGCCCTACGCACTACCGTGCTCTAGATTTATAAACAAAATTCTGTCAGTATTTGCTTTTGAAAATTTCTCGATAATTTTCTGACACAAAATGAATGTTTTGTTGTTACACGAAAATCGAAAAAATCCGAATGCACCATCGCACCGTTTGTATCATATATATGTCAAATAGATGCGTATTCTTATTAAAATATATTAAATAGAAAATTAGAAAAACCAAATCATCCACAGTCAGACAGTCGAGAATACATTCTCAATCCGAATGCACCATCGCACCGTTTGTATCATATATATGTCAAACAGATGCGTATTCTTATTAAAATATATTAAATTGAAAATTAGAAAAACCAAATCATCCACAGTCAGACAGTCGAGAATACATTCTCAATCCGAATGCACCATCGCACCGTTTGTTTCATATATATGTCATATATATGTATTCTCATAAAAATATATTGAATTGAAAATCAGAAAAACCAAATTATCCACATCCGGGTAGTCAAGAGTCCAGTACCAATCCATCGCAACATTTGTTTCTTCTGTACGTCAAACAGATGGATAGTCGAGAGTACATGATCATTTGAAAATTGCAAGGACACTCAGTGGAAGAAAACTTTGCATGTGAATAAACTTCATTTCTTAACAAAATACCATCGTAGAAAAAGTATATTAAAAAAAACTGTATATGTATCAGACTGGAGTTATATGAAAAAAAAAGGGTTTTTTTTTTTTTTAATTTGTAATTTCCGTCCATAAGTTTTCTTGTTACTTAGTTGTCGACAGCGGCATCGGAACGTTGTTCGTTTACATAACACACAAGTTAGGATGGAATATATGTATTTTAAAATGAAAAATTTCTTCACACAGTATAAAACATTGTTGTTTGTTCCTTTCCCCCTCTAAACACCCATGTCGACTAACCCCTTTTGTGTACCGTGGCATCATCATGTTTGAAAAACTTTCTTTTTTTTTTTCTACATTATTAATTAAAATTTCGCAGGACAAATCAGTATTAAATTTTTTTCTTCATTCTTTATAAACACTTTATTTGAACCCTCAAAGGAGTTAAATTTATTCATTTTAATGTAGATTTTTTTTTATATGTTTATTGAATAATCTTTTGATTTATTTATGAAGTTCATATGGCTGTGGTTTCTTGGGTGACCACATATTTAACACGCGCTGTAATATTCAATGTTTTTTTCTAACTGTTTAAAAACAAAATGTTTACACACATGTTTTTGATAAGGTTGAGTCTCCCCTAAAAACGTACTTTCTTCAGTGGTGGTTTTACGCTTAGGCCTGTAATGTCCGGACTTGGGACGACAAAATATTAGGGGCGCCAAAATTTTAGGGTTCGTAAAATTTTACAAATAAACGATTCAAATTTATAAATCAATTTGAATTAGTTTTGCTATGAATATATGAACAAATTTCGTTAAAGTTCCCCAAATAATGTTGAAGTGTAAATTGAAAAAAAGTAATTATTTAAAAAATCAAGCAAATAAGCTAGACAATAAGTATCCCAACAATTTGGAAGAGACATTAGGTAATGAATGTATTCACTTACATTATCAACTCAAAGATTTATTAGAGAATAATGAAAATATGCACTCTGCACGAAATTTATGCAATATTTTACATTCACGTAATCTTTGCGAAATTTACTCTAATGTAGATATTACTTTACGCATTTATTTAAGAACTCCAGCAACAAATTTTTCAGGAGAAAGGTCTTGTTCTACCCTTAAAAGGGTGAAAAATTTTTGGCGAGCAAGTACGGATCAGGATAGACCTAATGGACTTGCATTGTTGTCTATTGAAGCCAAATTAGTGCAGGAAATAGATTATAAGGATATAATCGACGTTTTCGCGCGAGCCAAGAAAAAAAAAGTTAATCTGATACATGATATCATAAAAAATGTATTTATTGATTAATCTTAAGAAATTTATAAATTTTTATTATAACAATCACTACCAGAAAGCAAAAATGACGCCATATCGGACGGCATCGAGCCTAAATCCACCACTGACTTTCTTACGATATTTTTGGTACTTTGTGAGATTATTTAAAAAAAATTTTGAATAGAATGTTAAAAAAGTGGACTGTATAGAATCAGAGATATTAAATATCAAATGTTGATTCATTATAAATCAATAATGTTTCTGGCCCCATGTCTTATGTGTCTGGTCAATAATTGATGTCTCAGATGTAAATTGCAATGGCTGTCCGAATGGGACACACTTAAACCATAAGGGCCATTGCGAGCTGTTCAAGATCAGCAAAAGAGATTTGACGTCGACCAATTTTAGCTCGGAGAGGTCACCAAAGAATGGTTGACCCAAGTGTGCCAGTCTTGTTCTCGCAAGAGCTGGACAATAACAGACGAGGCGAGTCATCGTTTCCAGGTAACACTATCCCCACAAATCTTAAATCTAGCCTTCCAAAAGAGCACACGCCTAAACCTAAGCTATAAAAATTACATAATTTTCTTTTTTTTTCAGATTTAAATTTATAAACTTGATAATAATTTGATCAGATTTACCTGTGTCTATTCAACAACGATTCCCCCACCCTCTCTCTCTCTCTCTCTCTCCCTAGCACAACTGACACAAAAAAACACGTGACATAACACCACCCCACCACAAAAATACATTCATAAAAACGTATAAATACTAATGTATGCAAATGGTATGCATAAAATGTAGAAAATAAGTACCAACATCATCTATATTTGCGCCATCCTTCCACCATAGCCATCATACTCTTCTCCTTGTTTCAACTACAATCTACTTTGAGTGTAATTCGTGAGAGAATTGTCGCGTTCAAGAAGGAGTTAATATTGTTGAAGAATATGGTGTGGTGTTATAAAACTAAGATATCCAAATGAATGGGATGAGACATTTGCATTCTGTAATGATTACGTTTGTTTCCTTTTCAATCTTACGGAGAGTCACTCCGAGGGTATTATAATGTCACAACTCTAAAAAAATTCTTTACGCAGGAGCTGCTTCAATTTAGCGAATTTCCTTAGCGTACATAAATCACTCTCTAGCGGTCGCAATTTTAGTCTGATCAAAATGAAATGTCGTATAAGATTTTAGTATTTTTTAGTAAGTCTAATTTTATTAATAAATGATATACGTTGAGGGGAATGGGGTGGCGGGGGGGTATAAAGAAAGAAGAAAACACAAAATATAAAATATCTATCTTAATATCAGAACAATTGAAAAATGCGTAAGGAATAAAGTTGTAGAAAATCAAATTTGCTACAATTCATCACCTTATCATTTTTGGTTTAACTCTAATGTGTACTGAGATATTAAGGAATTTAATGTTCAATCTTAAACCGTCAATATTTCTATAAATATTAGTGTAACAGAAAAAATGATAAGAAACAAAATTACAGTAAAACTTGATACCTACAACTTTACTTCTTTTAAATTTTTCAATTTTTCAAATATTAAGGGAGATATGTTAAATTTTGTGTTTCCCCCTATCTTTAAACCCCCCTTTCCCTTTGTCCGAGTTTACCCATTAACGAACTTGGCCCTTTGAATACCAAAAGCGCTTCAATTACCAAATTTCATTCCGATACAATGTACGATACTGTGATCGCTAGAGTGATTACAGATACTGATTATTAAATATATATATATATATATAATCGATTAAATATATATATATATATATATATATATATATATGTATTATGTATATATATATATATAAATTATATGTATATTATATTATATTATATATATATATATATATATGACCATATATATATATATATATATATATATATATATATATATATATATATATATATATATATAAATTTTACAGATGATGATTTTTGACATCTTCTAGGTAAGATCGAAGGACATTTGAAGAAATTTTGACTTCGGTGCGGGACCAATAGTTCTATTTCCTTTCAGGAAATTCGCCAAAAAAATAAAAGGCCACCCGATAATAATTCACGTAGCCCTATAATCCAATGACATTTCTTAATTGAAAGAGCTACACAATCTTCTTCGAGTACATTCGCATATAGCAGATGTTTTCGATATAAAAAAGATATTTTTAACAATAGTTATTGTGCCAAATACAATTGGAAAATGTTTTTTTTTTTCTTGTATTGTTAAAATATTGATTTTTTTTTAAAAAAACAATTTTATTGTTTCTTACAATTTTTCTTTTTATCATTCGTTATGTGTGCAGTATAATTAGAAACGCTAACACAATATCTTCAAATATGCTCATTTCAAATCGAATAAAAAGAGATAGAGAGAAATATTCGAAAGATGTATCTAACCTGTTCATCAGCAAGATCGTCGTCAACACCGTTTGGAGTCGTTGTTGTTGATGGTCGTTGAGATGTGGATAAATTCAATGCACCGTCGCCATCCAACGCATGATCCATAATCGAACCATCGTCCTAAAATCACACAAAATATTTAACATAACTAGCCATAACTAACCTTGATATTCAGGTATTAGATTTTTTTTATTGAAAATGGTTTAATTTTATTAAATCAGAATTTGGAATTGAGCCATTGTCGAAATTCATTATCTGTTTTCTTAATTTGTGTAGGTAGATATTTTCGTATGCATCTAATTCTGTGAGGTTTTGTACCGATTTCAGTAGTCAAACTTTTGTCAAACTTTGATAAATCAAGCCAAAGATAAACGAAAACTGACTTGAGAAATAGTTCACAAGATGAGATAATCAAATCTAACACCAATCCAAGTGGCTTAGTTGTTTACAGCGGAGGTTGCTGGTTCAATTCCCAACGGAGGCAGTTTGTCAATTAAATTAATTTAAAAAGAAACTAAAGACAAGGACAAGAATGAAAGTAACCGATTATGCTTGTGAGGGTTTGAGTTTACTTTCACAAACTCCAGATGAATATCGGCAGTTCCTACAAAGTCGGCTTCAGATGCACAAACTTCCATTTCCTAGTCTACATATAAATTTCTTGTCCTTTAGGGGTCTGTAAAAAGGATCTGGTAAAGGTCTACTGGCCAAGCTTCGATCTACTCTCCGTTAATACTACTACATCAAATCTAACGATTTTAAATTCGGCAAACGGTTCTCGCAAAAAAATAAGATCCGATGACCTATTGATTGTTGAGTAAATATACAAAACTGAACTCAATAAATAGTAATATAAAATTCAAAGCAATACCACCACAGTTTATTGAAATAGAATAAAATGTTGTGTGATTGAGAAGGGTTGCGGGGGAATGGTAATGAAGAGAGATTTTGAAAACAATCCAGTTGTATTTCAGTGGTTTAATTTTAACCCATATATACCATATATATTGGTTGAGATAGTTGTTATTAGGTTCATGACGTGTATAAACCACCCTATCAGTACCATACCTCCTATACAGCCGTACCAAGTGGTCATTTATTTCGTTTAGTAAAGATAAGCCGGATAATGGGTTGCTATATGCTTTGCTTGTGTGATATCTGTTGAGAGGTGTACTTTACGAATGACTATAATAACTACCAATGTTTACCCTTCATTTATTGTGTCCTATTTTACCTTACACAATAATAATACCTGGACACTAAGTATTGTCTAACATACACACGATCTCAAAAGTATACATTCGAACTTCAGTTACGTCTTATACGCTGTCTTCTCCGTTTTCAAAAATATTCCAGATCCGATAAACTATACGCATGAGCCATTTTTACACGTGTAAGTTTTGATGATAGTCTTACATGAATTGTTTTACAAAGCAGGCACAAATACTCTGAAAAATTTTGATATAGGTGCTTATAAAATTACCTAATTAGTCCATTTCCACAAATCCGCCCGTCCGTATGTAAACACGATAACTTAAAAACGAAAAGAGACAGCGGTCTGAAATTTCGTATGTTTGTTGTAGACCCAAAGAAAGAATCTGTGAGGCCAAGTTGAATGGGTAAAATCGAACCATGTATGAGCAAAACTGCCTATCTTCGAAACCGTAAGAGATAAAACAAAAATTTTAATAAAAAAATATTCCCTTTTTAAAAATAAACTTTTAGAAACTTGTAAATTAATAGCCCCTTTAACTCGAAAAATATTACCGAATTTTAAAAACGTTGCAATTACTGCATAACAGGAACATTTTTTCTAAGAACTTCCGCCCTTACAAGTCGAAATTTCTATAATGTTTTGACTGTTTTTTTTTTAATGAAGATCGAAACATTTTGTTATCTGATTTTAAAGATAGAAAAAAATTTTTTCTGAAATTTTGATTTACCTTGTAAAGTTTTCATATAAAAGCTTTAAGAGTCAGCAACGTTTAACGTTATATTTATTATAAGCAGAAAAGTATAAAGCACACTTCTAAGCACGTGACAATAACACGAATATTATCCGTATTCTTCCCGTGTCCCAGGTAACGAAATATTTCGTTTTGTTAAAATAATTCTAATTAAAATTCATTAATTCATTTATTTATTTAAGATACTAATAAGTATCAACCTTTTACCTTGTTACATTCTAAATACAATTGTCAAAAAACTCGACTACTTGTTAGAAGTATACAGATTGAAAAAATTTTTGAACCGATTAAACCAGCCTGCAAATTGCTGACAGGCAGAGGGTGACAGGGCTCCACACTTATACCACCCCTGTTTTTGCATCGTGGATCAAAAAGTTATGTCAAGATAACATATAAATTAATTTAAATTTGTAATTTGGCCTGAAGCGCACTATCGTGCTATATGATGAGGCGACTAAATTACATGTCCGGTAAGAATTGCATCTGTGGCCGAATTGGAAGGCACTTGCAGTGATTTAACTAGTGCAGTGATTTAACTATGCCTGGCTCAAAATAGAGCCTGTGTCTAGTACGGATTCAGAAATGCTGCGCACAATATTTCTTTCATAAGTTTCATCTTTTTGAGTTAAAACTCAAGTCTCGGGGAAAATCGAGGCCGTATCAAAAATCACCTGGAGGTATAACTGAACAGTCTTGACTTTCAGATATAAATACGTGTTTGAGACCCTTTACCATAATTTGTACGATGTTAAAAACGTGTGTCAATGCATAATCAAAAAATCCGAGCTCTACTTATTACGTTTTTCTTTAAAATAAACAAATATTAAAATTTTTTAATAACAATTGTTGAACAAGAGTTCATACACGCATTATATGCATCCTCATTTGTTTATCTAAGTTGATGAAAAAAAATTTCACGATTGAGGGACTGATTTATATATATTAGTGAAAATGTATTGTTATTGTTATTCCCTTATTGAAGGGTGGTTTTTTCAAATCATCTACCCTTCTCAACACATTTATTTGTTTACGTGATAGCATGAGGCGTAAATATATATATATATATATATATATACATATATATATATATATACATATATATATATATATATATATATATATATATATATATATATATATATATAGACCGTTTTCAAAAACTTTCTAATAGAGAATCAATGTTAAATAAATAAATAAAATATTTACTATAAAACCATACATACATATACATACTGAAACTGAATGTCTGGATTGGAATATTGGGTGACCATATTACAGGACCAATCTTCATTGACGGATCTTTGAGTTTGTTACGAAATTATATTTTGCCAATTGTTAGAGGTCTTCCTAATTTAGACCTGGAATCTGTATGGTTCCAACAAGATGGTTGCCCTGCACTTAGTGCCATGATAGTAAGACTGTTCCTGAAACAAGCTTTCCAGTAACGTGTTATGAGTGGTTTTGGAACCTTCAAGTGGCCAGCCAGATCGCCAGACCTATCTCCTAACGACTTTTTTTTTGAGGGTTTTCTCAAAACACAGATCTATTCGCGGAATAGGCCTGAAAATTTGCAACAATTAAGGCAAAGTATTGTCGACAATTGTGCGAATATTTCTCCTCAAGTGCTAGAAAATATCCGGGTAGATTTCTACAATCGACTCGGATATTGTTTAGCAAATGATGGAGGAATATTCGAACCGTTGGTTTAACTTCTTTTTTCGGAATTCTATTTTTTTTTTCTTTTTGGGGTTTAATTTTCCTTTTAATTTGTGTGGATTGTTGTTTTATGGTTATGCCGTTAATAGAATACTATCGTTCATTTTCAAACATTCCACTTACAAATAATAAGGGATATTCAAAAAAGAAATTTCAATTGTTAGACCTAATGCTAAGCTTAAGAAGACAACTATGAACATATTTAACCCATTCTCATTACATGTTAATGTAGTACAAAACAGTCCAGCAAGTATACACAACAGACACACTAAAGAGTACCCCCACTATTTTTATTTCTTTATTAAGCATATTATGTATAGCTATTATAGTAAATAATATTTAACATTGATTCTCTATTAGCAATGCTTTCCAACACATACGATATATATATATATATATATATATATATATATATATATATATATATATATATATATATATATATATATATATATATATATGTATATGGTAAGAGTAGCACAATTCCTCGTTAGATGTGTAGGGAGTCGATGCTATTATGGGGTGGGTGGTTGGTGTATTTGTTGTTTACTGATATTCTCTACTGTATACAATGAATCGGTCGCCTTATGACGGTCTTGTGTTAGCAGCAACTATCGTGTCACCGACGCCGGCAATAGACGTAGTTGTTTTTCTAGACCAGGTTATTATTTATTTAGAGAAAATCGAATATTTACGAGCTTCATTGGTAAATCGGTTTAATCAAAAAAGTTTTGGTGGAGGTTTTTTTTTTCTATTTGTACCTCGAATTTTTTCTTTTTTTTATAGTGTAATAAAAATAATGTACTTAAAGTTTATTTATTTTTATTTGTATATTTTCAGGAAAAATTTAATACATTTAATTGATTTATTTTCTTTTGAAAAATATTCCTTATTTAAATATTTTCATGTTAGTTTTTTTTGTATAGATTTTCACAAAAGTTAAATTTTTGGCCATTTGCATACATTATAATTCAAAAAGAAACAAGATCTTATTTCTAAAGAGATTTGAACATGAAGCTCAAAATCAACTTCAATAATGTCATCTAACTACCGATGTAAGTTACAAAATAAGACCTTTACTTCGTTAACTGTTAAACTGTTAAAATTAACAAACATTATCTTTTCGCCTAGTCCTGTACTACTGACGTGCTGGAATTAACCCTATTTTACTTGCCAAAATGATATTATTTCCGCATTTATTTCATAATTGATCTTCAATTATTAAATAAATTGTCTCTTTTCAGAGGTTTTGTTAATGAAGACATTCATTTAGAATCGAAAGACCTGTAAAAGCCAAAAATCGTCCTTTTTTCCATTTATTCTGTCAGAGGAACCATTTTACCCAATTTAAAACTTTTAAAACTGACGAATGTGAATTTTAGGTCGAACCTCTAAAAAAAAAAACAGTTTTTCCGTTTACTCGTACACAGGAACCTGACACATCGAAACCTGTCCATCTAATTTGTACGGAACCCTTTTTAAATGATCAATTAACTACAGTACAGTACTAACTACCTAGTTCAGTTACTGGCAAGTTTCCAAAGAGGACACCATTTTTCGAGGAAGCTTCTCCTTTGAGCCAGTTGATAATAGAAGTGAAAAAAATAGTTCATTTTTAGAAGTTCTGCCAATAGAAAATTTGTTTAGAATGGCTGCATTAAAACAAAATCGGTAAATTGAGTCTCATTTGATTTAGTAGCGGGAAGGGAGATTTTTACCGACCCCTAAAGGACAAGGTATTGTAGGTAACTCGAAAGGAAACTGTAGAAAACTGCCACCGTTGAGAATCGAACTTACAACCTCCCAGTCATTCAACCTTCATTTCAAGCAGAACGCCTTTGACATCATGGTCCACTTATTACGTAACAAATGTTAATGAATAATGTTTTAAATAAAATTATGTAACTTTAAAATAATTACAAAATTCATCACCAAATGTTTCGTTCGAATGAAACAAATTCATTATCACAATAAACGATGATTGCATCGACTGTATACCGGTTGTATGACCTTCATTATCCTTTGATAGAGGTGAAAGACAAACAGGATATTCAATAAAATATCTAGTAAATATGAATATACGTTATATAATATTATATAAACTATAATAACCATAGATAATGAATATTTTAATTCTATGTGACTTATGTTTGATTCTCTGGTTGGTATCTGAAAGTATCCGGGGGTAGAAATTGTATACGGGATTTAGAAAACTAACTTTATATTTAATTAAATAATATTTATGCTACTTCGATTTGTATTATTGTATAGGTAGTTTTATATGTATTCAACCTACTCACTATTTACGAGTATAATATATACGATTTGTACAGTGTATCATTTGTGTATCGGATACCCTAGCCGAATCGTTATTTAGATTTAATTGAATCGAATATTTGTTTTAGAATTTCTTTTAAAAAATGAAAAATCCGAAAATCGAAAATAATGCTGTCAGATGGCGCTAGATGCTTGTATTTAGTGCACTGATAAAATATCATTGAATCCATCTCGGAAACAAAAATTCTATGTGAATCGAATATTTGTTATAGAATTTCTTTTAAAAAGCTTCCGAAAATAATGCTGTCAGATGGCGCTAGATGCTTGTATTTATTGCACTGATAAATATCATTGAATCCATCTCGGATACAAAAACTTTATGTGAATCGAATATTTGTTATAGAATTTCTTGTAAAAGCTTCTAGAAATCTAATAATGCTGTAAGATGGCGCATTTGACAAAATGACAAATTGACCCATTGGTCATTTGATAAAATCAAATAACCGAGGGCAAAAACATAAAACGGAAAATAATTAACAATTTTATAGCCGTTTTGGATGTTTTGAGAAAATTTAGGTCCTTTTCTAAGGACCTTATTTTTCTCGAAAAAGGCAATCTTATTTGAAAATATGCTATAAAATAGACTCAGGTACCCAGAAAAATATCCTTATAAAGGCAGAATGAGATACCTAGCCTTAGGCTCAACCTAAATGGGAGAAACTGAGGTACAATCACTAAAGTAGAGCTTTATTCTGTCTTCGCAAAGAAGATGGGTAGGTTCGACAACGAGCACAGGGCTAGAGGAAATGAGGTTGATTGGTAGAAGACAGAAAAGGTTGAGAGGATGTGTTCCTTAGGGGTTAGTAAAGGAGGCCTAGAAGACTTGTCAGGCTTCGACCTCCCCAATTCTATCAAAAATAGATTTACATTAAAAATACACAAGTCGGCGCTCAAAAGTCCAAGGCCATATTTTCTAAAAACGTTCTGATGATATTACTCAGGTGCAATGTGTAAAATGAAACATCCTGTATTATTTATATATACACACATATATTGTAAAATACCTCCCACGCGCCCCACACTTGATGCCGGTACTAGTATGTATGTATATATATATATATATTCACAAGGTAGGCGCCACAGATATCTCTAACAGAACACTCTAATAGTACACTAAAAACAATATACATTATAAACACTAATAAATTGCATTTCCTATATACAATTACAAACACTAAAAATTAAACAATGTAACACCCGATCGACACACCCGACTCTATCAGCCCCGTCACCCGTTTACCACCAACCGCCAAGTCATCATCAAGCATTCTTTGGTCTGCATTCATATACAATTGATTTTATATATTTTTATTTATTTTTTTTTGTATCTATTTTTTTATTTATTTAATAAATTCGACATACGATCATATTTTTATTTTGTTTTTAATAGGGAATATGCATGAAAATTTTTTTTCACATTTATTTTCAGAATATGAAAATACTGTTAATACTGTAATAATATTTAAAAACGAAATTAAAATCCGACAAATATCAAGGAAGCTATAAGCTTTTAAAGATTAATATCTGTCTCTTTCTTGCAAAAATACTAAAACCGGAGTTTTACGTGTATTTTAAATGGTGAAAGTGTAATATGACGTCACATAACATATCAAGAGGGCTATCACCCTCTTTGTCTAATCGGGAATTTCAATTTCTCATATCTCGCTTATTTTTAAAGTTATTTAAAAAGTAATTTTACCTTGATCAAAATGTGAATTCCGATTTCTTCCACTTCATGACAAAATCTGCAGAGATCGATCCCTGATGGAGATTGATTTTCTGCATATGTTTATAGAATTTTCAGTAGCCAGTAAAAAGGCCAATAACCAGTCCAAGTGGCCGAGCTGCCTAAGTCGTTATGGGTTCGAATTCCGACATCGACAGTTTGTGAGTTATGAAATAAAAGGGGCGGTTAATTGACTAAACTGTCGGCGTATGGACAAGAACGTAGTAACCGGCTATCCTTGAGAAGATTTTCTGCAGTTTCCTTCACGAACTCCAGATGAATATCGGCATAGTTCCTATAATAGTCGGCTGCAGCTGCATATCCTACCGATTCCAACTCATAACCTCTCAGTTTCCAAGTAGGCATACTGCGCAAACGGTGAAAAAGGCCACTAAGACTGGTGAAAAAGAAAACAGAAGTAACATGTATATCTAGAGCACGGTAGTTCGACGGGCCAAGTTTAAGGTGTTTTTGCCAGTGTACGTTTACATTATTATGGGATAAAATTTGTAAATGATAGTCAGCAATGTATATACTTGATACATAATTTACATAAATGATAAAGTGCATAATTTTCATGGTATAATAATATGTTCAGTATTTTAGATTATTGGGTAATATAATATTTTCATCAACAATCCATTAAAATATACAATTTTCATTTGTAATGTATAAATTATGATTGTTGTTGTATACAATCAATAAATTCATATATATATTTTAGATTATTGATATTCGAAAATTTGACTATACGATTTTATTTCAGTCATTAAATAATCATTACCCATAATGCATAGATAAAAATATATCAGGTTTATTATTTGTTTATATAACAAACAAAAATAGGTTAGAATTTACCTCCATATACACACTCTGAAACAGAGATACATAGAGACATCACACTATAATAATGTATTCAATACTAGAGGTTTATGTTTTCGGATGTTACCATTTTTATACTTTGTATAGGGTGGCGCATAAGTAACGTTATGATTTAATTGGTGAATAAATTTTTTGTTTACGTATTTTTTTCTTTTTTTTTTTTAGAATTAACTTTGAAAAAGTTGGCAAATTTATGATGAAAAGATTCAGCACAGAACAAAGAACCGAAGTTGTTCAATTTTATTTTGAAAGTCAGCATTCCATGATTCAGACACAAATGTTAATTGTAGTACCTGAAATGTTAATTGTAATTGTAGTATTATGTACATTTCATAATACTCCTCCTTTTGTAACTCTCTGTATAATGATTTATTTATAAACAAAGATAAGTAGTATATATTTTAAGTGTGAGAAAAGAAATGGAAGCATAGTAAAAAACATTTACTACAAGAATAATCAAAATTGTGAGAGACTGATTCGATTCAGATCTGTTCAATTTTATTGAACGGGAGTGTACCTTATAAGTTTTTGCTTAAATAGACGGAAATTTCTGTGAATTTTTCGAAGGCATTTGACGATTGGGTAAACAGTTCCCGAGATATCATCTATAATCGCAGAAAAGGCACATGCATTCTTATAAACATTATGCATCTCAGATGCTATCGGTCAAATCGTCAAACCAACTGGATTTTTATGCTTTTTGGGTCCAATTTACCATAAACCATAACTTTTTTTACCAGAATTTTATTTTGAAAGTCAGCATTCCATTATTCAGACACAAAGATCAGCGTTTTCGGCAACGTGAGACTGTTTGTGATCTTCCGCGTGCTGGCAGACCTCGTGCAGCTCGAAGTGATGTGAACATTGCTCGGGTGCAAGCAAGTGTTGCGGAAAACCTTGAAACTTCCACCAGGCGACGTTCTCAGCAGTTGCTGATGTCTAGGCGGTGTTTGCAAAGAATTTTACATACGTTACACTTTTTCCCATATAAGATTCAATTGGTTCACGAGTTAAAACCAAATGATGCACAAATACGTATTCATTAAACGAATCATAACGTTACTTATGCGACACCCTTTATAATATATACTAGCTATCCGAATAGGTTTCGCACTGAAATTTTGCCTAAACTATTTGTTGCATGAAAAAATGTTTCATACAAAAGTTGTATATTTTTTTTAGAAGAACATTTTTTTAAGTTTAAAACTTTTCTGTAACTCGTAATGTTTGAAAGGTAGATTTTCATGCAATCAAAAGCAAACTTTTTAACCTTTAACCATCCTCAATAAACGGGCTATATAACCCAAAAAGAATTTTTCTTATCGATCCTTTATAACATAGTTACACAAGGGTATTATGTAGTCTAGTCCTGACTTTATACCGGTTGAAAATAATGATCAGAGAAAAAGATTTTGGTATAAGTGATTATAAAATGATATAATTAGTTCATTTCCGTCAGTCAACACAGTAATTTAAAAAACGAAGCTTGACAACGCTTTATGCCTTATATATATATATATATACATATATATATATATATATATATATATATATATATGTATATATATATATATATATATATATATATATATATATATAAATAATTAGTTAACTTTCTCATTCCATAAAAAAAACATCGGATTCCCGTTTTTAATCAAAACAATTAACTGATTATAATATATATTCTAACAAAATAATATAAAAAATATATATCTTGAATATTAAGGGAGCTCTTTTTTTTCCTTTTTTCCCTTTTTTTTTTATTATTCTTATACATAAATGAATAATTTAATAGAAATTTTTATCAATAGATGTCATCTTAATTAGTACTTCAAATTTGTTCTTGACTGAACACAAAGAAATTGTGCTCAATAAAATATGACAACATAACTCAAGAAATAATAAAAATAAGTTTAATGAGAACAATAGCCAATAGCCAATCAATTCAATCGATAAGAAAAACAGGAATATATAATAATAATAATAATAATCGCATATATATATATATATATATATATATATATATATATATATATATATATATATATATATATATATATATATATATATTATATAAATGTAATTATTTTTTTAGTACAGAATGTACGAAAATCATGACGTTCATATTTGGGTAAAAACTATCGAAACTCGTATTCTATGGATTTCATTTAAAACCCCGTAACTAACTTAATAATTAAAAATTCTATTCAGTTCTTTATCAGCCCCTATACTACTTATTTTACTTCTATACACATATATATGAAGAAAACATAATTGTATTTACATATCAATGCACACTCCCGTTCAATAAAAATGAACAGGCCTGAAATGTTAATTGTAGTACCTGAAATGTTAATTGTAGTATTATGTACATTTCATAATACTCCTCACTTTTGTAACTCTCTGTATAATGATTTATTTATAAACAAAGATAAGTAGTATATATTTTAAGTGTGAAAAAAGAAATGGAAGCATAGTAAAAAACATTTTCTACAAGAATAATCAAAATTGTGAGAGACTGATTCGATTCAGATCTGTTCAGTTTTATTGAACGGGAGTGTACCTTATAAGTTTTTGCTTAAATAGACGGAAATTTCTGTGAATTTTTCGAAGGCTTTTGACGATTGGGTAAACAGTTCCCGAGATATCATCTATAATCGCAGAAAAGGCACATGCAATCTTATAAACATTATGCATCTCAGATGCTATCGGTCAAATCGTCAAACCAACTGGATTTTTATGCTTTTTGGGTCCAATTTACCATAAACGTTGTGTACATGGAAAAAATCGCTAAACTAAAGAAATATTCATTTATTTCAGATATTAAACATAAATTTGATCCTCAAAAACGATAACGATTTCTTATTAACGATTTGGTGAACGGTTTATGAATTATCGTCTGAAGTTCTATTGAAGATTTTTTGAGCGGTATATGAGTTACTATTTGAAATCTAATTAACGATTTGGTGAGAGTTTATGAGTTATCGTCTGAAGTCTTATTAACCATTTGGTTAGTGGGTTATGATTTATCGTCTAAAATCTGATTAACGATTTGGTTCGAAGTTTATGACTTATCGTTCTAATCCTATTGACGATTTTGTGAGCGATATAGATATCGTATGGATAGACAAACGGATAATCGGGAATGAATGAATTAAAATATTTTTTTTTTGCACATTTTCCACCAAGATTGTTGCCTTTTCCTTCGACCATCCTGTACAAAACAACTTTTAATAACTCTTAAAGTATAAATTCTCATCTCTTATTTTGTTCAATAAATTTTTGTTTGGGTTATATAGCGCAGAACATTGGGTAACAAACAATATGGTCAAATATTGTAAGATTAATGCTAACGATATCCATCTCTACGAACAAACCATTACATCAGTAAAAACCTATACATAATAAACCACCCCATCACCCAGTTGTATCTCGCTCTGGCTTGAACCGTGATTATTCGATATATATCGAAACATTTAGCCCCCATATCATCTATGATGCACAACCATATATTGAGATTCGGTGGTATGTTGGTATGAGGATGGTTGGTATGATGTGGCGTTTGATGCCTTATCTAACTAATGTTTAAGGTGAATCGTTTGTGAAAATAGGGGTAATAAAAAGCGATCAAAATGTTTTCCGTATATATGTACATATGCGGTGGTACACCACTGAACTATTTTATCATGTGGACGGATATCGATGATTAAATTATGCATATGTTTAAAATTAGATTGTTGATATTTAATTAACTTCTTGATTGGCTACCTATTAATTCATTACGCGTATACTTAAAGGTTCCGTTCAAGGGTCGATCAATTTCTATATTATAGGTTATGTATACATATTGAATATTATATTTAAGGGTATTAATTGTTTGTAACGGTTGAAAATATTGATTAGAGAAAAAGAATGTAGGTATATATGCCTGTCTGCTCAAAAAATGTTATAATTTTTTCATTTCTATAATTCAACAAATGAAATTGACAAGTTAAATGCTTAAATATCGAATATATATTGAGTTACGAATGCGTGAACTGTTTATTTTACGTTTTACACACGCACATCTATAAAAAAGCCATAGCTATACACATATATCATTTTGTAATCAAGTATAATTACAGATGTTGGAGCTGGAATTGTGGTAAAACTATTCAGATTATGGGAAAAAATAAAAACGAATATTTCTCATCTGTAAAATTTTCCGCTTTCTCTTACGGTTTTAAAGAGATATTTTCTCTCCTAGTGAGAGAACGCCTGGAAAATCACCTTTCTTCAGAACAGTTTGTGGACAGAGTAAAAAACGCGATACGGAGAACTATATCCAAATTGGGGTAAACGTTGTTGCACAGAGATTGGTTCCTCAAAAATGTAGAGAAATTGAGTAAAGATGTTGATTCAGGGTTCTCTGCAGTTCAAAGTATTTCAAAGCATTTACTCAAATGAGATTTAACTTTAGATAGAAAATTGTATCTACCACGCGCATTGTATCTATAATTGCGCAGCACAAACTTGATGGCTTACCAAAGCAAGCGAGCGTCCTCTGAAATCTGCCTCCCGTAAAGGCCTTTATATATAACTTTTCATTGAGTTAAAAGTTCAATAGATATTGTTCAGTGGTATACAAACATTATTTACTAAATATACAAAATTGTATAGAACTTCTGATATTTAGTTAAAACAAAACTCACTTTTTAAGTAGTCACAAAATACACTACTACTTCTTGCAAGTAATATTATTATAGTATAGTATAGTTCTAAATGCTAGATTTGCAGAAATCATCTTGTAAGTGCTATTACTAAAATCGTATACAAACATAAAATGATCTTCGTTGTAGTAAAACAGTTGTAATGGCAAAAGTTTTTCACAAATATCGTCAATTCACATACGATAGAGAGGAGATACCAAACATCTTTATTCCTTGTATTTATATATTGTTTTGTGTACATACAATAAAATATACCGAGTGTTCATTGTAAACAATCATTAAATTGATTACACCAAACTTTTGCTTTATTATAGAATGTCTTATGTATAGCGAGTCTATTGTATTTCGGCTGTCATAATAACGAATGAGTTTAAAGAGAGATGGAAATCATGTACATTTCTCTGCAATAAAATTGCACCAAACTAAATCCAAAATGTTATCAAAGTTTCTGTAGTAATTGTAACGAAAAATATGAAATATCTATTACGTTTTATCTTGAAGAGTTTGATTGTTTTCTGGATAGACTTTTAATAATTTATCAAAACAAAGCTCGACTACGAAAAAAAGCACGAAACAAGTTTGAAGAGCCAAAACTGTTTTTTGTTGGTTAACGTATTATGCAAGTCATATATCCGCCATGTTGGATTTAATATGACGACACAAAACCTATGACATGTAAGACGAACCTGATGAATATATTTACATATATTATTGGATCATTTTACACAATTACATTTTTATATATGTGTATAAATATTTGTTGTGCATACAATTTTGTACCCATACATTTCTTCTAAAAATTGTGACAATAAACTTTCTACATATATTAACCAAATCTTTGACTTTGCCGAGAGTCAAATTCAGATAGGTTCAATTTTTTGTAACAAAGCAGTTTGCGCTTCCGTGTTAAGTTTCAAGACTTTTCAACACTTCGTAAACAGTTCACACCTTGGTTTTAGATGTGTTAGCATGCTTACTGTTGCCGTGTGTAATTCATATTAACGAAGAAAAACAATCTTCCAACTTCTCTTCATTTTGCTTCTCCCTTCAAATTTTTTTCGGTTGTATGAAGAATATTCCTATCGCGCACCGTTCTAAAGTCAGTAGGGTGCAGCTACGAATCAACACCAACACTTCTAGACATGCTAGAAAGATTCGATTTTTTGAATTCGACGCGAAATTGCTTGAAACCGACGAGAAAAATCGAAAAACTTCATTTTTTTCATTGCAACCCCCCGGAAAATTGGAAAAACAACCCCAAATACTATTTTTATAATTTATGCAATGTTATTTTCTGTGACGCGGAGCCAAGTCCGAAAGCCGCCTCGGGGGTCAAGAAGGGAACCCCTTGCGAGCAGAACGAGTTCTCTATTATATAGATACAAATTTTGAGAAGCATTTTGTTTGGTATTAGGTTGGGTAATACTACAGATAAAACACACGGTATAATTAATGAGTTGTTTCTTTCTTGTTTACTAGAATCGCGCGCTAGTGGCAATAATATACCATCGAATATATATTTATATACAGTCGTAGTATATGCTTACTCAGGAAATTTTTTCGAAGAAAATTGATGTTCTGTGTATATCAATTATGTTGTTTTCAATTTTCGATATAAACAAATTTATTTTCTTGTATGGTTGCATGAAAATGTTCATAAAACAACAAAACAAATACAAAACAATTTTCTGTATAACAAAGCTTATAACAAGTTTGGGACCTCTAGGAGCCTCTTAACTTCGATGTTAGTAATTTTTTGTACCATAAGAAATATCGATTTCGAATGATAATAGTTCTCCAACCTAATTCTTTTTCGTCGTAATAAATTTAAAACTGTTCACTAATTTAACAAGTGAAAATAACTAACTGAGTTAATTGCTTAAATATCCGGTTAGGGTAATGGCAGATGTTTGATCTAAGATTGCAGCGAAATTAATCAGATTATGATAAAAAGAGTTTCAAACAAAAGTAGAACATTGTTTTATCTCTTATGGTTACAAAGATTGGTAAACCCTCTTTCTCCTTGGCGAGGGAATTTACGGCCCGATTTTACACATCCACGAATTTGATCCTACTTTTTAGCTAGACCCAACTATACAATACATATGCAAGATCAGTTCGTTATCTCTTTTCGATTTTGAGTTATCGTGTCTACGGTCGGACGGACCGACATACGGACATAAGTTATTGGAGTAATGAGGACATTATGAACACCAATTTTTTTCTGCGATTAATATTTTCAACCGTTGCAAAGTCGAGACAAAACTTAATACAACATTGGATATATTATATATTTACCGACCAGTTCGAGTGCCCAAGCTATTAAAGGAGGTTGCTGGTTCGAATCCCAACGGTGGCAGAATGTAACTGGTTATGCTTGTGAAGGTTTTTCAATTGAATATCGGCGTAGTTCCTATCAAAGTCGGAAGCAGTCACACAATAAATCAATTCCTAGTCTACATACAAATTCCTTGTCCTTCGAGGTCGATAAAAAGACCTAGAAAGGCCTACTTGCCCGACTTCAAGCTCCCTTCCGCTACTACCGAGTATACAAAAAAAAAATTTCGGTTCAAATTCATTTCTTCTAGGACCTAAAAACATGTTATTCTCTAAAAATTTAAATTTCCCTAAATTTTGAGACAGTTCATGTGATTGCAACTATGACTTTTTATAAAACTTTCCAATATACAATTAAAATTGATTAAAACCAATTGCTATACTCAGCGAGGATAAAAAATGTCTGCAAAAAAAAAATTAACCACACGACGAAAAAAAAAAAACAACTTACGTGCGTACATATCGAACTGGCCACATAAATAAAATTCATTCATAAGAGTATTCGAACAACGGGATAGACCGATCGACCGAGTCAGAAGTGACATGTGAAAGAGACACGGACACATAGTATGAGGTAGTGGGGATGAGAGTGGGGGTATTCGATATGGTATACGTAGTATATGATAGAGAGCAAAAGTGAAATGTGTGAAAGTACGCAGTTATTTAAGTACATGACAGTGATACAGGACTATTTGTGTAGAGGGAGGTGAACAGGGAGAGATCGAAGAATGGTTTTTAGAAGTGATTTGGGATGTAAAATATCCGGTGAATATGTCTGGTCTGATTTAATTTTCATCGAAACGAAATGATATTGTCCACTTATTGTCGACCGATAAATTCTCTCATACTATGTGTTTCTCAATACTCGACTCCCACCCCTATTATACTCTCCCCCCTCCACCACTAGTAACACTCTCATTTGAACGGTTTGTACAATTCAAGTGTATATATATATATATATATATATATATATATATATATATATATAACTTATTATTCAATCGAAATTGTTGGTCACTCTTTTAAAATGGGAATGTTTTCTCAATATATGGTACAGTATGTTCTAAAACGACAATTGAATATAACACCAGGCCATTTTTCGTAGTCGATTGAGGTGCAAGATTGTACCAAAGTTTTTCGATGTTTTCTAATTTGTATTCGATTTTCGAAGGTGCTTGGTGGTGTAAAATGGGACGATAAATTGTTATAAACAATTTCAAAAAATTTTTCAGTCGGGGGCATGAAAACATAAACGATAATGTCGAATTTATTGGGAGCAATGTGATTGGTTGACAAACACGAATGGATATCTGCTATCTTAACAATGTCGATGATTGCCGACTTTCAGATAGCCAATCTGAAATTTTATAATCTTGTATAATCTCGCTATCGATGTTTTCACATAGAAAAGAAAATGTTTTCCGAGAAAACTATGAGTTTTACGTAAAAAGCACAAGATGTTTTTTAGGTACCAGAAAAAGATTTATTAACGGCAATTATGTTTTGTTTTTTACGCAAGGTAAGACTGATGGGTTCTAACAAAATGTTATATAAGATTTTTTTTATATCGATTTTATTTTACTAGAATCCTTGCATGACCTTTGTGGATTATTTGCCGCTAACAAAAAACACATCTGAGTAGTATAAAATGAAAATTTCGTTGCCCAACACTTTTAAAACATCTGGTATATAAATTCTGTTAATGTAATTCTATTTGTTTAGGACTTTTCTTGAATTTAACAGCAATTAAAATAATACTTTTTATTTTGAATCATGTTTTTATTACTTTTTTCTATTGGGATTTTTCATTTTCGTATTTTTACAAAAAATTTATCCAAAAATTTTGAAACATTTTGTTTTTTCAATTATGGCTGTGACATTTTGCATACGCTTTTACATTCAATTTAGGTCCGACTTTGTAACGATTGAAAATTTTGATTGCTGAAAAAAATGTATATATATATATATATATATATATATATATATATATATATATATAGGTGTTCATGAAATGGCTTACTTATCTCTGTCTGTTTACCGACCAAGTGGCCGAGCGGTCTAATGCGTATATTTGGAACTGAGAACAGAGTTATGGGTTCGAATCTCGACATCGGCAGTTTGTAAATTATTAAGAAAAAAAGGGGTCGGTTAATTGACTAAACAGTCGGCGTATGGATAAGAACGAAGTAATCGGCTATACTTGAGAAGATTTTCTGCAGTTTCCTTCACGAACTCCAGATGAATATCGGCATAGTTCCTATCACAGCCGCATATCCTACCAATTCCTAGTCTACACACAAAAATTCCTTCCACTTCACTCACATCCGTATATTTGGGTATCACACACAATGGACCTTATGGTATGGAGGCATGGCGAGGTTGTTTTCCCCGCTGTCGGATCAGGTTATCTCAGGGTTGCAAAGGTAAGCAATTGACATCACTTCATGTACTATCTTTTGTTAGAGTTTCATCCTCTATAAAATGGGACCATTTTTTAAGGTTGCCGATTTTTCTTGAAAACCAAATTACTTCGACACAAATCAACAGCAAAAATTTGATTAGTACTCGATTGTATAAAATTGACCCGGTCTACATTTTTATAATATGCATAAGATGCAAAGGATATAATAAGTCAATAGCCAATAAAACCCATCCATGAAGAAAGTTTTCACAAAGTTGAAAACAACAAATTAGTAAATCATAACAATTTAAAAAAACGATATGAAATGGTTTTATGGCCGTTGATAATGGCTTGAGTAACAATTCATTCGCAGTTTTAATAACAATTATCTTTTAACTCACATTTTATTTCATCTTACCCAAAAAAAGGGAGGATGATCATATCACATGACATTCCACTGCATACCATTTTATAGAACGGTAACACATTACACTCCTATATATATAAGTAAGTGTTAACCCCTAAATGAAAGGGGTAGTATGAGATTAAATAAATTTTTTTATATTTATTTTTTTTAACTTACTAAATATTTTCATATCTGTCAAACTCAGATTTTTGGCTCAATAATTAATAATGAAATTTAATTAAGCTAAAAAATAAAGTTTACAGAAAAAAAAAAAACAACTGAAGAAAAATACTATCGACGGTTAAGTGCGGATGTTGAATGATATACGAATACATAAAGGATTCTGATGTTCAGTTTTCAAACTGAATATACAAATTCGTTTCATTTCATTTCGTTTGTAACATACCATTTTTGCTAACCTCAAAGATTAGATACAGTAGTAGAAGTAGAAGGGGAGACCGAAGCCTTTTAGCGTTATTTGCATGCCTTTTTTACCGACCCTTAATGAATCTATCTCCTCAACTTCTTCCATCCTCTACTACATTTGGTTCGTTTCCCCTAACCCCGTGTTAGTTGTCGAACCGACAAGTCGTCTTTGCGAATGACAGGATGGAGATGCACTTTAATTGTTTTAACTCAGATTCCCCCATTTCGGTTGAGTCGGTACCTCATTCTGGGTCTGTAAGGACATTTTGCCAGTTAGTGGAAAAGCGGAAAAGGCGTATCATCCGCCCGCTTTAATTATCACTTTTTATCAGTTCGTCTAAAAGCAATCATTTTGTTCGCTGTGCGCATAACAAACTTCAACTTTTATCGATTTGTGCCGAATGCATTCAGTTTTCGAAAAAATGTTTAGAACAAAAGTTGTTAGTATCTTTAAAACGAATAACTTTTATTCCAAACATTTTTACGAAAATCAAATGGATTCGGTACAAATCGACAGCAAAAATTTGAAAAAGAATCTCCACATTTGCAGTCGATAGTACTATGGACCACAATAGTAACACTCTATTATGAAAATTGTATAATTGATTTTTGCCTTAGTCATTCGGTTTTTGGGAAAATGTTTCTAATAAAAGTTGTTAGTATATTCATAATAGGCCACTTTTATACGAAGCCTTTTTTCGTAAACTAAATGAATACGAAGAACGCTACTTGTGTGGCTATGGGTCACAAAATAGATTTTCACCTTATTCATTCGGTTTTTAGGAAGATGTTTCGAGTAAAAGTTGTATCCCCAATTCATTGAAGCTCGAGACAGTTGACTTTGAAACCATCAAGCGATTATATTATGCGCTGGATTGCTGCAATTTTAAAGATAAAAACATTTTTAAGAGCCTCAATACTCCAAACAACTAAGTATCAAAAATCTAAACACTTGTAGAAATTTAAAAAAAATAGTTTTGCAACAGAAAATAATTTTTCTATCTACGGAATCATAAAAAAAATGTAGAAAAAAAAATTATGAAAGAAAATGGCAAATTTGTCACAAAGTTTATTTATAGGCGTCAGACGCGTGAATTGATCCCGTGGTGAAAATATGGGGATAATAAACTTGAATTAATATTAATCACCAAACGATATTGTAAAAAAGTTTGTTTTAAATGAGCTTGACAGCTTTCTCACACACAAGTATACCGTTTTTTATTCAAATGGAAAACGAATGGTAAAACTTTGTGAAAAATTGGATTTACAGAAAAGAATAATTATTAATTCTTCTTAGAGAATTATAAAATGGTTTACGTATTAACCCGAAAACAACACTAAAATTTACAAAATAACAACAATATCGTTTCATTTAATTTATTCCCCGCGCCACACCAATATTGTGATTTCTTTTACAAAGACGAGGGGTTCGTTCTATATCGTGTGTTTTTCTCCGTTTGTCAAAGGGTTAAATTCATTTTATAATAACAGTCAAATGTTAAAATTTTTTATTTAATTAATAAAAATAAGTAAAAAATTTGTGTCAATTTTAAAGTGATTTATAAAAATTATCAAAACGGAGGGGGCTGTTCTTTCTAAGTGAAAATATTGGTCTTAAAAACCTTTTAAGAAATTAATCTTCTTAAATTGTTCATTTGTACGGATACATTCGATGACAGCCCATTATTTTTTAACAAGTTTCATTCTTTCTAACCTTTATTATATCCTTTATTATATGCCTTATTATACCCGGTATATATAGCAATATACTAATATAGCATGTAAAAGGGTATATTAAGTTTAGTCCCAACTGTATATAAAATTATTTCGTAAAAGTGTTCATAAAATGACCTCAGATCCATCGGCGCCTGTCTGTCCATAGACACAATAACACAAAAAAACGAGATACGGAGCTGAAATTTTGTGTGTAGGCAAAATCGGTCCGTACGTTCTCCTCCTAGGAAGGAAACTCTGTACCTATAAATCCATAAGAGATAGAGGAAACGTTTAAAGACAAAAAATGTTTTTTTTAATAAAATAAACAACTTTTGTTTGTAATTTTTTTTTCTTTCATAAACTGAATAATAAAGATTATTAAAATAATCAAAGAGAACTCTAGATTTTTTCAAATTACATTTCAAATTTTGCCCCATTTCCTAGAACATTTGCTTGTATTTTATAAATACGTATTTGGACTACAATCAGTATGAATTAGCTAATCGTAACTATCTCTGGTCTCACAAGTACCTTACAAAAGTTCTGTCTTTTATATGATTTGACTGAGGGTATAATCTGACCTGAGGATTATTTTATTTGACTGACTAATGGATTAGGCGTATGAAGAGCCCCACCTATTTATTGGCGGTATTCTTTGGTGACTATGCGGCGTTTGTTTTGTCACTAAAGTGAGGGTATCGAAGCTAATCTTGATATTCAGGTATTAGATTTTTTTTTGAAAATGGTTTAATTTTATTAAATCAGAATTTGAAATTGGGCCATTGTCTAAATTCATTATCTGTTTTCTCAATTTGTATATGTAGATACTTTCGTATGCATCTAATTCTGTGGGGTTTTGTACCGATTTCAGTAGTTTTAGATTCGATTTTTCAATTTTGTGGTTGTTCTCAATAACGTTCGCAGCTATACACAATTTTTCGGTTCTCCCAATTTTTACACGAATAAATTTGTCCTGGCAACTTCACAGACGTACCACTTAAACCTTCTAGTATTACTGCGCGATGAAACAAGACAGTAATACTCTGCCTAATATATTAAGAGTAAAAGAAAGTTTTCGAACAAATGTTTCGGAGAAAAGTTGTTCATTATAGATACACTAACAACTTTTATTCGAGACATTTTTCAAAATTAAGGTTTAAGTCAACAAAAACCTTAGTACACTAAAGTACACTAAATACCCTGCCTAATGTTAAGGGTAAAAGAGAAAACGTAAAATCCTGTTCCTCCGATCAAAATATCAAAACCAAGTTGGGACTAAACTTATAGAATATCTCTATACATTATATTTATATACTACAGACCATAAAAAAAAAGTTCTTACATTCGAGAATACTAAATCAGAATATTTCTAAAGCTCGTACAACGAATGGATAATATAACATACATATATAAAGCTGTATAAAGCTCTGAAAGATACACTATATATGACAGATGTACATATATATATATATATATATATATATATATATATATACAAAAGTATTGTGTTGCAGAATAGCCCTGACTGCAAGGTGGTGGCTATCTATTAGTGGGGCGGTGGATCGTGTTATCCTTCATGACTTGTTGTGGCAACCTCAACTGTGTATGTGCAATATTTTGTTTTCATTTTGTACGAGAAGAACATTCTTCGTCAATGGAAAAACCGCCCTAAAGAAAATTCTACTGCAGCCAAGTATTATGTTTTTCTTTTTTCTTCTTCTTTTGTTGTATTTTCAATACAATAATAATTATTGCATTGTTTTTACAAAATCGAAAAAATAATAGATTGTTTATTTTCTTTGGAAAAATGTTTGGAAAATGGAAAATTACTGATAATGTTTTTCCAAAACAATTCCATAAAAGTGTGTGTGTATATTGTTTTGTTGGAAAATATGTGGGCACGAATATTTAGCTACGTGTATTTTAGACATTACCAGCAAACAGCCAAAGTAGCCGAGCGGTCTAAAGCTCTATGCATGCTTCGAATCTCGGCGGCGGTACTTTTTCAATTAACATAAATAGGGAAGTTAATTTACTAAATTGTCGGCGTATGGACAAGAACGAAGTAACCGGTTATCCTTGTGAAAGTTTTCTGCAGTTTGCCTTCACAAACTCCAGATGAATATCGGCATAGTTCCTATCAAAATCGGCTTCAGCCGCACAACCTACCAATTCCTCTGCCTGCATACAAATTCCTTGTGCTCCACTCACACGACAAATAAATGTATCGCTAAAAATTACTGAAGTTTAAAAGATAATGATGTGGGTGGCATCTGTTAAAGATCGTGGAGTCTCAGAAATGGAGGTAAAATCCCATTATTATTATTATTTTAGAAATTGAGAAATGAGATTGGACATTGATTTTCGATATGAGCAAATCTTATCGATATCTTGAGAAACTGTACTTCGACATTCGGTCGAAATAGAGTGAGAAAATCCCTGACTAAGAGAAAAATTTTATTTTTTAGTACTATTTTTGAGGTTTCATAGTTTGGATAGCAAACAAATCTACTCTTACTGGTGGTCTTAACTAATTTTCATCCAAATCGATGATTAAACTTGTTTGTGCACAATAGTTGTCTTAGGTCACAGATAATTATTATGAAGGACTAATTTTTGTTCTTGACTGCAATAAAATTCATTATTTAAGGTAAATTGTTCCCTAAAACCACAAAAATCGTATTCATCAGAGTTTTCGAGATATCGTTTGGTATCGTACAACGGGGGCTATACAAGTATATAAGAAGGGTATATCTCAGAAACAATGCGTCAAATCGTGAAACCAACTTGATTTTAGTGTTTTTTTTGGATCCAGTTTATCTTATAAACTAATTTTCATGCGAATCGATAACTAAAATTTTTTGTCATTTTTTCGACTTTTTCTAAGGGATGTGAACCTTGAAAAAAATGCTGAAAATCGAAATAAAATTTTGTTCTCGATTCGATTAAAATTTACAACATAAGGTAATTTGGACCTGAAAAACACGAAAATCGTATTTATTTGAGGATTTGATAAGTAGTTTGAAGAGAAATCGTTTGGAAGCGTGTAATTGGGGGTATACAATTGATAAGATGGCCATATCTCAGAAACTATCAATCAAATCGTTAAACCAACTGGATTTTTGAGTTTTTTGGGTTATAATTATCTATTTAACAAATTTTTATTGAAATCGATGACAAAAAAATTTTTGTTTTTTTTTCGATTTTTTCCAAGGGATATATACCTTGAAAAAAACGCTGAAAATAGAAAAAATAATTTTGTCCTCGATTTAGATAAAATGCATTATTTAAGGAAAATTGGACCTAAAAAACACGAAAATCATATTCATTTCACGATTTTCTGAGCAATTTACGGAATATCGTCTAAAATAGTACAAACGAGGTTCTAAAACCGTCTATAAACAAGGTATATCTGAAAAAATATCCGTTAAATTGTTAGACAATTGGATTTTTATGTTTTATGAAAAAGTTTCATACAAAAGTCGTAGAAAATATTATGAAATACAGTATTGATGTGTTTTTCTCGTAATTATTATGAACAAGGTCGGAACAGGTTCTCGTAGGGTTGCCTAGATGAGTCATTCAAGTCACTGTGCTTTGTATTCTAAAGTTTTACCCCCTAATTAAATGGACACCATTTTTTACGGTGGCCGCTCCTACTATAAGACGACTAGATATCAAAGTTTTAATACAAATACACTATAAATGAACGAACTTGACCATCGAAATAGAGAAAACACACGCACATACTTAATTTCATTCCAACCGGGCCAAAATTGTGGATTCATTTCCGCAATATTCATTCCTTCACTTCAGCTACTTCTATCCTCGACTATACCTGGTTTGTTTCCCCTAACCCTGCGTTATCAAATCTATCCGTATTCTTTGTGAAAGACAGAATCATCGGTTTTATTTTCTCCCATTTCGGTTGAGCCGAAGGCTATGTACCACATTCTGGTCCTGTAAGGATATTTTGCCAGTAATTGAAAGGGCGTATTACTCGCCAAGATTACTGTTACAAGATTAGATACATATGTTGTCTTTTATCGTGGAGTATGGATAATTTCGCTATGACCATAAGAAATTTTTCTGTTTTTCATAAATTTTAAACTAATTGTACTATCGATTCCAAAATTGTTACGCCGGGTACATAGTGTGTGTGTGTGTGTGTTGTAATCCGCTGAAAAAGGATGACAACACGGAGAAACTATATGATGGGTTTGTGAAGTTTTTAAAAAAAAAATACAAAAAAAAAAAAGAAAACATGAGATCGAGTAACGTAATATGAAGAGTATAAGAATATTGTGAACTCCCGTCTGGACTCAAACCAGTTGTCCTCTAGCATCTGTGACCACCTAAAAGATATTATATACGACAAACGCGCGACAATGGATATTGCAATTTCTTCCATTGTCGAAAAATATTATAAAATATACATACACAGATGCATGGATTATGTTATGCCTTATAACAGTACTATGGCCCACAAAAGTAGCGCTCATGCATTCAAATTTGTATACCCGGTATATTATATATACCAGGGTATATTAAGGGTTGACATTGGTTTCGAAAGCCAAAAAAAAAAAGTATATTTTTGCTAATTTTTTTCTAATATAATAAATGAAATATTTGATTCAACCTTTAAACATATCAAAGATCAACATTTGACAAATATTTTGTGAAATTTTCATCGCAAAATTATGTAAATTCAGCCATTAGGACCTCATTTTCTATGACTCCTCAGAATAAAGTTTCCTTGGCGTAGGCAGAATAACTCATGATAGATTTATCCGAAATTTAAAAAAATTGTTTCTGTTAGTAGATATATATAGCTCGTGCTTGGACGAAGAAAAATTTGATTTTTTTTACAAAAAGTACTATTTTTGGTATAATTTACACCACGTATTGCCTTGTAAAATTATTTGTGATTAAAAAAAAATCCTTCGTTCAATCTTATCTTGAAGAAGTGTGCGAAATTTGAACAAGCTTGGTTCAATATTTTTTGAGAAATCATATCAACCGACTTCAAAAATACAGTTTTAAGAAAAACGCGGTTAAAGTTTTCAGTTGAAATAGCTTAAGTAGCTGCCTCAATATACTTCCCAAGGATCTAATCTCCTAGACTTTTACTCTAATTGTCTTAAAACTTTGGGAGAATATTCCAGACATATTGTACTATTTAAATAAGACAATAAAACAAATCGATTTTTTAAAATTTTCAAACCCATGTAGTCCCTTAAGCTTAGTTCCGTTTTGGGAATAGTTAATACAATTGATCGCAGAAACATAATTTTGGTATAGGTGTTCATAAAACGACCTAATTGGTCCATTTCCGCAAATGTGTCTGTTCGTCCGTCAAAACTCAAAAACGAAAAGGGATAGCGTGCTGAAATTTTGTATGTGTATTTTAGATCTAAAAATTAAGCGCAAGTTCGTGAATGGGTATAATCGGAACATGTATGGGCAAAATGGGAAAAACTGCCTATCTTTGAAATCGTAAAAGATGAAACAAAAATTTAGAGATAAAAAATGTTCCTTTTTTTATAAATAAACAACTATTGCTTGAAACTTTTTTTCATAATTTTAGTATATACCGGGTATTAGATTATCAAATGATAATTAATGAGAACTCTAGGTTTTTGAAATAAAATTTCAAATTCGCCCCAATATCTAGATCAGTTTTTGTATTATAAATACATATTTCGACTATAAAGTAGTCATCATCAGTATAAATTAGCTAGTCGTAATTTACTCTTTGACAATTAGAAATAGAAAATAGAGATCAATAAAAAATAAATAAAATAAATAAAAAATTAAACAAAATAAATTAAAATATAATAAATTTTATTGAAATTACTCTTGTTAAAATTGCTTTCATTCTTGTTAACATCACTCTTATTAAAATTACTCTTATATTGTCTCGGGATATGGTATTCGTTGCTAATTTGCTCACACTTTCACTAATTTATACTGATGATGACTAATTTATAGTCGAAATACGTATTTATAATACAAAAACTGATTTAGATATTGGGGCTTTAGATTTGGGAAAATGTTTCGAATTAAATTTGTTAGTGTATTTATAGTGAACAACTTTTGTTATTCGGAGTATTTTTTCGAAAATCGAATGATTAAGGGACAAATTAATTATAAAATTTTGAAAAATGTGCGATACTTTTGTGGCCATGTGTACCTACTTTATTCGGGTGTCATACTATAAATTTTATTTGAAAATATATATCACGAAATATATTGTACCATTGACTTCAGTTTCCTATCTTGAAGGAACACGGCTCAAGAACAGTAAAATTTAAAACCAGATCTATCGGAAAATTTCACTTATCAGAAAATCAGACAATCCTTAGCCGACTCTGGTTAGGGACCCTTGATCTACGGGAAAATTGGCTTATCATTTTTAAGATTTCGTTTATTGATAGAAAAAATCAAAAATACTCAAAAGTGGTCGATAAGAAGCAAATGAAAATAACAACTAACTGAATTAATTTCTTAAATACACTGTATATACTGACTTCATTTTTAATAGATGTTTAAAAATACAAAACAGTATGTAAAATTGTTATTATTATGTTTTTGGAATCGAGACTAATTAAAGAGATTATGGACAACAGCTGAAATTATGGACAACCTATTCAGTTTATGAAAAAAAGTTTCAAACAAAAGTTGTTTATTAAAAAAGATAAAGTTTTAACTCTTACGGTTTCAACGATAGATAGAGGGAACATGTCAAATCGTTATTTCTTTTCGTTTTTTAATAATTATGTTTACGAACACACAACAGAAGGGCAGACATCACGGAAATGGAGTAATTAGGTCATTTTATGAACACCTGTAGCAAAAATTATTTTTCGCAATCGATATTTTCAATCGTTACAAAGTCGGGACTAAACTTATATTATAAGAAAATCGAGTTTAGAAGGAAGTCGAGATGACCCATTTAATTTAATAATTTTCAAGAAATAATACATTAAAATCGAATAAGATGGGAATATTTTAGACCAATTCAGTAAATTGGTCAATCAATTGAAGTTTTGGTTCAAAACTTTTGTGAAATTGTACAAAAAATGTCCCCAATTACATTTAATTATTTAGTAACCTAAACTATAAATATATTTCAAAGTTTTCCATTGTAAATGGTTTTGGATGGTTTTGAATTGAATTGATACTAAGTAAGCATTGATAATAAAATCAGTTATTTAGAAATTTAAAACGAAAGACAATTTATATATTCAAATTTGTTAGCGCTTTTAAACATTTTTTAGAATCATACAATCAAAATATCATTCCATAATTTTTCTTAACTTTCTGCTTAAAGGCTCTTTCAACAATAAAATTACTTTTAGTCTTGAATTGTTCTTTCAAGGGCTCTTACGAAGCTTCTACCTTATATCGCTTTATTTCTAAAGATATTCCTTGTCTTCCAATCATTAGAGAAAATTTGTATCGCATTATTTTCGAAATTATCTTTTTCAAACAATTGCAATTTTCAGTATATTTCCATGTAATTTTAATAGATTTTCTTGGGAAAAGCGAGAGACTTATGTAACACATTCAGATAAGATAAGATAATTTTGATTGAAAGTCCGAGGCAAAGCTTCTCGTCACTGTGAAATATAAAAACAAAGGAAGCTCACTTTTTTTATAGCAAAAAAATTTGACATTTCTATAAACTTTTACGCTTTTCTCCAAATATTAACACTTGATTCAACTAAATTAGGGTTATTGTTCCAGCCAAAAAAAATACAGATTCCTGTAATAATGGCACATTTTCACAAAAAAATATTCCAAGAAAAATGTTGTAACTAAAAATATTTATTTTTGAGTTGTTTTCCAAAAAATTGGTCCAAATTATTCGTCATGAAGGCCTTAAAAAGCACCGATACAACACTGGTGATAAAATTTTCAATTTTTGAGTAACTTCCCAGACCACATTAACCAGGAACGCTTTCGAAAACTTTCTAAATGATTAAGTAGCATTAGTTCTTAAAGATATCAAAGGAAAGCTAATTTTCCTCAGGTATACAAAAATAATAAACACAGAATAACTGAATCGAATTTTCACAAGACGATATGACCTAACCCTATAAAACACCATCCCATCACACATACACCTACAGCGTGTATCAGAGACACAACACCATCCCATATAAAGATTGCACCTCATCCCATGGATGGATTCACCACCTCCCCCCCCCCATCAACTTGATATGTGTGTGGGAGGCCACTGTGTCGGTGGTTGGCATATTTACCCCAAACCAACATCCCAATAAAATTATTATTTACTATATACAATTGTATTAAAATCATGCACATTGGACTTGAGTACGTATGAGAAAATTCTACTGAAAATAAAATACATGTTATAGAGAAATTGGAGGCGGCTGTAATCGGGAGCGGCAATAGAGGCGTGTCCATATGTATATGCGCAGTATACCTGTTTGGGTACGGTCCATATGGTGTACCGCCCCACGACTTGAGATCATTTACTTGTTTATGATATCTCACCTTTAGAAATTTATATATCCATTTTACTATATTACACACATATATTGTACACGAGTGAGATAAAATATATACTAAACAGTATATATATATATATATATATATATATATATATATATATATATATATATATATATATATATATATATATGTGTACATCTATCTTCGTTACACTTATAATAAATTGAAATACATGTATATATCTATATACATATACATACATATATATGTCAAATAATATGTATTGTAATTTAAAATTTGTGATAATATTAAATTTTTATTATTTAATATTGACAATAGATGTTTAGGAATTAAAATCATCATCATAATAATATACTACTGCCATTAATAAAGACTAAAGTTTATATTTGAAAATTTGTGAGAATTTCTTATATTTGAAAATCCACTGTTTTGAGTGTAAAACGGCTCACATGCAAATAACGGGATTGTAGAAGAACAGAAGAATATTATTTATTTTTTTAATTCAAAATATAGAACAATTCTAACTGTCAGGATTAATTGAGACGAGGCGGTCTGGATAAATCATGAAAAGAAAGATTAGTTCTTCAGCAAAATTTTTGTACATTGATGAAGAGTAAAGGCTATATACTATCGGTTATTTGGGATAATCGGGAGAGACGGCTCGCAATGGCTACTGCTGCAAAAACTATTTAAATACAACCCTTTTACGGCATAGGGATATAAAGTATTGTCCCAACTTTGTAATGATGGAAACTGTTGATTGCAATGACCTAATTAGTCCATTTTCGACATGACCTTCCGTCTGTACTCTGTCCGTAGACACGGTAACAGATGACGAGCTAAAATTTTGTGTGTGTGTTCTAGGGCTAAAAGTAGAATCAAGTTCTTCTTCACCTGACGGGAAAATAGATATATGGCCGGAATTACAGATACACAGATTTTAGTGATTTTAGGGGTCTATCAGTAAAATAGAATCGATTATATCAAACTTGGGTTCGAAATTTGACAATACTTCCTTAGAAAGATTGTAAAGGCTGTCCTGGACGGGACACACTTCGACCATAAGGTCCATTGTGATGCCTTAGGATGTGAGTGGATACAAAAAACTTTGTGTCTAGACTAGGAATTGGTAGGATGTGCGGCTGCAGCCGACTCTAATAGGAACTATGGCGATATTCATCTGGAGTTCGTAAAGGAAACTGCAGAAAATCTTCCCAAGCATAGCCGGCTACTTCGTTCTTGTCCATACGCCGACAGTTTAGTCAATTAACCGCCCCCTTTTTTTTTATAATTGACAAACTGCCGATGTCGGGATTCAAACCCATAATCTCCCAGTTCCAAATACACACAACGCCTTTACAAACGCGGCTACTTGGCTTCCTTACTATTTCCTTACAACTATGAAAATTGTTTAGTTCAGGGCTAAAACTTCTATCCTGGAACAGTTTTTTAATTTTGTTTCGAATTTGATAAATAATTGTTAGTATATTTTGGAATTCAGAAATTCCCTAAGGGTGAATCATATCTAAATTATGGTTAATGGGAATTATTACTGAATAAAGCTTTATTCGGTTTAAATAATCCGTTTTTCCATGAGAAAAAATGGTCTCTCTTTCTAGTAGCCTTTGTTTTTACCCGATTTGACAATATCTCTCAAAAAATGAAAAAATCTTTTCCTGAATTCGAACTCGTTCCATGTGTTCAAGTTTGAAATTGTGTTAGAAGGGTAAATAAATGATCGCTAATAATAAAAAAAGGATGTACTATAGAGGCTTACAATGCTAGAGAATGGTTGTGCTTAAAAAAATTTTTACAACCATTAATCCATGAAAAAGAAAAAATAGTAGAAAAAAAGGAATTAAACTACATTAAAAAAAATGCATACGATGCTATCAACTCGGTTAAGATTTTGTATGAAAATCATTTAAAAAGAGTAGATATTTTGACGTTCTAGTACGCATGTCCACAAAAGTAGCGCTCATTTTTCAAAATTTGATTGCGCCTAATTCATTCGGTTTTCGAAAAAATGCTTTAAATAAAAATAGTTCATTATGAATATACAAACAACTTTTATTCGAAACATTTTCCCATCTTAGAAAAGTGAGTTTTTCATAATGTTTTTTAGTAGGTCACAAGTAAATATTCAGATTGATACCTCTTTTGACGTCATATAGCTATATATATTTTTTATTTATTTATGAACCGGCGATTTCTAGTAGCTGTCCTTCATCAAATCTTTCGCCACCACCGATTTAAGGACGTTATACCTAACAGTTTTGGAACAAGGTACTATATGGACTACAAAAGTTAATGTCTTTTTTTAAAATTTTATAGTTAATTTGTGGCTTATTGATTCGGTTTTCGAAAAAATGATTCTGATAAAAGTTGTTCAATATAAATATAACAACAACATTAATTCGATAATTTTTTTCGACAACCGCATGAATAAGTCACAAATTCACTATAAAATTTAAAAAAATTACATCAACTTTTATGGCCATGTGTACACTCCCGTTCAAAAAAAAAATGAACAGACCAGGACCGAATCAGTCTCTCACCGATTATTCTTGTAGTAAATGTTTTTGTTTACATAAATTGTTTACTTTAAACTTAAACTTCCATTTTTTCACATTTAAAAATATACTACTTATCTTTGTTTATAAATAAATAATATACAGAGAGTTACAAAAGTGAGGAGTTTTATGATATGTTAGAAAATTAACATTTCAGCTCTGTTCATTTTTTTGAACGGGAGTGTACATTCGCAATCAAAACTTGAACATTGTTCGATTTGTGTCCGGTTTCAAACATTTATTAAGCAACCAAATATGGCGATAGTCCAATTTCATATAGAAAGTAAAGTCACAAATTATTTTAGATTGGTTCATTTTATTTAACACGAGTGTACAAAAATAAGTTCACACCATATAGGTAAAAAGTTTACCAGGTACAACAAATATCAAAATAATCTATACATGTTTATTGTTTGATTTTGTTCGAAGTATAAAAGGAACATTGGGGGAAAACGTAAATACCATAATCAAACAGACTATATTAGTTTTTTCTTTCTTTAGTAGATAAGAACACACACACACACACACGCCGAGTATGATTTTCACCCGAAAAATAAGAAGAAAAACCACTTCAATTCGTTTAGAATTTCAAATAGTTTTTATTGAGTTGGTAAACCTGTCACTTCGTTACATTTTATAAATATGTCTCTTTCTACGAATCTAAATACGCGTATTTTACGACTGTACGAGATGAGACGTTCGAACTGGTGTCGACTGTGTACGTGCGGAGTATGAGTGGCAAACGTATATGAGGGGGGTTTGATTGACTTGTGAAAACGTTTTTCTTTTTCTTTATCACATTGGTATTGTTGTATCGACGCTATTTACCTTTGTGGATGCATATTCACTTGCGTGTACAGAAACTAATGAGAAGTATTTCCACAAGAATATACTTAACCCTTCTGTGTATAAAATCGTTTACTGATTCACACGTAATATTAATGGTTTAAATTGCTACAAACCCATTAAGGCGTTTGACCTGGCTTGAGAAGGTTTTCTGCAGTTTCCTTCACGAACTCCAGATGAATATCGGCATAGTTCCTACCATAGTCGGCTGCAGCCCCATATCCTCACATCCTTAGGCATCACAATGGACCTTATGGCTGAAATGAAGCCCGTCGTCCAGGGCAGCCTCTACTATTTATCTAAGGCGTTTGACCTTGGTCGTTCTACCTAGAAGTCAACATGTCAAGCATGACATGTTGTGAACTAATTCAATGTTCAAAAGTTGAGCGCTATCTATCATGTTGTTAACTTTGTGACGTTTATTAGATTAATTTCAAGTTGATGGCTAGTCATATCAACCCAAAGAGTTGGCGAATGGTCCCGAAGGTGCTCACAAGATACTTTGACTTGTACGATAAATTTTCCCATATTATCGCTTCGATAAACTTGTCCAAAATACTTCAAAATACGGGAGACAACCACGCTGGAAAGACGTTATTTAATGCCAAGTTCTTGCAAGAAGGAGTTGTTTGCGCATCAAGCTGCCCAAGGAATGCGAAGTCTTCTACATCTCAAATACGTCGATATGTCGCCTATCAGTTTCCTTTAGAACCATGTATCAGACGCGTAGAAGAGTATTGAAAATATTAATGAGATATCTTAGACATCTTCTTGGAACGCCATCGTTTAGTGAGTTAGATGACGCATCTCGCCATCACAACCACCTTCATTCTCTATCCGAGCATCAAGGTTGACTATACTTTAGGCATTTGAACTTAGGCATTTAAAGAGCCCACAAACAGAAAATGTGATGTTAATTGCCACACAAATTCTATATACTCGCTTTAGCTCACTTTATCGGGGGTTTTGTGAGCCGAGAAACTTCTTAAGAAATTGTGAGGTGCTTAACATCAGAAGCAAATAATAATAAATGTGGTTATGGAATGTACACTTCTCTGCAAAAAATTGGAACCAGTTAAAACATTCTAAGTGTTGCTGTATATAATATTATATATATGTTCCATAATATTTACGCTTAGAATGAATATGACTTACTGTTTCTAATACATTGCAATTCACTGTAGAATATGGATATTCTTTCTTGAGTCTTGCCTAAAATGTGATCTCAATTTGTATTATAGCCTATAGCCCATATTATAAGTAATAATTATACAGTCTATAAGAAATAAATAAAACTGTTTGAGTGCCACTGGTATACATAATGATATGCTGATGAGCTGTATGTTGTATGAATAAACATTAGTCAACAATAAATATTATTGGTTTGGTAAACAAACATGTCTGAAACTCTGAATATAATAAAATCATATTATTTATAAAGTTTAAATTTATATATTGATTTCATCAATATGTGATGTGCGAACATTTCACCAACCATGTAGTGTTTCATACCTGCATTCACATTACATGGAACATCCTACCTTCCCTAAGAGCTCCAAAAATGTGACAACGGAGCCACTGTATATGAATCTTCACATGTCCTGAGAGTATTTTGCATTTATGTAGTGAAACAAGGGAGTTTTTGGCTTAAAGTATCATATACCTTCACTATCATATACCTCATAGCCACTGTGTGGGAATCTTCAGAGGTCCGACAAGTATTTTTCATGTATGTCGTGAAAAGAGTCAGTTTTGGACTTAAAATAGAATGCGTCTCCCCTAAGGGCTCCAAATGAACTGCCAAACGAGACACTGTGTTAGAATCGTCACAGGTCTTGTAACTATTTTGCATGTACGTCGTGAAAAAGCTATTTTTTGTTTAAAATATTATATTCCTTCGGACCATAAGGTCGAAGTGCAATACTTTTTAGACCCCAAGATGTATCAATCTATCAAAAAGTGAGAAATGAGAAAAATGCCAAAAGAACGCTATGTAGGAATCATACCAGACCCTGCAAGTATTTGCATGTAGTCTGTGTATCTTGTTAAGTAGAAGCTCTCCATAATAGTTTTTGTTGGCAAACCCATATGAAGATTAGTGTGGCGCTTTTTGCATCTTTACCTTGAGATCTTTATGAGAAGTGTGAGCTCACAAATGATAAATGTGCCATAAGTGATGCTCCTTTCTCAAAATTTTCAACAATTGATTTATGCCGAATGAATTTCGATTTTCGAGAAAAATGTTTGGACAAAAGCATTTTTATAATGAACAACATTTTTATAATGAACAATTTTTTCGAAAACCAAATGGATTCGACACGCCATTTACTACGTTCTGGACAGTTCTAGTCAATAAGCATAGCGCGTTTGGCCATACGGCTATTTTTATCCAGTATCTATCCTAAATTTAATAGGGGATTACTATTTTCCCGTTTTATACATCGTGTTCAAACACATTTCATGTTATATCGACCGACACGTCTTTGAATAACTCGACATCGGATATTAAAGAAATGGATATTAATGGAATTTACGATATTTATTCCTAGAATGACTCAAACTGATCAAGATTCACTTTCGTTATGAGATCAACATTTTTCGTGAAACATGAATATGAATAAAATTTATATTGTATGGCGTAATTATTAAATTATAGGTATGCTCAAGAACAAGGTCCCATTTTAGAGCACTATATTTTACATACATAACCTAGTAAATTTCAGGTAACTAGGAAAAATAAGTGATAAATCACGAAATCCTGAATAAAAGAATCCTTTACTACACTTCCGATTGACGAATACAAAAATTTAAAACATTTGAAAGTTAGCCCCAAACCAGAATAGTTTACGCAAATAATAGAAAGTTTTTCTCTATATGTTCAATTTACTTGAAATGTACCTTTTGACTATACATGAGATTCCCTCCAGGAGACGAAAAATATCAATGCGTAAGTAAGAATTTCTCGTTTATAATTAGCTCTTAAATGATAAATAATGTTTATTGAAAGGGTTTCCCATGAAAATGCGGCCGTAAAATCCATTGTGTATTATAGACATAAAATATTCATTTATGTGTAGGGTTTATATGTATTGTTTATTTGTTTATTACTTATATCTATCCGTCTTGCAATAATCAGATATGAGTTTGAGAAAAATTTGATATTTTATTTCATCTCGAATATTTATTCAAAAATGAGTTAAAATTCGATACCTCCAATGTGCACCTTTGGTACTTTTCCCATTTACAAACTAAAATCGATGACTAAATTTTTTTTTATGAATTTTTTTCGATTTTTATTTCAGGGGTTTCCGAATCGGTAGATGGAATCGACTTCGTAAAGTTAGTTAATTGGTTCTGCTCGTTTGATAATTTCGTGAGTGGTTTACGAAATATCGCCTAATATCGTATAAAAGGATGCAAAAAACCATATTGAGAGGAAACATCTCGGAAACTATCCGATAAATCATCAACTGGATTTTTTAGTCCAATTTACCCTACAATGAAATTTACATTGATGTATTGTCGAGATCCCAGATTAAACTCTTAGGACACGAGGTCGGCTACTCCAATCGATCGTGGCTGCAACATCGTTTTATACAGCGGAGGTATGGAGCATGAAGTATTTGGAGGAATTAGAACAAATTCTATCATTCTTCATATCCATCAAATCCATCTAGTGTAGATGAACGCCCAATAATTTAATTCGCATGGAACTGGAATGGGCCAATTTAGGATTCAAACATTCAAGATGAGTCTAAGCTGGTGGATTAAAATTCGAAAAGTGCCTAACTTCCGTCTCACAAGAATCTATTACAACGGGCTTGTATATCTTAGTAATACTCCTGATGCCAATATCAAAGTAAACTGGGCAAGTCAGCTAGGAGATCTTACCTAAGACCTTATCGTCTTAGGTTATATCAAACTATGGAAAAATACAAAACAAAAACATTACTGCGAGATAAAGAACGAATTCTTAACTACCAAGAGTACCAATTTGTTATAGAGAACCCGAAAACAGAAGCTTACTCCCTGGCGAGGGAATGCATGGATTAGTTTTGCCCATTCACGCTTTAACTCACTTTTCAGCTCTAAAACAGACACATAAAATTTCAGCTCGTTATATCATTTCTTTTTGAGTTAACGTGTGTTAATAGATTGATGGACAGACAGCAAAAAGTTTGCAGTTCATGCATCTGTACCGCGTGGAAGCTAAAGCAAATCTTTAAATATGAAAAATGTTTATCTAGTAAAACCAAACAACTTTTGTATGAAACATTTATGTATCAACAAATAGTTTAGGCACAATAGGGAATATGCATGAAAATTTTTTTTCACTTGAATTGAAGCATGTTTACTTGACAAATATCAAGGTAAAATTACTTTTTAAATAACTTTAAAAATAAGCGAGATATGAATGATTGAAATTCCCGATTAGACAAAGAGGGTGATAGCCTTCTTGATATGTTATGTGACGTCATATTACACTTTCACCATTTAAAATACACGTAAAACTCCGTTTTTAGTATTTTTGCAAGATAGAGACAGATAATAATCTTTAAAAGCTTATAGCTTGCTTGATATTTGTCGGATTTTAATTTCGTTTTTAAATATTATTACAGTATTAACAGTATTTTCATATTCTGAAAATAAATGTGAAAAAAAAATTTTCATTCATATTCCCTATTGCAGTGAGATAACAGTTATATGTATACCAGGTATAAAAATTACTGAACCCTTAACTCGATGATATCATCTCACACTGAAACCGGTACAGATCCCTAATAAAAATACAGACAATAAACTGTAAAAGTAAAAATAATTACACATTAGAATATTGAACACTTGAATTACAATTTTTCTTCTTTTTTTTTTTGTATTTTAAATAAAGTTATTTACAGTGAAATATATCACACTTATATCAGAGTGAAATGTATTAAATGTGGAAAAATATAGTCGTGAATGTTTTCCCCCAATTTTCCACAAAGATTTAGAGAGAGAGTGTTTATATACACTATGGGTATATGTTGCAATTTATTTAAATATCGCTTTTGATAAATATCTGAACTAAATAGGAACGACTTTATGTTTTATATATACATTAAACATTCACTGATTTTTCTTCTAACTTTTCAATTTTACTCTGTTCATTTTTGTTGAAAATGAAAATTCAACCACAAAATTTATTACGTGTTTATAATATAAGAAGCTTTTTATTTATTTTTATATTTTATACGAACAGTTTTAGAAATATAAAGATTCTTAAAATAATCAAAGAGAACTCTAGGTTTTAGCGAATTACCTGAAAGGAAATAGAGCTATTTGTCCCGTACCGAAGTCAAAATTTCGCAAAAATTTCTTCAAATGTCCATCGATCTTACCTAGTAGATGTCAAAAATCACCATCTGTAAAATTTATATATATATATCTATGGATATATATATATATATATATATATATATATATATATATATATATATATATATGTGTGTCTGTAATCACTCTAGCGGTCACAGTTTTCATTTTATCGGAATGAAATTTGGTATTTGAGGCGCTTTTGGTATTCAAAAGGTCAAGTTCGTTAATGGGTAAAATCGGATGAGGGGAAAGGGGGGTTTAGAGGGAGGGGGAAACACAAAATTTGACATATCTCCCTTAATATTCGAAAAATCGAAAGATTTATAAGAAATAAAGTTTTAGGTATTAAATTTTACTGTAGTTTTGTTTCTTATCGTTTTTTCTGTTACCCTAATATTTACAGAAATATTGACGGTTTAAGATTGAAAACTAAATTCCTCACTATCTCTGTACATATTAGAGTTTGAGCAAAAATTATGAGATGATGAATTGTAGCAAACATGATTTTCTACAACTTTATTCCTAACGCATTTTTTGATTGTTCTAATATTAAAAGAGATATTTTATTTTGTGTTTTCTTCTTTCTTTATGCCCCCATTTCCCCTTCACGTATGACTTTTATTAATAAAATTGGCCTTGCAAATACTAAAATCATATACGACATTTCATTTTGATCAGACTAAAATTGTGACCTCTATTTCCTTTCAGGAAATTCGCTAAAAACAAGCTGTATATGTTTTGATAATACATTGTGTAAAATAAATGAATGTATTGAATGTAGAATGTTGAAATGATTGAGTTAAAAATTTTTTGTTGATATTGTTACAGTCAAAAAACAATCAATAAATGCTTATTATTTGAATGATGATTATTGATATAATAACATTTAAATAAATCAGTCTATTTAACAAACATTCAATTATTATTTATTAAATTAAATATTATAAATTGTATATTTTGAGTTTGTGTTTATATAATATATAATATAGAGTAATTTAACTTCGTAGAATTATTTACTAATTAAACGTTTATTGTTTAATAATAATATTATCTATTATATTGTCTTATATACATATGAATATGTGTGCCTGTTACCTACCTGTAGCCGCATATATAATGGACCCGTGCCGCGCGTACACATCATTACAAAAGACGCTTATTATTTTTTCCAAAATTATCTGAAATTCCTTCAGTTTTAGCTCTTAAAGCTCTTTATATTGAATTGAATCAATTAGAGCTCTTCCTAATTTAGACCTGGAATCTGTATGGTTCCAACAAGATGGTTATCCTGCACACAATGCCATGATAGTAAGGCTGTTCCTGGAACATACTTTCCAGGAACGTCTTATGAGTGGTTTTGGAACATTCAAGTGGCCAGCCAGATCGCCAGATCTATCTCCTAACAACTGTTTTTGTAGGGTTTTCTCAAAACACAGATCTATTCGCGGAATAGGCCTGAAAATTTGCAACAATTAAGGCACAGAATTTTTGAAAATTGTGCGAATATTTTTCCTCCAGTGCTAGAAAATACCCGGGTAGATTTCTACAATCGACTCGGATATTGTTTAACAAATAATGGAAGAATATTCGATCCGTTGGTTTAACATGTTTTTTGTTGGAATTCTATTTTTTTTTCTTTTTAGGGTTTTATTTTTCTTTTAATTTGTGTGGATTGTTGTTTTATGTTAATAGAATACTATCATTTATTTTCAAAAATTCCACATACATATAATAAGCGATATTCTAAATAGAATTATAAATTGTTAGAACTAATGCTAAGTTTAAGAAGACAACAATGAACATATTTAACCGACTCTCAATACATGTTAATGTAGTACAAAACAATCCAGCAAGCATACACAACAAACACACTAAAGAGTACTCCCACTATTTTTATTTCTTTACTAAGCATATTGTGTATAGTTATTATAGTAAATAATATTTAACATTGATTCTCTATTAGCAACACTTTCCAACACGTACGGTATATATAGACACATAGTTATTGAATGGATAAAAATAGCGATCTTTATTGGGATATATGTGTTAGCGCGAACGTCGGTATGAGATTATTGATGGTGGTAAGTCATTAAGTGAAGGCAACAGAAAGCAATAGATAAAACAGTAAGATAATAAAAATATAGAAGAGTATGCAAATTTTCAGCGATGTGTGAAATCGGTATTCTTTTTAGTCAAAGACGATTTCATTTCAGTCGAGAACAGCAAGGAAAAATACTACACTGGCATACCATCATCGTCATTGATGCCCATTCATGTGGTATGAGTAGTTTAGTGGATTTGTGTATGTAGGGTGAGGTAAATATACATTTACCACCTTATTTCTCTCATTACGCGCGTATACCATCACAACTCCTACCCTACCCCGCTCTGCTACCACTACCCTCTCTTCTCACCCTTCTTGTCAATGGTTTTATTCATTCCTATTAACCATCTCATCTTGAACAAAATAAAAAACACTGGAATGTATTTCTTAATAAATTGTTCGTTTTTATCCGTTTATTTATTTTTATTTTTGTAGTAAATCCTTATTGGGGTTATTTTTTTTGACAATTCTAATCTGCTATATGACGTCATATCACTTAATTAAATGTCTGTAATATAATTAAAACATATAAAACTATAAAAAAAAGCATTCAACCGGTGAATATTAATATCACGTAAAAAAAAAATTATTCCGCCGGTATACCAAACCGCCAGAAGAGTATTCCATCGGTCGAGTCTGGAAAAGATATGGTCTCGAAGGAGACTGTGAGTGAGACATTGGCGCGATCAAGTTCTGAATGGAGACCAAACACAGAGAGAAATATAAGGTGAACATCACAAAGAAGAAAATTACAGTAAGTATTACTGTGTTACATAGTACTCAGTCGATGAAAAGAAAGCAATCGGATATGGTAGACAGTCCAATTATATGAAACTTTTGAGTATAACAGAATTAAAAACAAAAACTACACGTTTCCCGGTTAAAAATTCGCTAAAAAAGTTTCAATATATCTCTCATTTTACAGCCAAATACGTTCGAAAATCGTGTTCAGCAAATCGAAATGTATCGAAAAGTTTTTGATGCAGCCTTGGACGTAAATTAGCTACGAAAAGTTCCTTGCTTTCATTGCCATTTGATAACAAGCATGTGTTTAGTTTGAGTAGTTCGTATGTACACTCCCGTTCAATAAAATTGAATAGACCTGAAATGTTAATTTTCTTAGATTTCATAAAACTCCTCACTTTTGCAACTCTCTGTATAATTATTCATTTATAAACAAAGATAATTTAAGTGTGTAAAAAGAAATGGTATAAGAAGTATAGAAAAAAACAATTAGTACCTACAAGAATAATCAAAATTGTGAGAGAGTGAGAGACTGATTTGGTTCAGAACTGTTCAATTTTATTGAACGGTAGTGTATGTAAGTTACTACGGTTCCAAGTACTAAAATTTTAATCTGATATCTTTCTCTTTGATCCGAAACTTTAATTGATATTAAAAAAAGTTTCAAACAAAAACTATTGGAAATTTTATGAAAAACAGTATTGATGTATTTCTCTCGTAATTATTATAGTAAAAGCTATAAGCGATAAAAGATTTGGGAGTGGTTTCCCCGATGTCGGATTAGGTTCTCGAAGGGTTGACTAGACAAGTGATTGAAGTCAATCATCTTTTCAGAAAGTGTCATCCCCTAATTAAATGGACATTGCTTTTGACAGTCGCTGCTCCTACTAAAATATATTTTTGGAGTATGATATCTACTACTAAAAACTTTTGATTAGTGCCATCAAAATCCGTTATCTAATAAAGTATGCAAATTTGATTTACAAAATAAAAAAAATAAATATATAAAGCTAAAGCCATACACACACAAAATATCCATAATTCAAGAATAATAACGTAATATTATTTGTAGCCATCTTAAATATTTTGTGCACCATAAAATAATTATTTATATAACATACAAACGATAAAGGCCCATAAAAAAAGAACTATAACATTCGCACTAAGTCAAATTGGTATACAAATATTATTATTATTCTCTATATATGAAGAACGAACGTACGCTCTTTTAAATTTCACGGCCAAATACCCGCAAATAAAATAATATTTCTCATATTATTATTAATAGCTGAAAGCTGCGCTACCGTTCTCCGCCACTATTCAGACAATACCAAGCAACTACAGTCACTTAGTACCCGTGGCCATAAAAGTAGTGTTCTTCTTTTAAATTTATATAGTTGATTTGTGCCATATTCGTTCGGTTTTTGGGAAAATGTTTCGAATAAAAGTTGTTAGTATATTTATAATAAACAACTTTTATTTGAAGCGATTTTTCGAAAAACGAGTGAATAAGGCACGAATCAATTATAAAGTTTTCAAAGACGGAACGCTACTTTTGTGGCCCATAGATACATACACCCATATGATAGTATAACACACCAAAGGTATATTATGATGCTTATATACCATATACAAGTATAAGTTCTGAAAATTATTATCTGCAATGAACTATTAGGCCATGATTTGATCGGTACAAATCTGATTTAAGATCGGATTTTGGATTTCGAAGAGATATCATGACAAAACTTGTTACTGATCAAGTAAAATTATTATTTAAACAAGTGAAAATAAGAACTAACTAGTTTATTTGCTTAAATATCCGGTATATACTGAGCTTATGAAAAAAAGTTTCAAACAAAAGTTGTTTATTTTTCAAAAATGAACATTTTTTGTCGTTAAGGTTTTGTTATATTTCTTATAGTTTCAAAGATATCTGTTGTGATTCCAAAGACGGATTTTGTAAGCAGTTTACGAGATATCGTCTGAAATTAGAAAAAATAAATGCGAAAATAATATTTATTTTTAGATTTGGTAAACAGTTTATGAGATATACAGTCTGAAATCGTACAAAACGGGAAAAAAATTACACAATTAAAGAGTACTGATTTTTCCCTTTCAAATCTGATTAGTACGTCGCCAGTTCATATCCTATTAGATTTGATATACGATGTAAATTATTGACATATAGAATATATTTGAACATCCGATGTACTCTGTCCTCTTCTCCAATAAAAAATATCTTGATTGGTCACATCAAAATTTAATAAATAGAACTTATCTAGGAAACTATCCGTTAAATCGTGAAATAAAACGATTTTATCGGCGGTTTACGATATATCTGTCTATTCTGAAATTTCCTAGCTGAAATTACTAATACATTTCCCAAAACTCTGGACAAAAGGTTATCTTTTGAACCGTAAGAAAAAAGTTCAAACAAATTCAATCTGCCTTTTTTAAACAACTTTTATCTATCTGGATAATTTTGCCAAAATTCCAGCTGAAACATCTGTAATTATTTAAAATGTCATAGGATCTAAAACTCAAATCATGATTACATCTTTCTATATGCAAAAGTAAAATAAACAGTACACGAATTGATAAAAAAAAGTGAACATATACACAGTATTTAATCAGTTAACTCAATTAGATTACTTATTCCTATCTATTTTTAGCAATACAATGGATATTAACAAGACATATATATAATACATACACACAACAATTCAAAATTTACCACCAATTTAAGGGTAAAAAAATTGTAGAGGTATATAAATTTTCTAAGATCATAAAATAAATATAACTAGAATATTTATGCAACATAGGGATGTCATTTCTCACATATACTTAACCTACCCCGTCCCATACCATTTCAAGACATATATGATGCTGCTAGCTAACACCCCCGAACAACCCCCCGTGATATATACTAAACAAAATATACATACAAAAGAAAAATATATATATATATATGTTGGAATAATTGTAATAAAACATACAAATTTATAGATATATATTCTATAATGGTGCTATAATAAACTACCCTTCATATTAACTTGAACTCTGTGTACCTAGAGTAAATATCAAATAAGATGAATTTTCGAAGCGGAGACGCAAGAAATGTGACATATGCATTTTGGCTTTTAAATAAATTATCTGCACTTGAAGCTCTGCTCCACCTCCCCTTTAAGCACTAAATCGTCCCTGCTACTAAATGAGACAAAATTTGATAACCAATACTCTAAAATTTGACCCTAGACTATATTTATAAATTAAACAAAAGTTTATAAGTGGGATTAGTAGTTCTTGAGTTTTAGGGTACAAAAATAGCTCAATGTTAAGGGGTCAAAATGTTTGGAATTATCTCTATCAGAATTTCTGTACAGGATCTAAATACCGTATTTGTTAATCCTCAATTAACATAAACTGTTTAGGAATTCCACACAATACATAAGTGAAACTAATCATTGATTAGCTTGACTGACAATGAATACTCCAAGTATTTTATTGTTGTACGTTACACTACAGATCAAAAAACTTGAGCCTGTTTGAATGGAAATATATAAATAGATTCATTGATAAAAACAACGTTCTAATTTTGTAAAATACCAAGAAAAAACTTAAAAATGTGTGAAAATATATGTTCACTTTTTAATCACTACTATAGAAAATGTATAATTTTAAAAATATACCAATAAATCTCGAACGAAATCATCAACTTGAGGTTGTAGAAGGTACCGAATTTTCATTACCTCAGGTCACGTAATGAAAATTCGGCACAGAAAATGTTATTTTACATTTTAGTTAGTTCTAATCACATAATCATTACAGATTGGTTCAATTATTTATGTAAGTTGAGTACGTTTTAAACAAAATAAATGTTTCATATAAAAGTTGTTATGCATACAAATATAAAAAGTGGACATTTGATATTTATTAAAACATAACGCATTAAAAACAATTTTTAATATAATTAATAATAAAATTTTACACGATACCGACAATACTTTAGCAAAAACAAACAAATAATTGTTTCAATACTGAATTTTTATATTATATACGATGAGACAATCATTCGGCAATGTTTGGTCAAGGTTAAGATGAAAAATTTGTGACACGTGTCAAGAACATTAAAAATCTGGTGTCAAACAGTCCTATTACGACTGCTATACACAAATACAATCAAATTGATAAATTTTTTATGTAGTCAGACATAATAATATTCACAAAAACAATTCTGAATTTGTAAAAAAACAGTACGTGGGTATCCCCATACAAAATAACATAAAAATATGTGAATAAGAAATGTAATAGCACACGGTTAGACGGGAGTCTATGGGTCGAATCTTAGAGGTTACTTTATTCTTTTGACATTTTTAATTTATGCAAAATGTTTGGAAGTTCTTTAGGCTAAGTTAGATTGTAGCGGCTGTCCAGCTACACAGGACATTCATTGTGATACCAAAATTAAGCTGACTCATCCTTGCTACTATTCCTTCAACCATTGGGAACTGCTCAAGTATAGCAATAAGGTTTTCACGCTAGTAGACTTTAGCTCAGAAAGGTCGTCAAAGAATGAGTGTCCCAAAAGAATGAGTCTTTTCATGATAGGAGTTAACTGTGGCAGTTCCTGTCGTAGTCGTGTCGCACTGACCGTCCCGGTTCCACATATTTGCGGGCCAGCCAGTATCCTATGATGACTGGTATAACGTATAGATGACCTTCAAAGCGAAATAATATCTTCGACACGACTTATACTCTCTAGACAGATCTACCTGGTAGTATTACAAGTACTTTTCGCCAGCCACCTTATGTTGGCCTTGAGGAGAACCCAAGAATAGGAGACTTCCAAGAGTTGGGAAATGAGAATGACTATCCTCATTGAAAACGCTTCGCCTAAAAAGTTTTAAGACGAAAAATCAAAGAATATTATGAGTTCTCAATAAATGTATCTATTTTTCAAAAATTATGCGAAAATTTCCCACACCACAAGAGTAGGTACTATAAATAAATATTTTCCAAATAATTGTCACAAATGTTTCCATGCCAATGAGTCAAATATCGAATGTTCATTGCATAATTTTGACACAACAAGAGGCGAGCAACAAAAAATTGAATAAAATTATTTATGGACCGTTTAATCGTAAGCATAAAATATAACAATTTTGAAGTGATAGCCTCCCCCAAACACTATCCTATAAGCTAAGAAGCCAATAACAATATATACAATTTTTTTCTTCATTTCTGGCAAAAATATATATATATATATATATATATATATATACTTATATACTCGGCTTTTCCTAAATCTTTCTTTTCATCGTTTGCATTTTTCTTCATAACATTTTTCGCCGCGTTATGTAACGATGTTATTATATATATTTTGTGAAGGCATTACAATCTTACGTAATATAAGAGATTCTGCTTGACGAAGCAAATTTTAAATAGAACAATAATTGTATATAACTAAGTATATATATATATACTACTATATATATATATATAACTAAGTATATATATATATATATATATATATATTTATTGGGACTAAAATATACCACCCCTGTTACAATATTTTTAACATAACATGCTTATGTATATATATACATAAATATTTTTACACATATTGTGCAACAAAAATGTCCCTCTTTATTACTTTATACTCGAAACAAAATTAAAAATACACATAAGACTATACTGGTATTTCGACTGCATTGCAATCATCGTCAGTAGGGAAAAATACGTATAACATGTTATGTTCAATGAATAAGTCATCTAGTTCAAATGCACTCCAATCTTCTTGTAGACGATCAAATACTGATGCAATATATGGTATATTTTAACGTAAAATTAAGTATCCTATTACAGCAGAAACGATTTGAGGGGGGATGGATATAAGTAATCAAGAAAAAGATCATTGTTTGCAGTTGTTCGTTTCTTCGCTAAACAGGTTTAGTAATTTAAAATTTAAAGCCCTCCAATCTCATTTGTCGTACAGAATTAAACCAAATTCGGTACACAAAACTTGCTACTGACTTTTCCTTAAATTGGATCCTTAAAGAATGATCCTTTTCATTTGATTAGCATAACTTGATTTTCTTTGTCACAAATGTAGCAGAAAATGCAATACACGGAGACGAATGTATAGTAAATATTATTATGACAAAGCGAAAAGTATAGTAATAATAACTATGCTACATAGTACTCGAAACACAAAATTTGATATATCTCCCTTAATATTCGAAAAATCGAAAAATTTATTAGAAGCAAAGTTCTAGGTACTAAGTTTTACTGTTATTTTGTTTCCTATCATTTTTTCTGTTACCCTAATATTTACAGAAATATTGATGGTTTAAAATTGAAAATTAAATTTCTCAATATCTCTGTACGCATTAGAGTTTGAGCAAAAATGATGAGGTGATGAATTGTAGGAAAAATGATTTACTACAACTTTATTCCTTTCGCATTTTTCGATTGTTCTAATATTAATAGAGATATTTTATATTTTGTGTTTTCTTCTTTCTTTATGCCCCCCTTTCCTCTTGACGTATGTCATTTATTAATAAAATTGGCTTTGCAAATACTAAAATCATATACGACATTTCATTTCGATGAGACTAAAATTGTGACCGCTAGAAAGTGATTTATGTATTCTAAGGAAATTCGCTAAGTTGAAGCAGCTCCTGCGTAACGAATTTTTTTTTATCGTAGGCTGAGTACAATGTATCATATTAAGATTAAGAAAAAAGGCAAAAATCAAGAAAAGTAAGTTGTTTTCAGCCTGTCAGAAATTTTTTCAATCAAACACACAAAACTGCATATTGATTGCTTCCATGTTTCGTATCTTTTGACTGGTAGTCAACAAATTGGTTTTAATTAGAGGAGACAAAGGTGACTTAAGGATGGTTACAAAGCTTTATGACAAGTTTTGTCTGGACTGAAATAAGATGATTAACGAGCATAGAATCTATTATATCCGAAGAATATTTTTGTTGTATTCGTAATTTAGACATAAAATAGCTAAAAGCCTAGGATCGCCAACTCTAAAAAAGTGTTTCTTGAGATATTTCCAATAATAGTCAGATCGAACATATCGGGTGGTTTCATTTTTATTATCCACACGGTACAATATATGTTGTTACATCTCGGCTTATTGGCATATTCGCCTACATCATCCCTAATGTGTACGAGAGGTACCATCCTATATCAATATAATAATTTTACGATGTCATTTTTGAATATTCGCTATTATTAAAGGTATTTTCCTGTTTTTTTTTTTATATATTGGGTAACAAACGATAATTTTTCCAACGTATATTCATTTTCTTATATGCCTATATATTTTCCTACTAAAATGTTTACATTTTATTAACGAAAATAAAAATAAAATTTCGTTTAATTTGTATTAATTTATTTAAAGATTTTTTTTTCCTTAGGTTGGCACAATATTTTATTTATTTTTTTTATGACAGTCAATTTAAAATGACAATCTATGCATTTTTATTCAGAAGAAAATTTGTAAATAGGTTTTTCTAGTGCCTTAGTTCAGTCGGTTTTCGAAAAAAATGCTTTATTATACATATACTAACCACTTTTATTCGAAACATTTTCCCCAAAAACCTAATGAATACATTACTTTTGAGGTTCATAGTACAAAATATTTGCGCCCTTCCGGTCTGTTGACGGATTAAATTTTTCCCTGATCGAGATATTTCAAGATAATTTTATGTCTCTACCAATGAACGGTTAGTGGTCCATGGAACAGGATAATTTTATTACTTTAAAGTATCTATTCTGAGTAGACACTAAAAAGCAATATTAATTATCCTATCGACCAGCCTTAATGACGACTTGCTCATTGGCAGAGGCTTGAAATTCAAAATGATTATATTTATCACCATCTTCGTTACAACTTGTGATCAGTGATTATACTCCTTTAATAATTAGCCAAAGTTTTTTGTTATCACGAAGTCTAAACGTAGAGAATCATATCTCCATAAAAATACCTTACAGATCAGAGCGTGATTGTAGCGGTTGATTCTTCAAACGGGTGTCAACTAACAAACTGTTTAGTAATAACGATGAATCATAATCAAAACGGTTATTTTTCTTTTAATAAGAGCGAACGAACACTCGTAACATTTGTAAATGGTGTTGTTTATACAAATAATTTGCATAAACAATACGTGAGAATGGAATAGAATTTCGCGTCCAATAATGTCAGCAATATTCAATATTTTAATAACATTCTCTGCTAGATGATTGTGATGCTTTTATAAATAACAAGTTATGCTATCATTTCGGTTATTTTGTCTTTATCATCAATTGTTGATTTCATAGAGATTGAACAACTCAAAATATAAACTTTAAAATTCCTATTCATGTTTAAAACAAGTAAATTATATGACAATTAACTAATACTATATACAGCTTGTATTGTAAAATAGACCCAATCTAGAAACAATATAAAGTGCATCTATCACTGTCTATGCAAGGTATACCATGATATAATGTGCTTTGTTACACCCAAACTGCACTCTACAGGCAGTGAAGCTAATACGTCCCCAGCACAGACTATGTACCGAGAACTATATGGACAAATATCTGTGGTGAGAACGTATCAACCCCGTCTCCGATTTTAATGCAGTTTAAGTGTAACAAAGTACACCATATCATAGTACACTGCATGTAAACAGCGATAGATACACTATACATTGTTTTCAGATTGGGTCTATTTTAAAATACAAGCTGTATAAATATCCAATGAATACTGAGTTCATTGTCACGCACAGATATATAAAACTATGAGTATTATATACATATGCAGCATACATATAGTAATTACATATGTTTGAGCTAAAATTTGACAAAATTTATCAATTCACACAAAAGTTGTGTATCTTTTAAACTCTTTAAAAAATTCAAGTAATTTACTTAGGGGTAAGTTACTTGATTCATTTTAAATGAAATATGCTATAAATTGTTTAGATTTCAGATTTGCAGCATTAGTATCTGATATGTTGTTTAATATAAATAATAAAAAATAAAAAAACAACAAAAAAATTAGATCATTAATCCTTTGTTTCTTTGTGAGTTAACTTTGCGCTAAATATGTAATCGAATTTGTTTACTTTATGGTCACACAAATATATGACTATATTTGTAAATTTGCTTATTCAAAATTTAGATTACATTTATTTATCAAGTATGCCGATTTATTTTCAAATCAATGTAAACGAAATTCTTGATTGCAGTTTTGTGTATAAGGTGAGACTCTAAAACCAAAGTGATTCTAGAACTGCACAGGCTTCGCACTGAAATTGTGCCTAAACTATTTGTCGTATGAAACAATGCCTGCTGATCAGGTCTTCCTGAAGGTGTGTATACTTGGTAACCTAATTTGCACATAATGGGCCCGTTATGGAATCCCATTGTATGTAGATGCTTCCGCAGGTGATAATGCCCGGTAATGAATTCAGTAACCTTCCACAGTTGCATCCTGTTTAGCTTCAGTGCATCGAGAGATAGCCTCTTGGATACATTCCGAAGAAGTATTTTCCCGAGCTTTTGCTGCGGTATATTTTCCCAGTGAGCACTGTGTTTAACATTTATCTACTCGTTGATCACCTGTTTAGAATTTTTCTATCTCGCATCGTTTAAAGGTTTTTAACGTAGCTGCCACGCGGCACAGATGCATGAAATAAAAACTTTTTATAGCCTATAACTATCCTCAACAAACAGACTATCTAACGTAAAAATAGTTTTTCAAATCGGACTGGTAGTTACTGAGATAAACGCATTCAAAGAAACTCTCCAGCTTGAAAAAGCAACAGTGATTGCAAAACTATACTCAAAATAAATATATTGTTACGAAAATCGCAAATATCTATTGAATTTATAATTAAACTGGATTTTCGTTAAGTAACGATCCATTCAATACATAATCTAAAATTGAATGTTGCAAAGTTTTGAGATCGATTTTTTTTAGCCGAATCCTTTCATGATTGTTAAATGATAATAGATTTTATGGTAGAAGAAAAGGCCTCAAATCGACTTAAAATTTAAATAATTGTTTTTTAAAAGCTCAACAATGAACACGTAACCTTATGGAACACATATTTGAATGAAGTTTGGCGGGGAACTGACCAATATTACTCAACAAATTGGAACATTTTGAAAGAACAATTTTGTGAAAGAAGTGAATTCTACGATAATGGAAATTATTTGATAAAAACAAAAACATTTGATAAATCTCGCCGGAGTACACTCGAATACAATATATTTGAAATAGTCAGTCACATTCTAAGCATAAAAATAATTAAATATATGTTACATACAGTAAAACTTAGAATGTTTCAACTAGTTCAAATTTTATGTTGGGGAGTGTACATAAATGTGGAATTCGTGAGCCGTGTAGCCATAGAGGCATAGAGCTACAGTGTATACACCAGTTTTAATGACTCTCAATAAATAATATGTTTTGGTAATCAACCAATCACTACCGAACGTTGTTGAACGTATTCAAAAATAATAATGTTCCGGTAATAAAACATTGTTATATGGTATAGTTTTACAACAAAATTTTATATTTTACAAAACCTCACTGACTCCCATAAGTATTTATCCCCCCACCACACATAAACATTTGTATTTATTCAATATATATTGTAACCGTATACATTTGATATTTATTTAAAAGTTGAGCAACTCTTTTTTTAAAAATAAATATCATTACAATATCAGTGATAAACTCACTTTTAAATCCATTTAAAAGTTTTAGTTAAATATTCACCATTGCAGTTGGCACTACTGAAATATATTATTAGTTTTATATTTCATTGTACACTCCAGTTCAATAAAATTGAACCGAATCAGTATCTCACAATTTTGATTATTCTTGTAGTAAATGTTTTTGACAGATACAACATTTTATTTTATTTTTAAATGACGTCACATCATCCCACAACTGTCATTTCGACAATTACTGACTTTTAATAGAAAAAACAAAGATATCAATTTATTTAATATTTTAAATTTAAATTTTAAATAAATAGATCACTTCAACAGAAGTAATAGTGTCTAAAGATATCAATAATAATTGAATGTTTAGCTGTATACTGTTTGAATGACTAACTGTAATTTGAATAAGTATCTCGTCCCACAAGCGTTCCGAATTCGTAACTATACATCCGCATGCATTTTTACGAATTAGCTTTTTATACGAAGATATAAATTGGTGTAGCTTGGAAACGCGTTTAGCTACACTGGAATATCTTGAACCAAGTATATATATTTTCTTCAAAATAATATACTCTGAGAAAGAAATCGTTGTTTTCATTCAAGAATTTAGTTATTTGAAGATACTTATGCAAGTAAACAATGACAGACAGAAAGCCGTTACAAGTTTAGTCGGAACTAAACTCAATATACCCTGGTATATATATTTTATATATACCGGGTATAAAAATGAAATGATGGATATAGTGTATGGGTATGGACAATCTGTACTGACGTATTAATATCGAACAACTAAAAATAAAATGATAATTGTGTAATATAATATTTTATTTTTGATAAATTGTAATAAATATATATTAAAGAAATTTGAAAATAAATTTTTGAAAAGAAACAAATTTGAAATGAATTCAAACTATTATTTTATCAACATAAATAATATCCGCATTATTTAAACATTTAAATATAATCAAAATAACTATAAATTTTATTTATTCTACGAACAATTAGAAATTTCCAAAATTTTTCTTCAAACAAAAAACTATTCAATTAAAGTAATTGTTTTGTTTTTCATCCATTTTGATTACGAGTGTAATTTTTTTATGTAGAAAATATATTTTTACCCGGTATATACAGGATGATCTGAAATTCATTCAGAAAAATTATACCACGGTGAAAGCTGCGAAAAACAAACAAACAAAATTTAATAAAGTTTTTCGATTTGACGCTTAGTTTATGAGATATAATTAATTAAACATTAATAAATTCAACCACAACCATTTGAATTTTTGCAGATGTCGCTACATTTATTGCGAACTCTGATTGTCGCTTCTCTAGCATGCTGTACTGTGGCCGCCCTACTCCACTACTCTGGTCCCACCTCCTTACAATATGTGCTCTGTGATTGGTGGAGTAGGGCGGCCACAGTAGAGCACGATAGAGTAGCGACAATCAGAGTTCTCAATAAGTCTAGCGACACCCAAATGCAACTGTGATTGACTTTAATAAAAATGTTTAATTAATTATATCTCAAAAACTAAGCATCAAATCGAAAAACTTTATTACACTTTTTTGTTTGTGTTTTGCAGCTTTACACCGTGGTATAGTTTTCTTGAATGAATTCCAGAACATCCTGTATAAAATATACAAGGGAATAATAAGTATAGTCCCGACTTTGTAACGATTGAATATGTTGATCGTATAAACAAATTTTTGTATAGTTATTCATAAAATGACCTAATTAGTTAATTTCAGCATACGAAAAGAAATAACGAGCTTAAATTTTACTATACATCATTTTATTATATGGTGCACCCTGTACCGAAAATGGGTGTCCAGCAAGATTAAAGAAAGAAAATGTAATTTGTTTTACTTAGAGTCCACCCATCAATGAATATGACCTTAAAATTCAATGTTATAGACTCTGATTAACAGTAAGGGAAATAAGAATAGTTCAAAAGTGATAACTCACACAGATCTTAGTAATTGCTCGTTGAGAATGTAAAATTGGTTGTTGCAATGCGGCAGACTGCCACGTTGCAGTTGTTGCCGTTGCAAAATGGGCTGCTTTACTCCAATCACTTGTTGTTTCAAATGGAGAATCTCCAATATGGCCCTGAAACAAAGCAAAAAACATTTCATCAGATAAAGTTACAAATATCACTTTAATTCGGTATATGCATTAATGAGATTTCTCAACAAATGTATTTAAATACTCACACAATTTTAAGGTTAAGGTTTGTTAATTAATTCATAATGACATTGTTATTAAATATAAAAATATCTCCGATGATAGTCGAACTCACACGATATATACAGTGATCGTCTTATCCACTACCAGAGAGCCACTTATTTATTACGCTTGTGGGACGAGGTACTTATTCAAATTACAGTCATTCAAACAGTATACATCTAAACATACAAATATTATTGATATTTTTGTTTTTTCCTATTAAAAGTCAGTAGTTGTCAAAATGACAGTTGTGGGATGATGTGACGTCAGTCATTTAAAATGACTAATTGATGACGTCAAATGTTTAGCTTATCAATTACTTACAAAATTTAGTTATCTATACTAATCTTATAAAAAGATGAAATTTTTAAATTTGTATGCGGTAACTTTTGGAACAAGTTTTCATTGCATGCATCCGTGTCCGCGAGCAATTACGCTTAAAACTCACTTTTTTACATCCTTTGTATGCATATGTTTTTCTATACAACTTTTTCACACAACTTTTTGAGAAAAATTTATCAAGAATAAAAAGTTCTCATTCAAAAACGCATGCTGATCTTCACATAACCTTGAAGGCAATGGTTAACATATTGTATAATTAGGCATCAAAATACTATACTAATATCAATTTCCATTAAGGTTACGAAGACACAGTATAAAAGAACTAGCGTAATATAAATATTGATATGAAAGTATACACAAATATGTTAGAACAGTAAGTTAACTTCAAATTAATTCCCTAGTGTAACTGAAGCACACTGGGATAGAAATCCAGAGATCTAGAGTTCGATACCTGGTGGGTTTAATTAAAATAAATTTTATTCGGGTTATTTTTATTCAAAAACGTTTTCTTCAAGAAATATGCAGGTGCGTTCCTGTATAAATGAATCAAATTTTAAAATGAATAAAAAATGTTTGTATACCTTATTATTAAACAAGAAACCACCCTGATGATTTCAACCCTAAAATTATCAAACTTAAATGCCTATCATTTAATAAACTGACCACCATGGCCAACCCCACATTTCCATATATATATCCAAAGTAATTTTCTACCCCTTTTTTGTATTCTTTTTTTTTTTATAAATGTCATTACGTTTTGAGTTGACCCTTGAGCTTTTTGTATTGTTTTTAAAGTATCAATTTGATTCAATCATAATGTTGTTTTGTGAAATAACATTTAAAGAAATATATTTCATTTTATTGTAGGGGATGCAAATTATGATTGGGGGATGAGTTGCATATGACATTCGGTTAAATATCGTATTAAGTTAAATATGTAATGAAATTCGCAAATATCTTGAGAATTTGATGTTTCAATTCGTTTTTTGTGGATTAGTAGCAGGAAAGCTTAAATTTTATTTAGGTTTCTTAGGCTCTTGCGAGGTCTAAGGCGTTATGTCTGCGCAGTATGGCTACATGGAAACTGGGAGGTTACGGGTTCGAATCCCGATATCGGCAGTTTGTCAATTATTAGGGGAAAAAATGGGGCGGTTAATTGACTAAACTGTCGGCGTATGGACAAGGACGAAGTAACCGGCTAAGCAAGCTCCTGGCTATTGCCAAGATATGGTCGAAATGAATCTCGGCAGGGGAACACAATAGACCATAAGGTCGAAGTGCAATACATTTATATACCCCAAGATATATCTATCTATCTAGATCCATGAAAAGCAACCGAATAGACGACACCCTTCTTTTTAAATGGCCAACGAACTAAAAATACATGAAATAATTATCACGAAAAAACATAATTTTAATAGTATTATAAATTAAATTCGAAGTAGTTAGTCGACCGACCTACAACATAACCGGAAAAATTTTCATATATTTATCTTTTTTCTCAAAGGTAAACAGACAGAAAATTTTTGTGAAAAAGGTTGTGTATAGGTAAAATATCAGGGACAGAAAAGACATTTTATGAAAATTAATGTTAAATCAGATTAGAAAATATTATTATACTTTTAATTTATACATTGTGTATATAGAAAAATGATACACGACATTAGTAGTCGGGTGGACATACTGGTCACAAGATTTATATTCTTAACTAATAAATGGGTACACATGTACTTAAAACAGTGTGGTTCCCATTAACGCATCCAAATGTTATCAAACAAGACAGTATTAATATACTATCAGGCACAAGTATTAAATAATTAAATATTTTCGTTAGTACATGTGAGTAAAATATCAATAAACAATGTCTGCAAAATGTGAGACATGAACGCAATTTTTGCGAAATCAATTTAGAACCGTTATAAATATTTTGACATCAATCTTAGATAGATAGACAGTGTCCCCCTTTCTACTTCAGACTTACGAGATTCGCTTCTCCCACATCTTGACAATGGCCAGAAACTTGCCTATCAGGTTTTCCTGAAGGTAACCAGTCCAAGTGCAGTGCAGTGCTCTACTAACTGAGCTACCCAGATGCTTTGATAGGATGCATATAATTTACGGAAAACATTAGACAAAGTTTTTTTAAGGGAAATAGTTTGTCTCTTGGCCTAAATTAAGGCCATTTTTTGGGAAAGTCATGAAATAATTTTAGCAGATTAAAATTGGCAAAGAAAATATACAATTTTGAAATGACTAGATTCATCTTATAAACCGAAGGGTTAACTGAGACAGTCTTATTTATAGTGCAGTGTGTAACAATTTTATATACCACATAGTACATAGAAAATGTTCCTTGGGGATCTTCTCATTACACTAATCGTTTAATGTTTTCAACGGGTTAGATACATACAAACCATACACTGTTAATCTATTTAGTAAATCTTTTTAATTATCATTTTTCGGAGGTTTTCTGTTATTTATTATAATCATTTTTTCTTGTATATTTGAATCATTTTTGTTTGAATGAAACCTTTAGGCTGGCAGCAAAAGTTTACAACACATATACATTCTACAATTTCTATCGGAAACTCTGTAGGAATATTTTGCGACTTAAATAAGGCGAAAATAATGTAATGCTTCCGGTCCCTGGCATGGGAGTACAACTTGTTTACGGGGGTGTAAAGTCACTGCATGTAAATGTTCTAAAAGGGAATGTATTTGTGATTTGTTAGTGATAGAATGAAAAGCTATATACATTGAATACAACTGACCTTGCCGGACTGCTACAACGTCCTTCAGTACAAAAAAAAAAATTCGTTACGCAGGAGCTGCGTCAACTTAGCGAATTTCCTTAGAATACATAAATATCTCTAGTCACAATTTAAGTCTGATCAAAATGAAATGTCGTATCTGATATCATTTTAGTATTTTCAAGGCCAAATAAAAATAAAAATAGAACAAAACACAAAATATAAAATATCTCTCTTAATATTAGAATAACCGAAAAATGTATAAGGAGTAAAGTTGTAGAAAATTAAGTTTGCTGCAATTCATTACCCGATCATTTTTCTCAAAGTCTAATGTGAACAGAGATATTTAGAATTTTAACTTTCAGTCTTTAATTGTAAATATTTCTGTAAATATTAGTGTAACAGAAAAATGATAAGAAATAAAATTACATTAAAACAGTACCTACAACTTAACTGCTAATAAATTTTTCAGTTTTTCAAATATTAAGGGAGATATACCAAATTTTGTGTTTCCCCCTCCCTCTAAACCTCCCTTTCCCCTTGTCCGATTTTACCCATTAACAGACTTGATCTTTAGAATACCAAAAGCACCTCAAATACCAAATTTCATTCCAATCGGAATAAAACTGTGACCGCTAGAGAGTCCACAGTCACATAAACGTATACATATATATATATTTTATATATATATATATATAAAAATTTTAGCGATAGTGATTTTTAACATCTAATAGGTAGGATCGATGGACATTTGAAGAAAATTCCAACATTGGTGCAAAAACAATACCTGCATTTCCTTTAGAGGAAATTCACTAAAAACAACAGTGTTGAGTGACTCAACTAGTGACTACTATTAACTTATGTTTTATGGTGCCATATCAAGAATTATTTTGGATAATTTGACAAGAGTCGTTAATGAAAAATGTATGAAAATTGTACGCCCATTACGTCTATAACTTAAACTGTACGCACATAACATGCTTGGCTCGGCACTTGGAGAGCTGAGCTGTGTGAGTAGTGAATTATATATTTGGTTGGTGCATAACTGTATACATACACGTCTATGGTGGTGTTGTTTGGTAGGTATGTAAGTGTTTGGTAGTGGTTAAAACTCTTATCTTTAGTATTTTTGATTTATTGCCAACATGATAATAATATTATTGTAAACAGGTTTTCACTTATATTTGTTCAATTATTTTGCAAAATATTAACTTATTTTGTAATTCATGTATATATTGATAAAACAATTCAATACAAAATCGCCAATGATGTCAAATTTAAAATATTTTCGGAAAATTTGTTTGGACAAATGACAAGCAATATTTTGAATTTTCGAAAATTATTTGGCTTTACGTTTTTTGTTGTTGTTGTTGTTTTTTTTTTCTTTTTTTTTAATATAATCAAGGGATTTGTAAGTAATGGATTTTTTTTTTGATATTGTAAAAATCGTTTACTAGAGTTGTTATCTCTCTATATAAAAGGGAAATAGGATGTATGTACACATTCATGTGTTTATTTGTTTACCGGATTGCTTGAAGAAAGCTATAGGAGATAACGAAATAATGATGAGAGAAGATCCTACGTAAATTTACCGTACCTACTCCGGAAAAACTATCAGAAGTTTATAGGTCCAAACCGTTCTAAAGTTTATAACTGCCCAGATCCCTATAAGAAATACACAGAGACTAAAGACTCCTGGAGACTAGATGGCGAAGCACGGATGAACTAGCTAGTTGAATATAATTTGCCACGATGACATTAAATTTTGGTATAGGTAGAGTAAATATAGGGTACCTACCAATTATTATTATTAAACTACTTACTAAACTATTCATATCGAAGAACTAATAAACAATTATTTACTTGATTTAATTATTTTTTCTTAGTAGGGGGTATAAAAAAGATGCCAATGATAAAGCTGGGTGGTGGGGGAAGGTTGGTAATTTGTTACTAATTTCTAAATTTTTCATAAAGTGGGAATACATATAGTTGTTGTTGTTGTAATTATTGTAAAAGATATTTTTTAAACAATAAATATTTTATAAAACGAATTCTAAATTGATTGAATAAATTATTGGGCAATAATCGGTAGGCAACCTGTATTGAAACATCGTTCCGTCTTACTTCAAAACATACCTTTTTTACTTACTTTTTTATTTCACCCAGCTTATGGAGAGTCGTTCGACTCCGATGAGCGTCTGCGCCCACCTCTGGACTGTATTGTATAGGTGTACTCTAAAGTTTTATAGTTAATATTTTATTTTATTTATTAAACATTGATTCTCTATTAGAAATGCTTTTGAAAACGGTCTGTATATATATATATATATATATATATATATATATATATATATATATATATATATATATATATATATATATATATATATATATATATATATATATATACGCTCAGATACGCACAATAATCTCCGTATGTTTTATATAGATTCTTATAGCATTTTATTTGAATAATTATGAACACAAGATGTTAATTCAATTTTCTCAAAGACAAATAAATAATAGCGTAGCAGCAAGAAAGAGATTTGTATGCGTGAAATGAGTAAAGAAAGGGGTAAATAATATTATTTGTGTCCTAATTACGATCGCATACACAATAATATACGCCGCCCGGTAGTAATGACAATCTGCTGTTACCCATTTGTCATTAACTAATATATTTAATAATTTTGGCATCGTATTTTCTGTATATATATATCTATATACCATTCCTCTCTGTGTGTAAACTCCACCACTACTCCCACCCATCCCCACCCCTACCCCTCCCTCCCCATCGTACAACAAACATAACAGACAACAAATGTATAATGCTATTTTGATGATTTTCGTTCAACACAATTATCACTTTAAAACTAATTTTGTTGAAAATAATTTTATAACCATTTATTTAATTATTTGTAATATAAACAAGTGAAATTATTGTTGTATTTTCGGGTTGCCGTTGTATCCCTGATTCCGAGTATCCGTGTCTTCTTAGTATCTGTGTATATTCAATTTAGTTTCGGTTGTTTAAATTAACCCTATAACATTTCAATTTACTTTTATTATTAATTAGCGTTCTTCTTCTTGTGTCTGAAAATTGTGTTTTGTAAGATATCGAATTTTCTGAAGATTATTACATCAGTTCATTAAGAAAATATCTAAAAAGTAAAAACATATAGACGTACACGGAGATAGACGTACAAAAAGTATTCAGGCAAGCTAAATATCCGAGTTTGTCAGACTATAGATAGATAGATTGTAGAGGCTGCCCTTGGCGGGCTACACTTCGGCCATAAGGTCCATTGTGATGCCGAAGGATGTGAGGATGTGAGTGGAGTGGAAGGAATTTTTGTGTATAAACTAGGAATTGGTAGGATATGCGGCTGCAGCCGACTATGATAGGAACTATGCCGATATTCGTCTGGAGAAAGACAGAATGTTGGTCTAGAATATGCAAGAGATCGTGGGCTCGATCCTTATCCTAGATGTGTATGATTTTTGATATATGCCAAAGAATGTTATAAAGCAAATGTTAAAGTAGTGAATAGTCTCGTTGACATCACGTGATCGATTCCATGATACCGCTGAGAATCCTCGATGGTTCAAATATACATGATTTTCAATGGTGAATTAGGACTGATTAATTGTTGCACTAGACATTGACAATTTGATTTTAAAAAAATGGAAAGAAAACAAATTATTTAATCAGAAAAAATTATGATAAAAAGGGACATTCATTTATACCTGTGAATTGTTGATTACGAAGGGTACAACAAGAGAAAGTCTGATTTAAACCAAAAATGGTTTGTTAGAGACGAATGCGAGGCATTCAAGATACAAGCGCGTGGTTTGTATAATGATAACAATTTCGGGGAGACAAGTGTACATTCAAGGGATGATTATTATTAAGGGGAAGGTGTTTGGTGTTTGTGTACCATATATGTGTATATATTAGGTTCTTTATTTTAACATGTAGCTGTTGTTTTTTTTATCTAAAGATTTTTGTTTTGTACACTTTTTCCGACGTGGTACAGTGTGTTTCAATTGGAAGCAATAATTCATATTTATTAACATATATCATTAAAATACTGATACTAATTTTTATAAAACTATGTCCCTTAGTTTTAAATACAGCAAGGCTTTTTTAGGTCCGTTGCGTTCCCGAAATGGGGCTGATCCATCCTTGCTACTACTCATTAACCCTTTTGAAGCGGTTCAGGTAGAGCAATAGGGCTTTGACGCCGATAGATTTTACCTCCGAGAAGATGTCAAAGAATGGTTGACCCAAAAGAGTGAGTGAGTTGGACAGAGTAGGTGATTCATCGTCTCTTTCTTCTCCTAGTCATGTTGCACTGGCAGTCCTCTAAGTTCTCCATGTCTGCCGCTTAGCCAGTGTCTTGTGATGGCTGCTATAACGGTGCTTATAAATTCTCCCGTAAAGAGATAATATCTTCGGAACGCCGTGAGTTGTACTCTGGCCAGATGTACCTAATAAAACCGCATGTACGTCCCTCTCAACATGTTATATTGACTATGCCTAATATGGTTTCCTTCATGGGTAACTTGCCGTTTGCAAAAGGGACACCTAGATGTTTTGTGATATTCAGATATTGATTCAGTTGTATGGTTTGGAGTTTTACTTAATGGAGCTTAGTAAAATTTATAAAATTTAGTTGACAAGTACTTAGGTTATATTTCAAATTTTTCCCCTATTCCTAGAACATTTGTTTGTATTTTATAAATACGTATTTCGACTATAATGTAGTCATCATCAGTAGGAATTAGCTAATCGTAACTATCTCTGGGATATGGATTCAGAGATATGTTGCTTGTTGCTAATTTGGTGCGTGTCTCACAATGATATTAAAAAAGTTTTGTCTTTTATATGATTTGACTGAGGGTATGATCTGACCTGAGGATTATTTGAGTTGACTGACTAAAGGATTAGGTGTGTGTAGAACCCCATCTATTTATTGACGGTATCCTTTTGTGACTATGCGGCGTTGTTTTTATCACTAAAGTGAGGGGATTGATCGAAATTAACCTTGATATTCAAGTATTAGTTTTTTTTGAAAATGGTTTAATTTTGAAATGTAATTTCAAAAAACCTAAAGTTCTCTTTGATTATTTTAATCATTTGTAAGTATTTAGGTCTTTTACAGTATCACAGTTGAACTATCACAGTTGAGCCTAACAAACACCAACAACAAATATTGGAAACACAATTAATGAAAACCGTTTAATACATCGAAACATGTCAACAGAATGAAATATTTAAGAAAGTGAATTTAATTTTGCAATTTTTTACATAATATGTAAAATAAGTTTTCAAAGTATGAATTTAAAACAAAACTGATACATGCTGTACATATGAGTAGTATTGTATGCGTTTCTCATTTACATAAATTTCCTTTTATGAAAAAGCATCTGCCATTTCTATAAGCCATATGTTACGCTACATACAAATCACATATATATTTCTGTCTTTCTCAATGAAAATAATATTTTCTCATAAATCTACATGTGCTCTTGTGCTCTTGAGCGGCGCTACAACAAGAAAATGGTTTATATGCAAAACAATATTGTTTTTATAAACTCTCGATTTTTGTTTGTTTTCCAGAAAAAAAAACAACAACATCAAAATTTATAAATATCTACTTATCTTTGATACAATTCCATAAACGAAAGCCATATCTAATCACTGTGTATTTGCATGTTGACAAATATTTTGTTATAAAATTCCCTGACTGATTGGTACCGGAATACGGGAAAAATTCCCTAACCATTATTTGAGGTAAATTATGATAAATAAACAAAACTACTCTAAATAGTGAGTGGTCTCAGATATAAAAATGATTATTGTGTCTGAATGAAAAAATATGACGTCAATTCATCGAACTTTTTGGGTTTTTTTGTGTTCGAGTAAACCTCATAATCAATTTTTTTAAACGATGAATAAAAATTTTATCTTCAAATATAAAAATCCCATAAAAATAATTTTTGTTCCTAATTTGCAATATAAGGTAAACTCTATTCAAGCAAACATTAGGGTTTACGGTTTAATCGTTCTATTATGACGATTTTATGAGCAGTTTACGAGATAAGGCGGTCTAAAATTGTGTAAAAGCAGGTATGAAATCGAAAGAGGTCATATCTCGGAAACTATCGATCATATCGTTGAACCAATTGGATTTTTGTGTTTTTTCGGTCTAAATTACCGTATGAAATAATTTTCATTCAATTCGACGACCAAAATTAGTTTATCATTTTTCACATTTTTTCATTTACCTTAAAAAATTTCAAAAAAACGAAAAATATTTTTTACTTCCGATTGTAATAAAATTCATTTTATATGGTAAATTGGACCCAAAAAACACAAAAATCGAATTCATTTCACGTTTCGACAAGGATTTTTATATCGTTTGGAATCGTACAACTGGGGGTCGAAAATTGTTAAAGAAGGACATATCGCAGAAACTATTCGTCAAATCCTTAAGCCAACTGGATTTTTATGTTTTTGGGGTCTTTTTATTTACTCTAAAAACTAATTTTCATTGAAAGTGATGACAAAATTTTTTTGGTCATTTTTTCGATGTTTCTAAGGGGTGTACCGTAAAAAAATTTCAAAAAAACGAAAAATATTTTGTACTTCCGATTGTGATAAAATTAATTTTATATGGTAAATTGGACCCAAAAAACACGAAAATCGCATTCATTTCACGTTTTGACAAGGAGTTTACGAGATATTGTTTGGAATCGTACAACCGGGCGTTTAAAATTGTTTAAGAAGAACACACCTCAGAAACTATTGGTCGAATCGTTATTTAACCAACTTGAATTTGATGTTTTTTTCGGTTGAATTTATAAATGTTTATCTAATAAAAACAAACAATTTTTCATACATCAAATTGTTTAGGCACAACATCAGTACAAAGCCTGTGTGGGCAACTGGTATTTCAATTTCATTCCGGGTATAAAAATGTACATTCATTTAACGGCTAAAACAAAATAAACATAGAATCGATGGTAAAGATTGACTAACATTTAGATTGCCACCATAATAGCACTGACTGTTCAAACTAATCGACAAATACAAATATCAAAACCAATTTGAACTATTGTTGTCTGTTAATAAAATATGTGTTTACAATTTTACGAAAACTAATAATAAAACAAATGCAAAAACTTATATGAAAAATTTGTGCAAAATCAATTAAGTCAATAGATAGATATTGCATAAAAAAAAAAAAACAGAGAGTATTTTGTATGTTTATAAACATTTGTGTAGTAAAATTGATTAATACTGACGTCGATAGCGTCGGCCGATTTTGTTCTATCGACGCGTTCCATTTCTCCACGGAGAATATCGAGACTAAATGAAAAATATTATTGCATTCAAATAAAATAAGTACAGGATGTCCTCCTCCTTTCAATAACACACAACACTAATGTATTAAAATTATATATTTGTTTTGACAACCAGACATAAAATTCAGTTACAGTATACTAAAAACTGCTCTCAAAAATCATATGAAAGAAAACATTGTTGCCAGTTTTGTAGCCAAGCGCAATAGTCAAGTCTGGATGCGCATGTAGCCCTTGTGAATACATAACAGTATTTTTGAATTTCATGCCAATTTTTTGCCCTACAAAAAAATAAAATCCATTTATGGTACGTGGTACATATAAGCAGTTTAGCACAACAAAGCCACACCTGGCGACACAATACGATACGAGTCTTTTCCCATTTCAACAACAGCATAAAATTGCACACTCAAATCATATTCCCCAACAAAAAGTAAGATTATCCCGAGTCCAAATCGGTTAGATATTAAGATTTGAAATAGTAGTAGAGGACACCCAAGTAGGCCTTTCTAGGCCTTTTTCACCTACTCCTACGTTGTCGAACCTACCCATCTTCTTTGTGAATAAAAGCACATAGCTGCACTTTTAATGTTTTACCTCAAATTCTTCGGTCGAACAGCATGCTAGATACTTCATACTGAAGGACGTATCAACCATCCCGTTACAGTCAGGACAGATCGAACTGTCCCCTAAGCCTCTTGAGCCTACAGTGACCGGTACTCCAAAAAGAAAGTTTATTTCTTTCCGGTTTTTGCCAATAGGCCAGGTTAACCTTGCAGTATTGTCAGGTATCATTTGTTTGGCTTATCTGCAGCCTACTGTATCTTTCCATTTTCTATTCATAGACCTATCTACCCACTTGTTTAGAGCAGAGATCTGTCTCCTGGTCATTCCTAGACATGGTCGCACATATGGGTATTAAGATTATATTTGAACTTATCTGGTCCAGAACTATCTTTTCAGATAGCGAACTTCCTGAAATGAGGTATCAGCAGACAATATTTTGAGCGACTACAAGACTGCTGCTAACTTATAAAGTGATTCACCTGAAAATTCAGTATAAATTACTAAATTTCAGTATAAAATTCCCAAAATACAAAATATGTTCCAGTTTAAAACTAGTTGATAACTCATGCCTAGAAAAATTAAATAGAATAAAGTAAAAGTCTTCCCCTTATTATATTTTATGGTAAATTGGATTTTGGACTGAATACAGGTGAGATATTGAGGTATATATAAGGTGTCCCAAGGAAAACGTTTATCCAATACATATTATTAATAGATGAGTGGTGCATCGTGATAAGGATGATTCTAATTAGTAACAAGTGAGAAATTCGCAGTATGCCTACTTGGAAACTGGAAGGTTATGGGTTCGAATCCCGACATCGGCAGTTATACAATTATTAAGAGGAAAAAAAATAAAAAAAAGGGCGGTTAATTGACTAAACTGACGGCGAATAGGCAAGAACGAAGTAACCGGTTATGCTTGAGAAAGTTTTTTGCAGTTTCCTTCACGAGCACCAGATGAATATCGGCATTGTTCCTATCATAGTCTATACACAAAAATTATTTTCACTCCACTCACATCCACACATCCTTAGGCATCACAATGGACCTTATGGCCAAAGTGTATCCCGTCCAGGGCAGCCTCTACAATCTATCTATCTAAAAAGTGAGAAATACAGGTGCGAAATTCAGATAAATCAGATAAACGAATAATTCATTTACATAATATTAATAGATAAAGAATAAGTTTCATGTGGAGGTATAAACTGAAATTTGTAATGAGGTCTTTCAACGAGGAAAACGCCTTTCCCCAATAGGGAATATGCATGAAAATTTTTTATCACTTGAATTGAAGCATGTTTACTTGACAAATATCAAGGTAAAATTACTTTTTAAATAACTTTAAAAATAAGCGAGATATGAATGAAATTCCCGATTAGACAAAGAGGGTGATAGCCCTCTTGATATGTTATGTGACGTCATATTACACTTTCACCATTTAAAATACACGTAAAACTCCGTTTTTAGTATTTTTGCAAGAAAGAGACAGATAATAATCTTTAAAAGCTTATAGCTTATAATTTAAAGCTTATAGCTTCCTTGATATTTGTCGGATTTTAATTTCGTTTTTAAATATTATTACAGTATTAACAGTATTTTCATATTCTGAAAATAAATGTGAAAACAAATTTTCATGCATATTCCCTATTAGATTTTTTGTAAAACGAATTTTGCACTGACGTTGAGATAATAAGATAAACTCGTATATATAAGGTGTCTCAAGGTAAACGTCTTTCTCCTACATATGATATTCATAGATGAAGAGTAGATTTCATGTATGTTTGAAATTAAAAACCTTTCCCCAGATACGTTTTTTGTAAAACGAATTTTGCACTGAAGTTGAGATAATAAGGTAAACTCGTATATATAAGGTGTCTCAAGGTAAACGTCTTTCTCCTACATATGATATTAAAATATGACGGATAAGTTTGATGTAAAAGGCAGATTCTCTAATTAGTAATAAGGTGTTACATCCTGTAAGGAAACATTGTTAAAATTGATATGTGTATAATATGTACTGTACTTCACTATTTGTATAACTGGCGAGTTCGCCTGTAAACATTATAACATATTCGTCTATAATACAATTATAAGTATTCTCTTTGTTAATAAATAACTTAGTCTTTACGTCTCTGTCTAATAAAATAGTTTACAGTCTGTGTCTACATTTTTATTAATTAATGCACTTTCTTCCAGAATCAATCATATATAATAAATATGTTCGCAAATTTTTTTTTTTAAATTGAAAATTGTATTAAAATTATTTGGAAAATGTGTATATTGTATCCATTTGGACGACGCCTTGTGTGGGATGTTTAAAAAAACACGACTTGGAATGTAGGTTACGAAACTATTTTAAGTAGTATGGTTTTTTTTTTCTCCAGATTTAAGTGTATACTTACATAATAGCGTGCCAATAATTGATAATTGTTTTTTTGCAACATTGTAACATGATAAAAAATTCGTTACGCAGGAGCTGCTTCAACTTAGCGAATTTCCTTAAAATACATAAATCACTTTCTAGCGGTCACACTGTTAGTCTGATCAAAATGAAATGTCGTATATGATTTTAGTCTTTGCAAGGCTATTTTTTTAATAAATGACATACGTCAAGGGGAAATGGAGGCATAAAGAAAGAAGAGAACACAAAATACAAAATATCTCTCTTAATATTAGAACAATCAAAAACTGTGTAAGGAATAAAGTTGTAGAAAATCATGTTTGCTACAATTCATCACCTTATCATTTTTGCTCAAACTCTAATATGTACAGAGACAGTGAGGAATTTATTTTTCAATCTTAAACCGTCAATATTTCTGTAAAGATGAGTGTAACAGAAAAAATGATAAGAAACAAAATTACAGTAAAACTTAGTACCTACAACTTTATTTCTTATAAATTTTTCGATTTTTCGAATAGTAAGGGAGATATATGAAATTTTGTGTTTACCTCTCCTTCTAAACCCCCCTTTCCCCTTGTCCGATTTTACCCATAAACGAACTTGACCTTTTGAATACCAAAAGCGCCTCAAATACCAAATTTCATTCCGATAAAATGAAAACTGTAACCGCTAGAGTGATTACAGACACATATATATATATATATATATATATATATATATATATATATATATATATATATATATATATATATATATATATATATATAAATAAATTTATATATATATATATATAAATTTTACAGATGGTGATTTTTGACATTTACAAGGTAGGATCGATGGACATTTGAAGAAATTTTTGCGAAATTTTGACTTCGATACAGGACCAATAGCTCTATTTCCTTTCAGGAAATTCGCTTAAACTTGCGATGTATCGAAACAGAATCACCAGATTTATCTTTTTGGCAATTCGATTTATCTTGTTGGCAATAATTTTGGCAAGTGTTGATAAAAAAGCAAATTTAAGCTTAATAATCTCCAACGAGATTTGAGAAATCACATTACCAAGACAGTAATCGAGCGCTCGATTAACTTAGCAAGTCATCTAGGTAGGATTGTTCACACGATGAAAGATATCAATCGTATATTTTCTGAAAGCTACAATCCACGTCTTGTTTAATATTTCTGTTTTCGTCAACCTAATGTCATGTTTTTTGGTTATGTATTAAAACATGTGTTCAGAATTCTATGTTTACGCGCCAGTCACGTGGTCAAAGTATATTAATCCCAAGAAAGGAGATTTCACACACACGCAAACAGTGCACTAAGTTACTGTTAAATTGCATCAAAATAGAAACCGTCTCTATTTTTATGTATCCAAAATATTACACTACAAAATAATACTGCGCATGCTCAGTACAACAATCGATTGAAGAATCAAAACATACACGTGTAAAGAGGGGCTATATTCAATGAACGTGTAAAATGTGACATATCTCCCTTAATATTCGAATAATCGAAAAGTTTATAAGAAGTAAAGTTTTAGGTATTAAATTTTACTGTAGATTTGTTTCTTATCATTTTTTATGTTACACTGATATTTACAGAAATATTGACGGTTTAAGATTGAAAACTAAATTCCTTAATATCACTGTGCACATTAGAGTTTGAGCAAAAATGATGAGGTGATGAATTGTAGCAAATTTGATTTTCTACAACTTTATTCCTTACGCGTTTTTCGATTGTTCTAATATTAAGAGAGATATTTTATATTTTGTGTTTTCTTCTTTCTTTATGCTCCCCCCCCCGCCATTCCCCTCGACGTATGTCATTTATTAATAAAATTGGACTTGCAAATACTAAAATCGTATACGACATTTCATTTTGATCAGACTAAAATTGTGACCACTAGAGAGTGATTTTTGTATTCTAAGGAAATTCGCTAAGTTGAAGCAGCTCCTGCGTAACGAATTTTTTCTATTATTGTGTAATTACCCATTGTTGAAATACGGTAATGCCATTAAAACACACAAGCAAATATTTCCCATGCATTCACATACGTAATGATCAATATTATGAATTATAATGTGCATCACAACATCCCCACTCTTAAATGACATCAAACAAACACTATAACATACACAACAAGCTATAGCCAGATGTATGTATGTATGTGTATGTATGGTTTTATAGTAAATATTTTATTTATTTATTTAACATTGATTCTCTATTAGAAATGCTTTTGAAAACGGTCTGTATATATTTTTTTTGGTACAGTACACTAAAAAATCGAACAAGAGTGTACACTTAGACAAATCACCGAACGAACCCTTCATTCTAAATACCAACAAAAACAAAACACTTTACATAGATAAATATTAGTCCATTTATCCTTGTACATCTATCAAAAGTGTGATACGCATAAGATAGAATCAATATCTTACCGTTTACAATTATTTGTAGTTCTAACTACTTTTCTAATGAGTTTTTAAACAACTTTTGTTTGTAACATTTTTTTTTAATTATACGGAATATGAAACAAAGCGATAAGTGAAATGTGTAAGAAGAAATAAGAAGGAGAATTTAATGTGTTTATTAAATGCATAGATACGCAATAAAGAAAGAACTTCGGCACCGATTGTTTGTATTAGGCTGGCATCAATCTTTGCATCATAGCTAGACATTTATTATTATATTTTAACTTATTATCTAAAGAATAAACATTATAACATGATGCAAATAAACATAGTATTATTTATTTTAAATTCACCTCTTTCAACATATGGTTCTATCACAGAGTTCTTCCACATCATTATTTCATATTGTTGTATAGTTAAAGGTACAAATGGCCAAGTCGGAGATATTACCCCCCCCCCCTTGTTTGCAAATAGCGAACTACATTAATATATATATTATTATTTGTGTATAGATAGATACATAAGGTCCATTGTGATGCCTAAGGATGTGAGGATGTGAATGGAGTGGAAGGAATTTGGGAATAGACTAGGAATTGGTAGGATATGCGGCTGCAGCCGACGTTGATAGGAACTATGCCGACATTCATCTGGACTTCGTGAAGGAAACTGCAGAAAACCTTCTCAAGCAGAGCCAGTTACTTCGTTCTTGTTCATACGTCGATAGTTTAGTCAATTAACCGCCCCTTCTTTTTCCTGAATAATAACTTCCGATGTCGAGATTCGAACACATAACTTCCAAGTTTCCAAGTAGACATACTGCGCAGACATAACGGCTTAGACCGCTCGACCACTTGGACTGGTCGAAGTGGCTTCGACTGATGAGTTAACTTTTTCATATTAATGTTTAATTATAAGGAGGTAATGCACGCAATTTTGTTTTTCTGGAAATCCAACCAAGGGTGGATAAAGGACAACAAATTCAGTGTCCAAAAAGACCAGATCTAGTTCATTCTTTTATCCCATGAGTATACTTGGTTTAAATTGCCCCATTTCGCTTGGTATGGAAAAAGCTCCACCTAGGAAGTTTAGCCTTTTTTGGTGGACAATCTCTCAGCTGCAAAGAACATCGCTCGCTGTTCCTGTCGCCAGACAAAAGTTCGGTAATAATGTCTGATTTGATGAGTGATGGAGCCATCTTAGCCCTCCTTGACGAGTGGTTTATGAAAGACTAAATCTGTTAGAGTCTTGTCCATCCAAAACATAAGTGCGCTCTTGAAAGAGGACTCGACCATCCCAAACAAGGTTCTGATCCTAAGAAGGGTGTATATGCATCCTTATTCGCAAAACGATTTCGTTGCCTTCACCGCTCGAATAATAGTAACACGGTTATGACAAGCGAGGTCTTTTAGGGGATTGAGACAGCCTTAAACAACACTTTCAGAATATAATACTTTCAAAGGCACTAGGCTGCTGGACATAGATTTTGGTGCCTTTGAAGTTTCTTGAGGCAGTTTTAGGGCACACAGTGTTCGGCTGCATTAAAATGGTAAGATACTAAATAATCATCCGTACAACAATAATAAACGAATTTATCTTATCAAATTATTATCATTTCTTAAATCATTTAACAACAAACATAATAAACTGAATTAAAAAAATATTTTTATTCAACAGAAAAGAAAACATTTTACAACGGGCACCAAAAGTAAAACAAATAATGTAACAACTTACTGAGTTAATTGTTTGAATACCCAGTATATACTGAGTTGTGTATCAGTGATTGAATTGTTAACAAATCTGCGTATTCGAATTGTTAACAATTCGGCTTTCCGAGGAACATTTAATCACAAAATAGGAGAAAACTATTCAGTTTATGAAAACAATTTTCAAACAAAAATTAAACAACTTTTGTTTGAAAATTTTAAAAAGAAAAATTAATTTTTTGTTATTACATTTTTTTGTTCTAACTCTTACGGTTTCAAAGAAGTTCCCATATTTCCCATTAACGAACTTAATGTTACTTTTTTGGTCTAGAACACACGAAAAAAAATTGAGCTCGTTATCTCTTTTCGTTTTTGAGTTATCGTGTTCACGGACAAACAGACAGACGGGCGGACATGCGGAAATGGTCGAATTAGTCCATTTTATGAATACCTTTGTGAAGCATTTTTGTTATGGATTAACATTTTCAAGCGTTACAAAATCGGGACTAAACTTAATTTACCTTATATATTTACATATACTGGGTATAATAAAATCCTACAAAATAAAGTCAATAAATATTCACCAAAAAATTGAATACGAATACAGTACTAACGAAGGGAGAATGTGGTACTGTTTTATTCAAAAATTTGGAATTTGAAAAACAAAATAATATTATCAAAAATGATTTCAATTGGTTTTTATAAAAAAATTTATGCATACATATAAATTTCATAAAAACCACGCCTCATGTCATTTAAATTACCGGAAAAAAAATATCGTTAATATCCATTTTCTGTAATTATCCATTCAGCGATCGGTATTCGGTACCCATGCCCCAGTTCTTCCAACTATCAAATATTTTCTTTCACCAAGTTGAGAAACGTTTACAAAAGGTCATACTATCGCCAAGAAACCCGGCACTGGTGAAAAAGCAAGATGATAATTAATTAATTACTATGAAAGAATCTGTCGGGGTTCAAGATAAAAGATTTGTATTAGTTCGAGAAAAATAGTCTCCGGTTACTAACTTAGAGGATATTTCTAGAGTAAGATTGAAAATGACGACATCAGAAAACTATGCGTAAAGATTGGGAAGAATTTGGAACCCTTGAACCTTTGAAAACCTGAACCTAAATTAAGACTTTTGGTTCCCTAATATTAATCGTTCAATTATAAATAATTCATATTTTTCAGTAAATTTTCTACTAAAGATGTAAATTATACAGTTTTTCATTAAATTCATTCTTTCCAAACAATTTGTTTGCATTATTAAAACAAACAAAAAATTCGTTACGCAGGAGCTGCTTCATCTTTCTTAGAATACATAAATCACTTTCTAACGGTCACAATTTTAGTCTGATCGACATGAAATGTCGTATATGATTTTAGTATTTGCATGGCCAATTTTATTAATAAATGACATACGTCAAGGGGAAATGGGGGCATAAAGAAAGAATAAAACACAAAAATCTCTTAATATAAGAACAATCGAAAAATGCGTAAGGGATAAAGTTGTAGAAAATCATGTTTGCTACAATTCATCACCTAATCATTTTTGCTCAAACTCTAATGTGTACAGAGATATTAAGGAATTTAACTTTCAATCTTAAACCGTCAATATTTCTGTAAATATTAGTGTAACGGAAAAAATGATAACGAACAAAATTACAGTAAAACTTAGTCCCTACAACTTTACTTCTTATAAATTTTTCGATTTTTCAAATATTAAGGGAGATATGTATATCAAATTTTGTGTTTCCCCCTCCCTTTAAACCTCCCTTTCCTCTTGTCCGATTTTACCCATTAACAAACTTGACCTTTTGAATATTAAAAGCGTCTCAAATACCAAATTTCATTCCGATAAAATGAGAACTGTGACCGCTAGAGTATTAGTACAAAAGTATAATATTCCTACTCATACATATGTTTGCCGTTTGTGGGGTCAACCAAAAACATTCACAGAAAAAATAAACGTATTGTCAAAATCTTCTCCAAATTCTTGCACAATTACTGATTGCTGAAATCCTGTTTTTGCTCCTAAAAAAGATTAATTTGGTTAGTCGAAGATTTCGACTTTCGAAAGTGTTCGAATTTAATTGATTAGACTTTAGTTCCTGAAACTAAGCTACCTTTAACTATACGGTCGTCACCATGATGAGATTTTATCATCCGGCGGCATGGAAGTTCGCTCACTGCATTTCGTAAGAGACAAGCAAATAAGGCCGAACAATACATAATCCAGCATAAATTTTGTGAATTAGAATAAAAGTAATGGAAAATTATTCTGATCTTCTTATTAGAAAACCTGTTCCCTACTCCAATTCCCAATTCGATATAATATAAGAAAATAATCTTGTCCCGTTATTGAAAATATAAAAAGTTCCGAATAACGTCAAAATATTTTAATAAATTTTCATTGATAGCTCAAAAATTTTGATTATGAAAACATTTGAAACTTTAAGGATTTTAAGAAAAACCTACTATAGTATATTGCTAATTTCGTTTTATTTTATTTAATATAGCCAAATTGTCTTCAATCTGTTCGAAAATGGCTATATTAGTCAAAATATGTCACTTTACTTAAAGTATTAAAAATATTTTAAATAAAATCAAGCGGAATTAGCAAAAGAATATCAAAAGTTTTTCTACCAAAACCTATTTAAAATACTATTAATATTTTAAGTGACATGTTTCGGCTAATATATCCATCCTCGAACAATTCGAAAATGGCTATATTACATAAAATAAAATAAAGCAAAATTAGCAAAGTAATATCGAAATTTATTCTTCAAAATCTTCAAACTTCGAATGTTTTTACAATCAAAATATTTACAATGAAAATTGATTCAGATATTTTGGCATTATTCGAAATTTTTTTTATTTTCAATAACGGGACAAGATTTTTAACAAATAATTTAGAAAGTTGATTGAAACTGTTACTAAACAAAAAATTTTCGATAAAAATAGACATATCCAAATATGTTTTGTCAAACATATTTAGACAATTTTCGATTATGGTAAAAATAATACATTAATTAGACCTAAAAAAAAGTAACAAAACGTTCAAATATAACGCAACAATTAATACAGATAAAATCCCGCCTAAATAATTGCTAACAATCCACAATCAAAATGTTAGGCCTAAAAATAAGCACAGTTTACTTTAGATACTATACAATTCGTTCAATGAATAATTTTCGTCATATTAATCTAACCTGAAATACATGCATGCGCAACACTGCACAGCTTTTAAAAGCTGGTATCCCACATCATACACACCCCCGTGACGTCACCAAAAGAATAAAAAAATTACCTTCGAAAAACAGTGTGTAAGATTATATTTTTGTATTAAACACTCAATCAACATTTCAAAATTTTCATTTTTTTTGAAAAAGGAAAACTCTCTTTGGAAAAAATATGAACACTATGAACACTTCAACACACTAAAAATAAAACTTGTCAGAAAAAAAAGAACACTTGTCACTAAACAGAAAACACGCGACACTAAAACTCAAAAGAAAAAAAAGACGGACAAGTTGTGAATTCAATTGTTGGATTAGATAACACAAATTGTATATTTGAAATAAAAAAAAAGTTGACTGTTCGTTTTCAATAATAAATAAAAAATTGTTGAGTTGTTTAGCGCGCCAGTTTGTAATGTAAGTAAAGTGCTTCACTGTGTTGCTTGTGTATGTATTTCAATATAAAACTTGGAATAATCTTGGTGTGAAGACTCTGTGCATAGATATGTTTGAATGTACAAGTTGAATGTTGGCCGGCCACAATGACAAATTCAACAAACATGTATTGGAGTAAACATTTTATAAACACACAATCATTTTTTGTTTTGTTTAATATATGCTATATAGGGTTCCCAGAATTTACTGTTTTCTTAATAAATAACCTGCATCCGACACAATATTCAGGTTTTTTTTCCCTCTTCTTTTCTCAGTGCAATGTGAGAGTACACACATTTGTCTATTTACCGCGCGCGTTTATGTCAATCACCCAATAAGTTCCAATTACCATACACTGAATCAATTGTGTACTTAAATTATTATTATGGGGTAACTACGTGTCAAGTTCTACATACAAATTTGACAAATTTTTCTTTCTTAAGGTTGTTCATTTCGGTGGTCTTAAGGTAGTTCACTCGTGACACCAAAATTTATAAAATATAGCATAATAAACTTATCTAATACAGCTGTTCAAACTGAATATATATCTAGTATAACATATATAGTGTATTAACATTTATTTATACAATGTACTATGTATGTTGGACTATGCAAGACAAAATCGCCTTACGTGACGATGTGTGACGAGAAGGGGACGTGAGGTATCGCGTCGTTTGAATTTCTTATATCCATTTCATTCCAATCTTTTTTTTAACTTTAGATTTTGGAACGCAGGAATATGTTCGCGTAGTTATACAAATTTATCGGCCAGAATAAAGTATTAATGTCTCTAATAATCATAACATCTAAATAATAATCATTCATTTAAGGGGTTGGTGAGGGGGGCATTAGGTTTTGTGACGTATTATTAGGTAGAGGGTTGGAAAATACGTGAATTTTGCATGACGTATTGTTAATGGATTTTAGATAGATATATAGATTGTAGAGGCTGCCCTGGACAGGCTACACTTCGACCATAAGGTCCATTGTGATGCCCAAGGATGTGAGGATGTGAGTGGAGTGGAAGGAATTTTTGTGTATAGACTAGGAATTGTAGGATATGGGGCTGCAGCCGACTATGATAGGAACTATGCCGATATTCAGCTGGAGTTTGTGAAGGAAACTGCAGAAAACCTTCTCAAGCATAGCCGGTTACTTCGTTCTTGTCCATTTTTTCAACCGCCCCTTTTTTCTTCTTAATAATTGACAAACTACCGATGTCGGGATTCGAACACATAACCTCACAGTTTCCAAGTAGGCATACTGCGCAGACATAACGTCTTAGACCGTTCGGCCATTTTGATTGGTAATAATGGATCTTAGATTCTGAAGAATTATTTATCATTATACCTAAGACTTCCCATACTTGACCAAATTCTTTAAATCCCTTACATTTCAAGGTAGTTCAGTACTCAGAATATATTTTCTGGAATTCAAATATTATAAAATTGAGTATCTTTACTTAAAAAATAATATTGAGTAGTCATTGAGTAGTTTAGTGGCTGCATTAGTATGATTGAATCCGAATATTGAGGATATTTTAGGATCGTTACTCAAAAAAGGAAACAACATTGAGTAGCCAATATATGCAGATTTATTTTAAAAAAAATATAAGCATGTGTGTATATATGCAAATATATTTGTGTAAGTGTATTCTGTGTACGCGTACTATCAGCTGCATAAGTGCTCGGTACATTCTTCAAATTTTAAACATTGATTTGTGTCGAATCCATTTGATTTTCGTAAAAAATGTTTCGAACAAAACTTCGGAATATTTTTATAACGAATCCGTTTTTTTATACCACACATTTTTTCGATAATCAATTAGATTCAGCACTAATTGATTGTACAACTTTTGTCAGATGTACCGTACTTATGTCGCTGATTGTACATTATTGTAGATTTGTATGTGTGTAATTATTGTTTATGGCATATGTATATCTAATGACGTATTATTAAAAATAAATTAAAAGTAAATACATAAATAAATATAAATAATAAAATAAAATATATTTTACAACAAATAAGTTTCATCTCTATGAAGGAAATACTTCGTTGTCCCTGGTACATAAGAATTGTGTTACATGCTTCTAATATACACTATTGGAAATCTAATCCATATTAACAGAAATAACAAACTACATGTCTGGACACAAGAATTGCACTAATAGTCCGTGTACCCATATGGGTCAGAGTGACGCGTTACCAACATTTTCGAAATTAAGTAGCGAACAACCCATCTAATTAGTTCGAACCACACTGTGATGTCAGACACCGGAATCATATCTAGGAATAACCAGGAGACAGTCTACTTCTTCCTTAATTGAATGGATGGATAAGTCTACGAACCGAAAATGGAAAGATACTGCTGGGTACAATGCCGCAAAGACAACCTGACTTGTTGGCAAAAATCAGATAAACCTACGAATTGGGGTGCTTATCGGTCTCTGGACAGCAAACTCAAAAGGCTTTCTATTCTTCATGAGCTTGGAGGACAGTACGAGCTGCCTGGACTGTAGCGGGTGAAGAATGAATCAATGATAATGGGAGGAATTTGGTTCACTGCGACCTATAAGATCGATTGTGTTCCCCAGCTGGTGACTGAAGATTAATGGTTTCAAGCACCTCATCCAGCCCAGTATCTGTCAGGAAATACAGGATATGGATTGGGTCTTAGGATGGTAGCTCCTCTGAACGTATCTAGACGTAGACTCCCAGACATTTTATTATTTTATGTATGAGGGCATTACGCATTCTATTAGGAAGTGTTCCCTCCACAAAACTTGCAGTTGTCTTCATTTTTCAAACTTAGTCTAAGGTGCCCCCTGAGTCTACAATGTCCCGCAAGAAACCTCGTCCGTAGCTACAGTTTATTTTTGCTCACGCCAATACAGGTTTTGTATATTTTGCGTTTTAAGTTCCCGAGAAGATTCTTAGTCTATATGAGCCCCGGAAGGTTCCTCCAGAATGTGGGTCTCTTACTGTCTTCTTTCTTTCCGATCTTCTCTCGATAGAAGTGATCGCCTAGTGCACAGTCTTAATGAGGTACATAACATCTAAACACTTGTTCAATCCGTCTTTTTCGACGTATTTCATCTACAATATAGTTATTATCAGTATGAATAAGCTAATCGTAATTATTATAATGCCATGATTTGTTTCTTTAGATCATTCATACTGATGGTATCTACTTAGTAATTGAAATACGTATTTACAATAGAGTTTTAATGAGCTTAGAATTGGAGCGCAGTAAGTTCATGAATACAAAGTTGTATTAAATAATAAATTATCGATGTGGTATAGTTTATGTATACATTATATATTTTGACGCAACAAAAATATAACAATATTTGTTAGTAAACATATATTGCGTTCCCAGAACACGTTGTTTACTGAATAAACAATATGTCAGAGGTTCTCAACATACATTTATATGTATATATATAGATATAATAAATGACCTTCTATTGTAAACCATATTCAAAATAAGATGTTAGTGTTTGTATATTTAAGGTTGTTGTGAAACTGGTGGGGGAAGTAGGGGTGGTGAGTTTGTCCTATACTAAATGCATTGATATCTCATCCATTGCCAACTCTAAATAATTAAAAATTTTGCAATTAAATCGTTACAAATAATTTTTTGTAAAAAACATATATATATTTGTTAAAAAAAAACATACTGTTTAAAACTTAAATCCTAAATTTCATTTTTTCGAAGAGTTTTAATAATTAAAAATATGTTTTTATGTATTTCAAAAAAGTTGCATGGTGATAAAACTAAATAAAACTAGATAAAAATAAATATAATTATCTCAGAAATAAAAAACAAGATTAATTTGAAATTTGGTCCAGGTATTTATAAGACTTTGATAAATATTATGACAATTTTTCATAACATTGGCAGTTCTGGTTGTCGAAATATAGACTTTTGTATTCTGTTTTTATGTTTTTACCGACGAGTCCATTTAACCTATGTAAAAATCTCTTAAAAATCGTAACTTTAACATTTTTTTTACTCAAAAACTAAAAACAGGATCAACTTCAAATTTTGACAGGATATTCTTTGTTATTGAATTGAATTTTACTGTTAAATTTTGAAGAACCTATCATTAAATTGAATTTCTTCACAACAACCTTAATACATCTTTTTTTGTAAATTTCTTTGTAACACTGGTCATCCAATATTGTTAGTTATATTAGTTCGTCTTTCAAGTCAGTCACAGTGTCATAGCTTTTGCAAAAGAAATAACGAACTCGTTAGTGCTCTTCAATCTTCATCGCCTATAATATTATTTAATCGGTTTTTCACAAGTTTCATAAATTTCCTTAGAATACATAAATCACTTTCTAGCGGTCACAATTATAATCTGATCAAAATGAAATGTCGTATATGATTTTAGTATTTGCAAGGCCAATTTTATTAATAAATGACATACGTCAAGGGGAAAGGGGGGCATAAAGAAAGAAGAAAACTCAAAATATAAAATATCTCTCTTAATATTAGAATAATCGAAAAATGCGCAAGGGATAAAGTTGTAGAAAATCATGTTTGCTACAATTCATCACTCAATATCATTTTGCTCAACTGGAACTCCCTTAAGCTGTTGATGTATGCATTTATTCAATTCTTCTATAGTTTTGTTTATCTAACTCATTGGTTTTGAGGAACCACAGAGACCGTCTGAGATCGTTCTGAAGACCCTCGTTGTTGCTGGCATACATACAAATACGAGAATTTTATTTAAAACGCATCCAATTGTTAATCCCACTTGTTTATTGACTTTTGAAAAATTGTTTGTGTAATATTTACAGACTTTGTTTTTTGAGTGCTATATAAATGTGTAGTAATGTGTTAGCGCGGCGCTGTGCGGCTCAATGCAATTCACCATATATACACGTAATTAAGTGTGTATGTATGTATGTATGTATGTTTGTACGTATGTATATATGTATGTATGTATGTGTGCATGCATGTATGTGTATATTGTAATATTAATAAAATAATAAAAAAATTTTAATTATTGAAAAAACAAATTTATCAATGTGCTTATAAAAATTCATAAATATTTATTTTTATTTATTAATAAATGTTTTACACAGTTTTTATTTTTAATTTTATTTTGAGTGCATTCAACAACACAAATTGCAAATCGACTCCATTATTGCAACAACCCAAAAAAAACACATAAAACAGAAAAAAAACTATTCATTAATAACTCAAACCAAACTTAAATTTTTGGTTTTTTGTGACATCAAATGTCTGATATGGAAATTCGAACCCTCAACCTCTGGCATTTTAGACCACCACTCTGCCTATGAGCTACCTGAGATGTTATGGTAGTGGAATGCATATGATTCCTCTTTTGTGGGTTCGATTCCCATGATTTTTCATTTCATGTCTAAGAATGTTATCAATGTTCAGACATATTACTTAAATGTCAAACGCTAGTCACTTCCGTTGGTATAATATAACCAAAAGCCAATCTTACTAGCAATGGATATAAATAGACGCTAGTTTACCAAAAAAAAACCATTATCAAATTTTAGGTCATAATTTTAATAGTTAATGTTAAAGTAACCAGCGCTCTCACAATTTATCTATTTATTATATATATATATCGAAGTCCATGATTGAATTACGTCGAGATGATCTCTTTTTCAAAATTTTATATTAGATTTGTACCTTCAGTTCCTGAAATATTTGCTTATTATAAATATACTAACAACTTTTATTCGAAATATTTTCCCAAAATTGTTTGTCAGATTTGCGTAACAAGAAACGATTAATTTGATTCAATTTTCCCAAAAATTGAACGACTAGGGTATCAATCTTTTAAAAAATGCTATGTTTCAGCCCTGTAGTATTTCTGTGTACACAATAAAACGCGTTGCAAAAGCTCTTAAACTTTATACTAATGATGAATTCCATTTCAGCACAATGAAAGTTTTTTTTTAAAATGAATGTATTAAAGAAAAATAAATAATTACATGGGTTGAAGTTAAAATTTTTAAAAAGGTCCACAAATCTTTGATTAATATTCCCAAACGTTACAAACTTGGGACTATCTATTAGTTTCTTTATAATTCGATAGAGCTTTGACCCGATTGAGTTCATAGATATGTTCCCTGGCCAGGTTTTGGGGTAGGTATACATCTTCACACTTGAAAAAGGGAAGTAGTAACGATTAGGAAGCGGCTTAGGGGCCTGAGTGCTGAGACACACCCCAGGGCAAAGTAAGCAGTGGGAAGAATAAAGGTTATAAAAAGCAATATGCTGGTCGTATTAAAGACTCTCGATATCAAAATTAAAACATTCAGCAATTAATATCTCCTAAACGAATTGGTCAAATTGTTTGATTGTTTGAGGAGATGGGCCTCAAAATCATTTTGAAGAAATGGACTGTGTCAAATTTCAAATAACCTGTGGTAAATTTTAAAAACGGTATCGAAACACCTTAAGTTGTTTGTTCGTATTGAAATATAAAAAAAAAAATTTATATTTTTATAATTATTTGTTTATTGTTCATGTAATAATTTATTATCAGGGCAGTTTGTTTTCATTTCAATATTTATTGATGACCGTCGATTAATTGCAATTGACAACGACAGTGCAAATTTATTTTTGACTATTTGAATTGTTAATTCAATAATTATTTAAAAAAAAAAAAAAAGAAAAATATTCATCATAAAAATTATTATGAATGATTGCGATTTTTAACCTTTTATCTATTTTTTTCCAGTCTACGTTTCCTTCTTATATTCAGCAACTCGGGGCGAATTTTCTTATTCTTGATAAATCTGAATGACGGAAAGACCATGGTGACGGTTTTAACACTCATTATTTTCAGTAATATTATATAATATTATGTTTATCTATAAATCCCCCTTCCCCTGTCCCCGTGTCGGGATTTTCCCACTAACGAACTTGGTCTTTAAAATACCAAATTTCAAAAATTCCGATCGGAATAAAACTGTGACCACTAGAGTTGCTGTTGCTATAGACATATATACATATATATTTCTTGTCGACATCTACTAGATATGATCGATGGAAAAGAAATTTTTGCGAAGTTTTGCCATCGGTAAAACCTAATATTAATCGGTACTAACCCTAATTTCCTTGTAGAGGAAATTCGCTTAAAAATAAATAAATAATATTTTTCTCTCAGAGTCGTGTTGTATTCTCTATTAAGATTCTTAAGAGTAGTGTCGGACTGGACATAGAAACAGGGTGACTTTTGCCACCAGGGTGACTTTTTGGATCTAGCCCGTAATTACGCAAGTCATTTTCGAGAGACGATTATTCGCGATGAAGTCCATTAAGGCGTGGCTGCTTCTCTACTGAGGCAAGAACTGTTGATTATCAGAAACAATCGGTTTTTATTAAGGGTAAGGGTTTTTGTTTCTCTTTCAAAAAATTTTTTTTTGGCTACGCTTCAGGTAGCCATTTTTCCATAAAAATTACGTTTTTGAAAATGAAAACTTCCAAAAACTCTTGCCTATTTGATTATTATTATCATTTGGTTTGTTGTTTGACTTGATGGCAACATCTACCCTGATTCAAAGGGGATGCCAGATTTTTAGCCATAATGCCACCTGGACCCTCAAAAACCCAGCCCGACGCTGCTTGAGAGAGTCGTACATTAAGAAATTTTTTTCAGCCCAATATCATACAATGTCTTTAAAACAAATAATATATAACATGCGAATAAAATGTTTGTTAATGTCTACGTCATAGTATATTATTGTTTATTATAAGTTTGTTATCAAACTTATGTAAACTTAACAACAAAATATGTACCATAGACTTACAAACTAGTGATAGATTCTACAATCTACACTATTCAACACAATCTAGATTAGATTTGGAAGTAACATACACCGCCATATAATATGTGAAAAAAATATAAAAAAAAATTCGTTACGCAGGAGCTGCTTCAACTTAGCGAATTTCCTTAGAATACATAAATAACTCTCTAGCAGTCACAATTTTAGTTTAATCAAAATGAAATGTCGTTCTGAAATGATTTTAGTATTTGCATGGCTAATTTTATTAATAAATGACATACGTCAAGGGGAAATGGGGGCATAAAAAAAGAAGAAAACACAAAATATAAAATATCTCTCTTAATATTAGAACAATCGAAAAATGCGTAAGGAATAAACTTGTAGAAAATCATGTTTGCTACAATTCATCATCTTATCATTTTTGCTCAAACTCTAATGTGTACAGAGATATTGAGGAATTTAATTTGAAGTTTTAAACCATTAATATTTCTGTAAATATTAGGGTAACAGAAAAAATGATAAGAAACATAATTACAGTAAAATTTGGTGCCTACAACTTTACTTATAAATTTTTCGATTTTTCGAATATTAAGGATGATATGTTAAATTTTGTGTTTCCCCCTCCCTTTAAACCCCCCTTTCCCCTTATCCGATTTTATCCATTAACGAACTTGACCTTTTGAATACCAAAAGGGCCTCAAATACCAAATGACATTCCAATCAGATCAAAATTGTGACCGCTAGAGTGATTACAGACACATATATATATATATATATATATATATATATATATATATATATATATATATATATATGTATATATATATATATGTCCATAGATATATATATACAAATTTCACAGATGGTGATTTTCGACATCTACTAGGTAGGATCGATGGACATTTGCAAAAATTTTTGCAAAATTTTGAAGTCGGTACGAGACCAATAGCTCTATTTCCTTTCAGGAAATTCGCTAAAAGGCGCAGTCCGCCTCATAGATTTTTCATGAAAACGTCATGCACTTGATCCATAGACATTTGGACTATCACTGGCCACTGTATGCCCGATGGGCCAACAATGTAATCACTTTGTGCGCCATTTTTCATGTCCTTTTCGACGCAGCCATAGCTCGTGAAGGAAACTGCAGAAAACCTTCTCAAGCATAACCGGGGTTACTTCGTTCTTGTCCATACGCCGACAGTTTAGTCAATTAACCACCTCTTTTTTTCCTAATAATTGACAAACTGCCGATGTTGGGATTCGAACCCATAACCTCCAAGTTTTCAAGTAGGCATACTGCGCAGACATAACGCCTTAGACCACTTGGACTGGTTGGACCTGAACAGTACAATATAAAATTAATAGAAATTTCTTTTAATTTACTATCAATCAATTCGAAAAATTTTTAAAACATATTTCAAATACTTGTTCAAACGAAACTATCAAACCTAGACATATATTGAATGCTATGTTTATGGGCGCAATCCGTGCGTTACTGGCGCCTAAAAATATATTAAAAATGACGTCACGATTTAGTAAAATTCTAACATAATAATTTCGAATAACATACATATTGCAAAAATTTGAAGATTTATGCAATCTCATTGGAGTCCAATAAAATCCAGGTCACAAATTTGGGGGAAGTAATACGATATGGATTGTATGAATAAAGTACACAAATAAAACCGTTAAGGTGAATTTGAAAAATAAATCATTGATTTCAATATGATTGAAATACTATGTAGTAAATATATAACGCCATATTGGATCAATTGACCACGCCTACTCAGCTAATAATAAATATAATAAGTGTTTAATAAAGTATTAAAATTTAACGTATTTATCACCAAAAATAGTATGAAACACGCACCATAAACTTACAACATATTTTATAAAACGTGTTTTGAATACTTTTATTTATATTTATCTTATATTATAATTATCTTAAATATACGCTGTCCACTGTCTACACCCCTTTTTTCAAAAACTACACTGTTTTGCGGGTTAAAATTTTGTTTTGTTTCGGACAGAATGTAAGAAAACTTAATGAGTAGGCAATAGTTAACGTCTTTGTAGACTATATATACAAGGGCATATTAAGTTTAGTCCCAATAGGGAATATGCATGAAAATTTTTTATCACTTGAATTGAAGCATGTTTACTTGACAAATATCAAGGTAAAATTACTTTTTAAATAACTTTAAAAATAAGCGAGATATGAATGATTGAAATTCCCGATTAGACAAAGAGGGTGATAGCCCTCTTGATATGTTATGTGACGTCATATTACACTTTCACCATTTAAAATACACGTAAAACTCCGTTTTTAGTATTTTTGCAAGAAAGAGACAGATAATAATCTTTAAAAGCTTATAGCTTTCTTGATATTTGTCGGATTTTAATTTCGTTTTTAAATATTATTACAGTATTAACAGTATTTTCATATTCGGAAAATAAATGCGAAAAAAAATTTTCATGCATATTCCCTATTGTTGATTCCAGAAATGACCTAATTAGTCCATTTCCACATATATCCATCTGGCTGTCTGTCCTTAGACACGATAACTCAAAAACGAAAAGAGCGAAAAACGAACTGAAATTTTATGTGTTCTAGAGCAATAAGTCATGTTCGTGAATGGGTAAAATCAGACATTATATGACAAGGGTGGCCGGATTGGTTGTAATTTAAGACAAAACATGTTGCTTTTTAAAAATTAACAACTTTTGTTTGAAACTTTTACATATAAACTGAATAGTTTTGTTATAACTTCTTCTAAAACATTTATAAGTATCAGTAAATACCGGGTATTTATACAATTTGAGTTAGTTGTTATTTTCACTTGTTTTTAAATAATAGAGATTTGCTCTTCTTATGGACGAACAAAAAAATATATTTTTTTGACGTGAATAAAAACAAAATTTGTTAACGGGTTTTCCATTTAGTTGGATAATAGAAAACCTCTAATGTATACAAACATTAATTAATTTAAATGAAAATTAATTAATTTGTGTTTATTTTTTAATTATTTAAAAAGTATTCAAATTTATTATTTACAGACAAAATTTAGGTTATCACAATTTTTTAAGTAATCATCCATTTTAAGTAGGTTTTATGATTTATTTTGTGCGCATGACAGAAAAGTGAAATTTTGTTTGAGGTTATGTTCGGCATATATATAAAATGTCAAAGAATTTTTCTAGATGCTCTAATGATATAACAGAGAAGCCACCATCTTCTCAATTCAAAATTTTCCAGCTGCTATGGAAATCATACTCGACGTCAAAATAAAGTCTTTTTTGGGTCCAAAGGATAATATTGTTTTATGAAATGTGCCTTCACGAGCGCATTGCTTAACCTGCCTGAATATTAAGTTCGCTAGTTTCGATAACTGAATACCATCGACTCCATAGTTGCGTGTCTTTTACAGTATCAAATCCAATCGATTTTCGAAAAAATGTTTTGGGACTAAAATTGTTAGTATGAAGCCGGTTCTACACGATGCTACAAACGCTTGGTCCAATGTTGGACCGAACGTTTGAGACACGTCAGTTCGACCGTTGGTGCAGCGAATTTTTGATTTAACACACATGAAAACAGTTTGGTATTAAAGTTTGTTCAGTTTCAACAATGGACGAGGATGATAACAATGTTGCTATCGCCGCTGTGATTGTATTGTCCTGAAACGTATTAGTTGAAGAAAGGAGAAGAAAATTCCCTTCACTACCCAAGTCCTTCCTTTCATATAAACGGCTCGTGTAGCTGTTGAATCGAACTAACGAACATTCTCCTTCAAACGTTGGAGGCATCTTTTTGACCATAGACATATAAGAATAGGCCACGCTAGTAATGGGACTATCGTATAAGTGGACGTTACGGTTCAATAAAAAGAGAACGAATCATAACGCTCCATTTATCCTTGTCTGTGAGCGTAACATAACACAAAACGTTAGCATGTAAAAACCATCCACGTGTTATAGATTATTGTATAGATACGTTATATGGAGCATATAACTAATGTTGATGCGCAATTGTTGAAGGCTGTTAATGCGCAATCGCAGCTAAAAAGAGTAACAAGGAGCGTTGTAAATCGTTCTCTTTTTACCGAGTCAACGCATATCACGCCCACTTCCTCGATCTATTCTTATATGTCTATGTTTTTGACTCGATGCAAGAAAACCGACATCGACCGAAACATGGCCTAATGCGAACGTTCGATGCTCGTCATTAGACGGTGGTAGGTTTGAACAACGGCCACACGATGTCAACAACCACCAAATATCCAACGTTGGAAATTGTTCGCAGCATCGTGTATAACCGGCTTTATTAAAACGACCAACGTTTATGCGAAATATTTGTTCAAATTAAGCACACATTGACTGCAAAATTTGAAACACTTTTGTAGTTGTTTAGTACATCAATCACCTAATCAAAAATTAGCACACAATTAGCCGCCTATTAAATAGAAATAAATTAGAAAATTGTGCTGTGGAACTCTATGAAAATTTGTATTCACAATTGTTTTCAAATAGTTTTAAATAATTAGAGATTTTTAATAAATTAATAATGACCTTGTAAATAAAAAATCGTTAACTAAGATGAAAAAAAAAATTACTTAGACGATTACAAACAAATTTTTTTTTTTAAATAAAAACAAATTAAGCCAATCCCTTGTTATTTTTTTTTTTTTAGAAAAAATACAAATTTTTTTGTGTTTATTAATAATTTAACAAATATTTATTTTTGCTAGTTTGTCTTAGTAAACCAAGATATGATCACAAATTGCCACAAAGTAAAATACTGTCAACACGTAGGAGCTACGAAGACTAAGGGCATTTTTTGAGGAACATTTTGGTGATATCAAAATGTTACTATGGCAATACTTAATATTACTTAAAGTATTAAAACATTAAAACTGTAAATAATTCTCTTATTATTGGAAAAAAAGATCAGGTAATAAATTGTAGTAAAATTTATTTTCTACAACTTTACTCTTTAGAAATTTTTCGACTTCACTAATATAAAGAGTGATAGTCCTAATTTTGTGTTTCACTCTACCACTAAGCATGGATCAACTTTGCTCTTTCCCAATCTTAGACTTTCAAATAACATCTAGTCTGCTGACGGTCTAGGATCGGAACAGATGATACCATCATCTAGAAACAAACCAAATGATAATAATAATTAAACAGGCAAGAGTTTTGGGAAGTTTTTATTGTCAAGAGCGTTCATTTTTGGTAAAAACTTCCAATTTATTCAACCTGAAGCCTTTTTGAACTTTAAAATAAAACATCTGCTGAACCCGAGTCGAAATTAAAAACATCATTATAGCCTGCAAATCATCATTTTTTTTGTTATTTCTTCAATGTAACCTTTTTAGTTCATCAATAGGGCATAAAAGTCGTGAAATGAAGATATAACATCAAATAACCGATGACCTGTATATAATTTACGTCATGAATAAAGGCGCAAATAGGTCATCAAACATTAGAAAAAATCATTTTGCCTATTTTCAATTACCTAAATTATATTAATACATATCCTAAGGTGCTCCATTTTATAATAAAAAATAACGATTTGAAGGCTCTAATAATGCACTCAATTTTGACTCGGGAACAAATTGTGAACAAGGTTTGAAATGTCTCGCTTTTATTAGGTTTGAAATGTCGGTCGGTTTTTACTCTAGAAAGTATTTTCTTCAAAAACTAATGTTTTCACTGATAATGATAATAACAAAACAAATAATAATGTGTCTCGATATATGTGTAATTGTATATCTTAATAAAAATGATAATTCATTGAAATAAACAATATAATTTCTTATCAAAAAAAATAATTTTTTTTGTTCCTATTAGAGAGAATCAGCTTACTGTTGCTTCTCGTCACACAAGGTCATACTTCGCGAGATTATTCACGTAAATAGCATTTTTATTTGTAAATATTAATGGGGTATTCTGAGTGCATAGTACATACATATACAAAATCAGTCCAAACGTTTGTAGCAATTCATTAGTCATTAGCAAACTAGGTATGTATTATCAACAATTTAAGTGATGTTCCTTTAAAAAATGCAATTTGGGCCGAATATTATTGGTAACCATATTGAAGATTTATTAGTAACCAAAATGAAGATGTATAGAATAGTTTCTAAACAAACTGGATAATGTACACTCCCGTTCATAAAAGTTGAACCAGTAAGTTACATTCTAGGCGTATATATTACTGAATATGTGTATAATATTACATACAGTAACATTAAGAGTGTTTCAACTGGTTCAAATTTTATGAACTGGAGTGTATGTAACTGAGTTTCCAAGCTGTTGCATACCTCCCTCCACAATTTGAAGAAGGCCATAGATTGTCAACACTTTTTCGGCAAACTATTACAAATTGAAGAATGAATAACACTTAAAGTTTAAACTACTATAAGGGTTGATCCACACTATAGTGCCGATCACAGTTTGATCTCGGTGTAATAAAATATTATCAAGTTAAGATGTGTGTATTCATACTATCAGTCACAGGCAAGTCTCGGTCCAATCATACTCCAGTCACGAAGAATAAAAATATTTTTGAGTGAGATCGAACTTGTAAACGGCATGTGAATGATAGTGTGAACGCTCTGTGTTCCCGGTCCAGTCAGCTATTACCCACTGAAGCGTATGTTACCGCTTAATATTATCAGACCCAGATCGGACCGAGAACGAACCGTGATCGACACTATAGTGTGAATCGACCCTAAATATATAAAGTTACTATCTCGCATAGCTTTAGTCTTCGTCACAAACAACACAATCGTTCTTTACAATGTGATACAGCCACCTTAATGATTGATTACGAAAAATTACGTAAATTGCTGACTAATCAAATTGCCTAGTTTCAACCAACAGGTCAGGTCGTATGAGTATTAACAAGAATGAGTCAGGATGTGTACACCACATCCTGACGTGTTGATTGCATTTCCTGAGTTGCCAATTATAAATGGTCCGGAACTTCCAGAAAATTTTTGATAAAAACACAACAAAATTACAATGTATAATTAGTTCAATTTGTACCCCAATTATATATATATATATATATATATATATATATATATATATATATATATATATATATATATATATATATATATATATATATATATGCATATATATATAATATTATATATATATAATAACACAAAAGATAACAAATTAAATGTAAAGATATTTCATATATTTATGTTTTAAAAATAAATTTATTGATGATATAATTTTATTTTTAATTTAACAATCTGATTCAACTGAAATACATTGAAATTGCTAAGAACTAATTGAATGGTTTGAAACAACTGTATACTGTTCAAACTGTTATCTGTGCAAAAACCTTTTTTTATTTTCAAAAATTTATTTCCAATAAATGGCAGTACATTTTTCGTGTATAATGATTTCAATTGTTTGAAGATTCGTCACGCATTCGTCAGATTAGATACATACAAAATTTAAATACATTGATTTTTAATGACATTTTGTTGAGTAGCGTTTTTTGAAAGAGCTATAGTCCTTGCCATTCAGAATCTTGGTTATATTTTAATGATTGCAGAGGTCCTAAATCAATGAAAGTCGGGTTAAATGTCATTTTTATCACTGACGTATTTGCGCAGAAAGATTTTATGTGTTGAAAAATGGAATAAAGATTTTTTACGGACTGAAATTCTGAAGTCATATTCACACAAGCAGTGCGCGCGGCTACATCCCCGCACCTACACCATGTCTAAGTCAGTGCATAATCGTTCGACGACATTGAACTTACAGCACTAAATCATCAATTCTAGCCCTTTTTCCATGACAAAGTGGGATCTTGGGTCTTCGAATTCTAAGCGTACTAACGAATTGGCGTTATTCCCAAGAAAGGAATTCATTATGTAAAGGACCAACGACATTGTCTCGAAGGGAAATCACTATGCCCATATAATATACGAAAAGGAAAGGTACAGGTAACTGTAGATAAGCCAACCTCGAAAAGTAACCTGGCTCATACTAAAAATAGGAAGAACGTCAGTCGTATGATGAAAGTTTAAACTCATTAGACCTCAATTCTTGTGGAAAACAATCTGGATTGCAAGGGCGCAGCCTCCTAAAAACCAGTAGGATCACTTAAATTGGAGAATGTGATCTTAAACAAGTAGATGAGGAATTATACTAACCTTCAAACAAAGAAAAGGTAAGTTCGTCGTGGATTGTGGATATTGACCTCGTAAATTTGGGATCGTAATGAATCTCGTGAAATTGATAGGATATGTTACCAGATCATGGAACAATTAACCAACCATGGAAAGTCCAAAGAGTACCACTCTTTATAAACCGAATGAAATCAAATCGAACTATGGACAGCTAACCAGATTCAGAATATCTGAAAATATCTTTGCATACGGTGGTGTGAAAACAGCAACAAGAAACTTATGAATCAAACTGTAGATGAGTAGCGTCGTAGCCTTGACTTGAAAATACAAAATGTTTATTTAACTTCTTTATTTATTTATTGAATTGTTTATTTCAAAAATATAGTTGTTTAAATATTTTAAAACATTTTCTAAAACTAAAAATATTTCTTCTTGTATATTGGTTTTTTTTCTTCAACTTTATAAATACATGACGAAAAAAAAAACGAATATTATTTGTTTATTTTCTACACTATAACTGTGTACCTTGCGGCTCTGACCGCGTAGCTTTTATATTGCTCTTATTTACTCTTGACAGAGTTCGAGTCCACCGATTTAAGACGCACATCAATTTAAAATAAAAATTTTTGCCTAAAATTTCATGTTGCAAATTTTACAAACACCAAGTAGAAATTAAATGTAAAATTAATTCAGAACGTAAGTCTAGAGATTATTTGTTCAAACATTTTTTGAATTAAAATCATAGACATATAAAATGTATCCAAGAGATTCGATACTATTTTCTCCTAAGAAAAACATTGTTTCATGATTCCTACAGAAAGGGATGAATTACAAAATTATTAACGGACATTATTTTTTCTGGTAAAATAGAGCACCGCCCTGAACAATCAGGGCATTGAAAAAGTCTCCACATTTAAATACCTGGGAGCAATAATGGCTGAAGATGGAACATTTGACGAGGAAGTACACTTGCGAGTGGCGGTGTTGACACGGTGTTACTATTCCATGAGCAAAGGGTTCGTTAACAAGAACGAAGTCTTCAAGTACACCGAAGTGACTCTATTCAAGACCACTTACATTTCGGAAACATGGACCCTAACCAACAAGCACAAATCAAGAGTTCAGGCTACATAAATGAAATACCTCAGACGATTTTAGGAAAGTTCAAAGTGAGGTAGAATCCGAAATCAAACATTTCGAGACTCTCTCGAAGTAGAACCTCTACTGGCTTTGATCCAGACCACACAACTTCGCTGGTTTGGACATATGACGCGGATGCCAAACGAATGATTCCCGTAACAAGCCTACCAATCCAAGATCGACGGTGGAAGGCCCAGAGGTGGGCTTAGAAATACATGGGAAGACGTGGTGGAAGCAGTGAGACAGATAGGAGCTACTTGAAGATTGAGTAGTATTTCTGACAGTTCCAAATGCCGAGCTATCTGTCAACCCCTAAACCCATTGCAAAGAAAATAAGTTATAAACAAATAATTATTTTCAAATATTAAGAGAGATATTCCATATTTTGGATTCTATTTTCCCCCTTTCCCCTTGATCGATTTTACTTATTAACGAACTCAGCCAATCAAATACTTAAGCATATTATTTTGATCGATTTAAAATTGTGAGCACTTCAAAGGTCAAAGGTCACCATGAACATGAATAAGATGACAGTTAATTAAGATCTATTTCCAAACGAGATGTGATGTATTTATTTTGAAGAAATTCGCAAAGTTAACGTAGTTCCTGCGTAGAAAATTTTTGAAACTGATGGACATGCCACTAAAGAGGGCGGAATGGGTAGGTACGCTGACCTGAGTTGTTATTTATTGAGTGTGCTAAGATATTTCAGTACCTATTCGAGAAGTCGATACACTACTAATTTTCAGTAGGTACTCGAATTGTTTATTGGCATACCGTTTAAGTGGAGGGTCTGCTCGCAACGTCATTTCGAACTTTCAATGTGTTTTGATAGGTTTATTTATTCATTTTAAAACTTGACTGAATCAAAACGGTTTAAAATTAAAATAAAAAAAATTTATTTAATACCCTCACGTGAACTCAACGATTTGATAAGCTAAAGCTGTGTACAGCTTCTTTTATGATATTAACATCAACATATTTACAAAATAAATTCCAAGAACTTATATTTCTACCTTATATTAAATAGATAACGAGCACAGCCCGGTAATAATTTTTCTATTTGAATAAAATGAATGTAATAATATTTGTTTTTTTTTTTTTTTCAAACTGAGGCAATGATAATTATTTGTTTATTATTTTTAAAAAGATAATTTTCAACAACAATTTGTTATCTGAACGCAATTAACATACAAACTTATTATATGACAAGGCTTAGTTCTAATAAGGTCAAATTTCAATCTGAAACATCATTGAATTCTATGAATATGCTGTTTGATGAATTGAACGAATTTTATGACTAGCGATACTACACACGCCTATGCGCGCAATTACAAAATCACACTGTTTTTATTTACATTTTAATGGCTTGCAAAAATATATAAAAAGAAGTAATTGAGTTAATTTCTTAAGGAGGTTCCAGCACTGTCTTACATAAAAAGGACAAAAAACAAGTTTGCTTTTATTTTATCGAACAAATACATATATACACACACACACAACACATAGATATATATATATATATATATATATATATATATATATATATATATATATATATAAATATATATAAATATATATATATATATATATATATATATACACTATTCATATATACAAATATTCTAATGAGAGAGAGTGAGAGAGAATGATTACACTATTAATTATCTCTCGCTCTAAACGGTCAAAATTTTTGAAAAATCGGGATTTATTAGAAAACGTCATTTTTAGCAAAAAAAATGAGGAAAATCTGTCGAAAAGTGGTTTCGTGCTGGAACATCCTTAAACACCCGGTAAGAGTAATTACAGAGGTTTGAACTGAAATTACGGCAAAACTAATCAGTCAGTTTATGAAAAAAAAGTTTCAAACAAAAAAATGAACTTTTTTTGTCGTTAAATTTCTCTTCTATCTCCTAGGTTTCAAAGATAGGTATTTTCGTTCCTGGTAGAAGAATGAACGGTCCGATTTTGCCCATTCACAAACAGGATCCCACTTTTAAGCTGTAGGACACACATACAAAATTTTAGCTCGATACTTTTTTTCGTTTTTGAGCTATCGTGTCCACAGACAGACGAACAGGCGGGTGGACATACGAAAAAGGACTAATTAGGTCATTTTATGAACACAATTTTTTTCTGCAATCAATATTTTCAAACGTTACAAAGGGATTAAATTTAATATACCACTCTATATATTATATATATACCGGGTATTGGTTAAGTTATTCATGACGTCATATTCCAAAATGGCGACTTTAGTCAGGCTACATTTCAACAATTAGTTATATTTTTCATTAAAAAAAATGAGTTTCGTATTTGTAATTATCTAATGACGTATTTGTAACTATCACAGTTGAGCCTGACTATGCTGCTTGTAATTATTGCCACCAGATGTCATAGTCCTAAAGAACAAACACCAAATAACACCAAACACTGACAATCGTACTTGATCAGGTAAGGCCGCGTCGTTGTTCAATAATATGCACGAGAAAAATAGTTTTATAAAAGAAATTAAATTTATATTTAAGAAAAAATTTCCGGGATGTTTTTTAGGGTTGATGATTAATGGGAACATGGGAAATAATGGTTTTTTATTATGCTTTAATAACATTTAGTTTAATTTTCAAATATTACTCTAAAAAACATTAACATATGTTACTATGGTAATGTTTAAACATTATGTGATATATACATACATATAGTCAAACACCGAATTTAGAACATTTCAATTTAGGTACCTGTGAGTATTATGTATTAAAACTTTATACTGTTACATGATCAAATCTTTTTAAAGTGACAAATTTCATATTAAGAGATCCCTCTTTTTGTAATACAAAGCCTTCAGTCTATAATTTAGAAGCTCGATAGTTTTTGAGTTATTTTGTATTAGCCTGAGATACTTTTGAACTTTACAAAGGTAAGTAGTTAACTTTCTAGCTGGTTTGTTTCTCAAGGTATTGATTTCGAACCAAATACGTTTTAAATGGACAATATTTAACGTCCGTAAACAGATATGACATAAAAAATAGTTTGTCGATTATAATAAATGGGGCAGAAAATTAACCGGCTATGCTTTGATATTCACGAACTCCAGATGAATATCAAAGTTCCTATCAAAAAGTCAGCTACAGCCGACTTTAATAAAATGATGTGGGTGGCCTCTATTATAGACCGTGGAGATCGTCTGAGAAACGGTGGTAAAACCCCATTATTATCAGTAATATAAAATATTTGAGAGTTTAATTAATGAAAATGATAAATTTCAGAAAAATTTGTAAAAAGAAAATATTTTCCAAAAATAAATAAGACACAAGTCACCTATTTTTGAAGGTAAGGATAGCCAGCACGTGATGTAGTTAGTATAAACTACAGCAGGTGCCGGCTATCCTTGCCTACCGAGTGTTTAAACGATTCAATTATGAAAGCTCCGAATTCAGAGAAAAGCTCCATATTTCGTTGACCCCTAGTACAGGACATGCCTTACTAGTGGAATAGACGAATAAAAAAGAAAAAGTAAGGTATGCAGCTTTAACTGACATTATAAGGACCTATGTCCCTTTAACCTTTGTACTCTTATGAGAAACCATAGAAAATTATATGTAAGGATAGACGGCATCTGATGTAGCATCAATTACCAACCGAGTATCTAAACGAATCGATTATGAAAGCTCCACATTCAAGAGAGTTTTAATTCGGGAATGTAATGATTTTAAGGTTAGATGCCAACGAATAAAAAGTCTTGTATTTTAGTGAATATGTAAAATTATGTATGTAAAAATTGTGAAGTATAATTCGGGCATGGGTTGTAATAACATAATAGTGCATAATAGTTACCTATATTAAAACATACAGTGTAAAGTCAGTCGATAGATATATATATAAGTAAGAGCACAGTAAACTAATAAATTGTATTAATACTTGAAACAAAAAAACAGAAACAGAAACACTATTATTCAGACAAGTAAGTATTTTATTAAATAATAAAAACATATAATATTTGCAATAAGTAAATGTTTGTATTTATATATTTTTGCTTTTGTTGCAAAACTAAAAACATTACCATGTTACCAACAATAATGTTCTTTCTGTAACATTATTATATGCTTTTCTTCTTATTACTTCTATTATTTTGTACATTATATTATGAACAGATACAATGTTGTTCATTTATCGGATGTGTTATGTAAACTGTTATGTAGAAGTTTGTGGAAGTAGAAATAGCCTTCATTCATGTCAAATTGAAAATGTTTGATTAGTGTTAGTAAAGATAAGCGGGTACCCGCACGTAACATAGTTCATTACCTCTTACACCTCCCTCCCCCCAGGCAATAAAATCTCGTTCTTTGGAATCGTACACTGATAGAAGGAATTTCTTTCCTCAAGAAAATAAATTTTCTTCAAAATGCTTCCAAAAAGAAACCCTTGTTTTCATTCAAGAACTACGCAGTCGAACCGAAAACATATGTTTAGTTGAGGGAAGAAACTAAAATTCTTGAACGGTGTTTAAAATTGTTTTAAATAGAGTTCGTTAGTCTTGGCCCAAGAGAGTCTTTCTTGATCAAATACTCTTGTGAATCTTTCGCAAGGAAATGAAGTTCTTGTAAAAAAAAAGTATTTTTCTAATTAAAATATAAATAAAAAAACTCAAGAAGAGAAAGTTTATGTAGCTTCTTTAACTGAAGTATATATATTTAACTGAAGTATATCATTACTTCTTTAAAAAGTGTCATTTGTTTCGATTAAACAAATGTTTATTTTGGTCCGAAATTTTAGCATCTTGGTCCAAAGAAATCATCATTTCAGTTTAAGAATTTTGAGATTCTTGAGGTTCTTGAGTTAGTTAAGTTAATTTTCTCAAGTCGAAACTATAAATACTTATTTTCTTATACCAAATATATATTATCTTCCCTATTTATGAAAGTTCGAAATTCTTGGTTTAAAAAATTTTTTCTGACTGCAAAGAATTACTTCTATCAGTGTAGGAAATAGATGAAAAGACAAAAAATGCTGCTTTAGTAAAAATAAACTGGCAGTAGGCGGAGCTTAATATTTCAACTTACTGATAATAATGATAATAATAATGGGGTTTTACGTCAGTTTATGAGACACCATGGTCTAAATAAACGCCAGCCTGAAATAATTTTCCGTACACAGCAAAAAAAAAAACATTGGTAAAATCGGTTGGAAAATCTCCTACGCTAAAATTATTCAAGTGTCAGCCAAAAATATATTTAGGAGTGATTTAACAAAATATTTGCGTAACACTCCGTACGGATAAATCATACTGTAGGCGAAGAAAAATGTCAAATTCAAAACAATATTGTTTAACAAACGCATATTACAACTTGTTAGCAAAACAAAAAAATGAAAGAAATTACTTCCGACATAATGTACCATATTAAGAAAAAAAATCATAGTACTTCCAATTCAAAACATACTTGTTGAAAGCCCTTTGACTTTTACCAGTTATAGACACAAGTAGATGGTGTACAATGCGTTGTCCGGGCTTAGATTCTATTTTGACAGTTGGGAAAGTGTGATGGGGTAGTTTTTTCTGGAAGTACGATATAGACAGTAATTTTTCTCTTATTTGGAACAACAAGTGCAAAATTTCACGATGAAAATCTTCTTTAAGAGTTGGGAAAGAAAAATGTGATTGGGTTTTGAAAATTACATATACCGCATAGACCGCATATAAGTACTTGTTTTAGCAGCTGTCAGTATTCGAAAATCCTCTTTCCGAGCCGAATTTAGACCCCAGAAAATCGATAGTTTGTCCAAATTCTTAATCAGTTTACAAAAATTTATGTTTTAAAGAAGTGACCTCTTTCATGATTCATCCAATTATCCGGATATTTGATTATCTGTATCGAGCTTGGTCCGGCCTCGTTAAGAAGGGGGAGGGCTGATTGGCCGAAAATCTATAGTTTGTCTTCGTTCTTCATCAGTATACACAAATTTATGACAAAATGAACTTTTTTCATCGAATTACCCGGGTATTTGATTATCCAGATCGGCTCCGATCTAGTACCGTTAAGAAGGAGTGGGGGTTGGTTGATTTTTAAAAAAGCATAAAGAAAAACAGTTTGATTAATTCTCAAGAATGTGCCAACAAGTGTCTACATAAAATTGTACATCGTGATAACTCGTTGTGTAAATGGTTCGATTATGGGTGTAATCGATGGCGCTCTAATCTTAAAGTATTTCGCGTATAATAAAAAGATAGAATACGGATTTAGTTGCATGCAAATTAAAACAATAATTTAAAAAATATTCTTATTATGTGTAATTGTATACTGATTGTTGTTCTCGAACAGCGTTCACTACACAATATATTATTTTTTAAACGTTTGTTTGATCGGTGCCGTGGCGCTGGTAAACAGTAAACAAGATCAGGTATTTAACAGAATTATATAGCACTTTTTATTCTCTTTGCCAGTATACATAGCCACAAAAGTAGCGATCATTTTTCAAAATTTTATAATGGATTTATACCTTGTTCGTTCTATTTTCGAAAAAATACTTTGGATAAAAGTTTGTTCATTGTAAATATACTAACAACTTTTATTCGAAACATTTTCGTAAAAATCGAATGATTAAGGTACAAATCGACTAATAAACTTGTGCAAAATGAGCGATACTTTTGTGGCCCGTAGTACTTTAGTCAGTATATATGTTATATTAAGAAGGGTATAGTGACTATGGTGGAGTGTATGGCGGCTAACACGTGTGTCAATACTATTGACATTATAAACACATTTCCAATTCTTGATTGTCGATTTGCGATTAAATGAACAATATTTCAATAAGCCAATTTATTTCTTTGATTCAATTTATCAATAATAACATTAAAATAAAAAATATTTTAACAAAATGGAAACCCGACTTCAAAAATCAAATATTCTAAAACAAAAAATGCACTAAAAAGTAAAAAAAATAATTGCATATTCTTGTGACAATTTTAGTTCACCTAAGCAACAGTTTTTAAATATATATGTACAGTTATTATTATTTTTGGAGTCGGTGTCAGCATAGAGAAAAATTCACATAAATTTTGGACACCGCCTATCAAGACCAGGCCAGGTTTATGAATATACATTAAATATACAGAGTTTATGAGCCATGAAAAATGATATCATTGAAAATGTAACTCATCATTCGAATATTCTTCTTTGATCAGAAACATGGAGTAATAATGATGGATACAATCCCAAACCTAATTTCAACTGTATACTCCACCAAACTTCTAGTTCAGAGAATATTTTCGAATTCTATCAAGATGGTACCAAATTATTGTAGTCAACAAAACCAAAGATGCGCGCAAAATTTCTGGATGGTTGAACATATTCGGAAGTTGAAAAAACAGAATATGTTTAAATTAAATAAATAAAAGCTTGTACAAGTGAAATAGTTCCGGAGCCTTAAAAATTATATATATATATATATATATATATATATATATATTCACATGAATACTTCTGCAATCTGCGAATAATTACAGATGTTTTGTGATGAAATCGTGGCAAAACTATTGAGTTTTGGTATTGAATGCATCTAAGCAATTAAACAAGACCGTGCCTAATGGATAAGGCGTCGGACTTCGGATCCGAAGATTGCAGGTTCGAGTCCTGTCACGGTCGAATTATTTATTTTTTACATTGTGGGAATATATTGTGAGGTAAATCTTCAAAATTTTGGGATGTCAAAATCTGTTCAAGACAAAAGAAATTAGAAAAATGTTCAAGCTATGACAAATATACTATATTTGTAAAATTATATACAACATTAAAATAAAATATATTATTATTATTATTGAAATATATTTATTTAAAAATTTTGTTATACTTTTTATTTGAAAATTTAATATTTTAAAATAAAAACCTTTAAAAAAAAATTCATTTTGTAGTTATTTAACTGATGGAGAATGCGTGTTAAATTATTAACAATCATGAGATCGCGACACCAACAATCTACAATCATTTTACCCTCTATAATCCTACGAATATATAAAATATTTTGTCAATAACCGTTAATTTTTTCCGAAAAATGTGGGAAGTATATTTGATGTAAAAGTGAAACTTCCAATGTGTTTCCCATATTTCCAAACACCATTGGAAAATCTATTCTGAATCGACCATAAATATGTAACATTCTTTTCCTGGCAGTTGCATCAGCTATCATCTGCCAAAATTGGATGGTGAGTTAAAAAACCGTTTTTTTTTTTTTGGTCTCAGAACAAAGTTCAAAAATTGAATAACATATTTTCTCATGGAAGATTATCAAGAAAATAGCTATGCTTGAAGTCCCGTTCTTGTGAACCACATTGTTTAGGTATATTTATATTAAGCCATGCATTTAGCATTTCTCCCAACAACTAACGTACTCGGTACCCCATCAACCATTCCTCCAATCCATAAGTCGCCATTTAATGAATCGGGGCCAACTAGAAGGACTTCAACTGTTCTCGAGCCAATTAACGTTCAAACGTTGGGTATTATAATACGTAAGGATGTATACAGATACGATGTGTATGGAAGGGGTGTTATTTGTGTGGACCACTTGGTCCACAGTCGACGGATAAATAAACAAAAATTAAAGAACATAGCAAATGAATAAACATTCAAATATCTCAAATATTATTCTAATAATATACAATAAATAATAGGAGTCAGTTAATAGTCATAGAAAATTTATTTAGTAACAATAGGTTTGGTTAGTTTGTGGTGGTTTATACTTTACTATTTATTATACATATACCTATTTGGTACACTACAACCGAAAAGTTTATAGGTCTGACTTAACTCATTGCCTCCAATATAACCGGTATTCTTTTTTCAGCGAATTTCCTGAAAGGAAATAGAGCTATAGGTCTCGTACCGACTTCAAACTTTTGCAAAAATTTTTTCAAATGTCCATCGATCCTACCTAGTAGATGTCGAAAATCACCATCTGTAAAATTTATATATATATATATATATATATATATATATAATGTATATATATGTATATATATATATATATATATATGTACATATATACATATATATATATATATATATATATATATATATATAATGTATATAATGTATATATATATATGTATATATATATATATATATATATATATATATGTACATATATACATATATATATATATATATATATATATATATATATATATATACATATATACAGTATGTCTACTTAAGTTGGCTCCATATGGAAAACTTTTTTATTATAAGGTTTACGAAAAAAAATTATTCTTTATAAAAATCTCTGCATTCGAAAATATTAATATTCAGCTATTCACTTTTGACATCGAATGTATAGGGTGCTAAAAATTGAAAAAGTTCGATAGGAATGATTTGACCACTTCAATTTTAAATTAAATTTTGTATATTTTTGTTCTAAATGTAGACCATATAGAACAGATTATACGGTAAATGGTTCAAGAAATCACTCCCGAGATATGTAGGAGTGGATTTAAAGAACAATTACATGTATGGAACGCGAAGGTAGATACGTTGAGGCAAAAACGAACTGAAGATAACTGTTGTTACTTACGTCAACAATAATAATTGTATTTGTAATGTAATGTATGAAAAATAAATGTTCTGTATTCATTATTTTGTTACATATCATTCATTAAATGTTTCAAATCAGCAAATAAACATTTGAAGTACGATGACTGGTTAATTAGAATAACAAATAACGTGTTTTATAAGTAGGATTTGCAAAATTTAATTTAAAAGTGGAAAAAACAAATCCCTATCGAACTTTTTCAATATCTGCACACCCTGTACATTCGATGTCAAAAGTAAATAGCTGAATGTTAGTATTTTCGAAAGCAGAGATTTTTATAAAGGATAACTTTTTTTCGTAAACCTTATAACAAAAAAGTTTTCCATATATATATATATATTAGATGTCTGTAATCACTCTAGTGGTCACAATTTTAATTTGATTGTAAATAAATAGTACACACATGTATTATATAGGGGATATTTAAAAAGTTATGTTAATTAATTGATACATTTGGTGTGTATACATTGGGTCTTGGTTTTTAGGACAGTAGTGTAGAACCCATGTCTTATATCAACACACAGTAAAACCTCTACAATATTATTTATTTGTAAGTAATACATACATACACTACACACATATCCATACAAAGTGAATGTAACAAAGAGACGTAAGTTTGGATGGTCGAAGGAGAAGAGAATTTTCTGTTATTCGGTTCGGTATACAGAGATCCAAACAAAACAAAACATTTTGTGTAAAACAAACAACTAAAATAAAGATCAGTAAATTGAATTTGTTTTATATGAATAAGATATATATATATATATATATATATATATATATATATATATATATATATATATATATATATATATATATATATATATATATATATATATATTTATGTACAGCATGTACAAGAAACGATACCAACATACTCTAAGAGAAATAAAACGTACAAGACCGTGATTACTGAGAAATTATATCCAAACAGAACTCGGGAAAATACTGTTTCGGACTTCATCCAAGATGCTGTCCCTCGATGTAGTCTGAACAGGATCCATTATATACAGACTGTGCGGCAAGGAGGAAGAAACATTCGACCACATAAAGATTATTAAAATAATCATCTTTAACTGCGAATGTCCCGGTTACAGCAGATTTCGGTTCATTTCACTTCGAATGTATGGTCTTCAAGAAGAGGAAGCTTCTAGCTTTTCAGCATGCTCTTGACAGTTGCCAATGTATAGAAGAAGTGAATCTCATCAGACTGAAGACAATGGGCATCTCCAAGTACTTTTCATACCCCAAGATGTTTCTATTTAAACTATATAAGAAAAAATTCAAGGTTTGTGGCTTCTAGAGAAGAATGAAGACCAGCGCTATCATTATTTCTGAAAATAATCGACCCTGAAAGAGAGTTTCCCAATGCTCACTGTACCTTACATAGATAGATTGTATCGGCTAGTGAGTGGAGTGGAAGGAATTTTTGTGTATTGACTAGGAATTGGTAGGATATGCGGCTGCAGCCGACTGTGATAGGAACTATGCCGATGTTCATCTGGAGGAAACTGCATAAAACCTTCTCAAGCATAGCCGGTTACTTCGTTCTTGTCCATACGCCGACAGTTTAGTCAATTAACCGTTCATTTTTTTTTTTTTGGTAATAATTGAAAAACTGCCGATGTCGGGATTCGAACCCATAACCTCCCAGTAAACATACTACACAGACATAACATCTTAGACCGCTCGGCTACTTGCACTGGTTAGTACTGCACTGTACCATAAATATATCGCAAAAAACTGAATAATAATATTTGGGTCCCGATTGGTATGAAATTACATTCATGAGAAAAATGGAACCCTTAAAACCTGAATATCGTGCTCATTATTGCCTGTAATCGTTTAAAAGGAGGTATAAAGTCGTATAAATAAACTGAATTTTCGTATTTTTTGAGGAAGGAGAAGAAAATTATTTAACTGGAGTGGCATACATATCTTAATTCAATGTTAACAATGTTAACAATTTTATACAATGTTTGCCGTATATAAAACCATGTGATATAGAGACTGTCTATTTACCTAAGTTGGTATTTTATGGCCTTGCCATTTATTTAAACTATATTTCTAGAACACACTGTAGAAAATGTGTTGTAAGGGTCGAACATAGGACTCTCTCTCACTATAATAACATACCATCGATTCTAAAAGACAATTGTAAACAAAATACAGAAAAAATAACATACATTGCTTATATATATATATATATATATATATATATATATATATATATATATGAATGTGTGTGAATGAATACACGAGGGTTGAAGAGGTCGAACGAGGAGAGGGAGTGTATGTGAAGTGGTGTGGAGTGATGTGGTATATTGAGGTATATATATGTTTTGGAAAACAAAAAAGACAAACTATATATATCAACAATGTTCGTAGCTAGAAAAATATTTACTTCACTACATTTGATGGCATCATCATCCCTTCGAAAAATTCGAAAATACCTACTACCCTCTTTGCACAAACATCATCATCTTCTGTTAAGGGTAATATGTTTATTCCATCCCTTACAAAGTTTATTATAATCAAAAAAAATATAACATAAACACTAATAAAGCTTATTCATATAATCATAATTATTACTTATCGATATTATTTTTGATTTTGACTGTGTGTTTCAAAAGTCAACAGTCTACTAGAGAAAATCAATTGTTTAGTTTGTATGTAAAGTATTTTTATTCGAATCGATTTTTTGTTAGTTTTTTTTTTTTTTCTAGGGGTGTACCTTTTTTCTAGGGGTGTATAAATAGCTTCGTACACGACAAATTTAATCTGTTGTACCTCTTTTCCTTCAAAGGTGTACCAGGAGGCTTATAGTTTTGATAAACGTTAGGATATCTTAGCGACAGCTCATTGATTTCATCTGATTGGAGATCTGTCCATGCCAAATGACGGTGTTTTTTGAGAATGGTACTTTCGCATTCATACAGAATGTGAATTCCGGTTTCCTCCTCTTCATGACAAAATCTGCAGAGATCGTTTCCTGTGAGATTGATTCCGTGCAGATGTATATTGAGTTTGCAGTGGCCAATAAGAAGGTGGTTTTTTTCTAGTTGTAAAAGCTCAGAAACCTTTTTCCATAAGAAGATTTTTATAAGAGCCTTCACATGATCTTGGTCATGAGTATTTAGCCAAGAATGGTTGGACTCGTGTACCACCCATTCTTTAATTTATATTTTATTGTACTTTTCGGCACTCCAAGAATCGGTCCGTTAAGTGGAACACTAGAGGGTGTCCCTTAAAAAAAATTGTATAAAATCGGAAAATAATTTTTGTTCTTGACTTGTTGAGCAGTTTACGAACCAATCGTTTAGAAAGTAAAATAAACAGTTCACGAATTGATAACGAACTCAATATATACGAGGTATTTAAGCAATCAACTCAGATTTATAATTTCAAATTCAACCCAATACCTAGATCTGTTTTTGTATTGTAAAAACGTATTTCGACTACAAAGTAGTCATCATCAGTATAAATTAGCTAGTCGTAATTTACTCTTTGACAATCAGAAATAGATAGAACATCGAAATCAATAGACAAAAATAAATAAAAAATTAAACAAAATAAATTAAAATATAATAAATTTTATTGAAATTACTCTTGTTAAGATTTCTTGTTAACAAGCACTCTTATTAAAATTACTCTTATATTGTCTCAGGATATGTTATTATTCGTTGCTAATTTGGTGACAGTTTCACACCGGTTCACACACACCGGTTCACACCGGTTCATTTTGAACGCCATAAAGCCTTTTCGATTATTTGAAAGATCTCACGGAGACTCTGTATCATATGCAGAGTTATGGTATTAATTTAAATAATCTATGATCACATAAGGAAGTTACAGACTTACAGGGCAGTATATTGGCTTCATCTAACATCATGTCAATGAACTTAAATTTAAAACGATTTTTAGATTAGCTAAGAACAAGTTTTAGTTCGTAATATAAGGACTATTTCTTCCTTTGAATTCTGGAAAAACTAATTTGAGATAATTCTAAGTTCAATACAGTCGAAATGTATGTACAAGTGACAATCAAATTCACCCAGTTTACGAAAGAAAAATGTTTACTTAAAAATGAAATTTATTTTCCTGGAATCCATGTTTCCAAATTGTTTTTTTTTTTTAAAATGTTTAATAGAACAGCAGTTGGTGTTTTTTTTTCTCGAAAAAACAACAATGATAAAGCTTTGTTTATTAAAACTAACAGAGTGCTTTCGGTATTGATTACAGATATTTTTTGTTGTCGAAAATTATATTTTTTTATATTTAAATGTAAAGATCATATTTTCATTTGGTGGTAATGTTTCAGAGAGAGAGGGAAAGAGTTCATCGCCTCGTATGTGGGGGTGGCGATTGAAATCGTGATCAGAAAAAATCCATACAAACTGAATTTTTTTGTTCCATTATCCTTATTATCTAATTATATCCTGCATATATACTATAAATGAGGGAATTATAAGGACCAGGGGAAAGGGGGGTTTAGAGGTAGGGGGAAACACAAAATTTGACATATCTCCCTTAATATTTGAAAAATCGAAAAATTTATGAGAAGTACAGTTGTAGGTACTAAGTTTAACGGTAATTTTATTTCTGATCATTTTTTCTGTTACACTAATATTTACAGAAATATTGACGGTTTAATATTGAAAATTAAATTCCTTAATATCTCTGTACACATTATAGTTTGAGCAAAAATGATAAGGTGATGAATTGTAGCAAATATAATTTCCTACAACTTTATTTCCTACGCTTTTTTCGATTGTTCTAATATTAAGAGAGATATTTTATATTTTGTGTTTTCTTCTTTCTTTATACCCCCCCCCATTCCCCCCGACGTATGTCATTTATTAATAAAATTGTACTTAAAAATATTAAAATCATATACGACATTTCATTTTGTTAAGACTAAAATTGTGACCGCTAGAGAGCCATTTATGCCTCTAAGTTGAAACAGCTCCTACGTAACGAATTTTTTTTTGAACTGTTGAGCAAGAATCAACAATTACATAAACAAAGATACAACATATTGCCAATTACTATTCTCAACGGTAATGTATCAGTGCACAACAATTGCACATACACAAAAAAAAAACCAACAATAATCACAGACAATTTAAAATATTTATTTATCGTTAAGAATAAAATTTATATACTTGGAAGTTTACTTGGTGTAAAAGTTGAATTTCAGTAATGGCAGGTGATAAGCGTATCAACCCTAACAAAACGAACGAACTCTCTATTGAGAGATATGCTTGATGCGTACGATAGACATACATAAACCCCCTACCCTATCATATGACACTCAACTAAACATACATATACTACCCGGTATATGTTGAATGAATATGAATATACCATTTACTTTCCATATCACATCGAACTAGTCCGGTATGTTACGGCTGCGGTACATTGAAAGGACTTATGGCCGCTTCAATTTATGTATAGGTTCGATTTTGAAAAAAACCAACACACTTGGATAATAATAATAATTAGGAGGAGGGGTACCGCAAATGGGTCCCTAGCAGCACCTAGACCAAGGGGTTTTCTGTGCCCTCCTTGAGAACAACCTGTCACCCATAGGCGAGGCGTCTCCGGGTAAGAGGTGCTTGAATAAGTAAGACGCACTTCGATAAGGTTTTTTTTCTTAGAAGTGCGGTATTAGTTTTATCGAAAGATATAAGTTCTCTTATCCACATTGACTTGCTTCAAAAAACGCCACAGTTCCACCCAAGCTTTACTTCTAGCTTCGAAATTTGTAAGCGGTCTATTTCGTAGTCCTTGCTTCTTGAGAAGATAAAAGCTATTTTATTCATATCTAGTAAGCTACCAGATACATTAAGTTAGAACATCGAGATCGTTGGAAGGTGATACCGTTTCCCTCTCATGAAAGTTATTTCAACCTTTTTTTGTAAAGTCTTTATTCCAGTTCCTGTTTCTAAAGATTATAAAAGCTCTCTTGCGCAAATCTGGTAAGGTTCCAGATACATTTCCCTTTCATCAAAGATATTGCATTTCGCCTCGTTTTCCAGTCAAGTAGGCTTCCAGATAAAGTTTGTAAAATTTCAGATCCATCGGATAATAGGTGAGTTCCGGTACTATCAACAGCAAAATGGCGTTGTTTTACTTGATTTGCATCGAATCCATTCGTGTCTCGAAAAAATGTTTCAAATAAAAGTTGTTCGTTATAACGTTTTTAATAACTTTTGTCCTTAACAATTTTATCGTAGAACGAACGGTTTCAATACAAATGAACTATTTTGAGAAAAAAAATACGGAAAATAGGTGAGTACTTGAACTCACCTATTATCCGATGGAGCTGAAATTTTACAAATTCATTTCTAACAGTAAACTGTTATCAGTCCAAGTGGCCGAGCGGTCGAAGGCGTTATGTCTGAGCAGTATGCCTACTTGGAAACTGGGAGGTTATGGGTTCGAATCCCGACATCGGCAGTTTGTCAATTATTAAGAAATAAAAAAGGGGACAGTTAATTGACTAAACTGTTGGTGTATGGACAAGAACGACGTAACCGGCTATGCTTGAGAAGGTTTTCTGTAGTTTCCTTCACAAACTCCAGATGAATATCGGCATACTTCCTATCATAGTCGGCTGCAGCCGCATTTCCTACCAATTCCTAGTTCACATCCTCATATCCTTAGGCATCAGAATGGACCTTATGGTCGAAGTGTATCCCGTCCAGGGCAGCCTTTACAATCTATCTATCTACATGGTGGTTGGAACTTTTGTGATCCTCAGGGCTACTATGAAATACCTTAACATGTTTCAGAATGAACATCTCGTCAATGTTTCACGTTATCGTTTTCGATAGATCAACACCGTTTCATACTGAATTAGGTGAACTGTTGTTATAAGTCAGTCAATTATCAATGTATGTATCAAGAATTGTTACAAATTGTTTGCCATTAAATAAAACCATAAACTGAAACGCATATAAAGCATTTAGTTTTGTATTAGTTTTACACGACTTTTACCCGCTACTAATAAAATTAAAATAATGTTATTTGTTACAAAAAGTATAATTTTGTTTGAAGGCTATTAAAGAGTTAATTATCTTACCTTCGTTGTTCTTAAACATCTCATTCACTGAGGGTACGGTGGTACTCTCCTTGTTGTTTTTGACTAGTTTTATCGATTTTATCTTGTCTCGTATCAACAAAAATAAGACAACTCATCTTCACCGTAAGTCAGAGTTCAGATGCTGTGTTGGAAGAGGACTGATCGCAAAATCTGAATAGCTGACATCTAAGTAACTAGTTTTATCGATTTGTAATTGTCTTTAAACAATATATTTAAGGCAACTGAATCTCAGACGCTCTTTGCATATTTTTTATTCCAATGCTGCAATTGGAGAAAAAAATCATTTTTAGGGAGGTAAGTGAATTGGAATAGGGTAGAACAATTGACCACCATAGGCCTTCGAGTGTAAGGGAAACCTAGTTCAAAGACTGCAAGAATAACGAGGAGCACAGATATGAAACAGAAAAATATACGTGTCCTGTCTTGGTAAAGGGTTTTGGACCCAAACTGAGGCTCAGTATAACAAGAATCCTAGTAAATTATTTTTTCGTTCTAATAAGAATGTTCGCATTTATCGGGAACGATATAACTGTCTTAGAATTTTTATCCCAGTCAAGGTAGTGTTACTTGTGTATTATCTGCGATTAGAGACCTTTTAACGATGGAAAATATGGAAGAATGGCTTAGGAAATTGTAGGAGTTACTGGAAAGAGTCGTCTGAATCTTGAACGGCGAATCATTATGCAGGTGAGGACGAAGAGGACACTCATCACTTAATCTTTGAGGATCAGATGGGAATCCTGTAGTTCACGAGTATCGGACTCAGTCCATCAGTAGAATAGGTAACCTCCTCGAGAACACCTAGCTTCTAGAAAAGGACGGAGAATAGTGAATTCAGGATCAGCACAATAGATCGATGGTTTGAATGCTCTCGGAATCTATGTCCCGACTTGACCGCAATCCCATTTTGTCTATTCCGGGACTTCACCTCAGTTTTAAGCTCTAAAATCCATACTCCAATTCCAGCTTGTTATCTCTTTTCGTTTTTGAGTAATCGTGTCCACGGACGGTCGAATATATGGGATTAGGTTATTTTATGAATTCCTATACCAAAACTTTTTTTTTGCGATCAACATTTTTAACCGTTACATAATTGAGACTAAACTAATAGAAGTACCCTGATATATATTATATTTATACCGAATATAATGATGTATCGATGAAAAATGATAAAAGAGTTTGTAAACAGCACTTATAATGAAAATAATTATGTCATAATTGATGATATATATTCGGGTGGACTGCTGTTATTATTCGAACTAAATATAGAAACACAGAATATTTTCTGTTTATCCGGTTGAAAATAAACAATTGAAAAATATATACACACACACACAATAGTTAGTTCCCCATTGAATCTTTGCTAGCGAACGCTGTCGGCGACTTACCACAGTATGTAAACCACCAAGTAATACACATTTACGCGTACCGTGCGCCGTGCGAGATAGATTGAAGGTTGTTGTTTGTGTGCAATGTTGTACCAACCATGTGATTTTTTTTGCTGAATAGAAAGAGAGAGAGAAGAAGCAAATTCAAAACGAACGAACGACTGTTTGAGATCTTTCTTCATTTTTATATTTTAAAAAGTTTTTTGTTTTGTTTATTTTTTTTAATGTGTATGTTTACAGTTTATTTTGTGTAATATGGATGGCTATTTCGTACACAATAATCCACTTGTGTAGACCATTTTAATACTCTATTAGAAACGATATTCCTGACTTTTTATTGATTATCCTCTAACTAAATCCTGCAGGGTGTCAGCTATAGAATGTTTGGATCAGAAACTTTCGATCCCGGCAGAGAATTTGTGGGCCTTCTGGCCTCGACAGAATCCTATAGCTTGATCTCCTTAAAATAGCACCTCTTTCCCAGAGGCGTCTCGCCTTCGGGTGGCAGGTTGTTTGCGGTACTCTTCTTTCTAATTATTATTATTATCCTCTAACAATGGGAAAAAGTTCCAGGTCAATTTTTTGAGTCTCGTAATTATGATAAAAACAACAAGGGAAAATAACAACTAACTGAGTTAATTGTTTAAATACTCGGTATATATTGATAATTACATATGTTTGTGCTGAAATTGTGGCAAAACTATTCAGTTTATGAAAAAAAAGTTTCAAACGAAAGTTGTTCATATTTAAAAAAGGAACAGTTTTTGTTTTTAAACTTTTCTTCTATCTCTTACGGTGTCAAAGATGGATAATTCCCCCCTTTCGGTAGATGCACGGTCAAATTTTCCCATTCACAAATTTTACCTTACTTTTGAGCTCTACAACATACTTTTATTTTTTGAGTTATCGACTACGGACAAATGGACGCACGGAAATATTTTTACGAAAATTTAAAGAAAGAACACCACTCTGGTAGTTGTGTACTTGCAATATTAGTGTAACCCCCCTGGAAAAAATTTGAATCAGTTGTAAAATTCTAAATTTATATCAATATTATAAAGCTGGGCAGTTTGTATGTTTCATTGCACTAATCTCAGGGGTCAGTACGATTTGAAAAATACTTTTTGCTTTAGATAGCCCGCTTATTGAGGAAGCTTAGAGGCTAGTAGCTAAGTTTGCATTTCATGCATCTTTGTTGCGTGGCAGCTATGTTAAAAACTTAACTTTTAAACGGTGCGAGAAAATCTTTAAATATAAAAAATGTTTATCTAATACAAACGAACAACTTTTGTATGAAATATTTATTCATACAATAAATAGTTTAGGCACAATTTCATTGCGAAGCCTATGCGGACAGCAATTATTACTATGTACTCGTATGTTGTTATATTCGGTAATATTTAGAATATGACTTCCAGTTTCAAATAAATTGCATTTGAGTGTACATGAAAATTGAAAGTGCCCCTTTATAATTGAAATATAATTGAGCTATATTTAAAAATATTCTCAACATGGCAACAACATAAATACAACACAGAGTTAGTGTATAGCCTAAGGAGCCGCCAAAAAACATATTATTTGTTTATTGGTATATTTACAGTAATTTAAAATGTAAAAAAAAAAGTAGTAGCTTTTCGGCATGCCGTATATATTTTATCGCTATTGTAACTGATATCTGAATTGAACCATTCTCCAATAAAAATCTAAATTTATTAGGTTAATAAAAATATTATATTTCATCATCATTCATCCCTACCACTTCCCTCTCTCTTCGTCCATAACATGTGTATATTTGAACTATTCAATATGGAATGTGTTTATAATGTTTATGTTTTGGTTTTAGCAATTAAGTGCACCGATTTTGGTATTATTTAGGGCTTTTAGCAGCGGTATATCTTACGGGTCATTGAATTCATTGAGCTTTTCTTACTAGTTTTTCTGATTAGCATTATTTTTATGAGGCAGACTATGAATCTACACTGAAATTATGTTGTATGGAACTTTATTTCATATTTATTATGCCGGAAATACACTCTCGGTGAGAGCTCTCGACGAATGTCCCCGCTTCTGCCGGCAATACAGTTCTCGTTCAGACAATGGATGAGATAGTTGTAGACGTTGCTGATTGGTTAAAAGCAACGCTAGGTCACGAGCATAGACGAGAGTGTACTCAGCGTACTCGCACTCGCTGCCAGCTTCCATTGCGTCGTGGCCAATAAACCGACTTGAAATGGGGCGCTCTCGAGGCGAGTCGAGTCGACATGAGACAGACCGAGCACTGCGAGTACACTCTTGCGATAGTTACGTTGATAGTTACTTGCGATGATTATTCTGCAGCCGACTTTGATGGGAACTATGCCGATATTCATCTGGAGTTCGTGAAGGAAACTGCAGAAAACCTTCTCAAGCATAGCCGGTTACTTCGTTCTTGTCCATACGCCGACAGTTAAGTCAATTAACCGCCCTTTTTTTGCTGGTATTATAGTTTCTAACATATCTTTATCTATTTCTTTTCTCAGAAACTGTAATAGATATAAAAAAATGTATGCGCTATAAAAGATTTGGGGGCGGTTGTGATTGAAGTCACTATATGTGCTACCTTTTCTGAAAGTTTCATTCCCTAATTAAGTGGGCACTATTTTTTGAACGGGAGTGTACGTTAATACATACTATATAGTAATTTCTATACACAATGATTTGAAATACAATCTGTACACTTACACTTCGGTAATTGATTCGTACATGATCGTTGTTTGTCGCCTAGTTTTCAATTTGAACACGACTAACAAACAAACAAATAATTTGTCGATTGTCGGTTTTCAAGTTATTGAGAGAGATTTTATTTTTCTAAAAAAAGTTGTGTGTGTTTTCTTAAAATAAAAAAAAAACATTACGTAATAACTTATACACAAAGCAAATTGAAATTTATGTATTGTTTATTATTTTAATTGAAAAAAATGTTTAACATACATACACGCAAACATGTAGTACACATGGCCCCTAAAGTGGCGTCCGTTTATCAAAATTGCATAATTGATTTGTGCTTTATTCATGCAGTTTTCGAAAAAAAAGTCTCAGATAAAAGTTGTTCAATATAAATATACTGACAATTTTTATTTGACAACATTTTCCCAAAAACTGAATGTATAAGGCACAAATCAATAAGAAACTTTTGAAAGAAAAGAACGCTTCTTATGTGGCCATGTGTATATGTACATATAAACACATGCGTTTTTCTGATAAATAAAAATTTTTTGAAAGTAGGCAGCAAAATTTATTTATTTGAGTCTGTGTATGACTAAGATGAGTATACAAAAAAAAAATAGAAATATTGAATATTTGCAGTAAATCTAGAGAATTATTACAAATTCAAAGAGATAAATCTTGGGTTATATGAAGTATTGCACTTTGATCTTATGCCCCATAACTTCCCATTTTACTTTAGTCTGACGAAGCTCGCTTCTCCCGTATCTTGGCAATAGCCTTGACCTTGCTTATCAGGTTTTCCTAAAGGTTCATATATTCGAGGTAAAATGCACCGAATGTCTTGTATCTGTTTTAATCGAGAGATTCGCAGTTAAAGGTGATGTTAATGGATCCATTGTGGTGTCCTATTGTGCTCAGATGCTTTCGTAATAATATTTCTATACTAAAGTATACACAAGGTATTTTATCTCTTGCGAAAAGCATATGGTGATAATGTAAATTAAGCTTTAGAAAACAAAACAATAACAATATTATATAAATACAAAAGAGATGATAAATGATATGAAAAGTGTATTTTTAAAAACAATAATGAACTAATTATTGTTAACAAACAATAATTAACACAACAATTTTTGTAATAAACTTTTAACATTGGCGGCGAAAATCTTTGTTCTGCATTAAATAAGTATAATCCTTTCATCATTACTAAATTTCTTTTGTCGTAATATGTCACAGTTAAATTTTAATGGATTTTCAACACCGGAAAAATGAATATATGGAATCGAACTGCCTTCAAATATTATGAAAAATGATTTGTATCTGACTACTTTCATAGATCATTCGGTTTTGAATGATTTCAAGGACTCGAATATCTATACAATATTTATAGAGCCAAAAACGACAGATTTGTATCCTGACTAATTTCATAGATCGTTATCTATGTAATATTTACATCAATATACTGAATGGTTTCAAGGACTCGGATATCTTTGCGCCAAAAACGAGAGATTTGTGTCCTGACTAAATTTCATAGATCGTTCGGCTTTGAATGGTTTCAAAGATACGGATATCTATATAATATTTGCATCAATATACCTCAAACTCCACTGAGAATCGATTTATGTCCCTCTAGTAAATTCGAAAAGTGTAGGCCTATTCTGAGGATCAAGTTCGTAGTGTTGCCCATGATTCAAAAGGTCACATACTACCACATTCCGGAAATTCCATGAGGAAGGTGACAGGTCAATTGTAGATTTAAAATTGGTGTTTGTTCCTTAAGACTATCACAACTGGTGGCAATAATTATAAATAGAGTAGTCAGGCTCAACTGTGATAGTTACATATGCGTTACTAGGGTTAAATTAAATAAACAAAAAAATCATTATTTTGTTAATGAAACTGTTTAAATGTAGCCTGACTAAAGTCGCCATTTTGGAAAATGAAGTCATAAGTAAGCTTGCCAATATATATATGTCAATATCGACTAATATTTTGTTATAATAATAATAATAGAGTTTTAACGCCGTTTCTGAGAGTTCACAGGTTCCGTTACACAGTCTATAACAGAGACCACCCACATCATTATTCTTTGTTTAACGTGTATTAATACCAAAGTCGTGACATTAATGATGTAGGTGGAGGACAAGGAATTATATGCAGGCTAGAAATTGGTAGTTTGTGCGACTGCAGTCGACTTTGCTACGAACTATGCAGATGTTTATCTGGAGTTTGGGTAGGGAAACTGCAGAAAGTCTTAACAAGAATAAGTCTTAATTCTTAATTGATAAACTTCCATCGTCGGGAATCGAACCTGCAATCTTCGAGTTCCAAGCAACGCGTAATGGACTTGGCTGCCAATAGTCTAATATTTTGTTTTTTTATAGCAAAAATGAATTAAAAGGACCAAATTTAGGGGATTTCAAGGAAAAATTCTTCCAAATCGGATAAAAGTCATTACCATGATCACAAATAATAGCTTTTCTCGAATACACCCACTTTTTATCCAAATTCGATTTTAAAAGCAGTAAAACTAACATCAACAGTTCAAAATTGTAATACAAATCCTACGCTACATAAAACTAGATTCCAAAATGAGCGGAATCCTGTTTTGATGACGTCACACTACAAATTAACGTTTTGACTGACATTAAAGCGAATCATGAATTGTACGTTTCAATCGACGCCTATGAATTGATTACATAAATAATAAAAAATACAAAATCAAGTCTATACAATAAATAATTGAAACCAGAAGGTCAAACTTATATTTGGTCTTTTGTTGTTTGTGACTTCAAAATTTATAAAAACAATAAACAATATTTTTGTACGAATAAATAATAAACATTTTATGTTTGAGTGGAATAGAGCAGAGCTGTGTATTGTTTTCGAATTTATTATTACCCATTCAGTTAGTTTTGTATTTTTTTGTTTACTCACAATTTTTTGTTTTATTTTAATTTTATTTGATTTGATTATATAATTGCTAATGCCTTCGCAATTTTACACCTGTAGTTTGTGCATTGTATTTCATTTAGGGTTGTTATTAAGGCTGGTTCATACCAAAACAAATAATAAATAAGTGAAAATATCAATTAACTGAGTGAATTACTCAAATACCTGATATGATAATGGGGGGAATTTGGTTCATGTCGACCTATAAGATCTATTGTGCTCCCCCACCTGGTGCCAAACGAGGAGTGATCTGATAGATGTCAGTGCAAACGGTGTTGATGCTACCGGGCAGGTTAAGCTTTCGGGTTTGACAATAACATCGAAATTAAACTAGAGCGCTCACATTTCCAATATTTGCAGCACAATTTCTAAAAACGTTTACTGTCTTAGACGGTTAAAAGTCATAGTACCTGATATAAAACTTTGATCACTTTCTACTATGCATTCATTTTTCCACATTTAAAATATGGAATTCTTTGTTGGGGCTGCTCAAGCTCCTTCAAAGAACTGTTTAAAAAACAAAAATTTAAATGGCAGTTGACAGTTGAATGGCGGTTAAAATCCACGTTATGACGCGAACGTAGACATGAGTGCGCTCACACTCGCCGCAGGCTGACTCGTAATCAAAAAAAACGTCTCGAAACGAAGCGCCCTCGAACCGAGGCGAGCGAGACCGAGCGCAATCTCACACCTCGTTATACTTCGCCGTATTTCGTCGAGAGTATACTGTCGGCATTACATACGCACTCACACTTGCCGCTGGCTGACTCGTGATCAAAAACCGTCTCGAAACAGAACGCTCCCGAGCCCTGCGAGAACAATCTCGAGCCTCGTTATGTCTAACCGTGCCTCGTGGAGAGTCTACTTCCGGCATTACACATTTTTCGATTTTTTCAATATTAAGAGATATATGACAAAATTTGTGTATTTCCCTTCCTCTAAAACCCTTTTTTCCATTGTCCGATTTTGCCCATTAACGACCTTGGCCATTCGAATACCAAATTTCAGTCCAGATTAAAACTGTGGCCACAAGGTAGCGATAGACAATTGAAGACTTTTTCACCTCAATAGCAAATTTTTCTTCGAAAATTGGAAGAAAAAAAAACAAAAATTAATTCCAAAAATCCCTCAATTCTTTTGACACTTAAAAGAATTTTCATTAACAATAAAATCGAAAACAAACGAAAAATTCAATTTTTCACACACCATAAAATAAAAAGGTATACTATAATGTCGATAAAAAAACGATTTACGTGCGTCAAAACGGTGAAAATTTGTTTGGGTGACTTTTTACCGTTTTAAAACACCATAATCGTAAAAGAAATATACATTTTGTGTATATAGTGTTCGCTACATGATCCTACACAACAACCAACCCATCTCATATGAGATGGTTTTCTTCAGAGTAATATGGAAAATTGTCGAGAAAAATAAAACTTAAGGTGCGTATTTTCTTTTACGGTACACGTTTTATGATTTAGTTTTGTAATTTTATATTGCATTAAATATTTTCTTTTTATTTGGTGAGAAAAAAAAACCGTTCAACATGGGTGAAAAAGCTTATTAGTATTCAAAGCATGGATGCTTTCATAACAACCTATCGAAAAAGTATTTTCATATTTTCACACAACATTTTGTACCATTATATGGGTCCACGATGAATTTTCTTCCGAAATACATCCTTATTTACTAGAAATTTAAGGTTTTTAGCATCAAACATGAGGATTTTGGAGCAATTGAAATAGTCACAATTTTCATGGAAATTCAATTGATTAAACAACCTTTAACATGACTATGGGTTATATTTTATAGAAGTGGACCATTTTTAATACCACATTAAATATAGTTATGCATGTGGGAAAACTTCCGGAAAGTGTCGAAATTCAATGATTTTGTTTTCTTTTTAAATTTGTTCACAATTCTTGTATTTTTTTTTTAAAGACGTTGACACTTATGGTACCGGAGGTCACTACCAAAAAAAACATTCTGAACAAACAAACCAACTGTTTAGCGAATTTTAAGAGTCAAACTTTCAATCCGTTTTTCCTATAGCTTTGATCTTTGCTATTCAAATAATAAAAATCGTTTCTCTCATCTAAATTGGAATAAGTAACTCTTAGCTTTTAGATTTGCTGGTGAAACAAAAATTTTATTGTGTTTTTATTATAGAAAAGTTTTATGATATCAGAAAAAGTACCTTGCAGACTCCGTTTGAGTTCTTCTGCGTACATCCTAGCGCCTGGTATGTTAGTTTAAGATCTTAGAGCCATGAAGACTTGGAAACTGGGAAGTTATGGGTTCGAATCCCGACATCGGCAGTTTTTCAATTATTAAGAAAAAAAAGGGGCGGTTAATTGACTTAACTGTCGCCGTATGGACAAGAACGAAGTAACCGGCTATGCTTGAGAAGGTTTTCTGCAGCTTCCTTCACGAACTCCAGGTGAATATCGACATAGTTCCTATCATAGTGGGCTGTAGCCGCATATCCTTCCAATTCCTAGTCTATACACAAAAATTCATTTCACTCACATCCTCACATCCTTAGGCATCACAACATCACAGTTTCAAAACTCGATACATTTGGGAAATTTTTGTTATTGCTTAGCGAATTATGCAAGTCATATCCACCATTTTGGAATTTATATGACGACACATAGCCTATGACACGCGAAACACTAAGACGAAGCTAACGACACCGCATTTATCAAGATATGATAAGTAACACAGGAGCTACACGGGAACAGATGAACATACTAACAAACAAACACACACAGACTGTTTAACACACGGCCCTCCGAAGTCGGGTTAAATTAATAATAAGTCTCGTGTGTATGTTTTTTCGTGACCTTCAAGTTTTTGTATTTGAAGAGGCAAAGATTCTGAAGGTGAACATAGGTCAGTTGCTTTATGAACTTTACGATAGTAAATACAATTATAACGGGTCCATTATGTGCTGATTGTATGGCGAGGAGGAAGAAACATCCAGCCACATAATCTTTGACTGCGGGCCTCTAGGTTACAGCAGCCACAGGATATTCGGGGCATCTCACCCCTTCAGGAAGACCTGATAAGCAAGGTCCTGGTTACTGCCAACATAGGAGGAGCACAATGAACCGTAAAGTCGAAGTGCAATACTTTTTAGACCCCAAGATGTATCTATCAATTTATCTAAATACAATTATACACATTTTTTGGGGTTCCATCCGGTATAAACGATATACCTACATTTAAATAAAAGCAATTCAAGAGTATTCTCGAATGAAATCAGATACAAAATTTAAATTAGGTTTGAGTTACAGTTCATCAACTATTGAGTTGTAAAAACTGGTATACTCGATTGCATATTTACATGACATGTACAGTAATCATTGGTGGCAGTACCACTGTCGATGAATGTAGGTTTTAGATTACGATACTACCCGATTCGAACCAATTCAACATACTAAACTACCCCCGAATATAATATATACCTGATAAAGGGTGTGAAAATGTGATTGACAATTTGTTAACAATAAGTGACCATCCAAATTTTTAAATTTATACATGATAGTTGTACATGTTCTCGCGGTCTTGTTCGTATTTAAGCAAAACTATTGAGAGCGTGAAAAAAATTTTCCCACAAATGTTGTTTGTCTCAATGAGATAAACATGTTTTGTATTTAAATATTTTCTCTATTCCGGACCTTCTTAATGGTAGGTTGAAATCACCCGGTACAAGTATCTACCATTCGGTGGGGATCGGTTCAACCAACCGAAAGTTAGACAAAAATGTTACAAAAACTACCATTTACTATTCACTAGTCTAAGTGGCCGAGTGGTTTAAGGCGTTGTGTCTGCGCAGTATGCCTACTTGGAAACTGGAAGGTTATGGGTTCGAACCGCCGACATCGGCAGTTTGTCAATTATTAAGGAAAAAAAAGGGGCGGTTAATTGACTAAACTGTCGGCGTATGGACAAGAACGAAGTAACCGGCTATGCTTGACAAGGTTTTCTGCAGTTTCCTTCACGAACTCCAGATGAATATCGGCATAGTTCTTACCATAGTCGGCTGCAGCCGCATATCCTACCAATTCCTAGTCTATACACAAAAATTCCTTCCACTCCACTCACATAGTCACATCCTTACTAATGGTCCAAGACAGCCTCTACAATCTATCTATTTATCTACCATTTACTATCGACTTTAAATGTTTCCTCACTTGTGTCAAAATTTTTTTGGATTGATCGATTTAAAAATAATAGCAAGTTTTGTTCGAAGCATTTTTCCAAAAACTGAATGGACTCGGCACAAATAAATTGTTAAATTTTGAAAAGAGATAGAGCTCACCCTGTTTAGAAAAATTGATTCATCCATATACGTTTTAGCGATTTCTTACGTACAAAAAATTTATTATCAGAATACAAAGAAATAAAACAATGGATTTTCATAAAAAAAGTTAATTTTTATTTCATCGAAAAATAATTTTTTATCATGAATTAATGAGGTAAGAAATAGAAACCTGTTCACGATTTAACACGTTAGATTTTTCTATTGATTTCTATAATTTCGATATTGAATTTTCTTATTATATTCACACATTTTACTTCGAAACTTTTATATATGAATTATGAAACAAGTTATGAAAAAACAACTCTTATGGGGGGTGAGATGCAATAAATGCAATATGATGCACTGCATGTAACGGAAATTTTACTTTAATGTGACCATCACAAAAGACGTTCCTATTAGAAAATGAAAAAAATTCGTTACGCAGGAGCTGCATCAACTTAGCGAATTTCTTTAGAATACATAAATCACTCTCTAGCGGTCACAATTTTAGTCTGATCAATATGAAATGTCGTAAATGATTTTAGTATTTACAAGGCCAATTTTATTAATAAAAGACATACGTCAAGGGGAAAGGAGGGCATAAAGAAAGAAGAAAACACTAAATATAAAATATCTCTCTTAATATTAGAACAATCGAAAAATGCGTAAGGAACAAAGTTGTAGAAAATCATGTTTGCTACAATTCATCACCTTATCATTTTTGCTCAAACTCTAATGTGTACAGAGATATTAAGGAATTTAATTTTCAATCTTAAACCGTCAATATTTCTGTAAATATTAGTGTAACAGAAAAAATGATAAGAAACAAAATTACAATAAAACTTAGTACCTACAACTTTTTACAAATTTTTCGAATATTAAGGGAGTTATGTCAAATTTGGAACTATACACTGTACAAAATCTTAGTCAGGGCGTCATATATTTTGTAAACATCTCCTTTGTAGGAATGCACTATATCTATCTCATACTCCGACTTGCACTTGATCGATTTTCGGGTGGCTGGGACCCTAACCTGTTTTGAGGGATGGATCCGCGCCTACAAACAATAGCGTTAAAAATATACGAATATAAAAATAGCATAGCATGAAAGTCGCATGAATATTTCATATCCAGATTTGTAGTAATATTGTGTTGGACGTTCCATCGTCAGAGCGAGGGAATGAGTGGATCGGTGTATATTGAAATGTAACATATCATAATAATATTGATAGTTGTATACATTTTCTATTAAGGGATTTGCACACGAGTGTCCCATTTGTACAGCATCGGCGACCAAGTGCTTCTTGCTCTGTTCGTACATATAATATTCAAGTGAATGGTCGTCTATTTTTATATATTTTTCTAACAAATGTTATTGATATTCAGTGAACGTTCCCAACATCTTAACAGCAATGACTACAAGGGATAAAATTTGAATATATTAAATATATAAGGAAAAATCCATTAACATGAGAAGAAAAACTTCAAATATTATGATGATATCTGTTTTTCACTGTAATCATTAGCTTGAATGAAAAATCATATTCATATTGTACAGGATTCCGTCTCAAATTAGACGGGAAGAAGTTTCCTGTGGAAGTGTTTGAATAAGACTACGGCTTATTCAAATTCACATTATTAAAATTAAATATTAAAATTAAAGAAAGTCATTCAGGAGTTCTGTAACTCAAATCTCGGGGTCTATGTCTCAAACCGTCATATGAAAACGATTCTTGTTATACCCAGTATATGTAAATATACAAGGTATTTTAAGTATAGTCCCGACTTTGTAACGATGGAAAATCTTAATCATTGACATAAATGCTTGGTATAGGTATTCATAAAATTACCAAATTCGGCCATTTACGCATGTCCGTCTGCGAACACGAACACGATAACTCAAGAACGAAAAGAGATAATGAACTGAAATTTTGTTTCTGTATTCTGGAGTCAAAAAGTAAAGTCAAGTAGGTATATTTCGGTTACTCATCCGGTATATATGAACTTCCAGAAAAACCTGATAAGCAAGCACCTGACCATTGCCAAGATATAGGAGAAGCGAATCTCGTCCAACTGAAGTAGAAGGGGAAGCAAGCGCAATGGGCCTTAGGGTCGAAGTGTAATAGATTTTATACCCCAAGATTATATTATCTATCCGGGTTAAATGGATTATCTATCTATCTGGGTTTTCTATCAAAATTTTTGTTTCTGTAATCAATTTTCCAACTGTTATATACTTGGGACTAAATTTATAATATCTTTATATATTAGGTGCAGGATAGAAACAAATCTATTTAACAGATTCAAAGAATTGAACCCTTGTTGGTGTCGTACATACACACTTGATCGGATTGATTATTATTATCAGAATGAAAAATCATATTTGTATTTTATTTTTGTGTTATTTTCTTATTTTGTATTTATATATTCTTGGGCAGTTGCATCCGCTATTAATGAATATTGTTATCATGGTGTATATATATATATATATATATATATATATATATATATATATATATATATATATATATATATTTACATGAAAATCATTATTAGTACTATATTTTAATGTATTTTTCCCCATTTTCAAAGTACTATTATACATAAAATTAATTTATAATATTTTCTTGAATAAATTCGATTCGAAAATCTTAGGTAGATAATTTGAATAACACTTGATTACTGGATTTCTTTGGTACAAGGACAATCGTTATTATTCTGAGAAAATTATCCACAGTGGGGAATAACGATTTTTTTCTTCAATTTTATTCCTTACGTGTGAAATTTCGCGATTTATATCGCGTTTCGCCATATAGAATATATTTGAAGCTAGACGTATCTTGTTGGAAAGAGAAATGGTATATTAATCCTTATGTAGATGAAATCCCTTATTGCCGTAGGGGTATTAAATAAGGTATCAATGAATATAGGAACGAAAATAAATTAATATGAATATATATGGGTCTGTAGCCGCTCTAGCATAGTGACAAATCACCATGAAAATTCATAAGATAAAACTTAATTAAGATCTATTTCCAAAACAGAACTGATATATTTATTCTAAGGAAATTCGCAGTTTACGCAGCTCCTGCGTAACTAATTTTTATACCCGGTAAATATAGTATATACCAGGGACTTATAACTTTAGTCACGACTTTGTGTCGGTTGAAAATATTGAGCGCAGAAAACAGTTTTTAATATAGGTGTGCATAAAATAGCCTAATTAGTTCATTTCCAGATATCCGTCTGTCTGTCGGTGTACACGATAAGATATAACGAGCTGAAAATTTATATGTTTATTCAAGAGCTACAATGAAAGTTCAAGTTCGTGATTGGGCAAAATCGTTCCGGGCTTCCCCTCGCGAGGCAGCAAAATATCAATTATTGAAACGGTAAAGAGTAATCTTTTTTAAAAATACACAACTTTTGTCTGGAATATCTTTTCATAAACTCAGTATATACCGGGTATGTTAGTTATTAACTCAGTTACTAGCTATTTTAAGTTGTTTTAAATGTAAGTTGGTTTTTTCACTATTTCGGTGGATCGTTTTGAGTTTCTCGCGTAGATTGTATACGTCTTTATTTGTCTTATCGTAATAAATCAAGATGTCGATTTTTTCTTTTGGGCAAAAGAGCCATAGACTGTTTTTCCTAATCATTTTAGAAAAATTGGCATATTAGCAAAATCATGGATTTTATTTATTATTTATTATTTTATTATTTATTTACCAGCCAAGTTGCCGCGCTTGTTAAGGCGCTGTTTCTACTTGGACCTGGAAGGTTATGGGTTCGAATCCCGACACCGGCAGTTTGTCAATTTAAAAAAATTAATGGGGCGATTGATTGACTAAACCGTCGGCGTATGGACTAGAAAGAAGTAACCGGCTAGGCTTGAGAAGGTTTTCTGCAGTTTCCCTTCACGATAATTTGATAGTTCCTATCAAATTCCTTCTCTGCATACGAATTCCTGATCCTTCACTCTCATCATTAAAATGTAAAGTAAACATTAATAAAGGTTGAAAATAATGATGTGAGTGCCCTCTGTTATAGACCGTCGTGTCTCAAAACGGAGGTTAAACCCCCCATTATTCAAAATATGCAACATGGTCCACAAAACCTCACCTTACACTCATAAGGGTTACAACATTACACTAATGAATATGAATATATATATATATATTGAATATATATATAAATATATATATATATATATATATATATATATATATATATATATACGAGAAACAATATTTTCTGCATAAATTCATAAAAGTTTTTCCCAGAAAATGAATGAAACATCCGCTATTGTGTATGAAGAAAATCTTAGAACATAGTTTGCGTTACATTTTCCATGCTTTATAATTATGTTAAATTCAGAATGTTTGACTAATAACATATTCCTGATGTAGTTAGTTTAGTAAGATGTTGCCACGTCAAGCAAACTTTATATGCTTACAACCCTTGAACAACAATTTTAGTTTTTAGAGAGATAGCCGTCGGCATTATTATCAAACTACTGTATATGTTTGTATTATAAATCTTACAACAATACTCTTCGAAAACATTGTTATAAACGTAATACCTTACGTTCAATTGTTTTACTTTTTTGTTAGTTCTTTCTCGAAAACTTTCCGAGTACCATGTTTCAAAATAGTTTAAGCATTAAGTTTCATTTCGTATCTATATATACTATGTATAATGATATTATAAATTTAGTCCCAAGATTGTAACGGTTGGAAATATTCACAAAAAATTCTAGTATGGGTGTTCATAAAGAGATTACTCTATTTCCATATGCCTTAGTGTCCATTTGCTTGTCCGTCATACACGATAACGCAGCAAAATCTAGCTTTTGTGGCTGTGAGTTTGAGAAGAGATAAAATCGGTCCATGCATCATGCCACAAAAATCCACCCATCTGTAGCCGAAAACTTCAAATACAAAAATGGCCCTTTTTTAAAAACAAACAATATTTCCTTCAATTTTTCGTACTTATTACCTGTGTTACGTAACACGGACTTACATCTACCCTCCCACCCATATAACATAATAGCATACCCCACCCACCCGTAAAAACTGTTATGTGGTTTGTGGATAGCCCCATGTACAGTACAGGTCATATTTTTATACACTTATGCGTTATAGAAGTAACTTAAATGTACATTAATCGATAGATCTCGGTATATTCCGAGTCTTTTAACAATTAACTCAGTTGATACGTTTTTTAAACCAGATAAATTGATTCACATGTCCAAAAGTTATGGAAAAGTCCATAGTTACGAATTTTCTTGGTAACAAAAAGAAAATGATTTGGGTTCAAGATCCAAAAATCGAATTAATATTAAATAACCTGGAAAATTCATTACTCAGAATAAACAAACAATATGTTTTGTAAGTGCAATTGTAGTTTAGTCGCAACATCTTGAGTTAGTTTCACCAATTTATATAAATGATAATAATTAGTGTTAAAATCAACGTTTGTTATATTACCGGTGTTATGTACAAGATGTTTCAGGAAAAGTGTTTCATATAAGATAGGATCGAAATAGAATGTGATCCGTTCGAATAAACATCTATGTATTAATTGATTTGGAACTATAGTAGCCAATATAGGGTTTGGAGTCTCTTTAACTCTTAGTGATGACAAAGAATACAATATACATAGAAGGGTATAAGTACGATTTTTGTGTCACTTAAAATTTTTAGTGTGTATGCTGACAACTAGATGACAATAGCTGTTCGATTTCGGTATTTAGTGCCATTATCAGCACAACCAACTCTACTTTGGCAGAACTAAGTACCAGTTGCCTGGATCACATCGAAGCGGGGATGTACTTTCAAATTTATATTAAAAGGGAATCCACCAATATTAATGAAATTTTTATCAATTTTTAGAATTAATTAGACAAAATTTTTTAATTTTTTTTTACAAGCTGTATAAAATATTAATATTAATATTTTTGTCAGTTATGACTTTCTCCACTGACACATTCTGTATATAAATGGTTTAATACACAGGATGGTGAAACAAAATTGAAATAATTGTCGAAAAGTTTATATTGCACGATATAAGTTTTCCATATGATCTTAATTTGTAATTAGTACTTACGAGTTTTCCCTTTTGTTTTAATGATACACATATAAATGTTATTTGATTTTGTTCAATTATTTCGCATTTAATTGTTTTATGTTTGATTTAATCGATATCAAATTATACGAAAATTTAGTTGTTCTTTTCAAAATATATTAATCATAAATATGTTCATAAAATACTGCCGTGCTCCTGAGCTAAAAAAAACTTCAAATTCTTGAGTGGGCAAAATCGGTCCATACATCCTCTAACAAAAATCTACGCTTTGAGTTGTAAGAGATTCACATACAAAATTTCCCATACTAATTACAAATAACCTTTGAATAAAACTCTTTTTCATGAACTCAATTTTACCTCAAACATCTGTAATGTCATGTAGACATACTATCGTCTTCATCGTTTCTTTTTCGCAAATTTTCAGTCGATTTGTGTAGAATTCATTCGGTTTTCGAAAAAATGTACCGCTTAGCAGTCGTTTGTTATAAAAATACTCAGTAGTCCAGAGGTCCGTGGTTCGATTTCTGGTTGTTTTTTTCATATCAATATTTAATTAAAAATTCAATGACATGTTTGTCTATATAGTATATGCAAGTTCTTTCATACTATGTCTATACGTCTGAAAACTGAATCGGTACAAATCGACTGCGAATGTTAGAAAAAGTAACGCCAATTTGGTGTCAATAGTAGTATACAGTAGCTTGGTATAATAATTATATTCAAATTTTTATATATCGATACGTGTGTAAAAGACCTTTGAAAAAGACCTTAGTAAATACAGCCAATACTTAGCCAAACAATGAGCTCAATTTTCTTGTTGTTTGAAGATGACCATATGGATTGAAACATGTCGCTATTTTAATTAAGTAGATTTTGCGAAATAACATTTGAAGATTATTTCTGCAGTAATGATAATGTAATTCCACAAAGTAAAGGTCTACAATAAATTATCTTTTCTGTATAGTATAAGTGAACATTTTTTCTAATCTAAGTATACCCGATAATACCTCGGAAAAAATACCAAGAAATACAATAAACTGGCAGTCATAAGGTTGCCAAATAATAATACGTACATACAAAAACAACAAGAACAAAACAAAAATAATAATAATCTCGTATAATTTTTCATATTCATATATTTTTATCGTATTGTCTAATTCGAATATAAAGTGTGTCGTTAAATGTGTGGCATTGCCAAAATAATAGTAGCCACTTAAACAGCAATTAGTTCTTTTTATATTGTATGACAATAATAATCACAACAAAACAACTCAAACGGCATCTTCGTGACTCGATTCTACAAAAGATACCACTTGCACCAAACACACATATACCCATACACAATTTGTACAGCTGGTTTTAAACGAATCACTTTTGTACTATAGCGTTAAACAATTTGTTAGAGCTGAATTCATTTGTTTTGACTGCGCGTAAGGGGAACTTATTTAAAAGTAGAAGGGCAACTTATTATACTGGTTATATTTCACACATTTAAATAAAATGATAAATGGATTAAAAGTGGGGGAAACATTAATATGTTTCCTCCCCGTCATTTTGAAAATAGACTGATCCACTCAAACTGTGACGATATTCGAGGCTTCTTTACAAATGAATATACTTCTATTGGCACAATACGCGCATCAAAAAGAGTGGAAAGGCGCAGTTCGGGTCCGTGCGTAGATTTTTCGTGAAAATATTCTGCACATGATTGTATTCGCATTTTTTTATTTTCTGCCATAGCTCTTGCATTCATTCAGCACTAGAATTTGTAGGCTGGTAAAGCCCTTTTGACGCGAGCTATCCTCTGATATGCTATATATATAATTATATTTCTATAATTCCGGGCATATTTGAGAGTCATATCAGACAAATCTTCAATCTTTTTGTAGTTTAATACCAATTTCCACTTATATTCCGAATATTTTTTATCTGACTATGCCTGCTTGTGCTGCGCAAGTCCTTCACAATGACATAAGAATCAATGTTCTAGCTAAACGCGTTTCCACGCTACATCAATGAAATTCGTAACCATTCACGCGCATGCGCGTACACATGCACGATGTTTTCACAGGCAGAACAAATACAGCGCAATAGATGCGTAAAGATATTATCTATTCCTAGTGGGCTCAACCATTGTAAACGCATTCTTAGTCTCGAAGTTATTAGCGATTAAAATCTGACGTAATTTTGTTATAAATGTTGGACCGACCACCAGTGTAACGAAAGAAGAGACATTTTCAAGTCAAAATAAAATAGTGGACCCAACAATCCCAGGTAGTTGTACCGATACTTCCTACAGGCACATTAATAACACTTAAGCTAAATATTTAAAAATAGAAATAATGAGACGTAGTTGAGATTACGAAAAAGGGTCGACTGTGACATGTTCCATTGCGATGGGTATGTATAGTTATCAAACCATCATAGCAGGTAGTAGTTATGATATAATTGTTAATTTAAAAAGTGAGTGCATGAAACATCATGTACTACAGAAACTGAACTCTGTAGACAGAAATAGTTTAGAGAAATGTGACCAGTAGAATTCTGTTCAAAGGATTCAAAACCACATGAAATAAAACGAAGATTAACACATTGGATGGAATTTTTTGATACCTCTCCTTTTTGTCGGGAGTTAAAAACCCAATAAAAATGTGCCTGTTTTGTAATCAGAAATAAGAAAAACTTGATGGTTTATACTGAGCTTTAAACACAGTATCGTGTTGAACGTTGACAGTATATTTATATTGGACAAAATATCCACACACCAGTGAATCACATAAACAATACAACAAAAAAAAAAAGAAACCACCCGTTGAGCAGCATGAGCTACAGAAAAACATAGAATCGAGGGTTGATATTAAAAACGCTCTGAATACAGACAATGTTTGTTAATTTTACGTTTTTAACTTTTGTGTACATCTTTAATGCAGCCAATATTCGATGTCACTTTTTTTTTTCGAACGTATAATTGTAATAAATGATCGTTCTTATACGGTAGCTATCTTTGTCGTACGAATTATCTGTATGAACAAACAAATATTATGATATTTTTTATCCTTGTTCACCGGATGATGGTATGAGGTGAATGTATTGACGAGGGAACGATAAAAGAAAAATTCATTACTTATAAACGTTTAATATATATGGGATAATTTTATTCGATAACAATTTTTCATACATTTCCAGGTAGTTAATAGTTATAACGGACGATAAACGGATACGATTTATCATTTTTGATACGAATTCGTACGATAATTAAATAATCCGAATGTATAAATCATACGATTAAAGTAGTGGATGATATCGGTTTGAATTTTTCTCTGTTCAAAAAGCGAAATTCGGTTAGAGAAGATACGAAATCGAATTTTAGTGCTGTCAATTTTAGTTCTTCAGTATGTTACTTCGACTAAGGGTCCGCACTCCTATTACTGCAGGAACCATGGCGCCTGTCAACCGTTTTACCGGCGATTAAACGGCGGATTGAGATTAAACTATCTTGAAAATTTGGAAATGTATCCTTCTGGACAAGTCTTCCTGGATACAATTTTAAATTCATCTATATCCCGTGAAAATAGCAGGAATTGAATATTCAAACTGAGTATTTTTGAAAGAAGGCAAAATTCAACTTAATGCTCAAAAACACATTGTTCAAAAAAGATCAAAGAATACTTCCTTCCCAACGTGTAAAAAATTTCGGAAACAATTTTCTACATAAAACAGTGAGGTTGGTTTTTGAAATGGAGGCAAAACTCAGAGTCCGGTGAACTTGGAATTTTATTAGATATTCTATATAAAACTGAGAATTTCCGTACTAAGAGTGCCAAGTTTGGAAAATATTCTCAAGTCTCCGTAAACGTAAATCTAGTCATAATACATATATAACTATTTGTGTATACCTAAGCGTCACAATACAATACTTGCCAAATTCCATTTAGGTTACGTAAGACAAATACGAGAGAACTGGCGTATACAAATGTCAATGAATTTTTAATTAAATATTGAATATTGATAAAAAAAAATTAACTCGTTAACCGGAAATCCAACCTCGGACCTGTGGATATCTAGTCCAGCGTGCTTATCGCTACACCAAAGACGATTCTGGCGTATGAGCCAAATTTTTCATATCATTGACAGTATTACTTTTGTTGTCAAATATCAACATTATTATTTATATATTATTATTTGTGTAAACCTAAGCGTCACAATACAATACTAGTCAAGTTCCAATATTTTACGTAAGACAAATACGAGAGAACTGGCGTATACTATATAGACAAATGTCAATGTCTAGTCTGAATGTATTGCAACCCCTAATCTACTTAGCTTTCTTTTTTAAATGATTGTCATACCTGGTTTACATTTCAAGTGCTTTGATACAGAAAAAAATTAAAATATTCACTCGTATAAGTTTTCATCAGATGATATGAAACAAACAACAGCGTAAAAGCAATCCCGAGTGGTGAGTGTCTTCTGGTCAGAGTGAGAGTGTGCATGGGTATGATAAACACGGTGGCAATTGACAACCATTTTTATTGTCAATGAATTTACAAGTAGAATCCTTTGTTGTAAAAACAAGAAGGGACACACAAGTTTTCTTTTAACTTAAGAAAATATTATCTTAACATCTTTTACCGTATTTTCCAATGTTTCGTGAATTTTTCTCACCCTAAATATAAACAGTTTTTAAGAACTTTATTAGATTTTCCAAAACAAATTTTATTTTGTATGTATTTTTTAATGGTAAATTGAACAATCTACACTTGAAATGTTTTTTCTAAAGGCTCAAAAAAGTTGTTATACATACAAATCGATCCCAAAAAGTGATTGATGTGTGGTTTACGAGATATCGCCTAAAATCGTATAAAATATCACCTAAAATCGTTATCGTATAAATCGTAGAGGGTCATAAAATTCTATAAAACGGCATATCTCGTACTGAAATAGGCGAAATCGATGACTAAAAATTGTTGATAATTTTTTTGTTTTTTTCTAAGATGTATACAGTATACTATGGGCCACAAAATTGATTTGCGCCTTATTTATTCGTTTTTTGGAAAAACGTTTCGAATAAAAGTTGTTGGTGTATTTATAGTGAAGAAGTTTTATCTGAAGCATTTTTTCGAAAACCGAATGACTAACGCGCAAATCAATTATATAATTTTGATGAAAGAACGCTACTTTTGTGTCCATGGGTACCTTGAGAAATGCGCATAAAAGCGAAAAATAACTTTTGTACCCCATTTACATGAAATTCAATTTTGAAGGTTAATTGAATCCATAAAAAATCGAGCTAATATGAAAATTTAATGAGCCGGCTCCGAAATATCGTTTGATATCTTGAAGGGGACGAAAATAATACATAGCTTTTCCAAGAAAAAAGAGTTGACCGAGTTCAGTTTAGTTACCTTCAATGAGTAATGAGATGGAAGTATCTAAAAAGCATTAATTTCCATAGAAACATTTGGGTTCTGGCACGGGCGCTAAAAAATATAGAACTGAACGCCAATTAAAACAATCAATTGAAAATTACATAAATAGATGGATAGGTGGACATTCCGAGAATGTTAGCGTTTTTGCGTAGACTAAGAGGGACGTATATCGCCCCCCCTCCTATGTACGTCCGTGGTTCTGGGTTCTATTCCCCGAATTCTCCAGAAAATTCCCTAACGTTTCTAGGTTTTCAGAGAGATAGCAAATTTGATTACCTTTTTCGACAACAATGGCAATTTATCCTTTAATATATATACGGTGTAAGTTACGCGATATAAGATAGAAAGGACATTCTCGTTTCGTCCCCGCGGCAACTCTAATTCAAAATCGGTTGATGTCTTGAAATAATTGGATTGTTTTTGTTTCAAATATGAAAAATAAAATTTCATAATTCATAGGGTGGAGTAAAAATATTTAAATCGAATAATAATAATCAAATAAAATCACCATTTCATAGCATATAAAAAGCTCTCGCTGGAAAACTTTCATATTTATTGAAAAAAATTGTACAAACTTTCGAATCGTTAGCGAATACAATTTTCCTTCAAAAATAAATAAAAAATAAAATATTTGCCATAAATAACGCAATTAAATTGCATTTAAACTTACCCAAAAGAAAACTGTTTTGCTATAAAGTTATAAAAGACAATAATTTTTCACCTCACACCCCTATAGTATATATATATATATATATATAAAGCTTTCCTAGCTGTGAGTTTTGTTAATGCGTTTACAAGCTTTTATTGTTAAATACTATGGTATAAGTATTAAGTTGTAGAACCCTTGTTGACAACATATTTTCACTGTGTGTTTATCAATACTTGTGAGCATTTTCCACAAGCTTCTTTTTTTTATATTTTGTTTAAGTCGATATGTATAATTTTTATATTTAATCAATTTTTCTTTGTGTCATTTGAAGATTTCAATTGTGTAGATTCCGTCAATCAGCAGTTTTTCTTAATTTAAATACTATTTTATAAAAAGATGATATATTTATCATTTTTCCTTTATGATTTTTTCCTCTAAATGAATAGCTTTTGTAATTTGTTTAACGAATTAGATACATTTCTAATTTTCAAAGCTTTAAAATTGTTGGAGACAGTATAGCAGTTTTACATGACTTCACGTCAATTATTTTTATTGATTCTAATTATTGGTGTCCCAGTATTCAAAAGGAGCTTGAGTAAAACTGTCATCTAGGAATCTAAGTCTTCCAGGTAAAGAAAGGTAGCTATTTACTATTACAAAGATGCAAAAAACTGCGTAAAAATTCATATAATTAATCAGCCAAAAGCCAGAAAAAACTGGGAGTAGACAGTGTCCATATTTACAGTACAAAGTTTCCAATGGGCTATTGGAACGTTTCAACGGTTTAAAACACCAGATGTGTATGGCATATTTCACAACTTTCTTCAGAAAGGGCAATAGAAAATACGGCTTCACCTGGTCAATTTAAGTCGAAGTAGCTTCGTACTTGAGTATATACTTAGTACTTGCAGAAGAGTCAAGGTTACCTTTATTCCCAAGATAGGGAGAAAGGATATTACTTTGCCAATGAGCCAAAAGTCATTCTCAAGGCAATATGAAATTTTTGGGAGACTGCAACATAGATGGTCACTAGACTGCCAAGGAAATTGCTTGCCGGAAGATGGTTGCCATGGTATCGTCCAAAGTTTGATTTCAAACTGAAAGTATCCAGATATCTTGAGAGGATGTAAAATCTCATGACTGTGATCTTAACTGGACATTTTAGGTTCAGGAAACATCTATCACTTATGGGAACAGTTCAGTGTTTCCAAACTCTATTTCATTTGGCGATACAACTCCTATTCAAAAATTGTAAGACAGGATTTTGCAGGGAACTGGTACAAGTAAAATAAGGAACTTCATATTTACTAGGTTCGTTAGGTTCTTGATCGAGCACAGGATGAGGTTTATAAATCCCAGGAAGTGATAAATGGGAAAACGGGAACTATAAATAGGTTAATCGTGGTCTAATCGTGGTCTCCCCAATATTGATATAAATGTTTTGATATGGAATATTTTACACATGTTGGCAGAGATTGAGGCCCAGGGTTTCCAGACTAATGCCCTATTATAAAAATTAAAAATATTATTTTACCTCTGAAATTTTTCCAGAAGTCCAATGAAAAACCAAATAATAAGTATAGCACACGTTGTTAATCCTACTGGATTGTATTATATAATTCTATATATTTAAAAAGAAAAATATTTTTCGAAGAAAGTTTTTCACAAATGAATGATGATGCTGCTATATACGAAAGAAGAATGTCATTCTCTATTTTTATTAACAATTAAATATACAAGGAAAAATAAAACGCCTTGAATGGGAAAATTATAAGAAACTTAATTATAAATATTAAAGTTGCCTTTGATGCGAAAATATTTACGTATATCGGTATTAATTAGAAAGTCAAAAGTCTTAATACATGCTTGGTATCTGCATGCCATCGTATCTCTGTTGTTCATTGTGTTCATTTAACACCGCACAGCTGTTTACAAGTGAACATAGAATATCTAGCTCTACTCTGGATTCATATGATATTTACTTTGTTACATATACTAACCTGAGGCTCACCAGTCCAAGTGGCTGAGCGATATAAGGCGGTATGTCTCGCAGTATACCTACTTGGAAACTGAGAGGTTATGGGTTCGAATCCCGACATCGGCAGTTTGTCAATTATTCAGAAAAAAAAGGGTCGGTTAATTGACTAAACTGTCGGCGTATGGACATGAACGAAGTAACCGGCTATGCTTGAGAAGGTTTTCTGCAGTTTCCTTCACGAACTCTAGATGAATATCGGCATAATTCCTATCATAGTCGGCTGTAGCCTCATATCCAATTCCTAGTCTATACACAAAAATTACTTCCATTCCACTCACATTCTCACATCCTTAGGCATCACAATGGACCTTATGGATGGAGTATAGCCCGTCCAGGGCAACCTCTACAATCTATCAAAATTGGAGAACTTGAGGTAAACCTATTAAAGTGGACCTCTGTCCAGTCCTTTGCAAAGAGAGTGGGTAAGTTTGACGATGACCACAGGACACTAGAGGACACAAACTAGGCTCTAAGGTGTACTAACTAGGCTCCGATCTCCCCTCTACTGCTATTACTACTTGCTACGTATAGCTATTTCACGCTGAATTTTTTGGTCTGAATTCTTAAAAGATGAAAATTGTGTCTATTTGACGCTGTTGTGAACTGTTTGCGAAATCTTACTTGAAACCGCGTATAAAAGCTCTTTTGTGTTCTTTGCAGTGGACGGGTAGGTTTGACGACGTCCACGGGGCTAGAGAAAAAGTACCTGGTGTCGTACACGGTAGAAGAGGTCAACGGGTGGGTCTCTTAGGGGTCGGTAAAAAAAAGGCTTACATGCCAGGCTTCGATATCCCCTCCAATACCAATACTAGTAACTGTTACGTACAGGTTTTTTACGCTGAATTTTCTTGTCTATATTCTTGTCTATCTGACGATTTTGTGAGCTGTTTACGCATGAATTCCACTATTTTTATATTTTGGGCAATTTACCCTATAAATTGTACATTGTATCCTAAAAATATAAAAATTGTGTTCCATTTGACTGTTTCGTGACAGATTTAACAGGTACTATCCGTAAAATTGCCACACCAACTGGATTTTCATATTTCCAAATTACATTCAAAATTAATCATTCAAATCGTTGCCTTTCAGAGAAAAAAAAAACTGGTAAACCGGCATAAAAATCCAATCAGCACTATCAGTAACAAAAAACAAAAACAAAGTGTTACCCAAAGATAAAAAAGTAAGTAACTTCTTGAGGGGTAAGAGAAGATGGGGGGGGGCAAGGTGGTGTAAATGAACAACAATCTTAAACAACACAAGAACAACGACACATAATACCAAGAGCATACAAGCTCGGTGTACACGACGAAAGAGGACAGACATCGAATATGAAGAAACCAATATTCGACAAATAACGGTAGTACATGCGACACTGGTGTGAGTGTAATACGACCACCGTCAACGACTGTGTCGACCAACATAGTCGAAATGTAAGGCTATTATAAAAGAGCATTAAAAACCGCGTACATTTAGAAAACTTTACAACAGAAGATGGTTACTTCATTACAGGACCAAGGGGTTTTTAATCGTTGTTCTATTATTATGGGCCATATTCATTCAACCCACAATCATTGGTGGTAAGATATGTGTTCTTCTATACATGTACAGTGAAACTTCTTCTTTTATAAATTACTACCAAAACAAATGAAAATTCGTAACAGTTCATTGATCTTAATAACCGACGTTTTTGAAATTTTACATAAAAATGTGATTATATTAAAATACACAGACTGTAGAAATATGTAGAAAGTTAATAAAAATATAACGCTTTAAATTTTGTAATTAAACAAAGGCAGAATGTATTTCAAGTGACGTACCCGTTTTTGTTTAAATATAGCTTTCGGTAAAATTGATTGAGTAATTTTTGAGTTAAATCCTAACAAACAAAAAATCAATCATCTTTCCTCGTTATACATAATAGCATTACCCGTCGCGGCTTCGCCCGCAAAAATTTTGTAACGCCCTTATAACCAAATAACATAATTTTTCTCCCGTCAAGGACTGCGTTTAATTTTTGAAATACATTTGTTGTATGTCACCTATTTGCAAAATTTTTGAAGTACTCATGTTGTGTATACTCCCATCTATAGGCAAATTTTTAAAACGTATTTGTTGTATGCACTATGCATAGCACATTTAACATATTGGTTGCTTACTGTCATCTATTCAAAGGCGGAGGACTTTGTTTTATAATATGTCACCTCCAACAAATATCATTATATTTTAGCCAATGTACAATGTACAAAAATATACTAAAATTGACAAATTATATACTAAAACCTTCCTCAAGAACCACTCTATCCATTGATGAAAACAGAATGAAAATCGGTGTAGTAGTTTTTGAGTTTGTCGTGAACAAACAGACAGACGCGGCTGGGGGACTTTATTTTATACTATGTAAAGATAAGCATCTCATTCTCATCTCAGGTCATTATTTTCTTTACACTAAAGTAAGGTGACCGCCAAATCATCTTCTAACTAGTCCCATTTCAATGAACACTGAACGAATGCCGAAATATTAGCACTGATATGCGGATAGACAGTAAACGGATACTAAACATACACATTTACAAGAGAATATTTACATTGAATCGTTATCTTAAGGTTAAAGAGGTTGCATTGTACAATTCTCATACCAGATCAGTGATTATGATGATAGCATTGGAATTGTCGCCGTCGGGTGGAAAAACATAAGCTCCTCTGTGCTAAAAGAACTTGGATACAAGATTATAACATCGTCATAATAATCATAAGCGATCTACAACATTAAAATGTGTAGTTTTGTTGTGTTTTTTTTTTTCTGTGTGTTTTTTTTATTTGACGCCCGTTTTTATTACCAATAAATGTGTACGGATCCATGTAAGGGATGAGCAACTGGAAGAGGGTTATAATTATCATTATCCAATGAATACTATTGTCAAACATTTAAAAGTTTTTAAATAAATGGTAGTTTTAGTTTTTATAGCCCACATATTATACACATTGTATTTTGTTGTGCTCAGAAATAATGATTGGAGAGAAAAACGAACTGTGCTTTTCTTGGAATTAAATTAAGGAGTCGCAGATCTCATTTCGCTGTTTTGCTAGCCACTATCTCTTCAGATTAGATTTTAAACAAGAAATCAGAATTAAGTTGGTCAATTCTTTAAATATTCTGTACTATCACTGAGTTTTTTCTCAGTGATAGTACAGTTTATTTTACTTCTACATAGTATAGATGTATAAAACCTGACTTGTGAATTAAATATCAATATTTATGCTATTCGTTCATAAAAATTGAACCAGTTGAAACATTCTAAGTGTTACTGTATGTAATATTATACATATATTTAGTAATATATAAGAATAGACTTACTGGTTCAATTTTTATAAGCGGGAGTGTATGTGTATTCATACATATGCTTCTGCAATCGTCAAGTATTGGCGATTGTGTGTCTGTGGACTCTCTAGCGGTCACAGTTTTATTCCGATTGGAATGAAATTTGGTATTTGAGGCGTTTTTGGAAAATAGATAAAATCGGACAAGGGGAAAGGGGGTTTAGAGGGAAGGAGAAACACAAAATTTGGTATATCTCCCTTAATATTTGAAAAATCGAAAAACCTATCAGGAGTTAAGTTATAGGTACTAAATTTTACTGTAATTTTGTCTCTTACCATTTTTCTGTTACACTAATATTTACAGAAATATTAACAATTAAAGATTGAAAGTTAAAATTCTAAATATCTCTGTACACGTTAGAGTTTGGAAAAAATGATAAGGTAATGAATTATAGCAAAACTTGATTTTCTACAACTTTACTCATTATACATTTTTCGATTGTTCCAAAATTAAGAGAGTTATTTTATATTTTGTGTTTTCTTCCATCTTTATGCCCCCCCCCCTTTTCACCTTGACGTATACCATTTATTAATAAAATTGGCCTTGAAAGTACTAAAATGATATCAGATACGACATTTCATTTTGATCAGACTTAAATTGTGACTAGAGAGTGATTTATGTATTCTAAGGAAATTCGCTAAGTTGATGCAGCTTCTTCGTAACGCCTTTTTCTCATATGTAAATGGAGGGATTCCAACATTGTAACAATGTCAATAATACCTCTTATATAGACAATAAACTAGAAAGAATCTCTAGACTTCATCAAGGGACAAGGTCTGAGTCTTGATAAAGTCCAAGACCTGGGCCTGACTACTTTCCATCAATTATATATTATCAATTAAGGCCTGAGTCTTTCGAGAGAAAACTGGAAGAATCTTCTTTTAGATGCTGTACATATGTAATATACACGCGTATACAGCTGCATATATCAATAATAAATGGAAATTTATTAGATTGGTGGTTTATTCGAGTGGTCACTATCACTAACCACTATATATTCTAATAAAAAATGAAAAATTAAGTGTTTCGTGTTTGCGAATATGAATTGTGAATTCTCTTATTTGTAAATCTTTATATATTCTCTGTGCCATATATAGCATGATTCATAAGTTCATTTACATACTGTTCAATCGTACAAAATACGGGTATAATCAAGCAAGACGGAGATGCACACTCAAACAAAATAATTTTTATGTCTAATTATCCCTTAATACTCGGCCTTACGCACTACCGTGCTCTAGATTTGGACTCATTAAAAAAAATCAAATCAATCGTAGAGATTCTAATTTAATTTTAAAAAATTACAACACCATTTCTGGTAGGAATTCAGTAAACATCATTTTTGGGTGATATTGTTTCTTTATATTTACTCTTAACTAGGGATGCTAAAATTCCCGAAATTCACAGGACAGTTTTCTATCTAACTGCTTTGATTTTCTCTTTTTGTATAAAAATAAAATCCAAATAGTAAAGCAATAACCGATACCGCACCTATAATAAAGCAACAATCAATACCAAGACCGAAGATACCTGTTAGAAAAAGTTTAACTGAAACAACTATAAGTGATATGTGTAACCTCTACTATATTATAGTTCGGGGATAATGGTTTTTTTAGTATATCTTTAAGTGTTTTTTTTTTGTCCCGCTAAAGGCCAAATGTACCGGAAAACCATTTGGCAACCCATTTCTTCACCTACGTCAATTACAATAAGTATCAGGCGAACAAGAGTTTTTCTAATGATTTTTTTAACTCAAATCAATAACTTTGTTTTGAAACTTTTTTCCGAATTGAAAAAATGAAAATATATTTAGTACGAGTTCAAATATTTACTTCAATATGTATTTTATTTTTGTATTTAAGGTTTTGTCTTTAACAATATACACGTACGCAGGCCACACCCCTTTAACTTGACGCACTACCGTGCAAAAAACTTAAATATTGAATGATCTTTAAATACAGTGTTTCGCGAATAATGAACAGTTATTTATGAATCACCCAATATATATATATATATATATATATATATATATATATATATATATATATATATATATATATATATATATATATATATATATATAGAAAGAATACCGCAAATTCATTACTTGGATTCATGCTATTCAATAATAATTTTAAAACATTGCCGTATAGTAGTGAGTCGTACAATGCTATAGCACACATTACCTTGCATATAATTACGGAATTATGGATTAGATAGCCCTCTATATAGAACGGAATCAATGTTATGTATGTACGATAAACGAAACGTTCTGGAATACATCAAATCTCTCAATATTTTCTAGAGCTGATAACATATATAAATAGTAATAAGGGTTGTACATTTTAATTCATAAATAGAATTTAATAATAATAATAAGTTTATTACATATTGTACAAAGACGCTCCTCAACTATATGCTCCTCAAGTTATCACGGTAATTGATATTGTAAATTACCTTGGTAACTATCAACAAACATAATTTGACATTAATTCAATATTTTCAATAAAGATAATTTACATCTTTCAACTTGTCTTCTATTTTATTAAATGTATTATAATTATTAATGACTCAAATATAATCATCTACCTGACATTTTTGGCTCCCCTGAGAGGAATCGAACCCCGGTCTCCCACGTGACAGGCATGTAGTAACTATATCCTCCCCAAGTTACTACGGTAATTTGGGGAGGATATAGTTGAGGAGCAATAGTTTCTAAAAGAAAGTATAATTGATTTTAGGAGCGTACCGTTACAACCACAAGTGCGTAGCTGTGCTATAAGACGAATGAATGAGATGGGACAGTTCAAAACATGAAAATGGTTTCATTCGTCGATTTGGTGAACGATTATCGATATATTTCCAGAAATCGTATAAACGGAGGCATAAAATCATACCAACAAACTGAATTATCGTATTTTTTGGGAAGGAAAAGAAAATTATTTAGCTGGAGTGGCATACATATCTTGATTCAATGTTAACAATAATGATTATACGATGTTTGCCGTATATAAAATTATGTAAAATAGAGACTCAGCTAAAAAAAAACCATCACTACATCTTAAACTTTCTATGATAAATGTTATTACACATGCTATACAATGATTCGAATATTAAAATGATTTCAAACAGAAACCGGTTATTGTTCACCCCTGGAATATATATTGAGATAAATGTTATTATACATGCTATACAGTGATTTAAAATAGAATCCGGTTTAAGGTACCCTATTATTGGTCACCCCTGGAAAATATATTGATTACAACTATAATATTAGTATACACGAATTTAAATTAAGTAAATGTAACTATTCCTCGATAATACTTCGAATTGGCAAACAATTTTATACAATTTTGTAAATGTTTCTATATCGAATAAGTATACCACACTCAGGGAATCGATTTAATTTACATTTATATCTCCCATTCTTCCCCCCATACCCATCATTGTCTTATTCCACATCCCGACCGAATATTTTAAAATCAAATGTACAAAAATGGCATGTTTTAATTTGTTCACAATTATGAAACAAGAAATATAAACTCAATATGCTAACTGGCATAATTGTTTAAATACTCTGAGTTCTTTATCACTGTATACATTGAGTACTTTATCACTGTTTATACTGTTTATTTTACTTCTACTCGTGTATATATTTATAAAAACATGTTTTTACATGTTAATGTTTTGATGCAAGTTTCCCATCGATTGTTTTACTGGGCAAGCGCAGTATTATTTTTTGATGTAAGATTTTAGATATATCAAAATAGAGAAGATTTCTAAATTGAAGTTACTTTACATGTACTTATATATATAACTTTATATGTAAGTGCAGTGTTTGCGTATGTATGATAATAGCTTTCTTGTCATTGGTATACTTTGATTATGTGACTGCTGCGGTTGCCATAGAAAGAAATATTAAAGAAGAAAGTAATCATAGCTGTTAAAACACATGCGATTGATAACTTTCATGTGTATTTCATCGTGTGAACAACTATGTAATTTTTGTTATGTCAACTATTTTTAATGCTATGAAGGGTATAAATTTAAGTAAATTTTATTATTTGGGAATATTGTTGAATTAAAATATCGATTAAAATTTGTTTATGATCCTTTTTAAACTTAGTTCAATAAGTTATCGAAATTATCCATTTTACCCATTATCTCGCCCGTATAGCTAACATTTATTCATCATTCTTCAAGGACGAAAAGTAATTATTTTATTCCAACATACCTTTAACTAGTTTCTATAAGGATCATCGGTTGACTTACCTGAAAAAAAAATAAAAAATAAAGATTAAGAACATAAACAAAAGTCTACTATGTGAATCAATAGGGAATATGCATGAAAATTTTTTTTCACATTTATTTTCAGAATATGAAAATACTGTTAATACTGTAATAATATTTAAAAACGAAATTAAAATCCGACAAATATCAAGCAAGCTATAAGCTTTTAAAGATTATTATCTGTCTCTTTCTTGCAAAAATACTAAAAACGGAGTTTTACGTGTATTTTAAATGGTGAAAGTGTAATATGACGTCACATAACATATCAAGAGGGCTATCACCCTCTTTGTCTAATCGGGAATTTCAATCATTCATATCTCGCTTATTTTTAAAGTTATTTAAAAAGTAATTTTACCTTGATATTTGTCAAGTAAACATGCTTCAATTAAAGTGAAAAAAAATTTTCATGCATATTCCCTATTAACATATTCAATCGGTTCAAAGTCAATACTAAACTTAATATACCCTGATATATATTATATTTATATACCGCGTATAAAGAATCAATTTATACCTTGACGCATATGTAAACAATTTTTACATAGGAGGGTTAAAAACAACAATCAAGTGGCAAAAAGAAAACAATTAAAATGTATAAAATATTTAAATTAAAAACAAAAATTTCCGTTAGATAAAGTCCACAATGAATATTAGATAATTGTATTAGATATTGTGAAAGGAAATAATAATTTGTTTTAAAATATTTGTTATAATTTGGAAAAATCAAAAGTAACCCAAATTGTAATTGTTTATTCATAACATAATTTTGACATATTATATGAAAAACATTTATATCTAGAATCGGATATTGTTAATTCAAATATTTTACATTTCAAAATCAACTGATGTGTTGTCGGTTCGGTATCATGACAAATATTTCTTTTACTTTTATTATACTTGTATACAATTGTGTGTTCAGCGTGTATACCGTGCGCCCAGCACCAACATGCTCCCAATAGGGAATATGCATGAAAATTTTTTTTCACATTTATTTTCAGAATATGAAATTACTGTTAATACTGTAATAATATTTAAAAACGAAATTAAAATCCGACAAATTTCAAGGAAGCTATAAGCTTTTAAAGATTATTATCTGTCTCTTGCAAAAATGAAGTGAAAGTGTAATATGACGTCACATAACATATCAAGAGGGCTATCACCCTCTTTGTCTAATCGGGAATTTCAATCATTCATATCTCGCTTATTTTTAATGTTATTTAAAAAGTAATTTTACCTTGATATTGGTCAAGTAAACATGCTTCAATTCAAGTGAAAAAAAATGTTCATGCATATTCCCTATTTGTATACTCTGTATAACCTCGATAATTTTTTGAACTGCAAGTTATCCCTGAAAGAAACCATAGTAGGCAAAGAGGTATATTAAGCTATCTAAGCATTTTTATCTAGCAACAACAACAAAATATTGGATAATTTTTTGAATCGATTCCTATTGGTTGTTAATATGCGACGGTTTTTCAATCAGAAATCTTCGCCATGCTGATAGGTGCCCAGATTTGTAACACGAAAGGTTACAGTAGGGGTACATATCAGCATCTTCTCAGATAGTCAGGCCGCACTTCGGGCCCTTAAGGTGTCAATATTCCAATCGAGGATAGTCTATGAATGCTTCGAGGAACTGAACCGCCTGGCACTGAATAACACAGTCAGGCTGATCTGGGTACCCGATCACTCTGGCGTTGATGGAAACGAAGCAGCGAATTCGTTGACACGAGAGGTGTAATCTCAAACGCCCCTTTCACCTATGTCTGTCATTCTCATAGCAAGATGCTCCGTAATTAACTGAATGAAGGAGTGGCTACGATAAGTTCATCTCGATTACTGGGACTTTGCGCAGGGCATGCGACAGGTCAAGCTGTGCATAAACACAGCTAGGCAATTCAACTGTGCTCGGTTGAAACTCAATAGAATACAGTTGAGAAGGGTGGTTGGGCTCTTGACAGGACACTGTCGATTGAACTACCACCTTCATAACTTGGGGATCTCTGATGATCCCACTTGTAGGGCCTGTATGGGGGACGATAAAATCTCCATACATGTTATTTGCACTTGCAGGGTGTCAGACATAGAATAATTGGGTCCGAAACCCTGGATCCATCAATCCGGGGAGCAATACCGGCGGAGATGCTGTAGGCTTTCTGTGCGGTGACGGGCTTCAATAGAATCTTATAGCTCCATCTGCTTAAAATAGAAACTCTTACCCGAAGGTACACCATCTCTTATATACACAGTGTTTATAGAGTTACTTCAGCTAATAGTTTCATTTCACGATTTAAATTATGCTATACATAAATTCGGAACAAATATGCAATAGACACACTGTATATTGTGTATTAAGTTATTATTAAGTATATTATGTCAGTCAAATTATTATTCTTGTTTCATTTGTAAAAATCAAAATAAAGTTTATATTATTAAGGTGTTGTGACATCATATTTTACTTCCATCATTACATCTGTTTTCAGGTTGCTAGATACAATTTTTATGAATTTCACAAACAATTCATGAATAAATTAGATTTTATTCCCAAACGCATTAACGTGTTGACAAACACTTTTTGACTTAAAGTTCAAAAAACGCGTTGTCTTTGAATCAAACTTGATCTTTTGAATACCAAAAACGCCTCAAATACTAAATTTCATTCCAATCGGAATAAAACTGTGACCACTAGAGAGTCCACAGACACATAAACTTATATGTGCATACTCGTATATATATATATATATATATATATATATATATATATATATATATATGCATATATAAAAATTTTAACGTGATTATTGACATCTAGTAGGGATCGATGGACATTTGAAGAAATTTTTACGAAATTCCAACATTGATACAAAAACAATAGCTGATTTACTTTGGAGGAAATTCGCTAAAATAATTTGTATTCGGTATCTCATAGTGCACATAGACGAATCGTAAACAAAGATCAAAACAATCATAATGATAAAATTTTCATTCAAAAAAAAGAAGTATTATAATTCAGTATAAACAAAATAATATTTTAATCAAATAACAAAAATTTCTATTTGAATTTATACAAATATGTAAAATTAACAAAATAACCATTATTATTTATATGATAAGCATAAATCAGTGTTCAATTGTGTCTTTGATAAAAAAATATCCGTAAAAAGCCATATTTTAGGATGCCGTATTCACCCTTTGATATTACCATAGGGTGCTTAATCCTAATATCAATCAACTTATTACAACTACAAAACCAAGATCAATATGAAACATTTAGACAGTCTCAGAAGCAGTAGTAAAACGACTCCGAAGAGTGTACACTCCCGTTCAACAAAATTGAACAGACCTGAAACGTTAATTTTCTTACATTTCATAAAACTCCTCACTTTTGTAACTCTCTGTATAATTATTCATTTATAAACAAAGTTATTTTAAGTGTGAAGAAAGAAATGGAAGTATAGTAAACAACATTTACTACAAGAATAATTAAAACTGTGAGAGACTGATTCGATTCAGCTCTGTTCAATTTTATTGAACGGGAGTGTACATTAAAATAAAATGACCGAAACTCAGATATAGAGATGACCACTACGATGACCAGAAAGAAATTCAATAGAACATCTCTTAGATAACTGAATATTAAAAGCTTGATGAGATCAAAGTTTAACTGCTTGGAATGAAGGTCTAAGCAGAGATTGAAGAAAACAAGATAATCTAAGCAAGGAATTGAAGAGTGATCGAAAACCATGAATCTCGGCAGAAATTAAACAAGAAGAATGTTTGTAGGTAAGGGATTAACGCAAGAAACTATTTTAGCAGAGCAAGGATGTCACTCTAAACTATAGTATCTTCGAACACAATGCCGCAAGGTCAACCTGACTTATTGGCAAAAACCAGAAAGAGATACTTACTAGTCACTGCAGGCTCAAAAGGCATCTATCTATTATGAGGTTGAAGGACTATAAAATCTTCCTAAGTTGTAACAAGGTGGATGATACGCTCTTCCGGTTTCGGGGAGATTGCCCTTACAGAGCCAGAATGAGGTACCTAGCGTTCGGCTCAACTGACATAGAGGAATCTGAGGTAAAACAACTAAAGCGGAGCTATGTCCTGTCTATAGCAAAAAGGGCGAACAGCCCTGTGTTCGACAAACGAACCTGGGGTGAGAGAGAATAAAAGAGGTTGAGGGAATGGCTTCCTTAGGTGTCAGTAAAAACGTCTACAAAAGCTTACTCGCCAGGCATCGGCGAGACTACTACCACTATATAGAATTAATGAATAAGAAAGAGTAATAGCTTCACACAGATGACCCATCTTCAAAGCCACCCTGTATACTCAAGCCGAATGAAGAAAATGAATTGAAAATGAAGAATGACGTAGTACGACTCACAGATACAACCCAGACATGTTTGCTTATACAAATAAATAAAATTGTTTTATGTGTACACACACACATACATACATATATACATACATATACATATATATATATATATATATATATATATATATATACCGTCTGTTTTGGAAAGCTTTGCTAATAGAGAATCAATGTTCAATATTATTTACTATAATAATCACGCAATGCTTCATAAAGAAATAATAATAGTGGGGGTACTCTGTAGTCAGTAGTGTGTGTTTGCATACGTAATGAATAATAATATTATAAATTAAGTGGGCATCGCTAAATTCCCACTCTTAAATGGCATCAAACAAACATCAATTTACATCATACCACAAGCAGACAGATATATGTAAGTATGTGTATGAATGTATGGCTTTAAAGTGAATATTTTTTTTTTTTATTTAACATTGATTCCCATATTAGAAATGCTTTTGAAAACAGACTATTTATATATATATATATATATATATATATATATATATATACATATGTGTTTAGTACTCAGAGTCAGCACCGAGTATTCACATAGATATTAAATACGTTAATATTTATTTAATACGATTTTGTATTGCAAATTTCCTTTTTTAAAATAAAAATAAATTGTATTTATTATAAATTTTTACTTGCTCATTGACTGAATAGATAAAGTCATGTATAAATAAAGTCATTATTAAAAGTTAGGTTCTAGTGTAGCACTGTTTGCCTTTCCCCAACCAAGACCAAAATTATTCAACCCAGTAGTACTACTAGGTTACCCATTAGTACTACTATTTCACACTCTCGGCAAGGTGTGACATAACGAGCACGAGAGTGTACTCACAATGCTCGGCCTGCCTTGTGTCGACTCGCCTCGCCTCGTCAATGCTCTACTAAGTCGGTTTTTTTGACCCGAGTTAAAGAAAGCGATTGGCGAGTGCAAACACGTTCAGTACACTCTTGTCTACGTTCGATTTAACTTTCAACCGCCATTTTTTAAGTAAATATACTCAATGTTTATGCAAAATTTGAAGTAGATTGAACCAAGGAATCACGTTGTCCCATACAAACTTTGCCCCCGTTTTTCACACTCTTAGGGGTAGAATTTCGGAAAATTCAAAGAACACACCCTCCAAGTTTCAGGTCTCTACGATCAGCGGTTTAGGCTGTTCGTTGATCCGCCAGTCAGTCATTCAGGACGAAGCATTTTATATGTATAGAAGATTACTAACGTAATTTCTGGTCAAGCCACGTTGTCAACACTAACGAGAACTGTATTGCTGGCCGAACACTCGGCGAGAGTGTACACAGCTCCACTTACACAGCCTTACAAATGTCGCGCCGAGACATTCACCATAAGCTCTTGCCGAGTGTGTACTGCCGGCATTACATGTATTACTGTTATACATAATCCGATAAGCTATATATGATCGTTCGTTAAGTATTGAAACAATTTGAAGAAAAAAAAGTTTAGATTAAAATATCAATATTTACAATTTTTGTTTTCAATAATCTCAAGTTACATTATTAATAATTTATTATAAGTTGTAATATAAAATGTCGCATACACCGTTTATTAACAATTTATTATTAATATTTTATTATTTATTTCAGAAAAAAAATATTTATTATACAATTTTTATCTTAACAGTATATATATATATATATATATATATATATATATATATATATATATATATATATATATATATATATATATATATATATATACTGTTAAGATAAAAATTGTATATATATATATATATATATATATATATATATAATTGTTTTTAAAATATATTATTTAAAAAAAAGGAATTATTTTATTTTTGAAATACTTTTATTTTTTTGTTTTCATGAAATTTTTAATTCATACCGATTTTTTTTTAAATACTCTTTTGTAACAAAAAAACAAACCACTTGAATTGCTTGCTGCATGCCGCCGATATTAACATAATTGTGATTGACGAAGATGATTATTGTCATCAAAACATACAGCGAATTACAATTAGTTCCTTATCAATAACGGTTAATTGACTATGTCGTAATTTTTTTCACTTCTGAAGCGAATTGAACCGCAACTCAAATAATATGCGCATGTCTGTAGTCTGTAGTATTACTCAGAACACACAATATATATAGTATTTTCATTCAAGACATATTGGACACCCGCATGGAAATTTGGGTGGGAATTCATTAATGGAAAATGCAAACAAACTCCCTCCTACTAATGAATTCCAATTCAATATTATTTTAAATTTGGATGTATGGGAAGAATTCATGCGGTTGTCATCATAGACTCCCGTTCATAAAAAGTAAACCAGTAAGTCACATTCTAAGCATATGTAATACTAAATATATGTATAATATTACATACAGTAACACTTAGAATGTTTCAACTAGTTCAGTTTTTATGAACGGGAGAGTACATATACACAGACCTACCAATGCCCATAAATGGATCTTCTGGTATGAGGGCACCTCAAAACTTAAGAGTTGGGTAATTGATAAAAATTCTAATATCGATTTTCAACATCGAAAACAATATAGAGGATGGTTCCCAAAGTGGACTGTATAGACCTTCGGGGGTCGATTACGGCCTGCAAGGGCTCCATTTCAACGAACAAAATATTTGGGGGTGCATGAAACGTAAATGGGAGTCTATGAAATTGGAACCTATTAAGATAGGTCATCACCAAAATGTAGGTGTTCCGTAAATGGCATAATGTGCCTAACATAGTTTGAACTATGGGCCACAGAAGTTCAGACCAATAATATCTTTACATAATAACTACTTATAATAGAAATCGTAATTAGCTTTTTAAATATTAATTAAGCATATTTTATAAAATTGAGTCAGTATATACTCAGACGTTTTCTGAATACTGTACTTGTATCAGAGAACATGTATTGTCCAAACTTGTACCACTTGTGGTTGCTCGGACTTAATTCGTAAATTATAAATACAAATGTCAAAGATAAACTGTGTTAACAGCTGGGTAACTGGTAACTGCTTCAATAATTTGGTAACAATTAAAAACTATGTGATCCAGGGCCGCAAATTTATTGTAAATTTCAACAAAATATATTTATCACGAATTTTTAATTTATTTTGATTTGGCCAAAGTTTGTTCCGTAAAGTATACCGTATAGACCGTAAATATAAAACTATACTTTTCCATTATTTATATATATATATATATATATATATATATATAGATTTATATATATATATATATAGGGTGAATTGAACCTACCGCATATTAGCACACGCCTTCACTTCCTTCCACGATCTAACCATTCTTCAACAACATCCAATAGAAATCGATAAATTGAAACAAAAGGAAGACCACTCGTGATTGGGTCAAAGACATGGTAAACAAAAAAGCACTCAAAACAATGAGTGCATAAATAATCAAATCCGGGAACCAGAGCACCGATGGACAACAAATATATTGTATATATATATTGTATAATATAATAATGTTCCACAAAAAACACGTCTACAGTTAAAGGTTAAAAATAACATTACATATAATATACCCTATGTATAAATAACAGTTTACTCAGGGTATAAAAAAACGATATAATATGAACGAAGAAATTGTTATGTATGTATTTATAATCAAAAAGTAATTAGTGTTCAAATAGACATAATAAATTTATTATACTGCTTTTCGTATGGAATTTTGCTAAAATCAACAAAAATTTCTGAAATAATAATATTACTTTATAGACACAAAAATACACAAGACAGAATACCCGTTGACAAAATTCATGATACCCTTTTTATACCCGGTATATAATATATACCAGAGTAATTTTAGTCCCGACTTGGTATAGATGTTCATAAAAGGACCAAATTAGTTCATTTCCACAAAAGTGTCCGTCCGTCCGTCTGTTAACACGATAACTCAGTAATGACAAGAGATAGCGAACTGAAATTTTGTATGTGTGGTTTTAATAACTGTTTGAAAATGATCAGTTTGTTCAAGTAAAAATAACAACAGCTGTGTGTTCAGCTGCTTTTGTGTGTGTTCTAGAGCTAAAAAGTAATGTCAAGTTTGTGAATAGGACCTATATAATAGGAAAATCGGACCATGCATTCTCCAAGGGAGAAAATATTCATCTTTAAAAAAAGTACCGTAAGAGAAAATTTTTTCATAAACTCAGTATATATCGGGTATTTAAGCAATTAATACCCGGTAATTATAGTTAATTATAGTTTTTCATTATCATAAAAATAAGACAATATTTACGATTGAAGTGTGAATTAGTAAAAAAAAAACATTAATATAAGTTTTGCATTCAACACCAGCGGATCTTTTGTTAGAAAAAAAAAGGTTCTAAATTAACAACTAACGGACCCATTCCAGAACACACACACAAAAATCTTAAATAATATTATGATTTTAACTATTTTTAAAGTATACACAGCTTAAAATAAACATTATGTGCCCCATCTTACCCTATATACAATTTCACAATAACAGCATAATCTACCATAAACGAATACACATATACATATGAACTCCTTATAAATAAACAAAATTTATATGTTGGAGGCATCAATAAAATTCGTCATTTAGTGCATCGACATCATATATTATTAGGCATACTCGACGGGTAATCAAATTTTGGGTTTTCGGAACCTTAATTACTCCAAATTTTGTATACATCTTCGAAACATATGCAAAAGGTCATGTAAATTTAAAGAACATAGTGGAATGTTTTTTAATCAAGGCGTAAAAAGACGCTTTCATGGCTTACGCTGATGCATTTGAAGTGCACGTCTTAAAAACCCCCACATAAACATCAGCGATAGCATACGACTTACTTCTAAATTTTTATGGATGGTCTATAGTCACCATTTTTATCTTGCAAAATTGGTTCAAAGATTATGAGCTTTTTGCGAAGTTATTTTGAGTGACATAGTATTATCGCTTATCCAATTAAATATATGTTAGTACCTTAGGCATTTAATTTCAATCAAAATTGACCCTTCCACCATGTCATTTAAAAGGTTACTTTGGAATATATTGTATCGAATTTACGTGAAGAAGACTGACACCAGTTTTTGTAGGTTATTCTGGTCTATCATGTACATTTGTTAGATTCGAGAAATGGAAGAATCGAGAATGATGCTCTAGAACTGAGGCTGACCCATCCTCGCCACTGCTCCTTAAACCATTCGGAGTTGTTCAGATACAGCAATAAGGCTTTGAAATTACCCTTTAGCTCAGAGAGATCATCAAAGATTGGTTGACCCAAAAGGACTAGTCTCTTCATAATAAGAGATAAGCAATGACAAAGAAGACGAGTCACCGTCCTTTCCTCCTGCTCACAGTGGTAGCTCTTGCAATAGCCAGAGTCCTGTGATGGATGGTATAGCGTTGCTTATACACGATCTCCGTCCAGATTTGCCTGCTAGTACCGTAAGTACGGTCACCTCGCCACCTTCTCTTGATTTTGTCTAATGGTTTCTTTCAATAGTAACTTGAAACTCACAAAAGGTACTAGATGTTTGTTTTGTGGTGCTCGTATCCGGTAACTTCATACCATTTTTGGCTAGCTTCTCGGAACTTCAGTTCCCCGGAATGTCTCTATGTTCCCATTGAAGGTTCACATTGAGACTAGTCGCCAAGTCACTTAGAGAGACTCAACAATCCCCAGGGTTACACTAGAGATCAGTTAGACCGAACTCTGGGATTTTATAGCTGTTTGTTCAGGAATATGCTACAATAAAGATTGAATTCTTCTTATTGATCGCCAGTATGTTAAATGCCTAAATAAAAAAGTCGACATGCCTACGACATATACAAAACATTGTTGTAAGTCCGTCCACACATGAATGTATATATTAGATTAATATTATATGTGTTTGTGTTTAATATTGTCTGTCTGTAGCCCCTCTTCCCCCAAAAGAAAACAAAACAGCCACCTCAGAATGGACTTCGAAATATAAAGTGGGGATTTTCAAATAAACAGTACTAGAATAACAATAAATTTGTGTTTTTAGAGTGTACAACATAAAGGTTGTACAAAATATTTTCCATGATTCGATTGAAAATTAATGAATCGATTTTATTTTGACCTTGTATTCAATTTTATGATCGTGGGTTTAAACCTTACTTAAGCAAAAAATTTTCATCGATACTTATATAAATTCGTTATTCAAAATCCTATAAATTAAGGTAGAACGATAAACAGTTGAATGAAAAGATTTAGTGAGCGGTTAACGATATCTCGTTTGAAATCGTATACAAGGAGCCATAAAATTGTATACAAAGACCATATTTCGGAAACTATCCGTTAAATGGCCAAACCGACAGGATTTTTGTGATTTTTGGGTCTAATTTACTTTATAAACAAATTTTCATCTAAATCGATTACTAGAATTTTTTTATAATTTTTTCGAATTTTTCTAAGGGATGTACCTTAAAACATCGCATAAAATCGAAAAATATTTTCTATTCCCGATTTGAATAAAATTCAACATTTAAGGTTAAAATGACGCAAAAAATATGAAAATCGTATTCATTTGACGATTTAGTGAACCGTTTGCAAGATATCGTTTGAAATCGTATAAAAAAGAGCATAAAATTGTATAATGTGACTATATTTCGAAAACTATCCGTTAAATGGGAAAACTGACGAGATTTTTGTGATTTTTGGGACTAATTTACTTTATAAACAAATTTTCATCTAAATCGATTACTAGAATTTTTTAATAATTTTTTCGAATTTTTCTAAGGGATGTACCTTAAAACATCGCATAAAATCGAAAAATATTTTCTATTCCCGATTTGAATAAAATTCAACATTTAAGGTTAAAATGACGCAAAAAATATGAAAATCGTATTCATTTGACGATTTAGTGAACCGTTTGTAAGATATCGTTTGAAATCGTATAAAAAAGAGCATAAAATTGTATAATGTGACTATATTTCGAAAACTATCCGTTAAATGGGAAAACTGACGAGATTTTTGTGATTTTTGGGTCTAATTTACTTTATAAACAAATTTTCATCTAAATCGATGACTAAAATTTTTTTCGAATTTTATCGAATTTTTCTATGGGGTATACCTTAAAAAAATCGCATATAATCGAAAATTATTTTTTATTCCCGACTTGAATAAAATTCAATATTTAAGATAAATTGGACACAAAAAACACGAAAATCGCACTCATTTGACGATTAAGTGGGGGGTTTCAGAGATATCGTCGGAAAAATGTGGCAAAAATGACTTACCATTGTTAGAACAATTGAAGTCATCTATAACAGAAACTCCAAATCTATCTATCTACGAAGATAGATAATTTTTGGGTTAAGAAAAGTGTTACACTTCGACCTTATGGCTCAGCGAGCTCCCTTTTCTATTTCAATCTAACGAGGTTCGTTTCTCCCAAATCTTGGCAATAGCCAGGAGCTTGTCCACACAGCCTGCACATAATGGACCTGTTATGGAGTCCTGTTGTATTTAGATGCTTTCGTACGTGGTATTGTCCGGTGATGAATTCGGTTACCTTTAGAAGTTGTAACCTGTTTAGGTTGATTGCATCGAGGGAAAGCCTCTTGAATGCATTCCGAACCAGTATTTTTCCGAGCTTTTGTTGTGGTATATTTTGCCAGTAATCACGGTGTTTAAAATCTATCCATTAGTTTGCATGCTATTTTTGGAATTCCTAAATAAGATTCTGGGCCTATGGTAGGTATTCCGACTCGCTTCTAGGTATCTCACAACGAAGGTGATCATATATTTTATACAGAAATTTGGTCTACCCTTATTTATTTTAATTGTACATAAATAAATATATTGTGTATGGCGGTTTTTGAGTGAACGAAAAACTTCCTTTTTTTTTCTCAAAAGAATACATACTTTTAGTTATTAATCTGACCTAAACAAATATTACTTAAGTCTGTGTGTAATCTTCAGTACAACAGACCTTAAAAAAGAATTTATTAAACCCTTATTTGAAAGCATTTATACACATTCTATTTTTGTTAGTATGTTTATTTACTTATATTTACCCTAAAAGAAAACAATTTTAAAATAATTTAATTTTTTTAAACGAAATTGTTTATTATTTACAAAAAAAAAAAAAATTTTTTTAAAGAAATTTACACAGCTTGTGTGTTATAGAATATAGTTATACTACGTCTTAGGGATTTTTTTTTTAGGTTTGTTTATTTAGGGTTGTGAATATATACCAAAAAAAAAAAAAAACCAAAACGAAAAAAAATATTGCAATATAAACCTACGTTGTTTTGAAAATGGCGGGAGTTCTAACATGCATTTATTTATATTTGAGAATTTTATCACACTTACGTATGGATGCACAAATCTTACGCAAATGATGTAATCTCCAATCAAAATGGATTTTGGATTACGTCAAATCCATCCAGACAATAGGAGAGATTGAAATTGTGTAATGAAATTCCCTGATCATTTTAGGCCTCTTTATTATGATAAAAAACAGAACTATTCAGACAGAAGATAATAAATAACTATTTTCAAGAAAAAAGTGATCAATCTCTGGGCGTGAGATCCGAAGATCCAGGATTCGATATCTGGCGGTAAAGTGAATTTTTTCATATTAAAATTAATTTATCAAATTCAATGACATGTTAGTCGATATAGTATACGCTTGTCCTTACCAGTCCAAGTAGCCGAGCGGTCTAAGGCGTTACGTCTTCGCCGTATATCTACTTGGAAACTGTGAGGTTATTGTTTCGAATCGCGATATCGGCAGTTTGTCAATTATTAGGAAAAAAAAGGGGGCGGTTAATTGACTAAACTGTCGGCGTATGGACAAGAACGAAGTAACCGGCTATGCTTGAGAAGGTTTTCTGCAGTTTCCTTCACGAACTCCAGATGAGTATCGGCGTAGTTCCTATCATAATCGGCTGCAGCCGCATATCCTTCCAATCTCACATCCTTAGGCATCCAAATGGATCTTATGGTCGAAGTGTAGCCCGTCCAGGGCAGCCTCTATAATATATCTATCCATACGCTTGTCCTTCCATATTTTTGTCTTCTTAACCGTAATGAATTTTGCCATTGGTATAATACTGTGACGTTTAAATATACAATACGTGAATTAAAATAGGCCCAATAGCAACATTCTGTAATGCAACTATCAATGTCTATGCACAGTATACCATGATATGGTGCTACACTCACATGACGGAGTAAGATGCACCTATATATAAATGATTGTAGTTAGAGAGTGATAAGTATAATATAATAGTTATTTATGTTATAATACAATATTGATTGTTTAAGTGTGACAAAGTAAACCATATCATAGTACACTGCATATAGACAGCGATAGATACACTATACAGTATTCCAGATTGGGTGTATTTTAAAAAATGTGCTGTATACAAACATAATATGATTAATTGTACTCTCGATTAGGAGTATACATTAATGTACACTCCCGTTCAATAAAATTGAACAGACCTGAAATGTTAATTTTCTTACATTTCATAAAACTTCTCACTTTTGTAACTCTCTGTATAACTGTTCATTTATAAACAAAGATAACTAGTATATATTTTAAGTGTGAAAAAAGAAATGGAAGTATAGTAAATAACATTTACTAGAAGAATAAACAAAATTGTGAGAATCTGAGATCTGAAACTGATTCGTTTCAGATCTGCTCAATTTTATTGAACGGGAGTCTATATCTCTTTTGAATTAATTGAATTAAACAGAGATGTACATACTGAAGCCACTGGACGCCATATTGATAACCACTTATTGTAATCGAGTGTACATTAATATTATCTAAGTTTTCATTTAAGAATTTTAAAATATCAAAAATGTTTATTTTATAACAGTTTTATTCAATTGATGGTTTAACTGTACCGAAAGGTTGGCCGGACTACCCAAAATACAATAATGTCATGAACATGATATTTAGCAAACATCCAGGTACACGCACGCGTATCAAGTTGCTGTAATATGGAGGTGTAATATCAGTTATGATGATAAGAAATTAATTGTAATTAATAGCAAAAAAACAAAGATACAATTATGAAGTGAATGTGTGCCTGCTTCTGTTTAAATTAATGAAGTAGTACATATGACTACAAAAGTAGCGCTCATTTTTCAAAATTAATTTGTGCCTTAATCAATCGATTTTGGGGAAATTGTTTGAAATAAAAGTTATTTGTATAGTTATAATGAACAAGTTTTGTCCGAAGTATTTTTTCGAGAAGCAAATGAATAAGGCACAAATCAATTATACAATTTTGAAAAATGTGCCCTACTTTTGTGGACTATAGTAAATTGTATTTTATTATTTATGCACGAATAAAAAGTAGAGGGAGAGAGGTTGGGAGGGGGGGGGGGGTGAATGGGATATATTATATTTATTTTAAAAAATTATAATTTTTTTTTTAAGATACTGATGCCATTTTTCACGCTAGATAAATTTTTTAACAAAAAACGTGAAATATAAATATTTTCAATAATACATTTTATAGATTTTTAGATAAACAAAAATTGTGAAAGAAAAGATAATAAATTTTATAATAACTTTTTAATTATTTCCTATCCTTTAATCTAATTGTTTATGGTATCATTTTGTCAAGTTTTATATCCGCGGATCAAATAAAAGCTTCTATTGTTTTCTTTTTGTTGTTTTCAATCTTATTTAATATTTGTACACATGATCACAAAAGTAACGGTTGAAGTTGCACAGATCACAGAAGAAAGGCGTAGTTCAGGCCCGTGCCGTAGATTTTTCATGAAAACGTCCTGTATATGATCCGTAGACGTTTGGAGTGTCGCTGGCCGCTGTTTGACCGATGGGTCAGCTACGTAATCACTTGGCGCCGTTTCTCATGTCTTTTTCAACACTTATGGAATTGTCTGGATCCTAATCATAAGGACAGAGATCTGCGTAAAGCGTCGCTTGAACAGATCGAAGTATTTTAGCGCAAAGTATTTTTGTAACCGCTTTTATTGTGGTATGGACTATGATCAGTCGTGTATTTTGCGACAACATTGCACGGGACTTGATGCATGCGAGTACAGAGGTACAGTAGCTGTCTACTGTCACGCCAGCAGCTCGCACTCGTGTGGCCGGGTTAGGCGAGTCAAGCTACTGTCATGCCAGTAAAAATGGCAGTAGCTGTCTACTGTCAACGCCAGTAGCTCGCACCGTGTAACCAGGACTTTAAAGTATTTTGTCACACAAACCTTTTTGACCCCCACCACTAGTGTAAAGAGCAAATAGACGTTTTGACGTCAAAAATTTTGGTATAGGCAACGAGCTGAAGTTCTGTGAGTGTGTTCTAGAGCCAAAAAGAATGGTCAAAGTAGTGAAGGTGCACGCAAAGGAATATCCATCTTTGAAACTGTACAGGATTTAAAAATGTACATTTAAAACAAAAAGTTTAAAAGAAAATTTATAAACCATAGGTAAAAAAACTTTGTTTCGCTGCAATTTCAGTTTCATCTGTAATTACATTTACCGGGTATGTAAGCGCAGTAAATTCAGTTAAGTGAATTGAAAATTAGTGAATTTGAATGAAATAAAATAATCGATCTAATTTTCAAATAAAATTTCAAACATTCCAAATAATATAAATACATCAAATAATGTCTGAATCACCCGGTATCTAAATAACAATAACTAATAGTTTATTGTATATTATTGATTATTTAAGATAATTTCATAGATGACACGTAATTCAAAAGAGATTACTGACACGCAATTCGTAATAATAAATATATTTATATTTATACAGGATGTCTTACAAATATGTACACCGTAGGTCAATCAAACAGGAGTTACGTATATGAATTCCTTTCTGTAGCTTGTATTTAAATGTATTACCATTCTGCATTTGAAAGCTACTGGAAAATTTTTAAAGTGTGTAGTTTAATTTTGACCTGGGTCTGTAGATCCTCGAATCTTTTCCCTTAATATTTATACTTGATCTCAACTGAACAATAGCCCACAAAAGTACCGCCCATTTATAGTTGATTTGTACCTTAATTATTCGGTTTTTGGGAAAATGTTTCGAACAATAGTTGTTAGTATATTTATAATGAACAACTTTTATTTGAAGCATTTATTCGAAAATCGAATGAATAAATCTATTATTTAAAAAAAAGATATGAAATTAACAGCTAATTGCTTCAATATCCGGTATATACTGAATTTATTATAAAATAATTTCAAATAAAAGTTGTTTATTTAAAAAAAAAAACATTTTTTGTCTTTAAATTTATTTTTCTATCTTTTATGGTTTCAAAAGTAGACAGTTTTACTCATTTTGCTGAAACATGAACACAAATACAAAATTTCAGCTTGCTAAATCATTTCGTTTTTGAGTTTACAGACGGACGGACGGCCTGACTATTATACGTAAATGGACTATTTGGGTTATACAGTCTGGACTAAACTTAATACACCCTGGTATAGATTATACACCCAGTATATAAAGAGACTATTACAACATGCGAAAGTAAGGCATACTTTTTGTGAAGCACCCGGTATGAGTACCTATATTTTGAACAATAAATGATATGACTTGTTTGGATTCATCAACATCGGTTGTCGATAAATAAATATGGTTTGTTTCGATTTTATATAAATTGTTTTATTTCGAATTTCTAAATTATAAATAATATCATTTAAATGTGATTAAAATAAAATTATTGAAATTTTCATATTGTACAATTGCAAAATTTTCAAATGTAATTATAAACAAATTATAAGGATTCCAAAATAATACAAATTTTCAACAAATATTTCCTACAGTTCAGAGAGAGTTAATGGTTTTGGAAATTCCAGCTAAGAGAGACTCTATCTAGGAGTAATAAAAAGAACCATTGGTGAATATAACAAACAAATAAAATATATTTATTTGTATATGAATAGGGAATATGCATGAAAATTTTTTTTCACTTGAATTGAAGCATGTTTACTTCACAAATATCAAGGTAAAATTACTTTTTAAATAACTTTAAAAATAAGCGAGATATGAATGATTGAAATTCCCGATTAGACAAAGAGGGTGATAGCTCTCTTGATATGTTATGTGACGTCATATTACACTTTCACCATTTAAAATACACGTAAAACTCCGTTTTTAGTATTTTTGCAAGAAAGAGACAGATAATAATCTTTAAAAGCTTATAGCTTCCTTGATATTTGTCGGATTTTAATTTCGTTTTTAAATATTATTACAGTATTAACAGTATTTTCATATTCTGAAAATAAATTTGAAAAAAAATTTTGCATATTCCCTATTGTGCATTTTTCATTATAATAAAAATCGTCCATTTGATTTTATAATGTATGCAATTTGTTGTGTCTCGAACTGTAATAATAATAATAATTAGAAAGAGGGGTACCGCAAATGGGTCCCAAGCATCTAGACCAAGTGGTCCTCTGTGCCCTCCTTGAGAACAACCTGTTACCCGAAGGCGAGACGTAGTAGGCGAGACGTACTCCGGGTAGTAGGTACTATTTTAAGCAGATGAAGCTATAGGATTCTGTCGAGGCTAGACGCCACATAGAAGGCCCACAACTTCTCCGCCGGGATTGTTCCCAGGGTTGATGGATCCAAGGTTTCGGACCCAAACATTATATATCTGACACCCTGTAGGTTCCTGCAGGTGCATGTATGGAGGTTTCATCGTCCTCCATACAGGAGGCCCTACAAGTGGGTTCATCAGAGATCCCTATGTTATGAAGATCTTGGTCTAGAACTGTAAATCTTTATAAAGAATCACTTATGATATTAGTTTCCATAAATTTCCAAAATGTACAGAAAATGTCAAATTAAGAATATATATTGGAGGACATATTGAATATTTTAGTAAAATATTTTAACTTATGATAAATATTCAACCAAAAATATAAATCCTTACATAGTATAAAACAAAGTACCCCAGCCGCGTCTGCCTGTCTGTTCGCGATAAACTCAAAAACTACTGCACCGATTTGCATGCTGTTTTCACCAATGGATAGGGTGGTTCTCGAGGAAGGTTTTAGTATATAATTTATCAAGTTTCTGTATACATTGGCTAAAATATAATGATATTTGTTGGAGGTCTCGGAAAACATATTATAAAACAAATATGTTAAATATGCTATGCATAGATAACGATGCATACAACAAATACGTTTTAAAAATTTGCCTATAGATGGCAGTATACACAACATACTTCAAAAATTTTGCCAATAGGTGGCAGTGCATATAACAAATGTATTTAAAAAAATTAAACGCAATTTATCAGTCCTTGACGGGAGAAAATATTATATTACTTGCTTTTACGGGCGTTACAAAATTTTTACGGGCGAAGCCGCGGCGGGTAATGTTAGTTTTCAATAAAAAAAGGTTAAATGCTGCTAGAAAGTTTAACTGAAAAGTCTAAAAACGTTTTATGACATAGCACGTTAAAAATAATCTTGTTTACAACTGTGAAGGATTTCTAGTTTTGCGACTGTGGCGCTGCGATCTTAATATAAAAACCCACTGACCTCTGGGTAAGTAACTAAATAACTGGATAAATTATCCTATGCTACACCATTAACCTCAATTGAATCGCTCTTCAACTAGTCAAGCAACTTGCTTCAGTGCACCTGCGTGGTATGTATGTATGTGTGGCTCTCACATGTATTTCCACTACACAAATAAAGTTTTAGTACCTTAACTAGTTGAGGTGGTATTAAGTTAGAGCCTTTATTTCATGTTTAGTCTGTCCAGTTATATAGAGGTCAGTGTATAAACCATAGACATAGTATAATACTATGTCTATGGTATAAACCCAATATTATTATTGAATACTCGTCGAAGTTAGAAAAACGTTTGATGTGACAATTATAGTATCTTAGCGTTACAAAGGACAATTACTTTTTAAATTTAAAAGGAAGCACCACACTACCTATAGATAATAATTGAGATATACAACAGGATAATAAACATTGACATAACCGGAAGTAGTTGGAATAATTAATTTGTTATTTGAATGGTGGATAGATATTAATACAATTTGACATACTTATATATATATATATATATATATATATATATATATATATATATATATATATATATATATATATATATATATATATATATATATATATATGTTCCGTTATTACAACTTTATGTAAACATTTTTTATTGATTAAATATTACGGGGTATAACCTAATTTCAAAACAAACTTCATTATTATTTGTTTAAAAGGTAATTCATTTATTTTCTAATTTACACCGCATTCGGTACAAATTGTAGAATATTGTACGTTATAAAATCAACCTCACGGCGGCTCATTTCAAAAATATACGATGCATATTTTCAATACCGGTCAATCAGTTAATGCTCATACAGTTCAAATCGTTTTCCAATACATCTTTAAACATAAAATAATTCGTAGAATTGCTTTTTATCTTGCGGATTCATGATATTGCCAATACCCCTCCCTTCCTCCCTTGTAGTAGTAGACGTAGCGGAAGGGATGTCGAAACCTGGTAAGTAGGCCTTTTTAGGCCTTTTTTATCGACCCCTAAAGGACAAGGAATTCGAACGATAGGAACGATATTAATTTGTATTTTGTGAAAGGAAACTGCAAAAAACCTTCACAAACATAGCCGGTAACTTTCGTTCTTGCCCATACGCCGACAATTTCGTCAATGCCATCTGTCAGTATGGGAATCGAACTCACAACCTCCTAGTTACAAGCAGAGCACCTTTGACAGCACGGCTATTTGGACTAGCCCCTCCTCCCTACTCTTGTATCTCCTTCCTATCCTTAACGATTTAGTGTTCGAACTCTTATTGATTTTTTATATTGATTTTTCTGTTTCTTTATTCAAACGAAATTTTACAAGGTTTCTTAAGGAAGTCTCCAAGTATTACACCTGTTTCAGTTTAAAGTACTCAAATAATATATTTCATAATTCACATGGAATATTTTTATGCTGGCGTATTGCGAAAGAAAAGTTAAAAAAGGAAAAACTAATCCAGAACTAAATTTTACAAAGCCAATTTAATTAGCGTCAAATTAGAGCCAAATTTACAGAAAAGTACATGCAATAAAAACTATTCGTTCTACAACAGTTGGTAAATTCGTGTTGCGCATGCGTTATAATAAGCTGGACAAATATGAAATCAAGTTTTTTATACGCCATTTCGAAAGACAGTAAAAAAACGTTTTTAGACAAATTAAAACAATTCTATTACACACGCATGCGTATTATACTTAGAATTACAATTAAGTAACTGAGTTAATTGATGAGTTAACTGAGTTAACCGGTGAATACTGAGTTCATTATCGATGCATGATCAAAAATGCATTCATTATAATCTAGATAAATTACAGATGTTTGAGTTGAAATTGTGTTAAAACTATTCCATTTATGAATAAAAGTTTCAAACTAAAGTTTATTTTTAAAATAGAAAAACTTTTTACCTAAAAATTGTTCTCCTATCTCTTATAGTTTCGAAGATAGATATTTTCCCCTGGCTCTTTTAGCTCTAGAATACACACAAAATTTCAGCTCGTTATCTATTTTCGTTTTCGAGTTATCGTGTCCACGGACAGACATATATGCGAAAATGAACTAAATAAATCTATGAACACCTATACCAAAAATTTGTATCAGCAATCAATATTTTCAACTGTTACAAAATCGGGACTAAACTTATAATGTCTCCTATAATACCGGGTATCTTGTATACATTACACGAATACTCGAACTTAAAATTATATTGAACACTACTAAACACAATAAATTTCAGCTATTTATGTCGATTCGTTTTCGAAATATCGTGTCCACAAATGGACGCACATTCGGAAATGGACTAATTAGATCCTTTTATACCAAAAATCGGGACTAAACTTATAATAAATAACATATATACCGGATACCTTGTATACAATACATAAATACTCGAACTTACCTAAATCGCACCCAACTATACTAAACACAATAAATTGAGTCCCTTTCGAGTCATAATATTATAACCGTCGCTAAATCCAACAAAATTACAAAAACCTTAAACCACACTGTTCTCACAAATCTCACTATTTGACTACACTACAATCAAAAACAAAACACTATCAACCAACAACAATAATGTGAAAAGCATTTTTTAAAAAAAAAACTACCCTAACCTCAAATATTCAAAAAAACAAAAGAAGTAATATTTGCGCCGTCGGACGGATACAAAAAATTTGTCAGTGAATGATCAGTAAGTAAGTGTTTAAAGATCACGACTGAATAGTTACAACTGGGGAAACACACATACATTATTGAAGTTTGTTTTTAGTCAAAACTAAACAATTTCTTAACCAAAATATTGTTTACTTTAAATTCGTAACTGACATATGTTTATCAGAATATTTTAATAGAGTGGCATCTCTCTCCTACACATGGCTCAGTATATCGTGTACAGTTTTTGATTGTTTACAAGTTATCAAAATAAATAAACAATTATTTTATTTTGATTTGTTTTAACATAAACAATATCCTATAGCTAGCATATGTGTGTTTTTTAAACTTTTTTAAACGTTTAATATGTGTGTGTGTGTGTTCAACTTACAACACTGCCATCATACACTCATGTAAGGGGGGTGCATGAGTATAGGATTTGATGAACATTTTGTTATAAATTTGTGTGCGCACTCTAATAACATGTTCTCAATAATAAATAGTCTAAAAGCTGTATGCATAAAACTCTTTAATATTTTCACAAAGTTGGAAAAAAAATTTGGATAAATTAAAAGTAAATGTTAGCAAATTAAAACTTAGCTGTCTGTAGCACGAGGCGAGAGATTTGTTAAGTGAAAGTCATTACCACTTGATACGAAATATACATTTTTGAAATTCAAAGAACCATTTTCAATTGACGTATTTACACATCCCTGTGGTACAAGGGGTTACAATTACCAACAAATTCCCTTCCACTTTGTGTGCGACTTGAATTAATCACTGATATCTATATTATCTTTGTCTACAGAATTCAGTTTTAATTCTTCAATTTTTAGGCATTTAGTTAAGTGCTATTCATTTATCTGTAGGTAATATTTGCCAACTACCTGGCATAGGTAGATTGTAGAGGCTACCCTGGACGGGCTACACTTCGACCATAAGGTCCATTGTGATGCCGAAGGATGTGAGGATGTGAGTAGGATGGAAGGAATTTTTGTGTATAGACTAGGAATTGGTAGGATATGCAGCTGCAGCCGACTATGATAGGAACTATGCCGATATTCATCTGGAGTTCGTGAAGGAAATTGCAGAAAACTTCTCAAGCATAGCCGGTTACTTCGTTCTTGTCCATACGCCGACAGTTTAGTCAATTAACCGCCCCTTTTTTTCCTTATTAATTGACAAACTGCCGATGTCGGGATTCGAACCCATAACCTCCCAGTTTCCAAGTAGGCATCCTACGCAGACATAACGCCTTAGACTGCTTGGCCACTTGGACTGGTCTTGGCATAGGTGAGTCCACTATTTTATTATTTACAGTGTAGTAAATAAACTCATCAATAAAACAATGTTTAATATGGTTTTGTTGTGCGGTATAGAACTGTTGGGCTTGGCAAACACCTTTAATGCAGAAATTCGGCAAAAATTGGGGCTCAAGAAAAAGATCCAATGCCCATACAGCATACGGTATCAAACTGTAGGCCTATTAGTTGAAAAGTTGACTAAGATTTCAAAACACAGTTCCTTAGAACCGTCACAGTTTGGGAGGGTTGGGGTGGTGGGTGCATTTAATAAAATTGGATAGATATTTCGTTGTCTCTAATAACATGCCCACAATAATAAATAGACTGCCTGACTAAACTATGCTTTTTTTTGCAAGCTTAGTAATTTAGGTTTCATCTACTGTTAGGACTGTTAAACTCTGTCAGGGGGTAAATTATCGATCTGCGAGGCTCTTAAGTGTAAATTTAGCAAATATTTCTAAATAAGGTGTTTAGAATGACTTCAGATATTTCAAGAAATGCCAAAAACTTTTTTGGTGTACGGGTTTTGAACTATGGGGCAGTACATCAAAAATCCAGATAATTCCACTGAACTGTATTTTCTATTCGGAGTTCATTCGGATTTCATTAATGACACTTGTTTGAAGTAAGTAAGGTATTGACTATTACGGAAGAAAATACATGTAGCTTGCCCGCAAAATATGAACCGCATACTGGAACTGATATTCTGAAAAGATTTAAAACGGAATTAACATAAAACTTCACTCTTTTATATATAATATAAATTCATGTTGCTATGATTGATATTCACACGAGACCAGAATAAATGAACGACTCTAAAACGATCCGTGAAAGACGTTTAGTTCGAGAATTATACATGGAACGAATGCAATATTTCTTCATCTAGGTCAATTATTTTTGAATTTGAGTATACACATCTACACATAGAAACAAATATGTATATACAGGTGTTTGAAAAGTTTTCATAAACGGTTAAGGAGAATTGGTTGAGTTTAGGATGAGAGAGAGAATTTGAAATTATTCGCTTAAATGAAAATTTGGTGGAAGAGGCGATAAATATTTGAACAAGTGGAGGCGGTGGGAAATTACATTGAGATATTTAGTCTAAAAATGAAGGGAGCTGGAGATATAACAATCTTAAAAAAGTATCAAAGTTCAACCAAACATATATAAACTAGGTAAAACCAAGCAAACATCGTGAAACTGTCACCAAATTAGCAACGAGTAACATATCCTGAGACAATATAAGAGTAATTTTAATAAGAGTGAAGTTAACAAGAGTAAACTTGAATGAAAGAAATCTTAACAAGAGTAATTTCAATAAAATTTATTATATTTTAATTTTAATTTATTTTGGTTAAATTTTTATTTATTTTTATTTTTGTCGATATCAATTTGCTATCTATTTCTAATTGTCAAGAGTTAATAACGACTAGCTAATTTATACTGATGATGACTACTTTGTAGTCGAAATATGTATTTATAATACAAAAAACTGATCTAGGTAAAGGGACGAATTTGAAATTTTATTTTAAAAATCTAGAGTTTTCATTAATTATCATTTGATAATCTAATATTTAACGCTGTGGAGTCAAAGATAATAGATTACAGAATTAAATAGAATTTGAGCAAAATAAGTTTTGAATGTTGAATGGGAATTGTTATTGAATTCGATTCAATAACATTTAAATAAATATATTCGAATGAAACTTCATAATGATTTCATGGAATAATTTTGTGTAATATTAATTCATTTAAATGATGTTAAAATTCAATAAATTTGTAATTGTGAAAATTTGTATCGAAATTTCCAGTAAAATTAAACATTATGACGTAGGCAAATATCTATCCTATACTTTTTCAAACATCCTGTATAAAGCATACTTATTATGTGAGTCGTAACATCACACTAATGCGGTAAAATACAGGACTATCATCGGTCTATAAGGTACAAAAATAATCTATATGCATATACATATGTAACTTACTATACTAGTCGTCGCTTTGCTATCTGTAGAGCAATGTTATATTCTTGCTAAATCTACGTAGAATGTATTCTTGTCGATTTGTTGAAAAACAAATTTGTACCTAAGGTATAGATAGACAGATAGATTGTAGTGATGCCTAAGGATGTGAGGATGTTAGTGGAGTGGAAGGAATTTTTGTGTATAGACCAGGAATTGGTAGGATATGCGGCTGCAGCCGACTATGATAGAAACTATGCCGATACTTATCTCAAGTTCGTGAAGGAAACTGCAGAAAACCTTCTCAAGTATAGTCGGTTACTTCGTTCTTGTCCATACGCCGACAATTTAGTCAATTAACCGCCTATTTTTTTAATCTATATAATTGACAAACTGCCGATGTCGGGATTCGAACCCATAACCTCCCAGTTTCCAAGTATGCATATTGCGCAGACACTACGCCTTAGACCGCTCGACTACTTGGACTGTTTACCTAAGGTATAAGTCCACATTTCTAAAATAAAAGAGGATAGATATTTATTTGAGCCAGGTCAAGATCGAGAGGAGAATTTCTCGATAGCTCTCGAGAGAAGGGGTGATAAATCAAAGACATTTAACTCAAATAACCCAAGAATCATAACCCTTAAAACTCGATTCCCGGGTTACAACGGTTTGGAGAGCTGGTATTATTTTGCTTCTCGCTTTTTAAATAAAGGTTCATACTCGGTATCCTGGGAACAAGGCTTTGGAGATTTTAGGATGAAGCTCCTACGTGGAGGCTCCTCGTGCAAGACACCTGCTTGACTAGAGAAATAGTATAATCCGTCTGCACGAGATAGCGAGTTGAAATCAAAAGTTTTGCCACAGTTATAGTTTAAAGATTCTTTAACATCCGATTGAAGAAAAATTCCTAATTACAATACAACAAACTAGTTTATAATATTCTTTGACGCCAAGAGGTTCATATTCATCTTGGATGGGAATCAACCCCATGGTCTCTGTCTAGTACAACGCTGTACCTCTAAGCCACCAGATGCTATATTGGTGGAACGCATATAATTTTTCAGTACCTTTACGTCGATGTGTATTGACGATTTTCCTATTTATCAGATAGCTTGGAGATAGAGGGGTAGACTGGTCGTGGGTTCGAATCCCATCCAAGATGCGTATGATTTTTCATACTAAGCGTTTAAACAGATAGATTGGGGTCTAAAAAACTATTGCATTTCGACCTTATGGTCCATTGTACTCCCCCTTCTACTTCAGCCCGACGAGATTAGCTTCTCCCATATGTTGGCAATAGCCAGGAGCTTGCTTATCAGGTCTTCCTGAAGGGTCATATATTCGAGGTGAGATGCACCAAATATCTTGTATCTGCTGTAACCTAGAGGTTCGCAGTCAAAGATGATGTGGCTGGATGTTTCTTCCTCCTCGCCACACAATCGGCACACAATGGACCCGTTATGGAGTCGCATTGTATGTAGATACTTCCGCAGGGTATAATGTCCGGTAATGAATCCGGTAACCTTCCGCAGATGCATCTTGTTCAGCTTCAGTGCATCGAGAGATAGCCTCTTTGTTGCACTCTGAAGCAGTACCTTCCCGAGCTCTTGCCGCGGTACTTTTCCCCAGTGATCGCAGTGTTTAGCATTTGACCACTCGTTGATCACCTGTTTTCAAGCAGTCCTTGGAGTTCTTAAAATAGGCTCTGGGCGTATGAAGGGCATTCCGACTCCCTTCTTTGCTATGCGTTTAAGAATGTCCAAGAATATTGCAGACTGAAATGCATAACCGTACTGAAGCAACGATACTTACTACAATGGGTGGATAGACACAGGTTTACAAAAACAATTAAATATGATGGTTTATAATTTGGCTAGCCGGATTCCAATACAGAAGTATTAAACATGCGGCTATGACAAATATATATATAATATGTGTATTATTATAAACAGTATAAAATTGTTATTATTCCATTATTTAAAACCGCACGGATAAATAAAATACAATACAATTTATTATTTATGTTATTGTTGATGTTTTTCAATATAAAAATTTTTGTTTTATTTAAAACAAAAACGTTTAAATTGCGTTTGTTTTAAAATTTATCAACAATATATTATTATATTATATTATTATATTATATATTGTGTTATATATATATATATATTTATATATATATATATATATATATATATAAATATATATATATATATAAATTGTAACTAATTTTTGTTTCGACTTGCATCCGCATATGCGTGGTAAGCCGCATACTATGCTATGATCTTTCGTTACAATTTTCAATGACTATTCGTCTTCGAATCTGGTAAAACATTGGTCAGATTTATGCTTTAAAATCTCATTTTTTTTATTTTTTATCCTTCGTTGCTCTCCGTTTAGTCAAAAATTATTGTCGACCTAACTCTAGTAGCTTAGGTTAGGATATGTTTCAGCGACTGTTCTGGATGGGAAATACTTAGACCGTGAGGTCCGTTGTGATACCGAAGTGGTACTGACCCATCTTTGCCACTACTCCTTAAACCATTTGGAGCCATTCCAGCAATAGGGCTTTGACGCCGGTAGACGTAAGAGAAATACTAGACGATTGTATCAAACGCCGGTAGACGTTTAGCTCTGACAGGTCGTCAAAGAAAGGTTGGCCAAAAAGCGTGGATCTCAGAGGCACAAAACTTACCATTGGACTAAAAGTGATGATGATGTTGCTAGTAACCACTGATCGTTTCTTCAATGAACATTCGTCAGGTTCGAATCCGATAAAACCTTGCCCAGAATTTATTCTTCGCAAAATCTACTTATCTTGTACCTTGAGTTGCCATAAGTTAAGTAAAAATTAACTGTCGACTTAATACTGGCGATATCAAGACTTAAAGTGGTGATGTATTCGTGACGAAGAAGCTGCGAGTAACCACTAGTATGGTTTTCATCTTTTTCTAGGACCATTAAGATAACAAGACGATAGATAAGATTTATCTGAGACAAAGCCTGTCGTCACTGCAACCTGAAAGATCTTTGGAGACATCCTCCTTCTTTACTAGGATTTCCAAGCCAGATCCAGGACATTGATGAAACCTACCTCATTTGGTCAGGAGAATATCCACCTAGGAAGTTTCGTCTTTAATGGGCGACAACCTTGCACCGGTTTCAGAAGATGGGTCTCTGTTACCGAAGCCTCATCTTTCTATCATGCATTCGCCAAAAAATTAGTATTTCTTCTACATTTGTTAAACTTATAAACCCTCAATGCAAATTTCTACTCCAAATAATCATATCGAAAATGTTGTTAATTATAAAAACAAAACCAACAGTCCATTTAAAAAATCATTTACATTTCTAAATTAGATTTTTGAGGTAGAAATGAAACAAAATTCAATTATGAAACAAAGTAAATTACAAATCAAAGTAACGAATTAAACGAAACATTTAACATTTATGTGAATTCATTTGGAAATTTTTCTTTAAATCCGTTTCATCATAGTATACATAACGAAAATTATTAATTATAGGTGAAGTCGCTGGGAAATGTTATACAACTTACTAATATATAGGTGACTTTCATATGCTTCAGCAGTAGTATAATTAATTCTATTCCAAATTACTCTTATGAGAAAAAACTACAATGTAAAAGTTCTAAAAATTTGTCAACTCTATTGAAACAAATTTTAAATATATTGCATGCGTACCAACTTAAATTAAAAACTATCATAAAAAAAAAAGTAATTCGCATGCGCATAAAAAATACCGCCAAAACTAAAAACCATATCACATGGTTGAAAAAACATAAACAATCGTACCTAGTTTCATATTTCTGATCATCCCCACAAAAACAAAACACAATCACTTTCAAATAGATAAAGAAATCACTTATCAGAAAAAAATCGTACACATTAATTGTTGCACATAACAGTAAAAAAATCAAATTCCCATTCACATACACGTTAATAGATGTCTCTGTTGAATTTGCATTAAGAAAAAATTTCAAATGAATTTGTGTTATGCACAAAAATGTGCATACATAACACATGCGAACATTAATAACGATTGAATATAGAAAATTGTTGACTATAGTTGTGTGAGACCGATAGAAACCACCTCTAATGGTAAGAGTTGTAACTACAATGCACAATAAAGAATCAAATACATAATATTTGATGATAAAATTGAGTTTAGTTTGTTGTACAATATACATTGTACAGGAAGTTCGTTCAATATCCAACATACACTAAGCAAATAAGTGGCGCATTTGGAAATATTCATTTCAATAATTTTCTACATTTCTTACCTTCGGAACTGCAGAAAACCTTCTCAAGCATAGCCGGTTACTTCGTTCTTGTCCATACGCCGACAGTTTAGTCAATTAACCGCCCCTTTTTTTATAATTGACAAACTGCCGATGTCGGGGTTCGAACCCATATCCTCCCAGTTTCCAAGTAGGCATACTGCACAGACAAGACGCCTTAGACCGCTCGGCTACTTGGACTGGTTTCTGGATCGTAAGCTCATTTCAGCAAAGCTTCTTTTAACAGTTTATATCAATTGTCATATTTTTAAAAGCTTTTAGAACCCTACGGAGATAAGATGAAGTTTAGTTCCAATCCCACCATAGTTATTCGATATACTTCAGATTGATATTCTAAACGGTAGATGGTTTAGGTAGTTTTTTGTAGAACTTCATTTTTTATAAAACTAACATTTTTGTGTGTGTAAAAAATCTGAGAGTGAGGTAATTCTGGGAACATTTCCGATAACTAAAAATAACTTTTTTTTTTTAATGATAGATATTTTCTTTGAAAAAGTTTTTAGAGCATCTATGATCACATTTTGACATGAAAAAGGTAGCATTTGATTATTTTACAAACTCTCGTTTTACATATACATAGTGTTCACAATGAAAGCAACCGTACAAACCCTTCAATGTTTGTTTACTTACATTTAATGATGGACAGACAAACTTATGGACAATATACATATGGTTTTAAACACACCTAAAAAGCATCATACTATTATATTATGTATAGAAACAACAACAACCACCACCCCCAACCCATTCCATCTATCTCTCCACCGCTACCAACCCTGTAATAATAACAACAACAATAATAATCATCCCCATACATAGAAGTTGTACCCCAACTCGCCTTACATATATCAATACGTTTACATGTTCGGTTTGGCCATTTCGTTTGTAGCATGAACAACAAATGTTTGTTGTATATTCGATTTCTATGCTACGAGTAGTACTACGGTCAAATGGTGATTTTGCTGAACACTTTGGGTAGAACGCTATTTTTTTTTTCATTTCCTAGGGGGTCGGCCATGAGTGTCAAACTCAGTTTCCGGAACGTTAAGGGTGTTATAACGTCCGCAATTTTGGAATTAAGGTGGAATTATTTTTTATTATTTATCTACATAACCGTGAGGCTGACAAAAATTTTGTAAAGAGGTTTTTTATAGTTGATACAAGTATCCATAACTTTTTCCAATAACTTTTGGAGCTAATGTCAATAACAAAAAAGTTATAACCAAAAAAATGAAAAAAAAAAAGAAAAATGAAGGAAAAGAAACTTGCCAAGATTAATAATTAATTGAAAATCTTACTATAAAAATGCTTCTAACCTTTTTTCTACAGCCTCTCGTTATAAGCAATTTTACCTATTTAATCTTTTTGACGTCTCGTCGTCGACATGAGTGTTGTGGAGCTCGGAGACTCATCCTGGATGTCTGCTTCGTCTATTAATTTCGTAACATCAACCACATTCTCGCACAATTCACCGCTGCACTGCTGACAAATGGCAGAACATTTTAAGCCAGTTTTCCGGTATCCGCAGGTTTCGCCGCACTTAATTTTGCATCGACGAAAAACATTTCAGAAGCTCTGGAGGTGCAGGTGTCTTGGAGATTTGTACTGGCATGAACGTCAGCGATGTTTTTTTTTGCAGCCCCAAGATTCTGGATCTTTTGGCGCGTCCAGTAAGTTTGTACCTGATGGTACACTCTCAATGTGTGCATGCGAGCTGCATCTTTAGTAGGCGTGAGCGAGGGAAGGCTGAGTTTTGTTTTAACTATCCATTTGGAGAATTTTTTGTGACGCATTACGGTAATTGATTGCTGCTGCTTATCACTACCATATACAGCGATAAAAAAGCCTTCACCAATACACACAGTAGAGCGAGTAAGCATTTTAAAGCATTTTTAATGTCAGCGTTCTACCCAAAAAAGAAATAGCGTTCTACCCAAAATTGTCATCAAAATCACCATTTGACCGTAGTAATTCGATTTATATGCCACGAGTAGAATACTCCGTCGGTAATGCATATTATTATTATTATTATGATTATGATTATGATTATGATTATGATTATTATTATGATTATTATTATTATATTTGTTTATTTATTTGTATTTACTGTATATTTATTTGCTGTTGGACAAAGAGAGAAAACAATTCTAAACAACAATATATATGTATATATTTATTATGGATATAATGAACCCCTACCCCCATTTATTTCATCCCTTAGTAGTTTCGTTTTGTATCTATCAAAACAACAACAATAATAACTACTGAATAAATATACCGGGTGTTCGATTATCAATTTTTATTAAATATGTAATATTTATACATTGTGATTACTTAAACTGTCCGGTCACTATAGATCCCACTATCCCTACTCCAACTATCCAGATTGCCACCTTGGGGAAAAAAGTCGTACTCAAGTGGTTTTTACAGCGAACATTGGAAATCCCTCTTTCAGGACTGATTATTTGCGAAAAAGCTTCACTTTTAGCCTAGAAAATCGACATTATTCATCAGTTGACACAAATTCAGCTTCTTTTCGAAGAAATTACCTTTGTTCGTGATTTATTCAATTGTTGATCCGGATCGGGCCCGCTCCCAATTAATTCAGATAGTTGGAGTTCTACTATGTATATTTTTCACGCTTTAATTGACAATTATTAATACAAAAACGAAGCTATCGCCTTTTATGTAATGATAGCTGGATACAATACCGCAAGATCAACAAAGACATAAAACTTCTGGTGGAGGTGCTCGCCGGTTACTACAAACTCAAGAGACACATATCCTCATGGGGTTGGAGTACTTCCCCGGACTATAACGTGGCAGATGACACATTCTTTCATATTCTAGCAGAATGTCCTTACACAGCCACAATGCGGTACCTAACTTGTGGCTCGACTGAAACGGGGGACCTCAAAAACGCTACTTTTGTGGCCATGTTTACTAAAAGTAGTTCTAATTTTTCAAAATTTAACAATTCATTCGGTTTTCGAAAAAAATGCTTCGGATAAAAGGTGTACATTATAAATACACTTTTATTCGAAACATTTTCCTAAAAACCGAATGAACATGGCACAAATAAAAAATATTAAAGCGATACTTTTGTGGACGTGCAGTACTCGTTATTGGTGTGGGCTTGTGTACGTCGAGTTTAGTAACCACGGGTGTAATCGTTAAGATTTGCTTTGTTTGATATCGTTGTTGGAACAACAACAACTCTGTTCCTATGATCAGCCAACAGAGATACAGGGTTCTGAGAATTATAAATAATATTCTATTTATCTCTTTATATACTTGATTTCGTAGAATTGTATAGTATAATTGAAAATATGTTTTCAAAATTGCATGAGCTTTTCAAATGGAAAATTAAATCAAATTTCGGAATGCTATTTTCATATTTTGTATGTACTCCAATTCCACGAATTTAGGCTCTCTATGCTGTAATATTAAAACCATTTTTAAAAACAATTTATTATTTCATACATTTATTAAAAAATATAGAATCATTTTGTTAATTAACTCAAATGGATGTATTTTTAACGTTTGTATATTTTTATGTACAAATAGCGTCAAAAGCGAAGCTATCATTTCAATTGTTATTTATTTTATTCGAAAAAAATTCTTCGGATGAAAATTGTTCATTACAACTGTATACTAACCACATTTATTCGAAACATTTTTCCGAAATCCGATTAAAAAAGGTACAAATCAATTTTGAAATGATAGCTCGACTTTTGACATCATTTGTGTTACTATTCATTTAAAAAGTGTTCAGCAACTTTTTAATCTATACAGTTTTTTCTATGAATAACTTATACAGGTGTAACATTCATGTTGGATATATTCATTTGAATTCCAAATTATATGAAACGTTTCATCAAGTCAGTGATGTTTAACACTGTAAGTCCCACGTGTTCGATTATGGTGACTTTTGAACAACGTGTCCACCTGTTGCCATTGCACCTTTTAGATTTCAAATCTCGTATACACCAATGGGAATGAATAATGTCATTTTGACGGAAGCATCTTTTCCATTTTTGGAAAGGTTTTTTGCTCACGAATCCATCCTTACCCTACATTCCAACAAGCTTTAAGATGTTAGCCAAGATGAAGGACCCTCGTCTCAATACGTATTTATTCAGTTCCAGAATCTCATGGAGAAGGAATTTAATATACAGACCCACGTATTTTTATAAGTTTATTTTACACTTAAAACCCCAGAGTAATACGAAAGAAAAACCTCAATTTAATACTCTGGAGCTTCAATTTTTCGAGTAGTACTGGGACAGATCACAATTTAAATGAAAATTTTACAAGAAATTTGCTGAAAGTTGTTCAAATGGAAGTATTAAATATCTTCGGACAGGAAGTAAGACATCAAGTAATTATTGTTAGTGGAGAGAGAATTCTACCTCTCTATATGAAATTTAACTGTTCGAAATAATTTTGCATCTCTAAACTTACCTTAAACAGTATACACAGGTAATATTATTGTGTCGGGGTTTACATCGAAGTAGATTCATCGTATGTATGCATATGTCTTTGTCTCATTTGAAATCTGTTTTTTCACGAAGATGCTAGACATTTGATGAAACGCCGACGTATTGTCTAAACATGAAAAGTTATATGTTGTGTAGACATATCATACTTCAATAGATAGTGTCTAAAATAGTCTGCCTTAATTTATACTATAGTCTCATTGTGAAATCCTTTTTTTCACGAAGATACTTGGCACTTCATGAAAAATCGGCGTATTGAATATTTTATTACAAAATAATATACAAAATACCTTCTTTTCTTGGACATTTCACGTAACACAAAATGCCAATTTTCCCCTTGGACTTAGGCTTTATGAAGCTTCATCGTCGACATTGGGCTTTGCATGAAGCACCCAGGAACTACATATAATTTTTCATGTCGACGTTTTATGAAATGCCGGGGATCTTCGTGAAAAGACAGATTTCACAGTGAGACCACGATATATATGCTAACCATATTATATTTAATTGTTTAGAAAAAAAATTGTTCCGTGTGCACAAACATTTTAGATAGTCAGTATTGTAAACAATAATATTAGTTACAATGAGGACCAACAAACATATGAAATGTAGTCTATCGTGTGTGCTGTCATTAAATTGCTTACTATTTCCTAATGCTAGTACTAGCTTAATACGATACAACATATACTACTAGTTACTATACTTTAATTTATATAGAATACATAGAAGCTTCATGCTGGGATACAACTATGAAATCATCTCGAAACGATAATTCAATAGAAGACACTGATTAACACTGGCCTTCACAATTATCTGAGTTAACGAGAGAAATGTGATATTATGAATATGTAAAATGCGTTACTGCAAATTCTAGGAAATAATATTAACATGTGAAAAATATAATGCATTTGAAATAACAAAAGGAATAACAAAAGGAAAAAAGACCTCTGTTTATCTAGTACATGCTTCTCCAATTAAGCTAGGGATTGTTTAGTGTCCGGAGGACATTTACACTTTTCACATATGCAGTATAGTTCCGACTATTCGGGTACGGATTATAATACCAACAGTGCACTATGGACGGGGCATGACGAGATGTAACGAGTGCGAAAGTGTATTCGCAACGCTTGGTCTCTCACGTGTCGACTCGCCTTGAGAGCGCTCCATTTCGGGTAGATTTTTTGACCACGAGTCAAAGCAAGCAAGTGACGAGTGCGAGCGTACTGAGTACACTCTCGTCTATGCTCCGACAAAGCGTGAATTTTAACTAATCAGCAACGTCTACAACTCTTTCATCCATTGACTGAACATGAACTGTATTGCTAGCAGAATGCTTTCGGTGAAATACGACAAGAGTGTACAAAGTTCCAGTCGCGAAGAACTAGCATTAGAGTCTAAAATAAAATGTTTTATTTAAATCTATTACATTTACATTCAAATGTGTTTGACATAGATAAGAAATAAACGGTGCGATGGTGCATTCGAATTTCGTCGGGTTTTGTCGTACCCTTCCAAATAAAATCATAAGAAAACACTTAAGCATCAAGAGTACTCTATATTTTACCTTGAATGGGAATCTCTCGAACTCTTACATACAAATGAATGATTGTTTTTGTTAAGTTACCAAAAATTTATACACCTGCTGTCAATAAGAAAACTCTTGTAAGTAATGAGTTATTCTATTTAAGCATTGCTATACTCTATATATATGCTGAGTAGTGTAGTATAGAAATGGACATCACATTAGAACAATTGAATATGTATAGAAGAATCCGTTGCTCTATTATCTACAACAATGCTTTTGACCACCATTATTTTCGCTATGAGTAGCTTATTATGATCATAGAATGAACCAGCCATCTTTTATTATATAATGTGTATTATATGTTCGATTCCTCAAATTCTAGGAAAAATCTATGAAACCTGTACAAAGTTCAGTAGTGTACATTTTCCTAGACTTTTTATGAGGCAATGAAAATGTTTGGATTCCACACGTTTTTTACATGTTATTGTTTTCCAGGAATTAATCATAATAATACTTTGATCCTTCCTCTTAAAGCATCTAAATCTTCTTAGTCGGAATATGTTAACATTATTTTTTCAGACAATCCAAAAGGGCATGTAATCGACCTGACCCTTCGCTTACGCTATTCTTTATCGAACTCTTTGAAAGAAACATCATACTACGATTGTTCTGCATTATGTCCACTAAAAATCGTCGAGTATTATTAATGGATCCATACCGGTCTTCTTACTGCAAACTCAATAATCAATCTTACCGGAAATGATCTCTGCAGATTTTGTCATGAAGAGGAGGAAACCGGAATCCATATTCAGTGTGAATGCGAAAGCCTCTCGCTCAAAAGCCGCGTACCAATGAGGATGGACATATCTCCAGCGAGATGAAATCAATGAGGTGTCGCCAAGAAATGTTTATCATACGACTCCTGGAACACCTTTGAAGGAAAAGAGGCACAATAGACCAAATTGGTCGCGGTACCAAAGCTCTTTATAAGATTTGCTCCTGATATATCGATTTTTCGAAAAAAAGGCGTCTTAGAAAATTGAGCATTGTTTCCCAACGGAAGGTCGTAGTTTTTCTGGAAGAGTTGTACTTTCATGCTAATCAAATTGGTCGCGGTACAAAAGCTCTTTATAAGATTTGCTTCTGATTCGAATCTAATTTTATTGATGAATCATCGCTTGAACTAAAATTTAATTTTCACTGATCTTTCAAAAATATTTGTACAACTAAGTTCGATAATGTTCTTTATGTCCTAATATACTTCCGAGGCAAGGGTGTACATCAAATGTGGTCATATTTTGGTTCATGATTCTCCTAAAATGGGATGACCTTTAAATTGAATGTTCCAAAATGTCCAATACTCCAACACTTTATTAAAACAAAACAAAGTAAATGTGCTTCCAACGTTCGTAAACACAAACATATCACTATCTCCGTCCAACAAACATGTATTATCTATCACCGTATATACCAACTTACAATGTATCGCATGCATCATAGGGTCCTAAAAATATACAACTAGTGATGGGGTATGATAGTAGTCCTTATTACCCACCACCTTCGTTCCCTCTTACAAAATTCATTCACATACACTCTCCCCCAATCCCTCAGTTACAACACTGAGTATAACAACAACAAACGTTTGTAAACAAACAATCCACGTCATCATGATCATCGAATATAATAAACAACCAAACAAACCCCCAATGTATTTGTTGTGTAGTTGGAGATATATTTATTTATTTATTTCTAGTGTAGGGTAGTTAGTGTTTTGTTTAAAAGTTTTTTAAAATAATGTTAACGGCTATTGGACCTTGTGGGATCGTAAGAGAGATAAACCCTCAGTAGTAGTAGTAGAGGGGAGCCCGAAACCTGGCAAGTAGGCCTTTCTAGACCTTTTTTACCAACACCTCTAAGTAAACCATCCCCTCAACCTCTTCTATCCTCTACCACAACTGGTTCGTTTTCTCTAGCCAATAGTTTTCTCTCATTTGCCAATACCTCACTTTGGCTCTGAAAAAACATTCTACCAGGTGGTTTTCCCAAAGTGGTTTTCGCAGTGGAGTATTACAGTTTCTTACAATCCCACAAGGCCGATCGTTGAAATTTTTTTAAAGATTTGTATGCTAAATACTCTGTACTATTCACCCATTTATACAGTAGTACCAACCTTCATTAATTATTTTTTCTAGTTTTATTATCATTATTTTTATAAAAAATTATTAATGGATTCATTTTACGTCAGACACAAATTTTTCGATATTTGTTTTTGTTGTTGTTGTTGTTTTTTATTGTATCATATTGGGGTAAGTGGTTGGTGGGTGGAATTATGTGGGGTTGTATGTTTTTGATGGGAAAAATGTTTTTTACCTGTGTGTTTATTTAATAATAAATAATAATGGTAATATATAATTATTTTGTGAATTTCGAATAGTTTACGTTTTCTAGTAATAATACATTGGAAAAACGTTGGGGGGTTGCGCGTGTATAGTTTATTTTTATTTATTATTACCTAACCTAACAAATATTCATTAATTATTTATTGATAGACTTTAATTATTGATATCAATGTTCCTAGTTGAAATATTCTTAAGAGAAGGACATAGTCCACGACTTGTTTCTGAAACTCCCTACGAATGATTTCTAAAGCCCTGAAATTAAATTAAATTCCTCTATACTGATATTTCGGGGGTATAAATAAGACATATACTATTTAAAAATACAGATTATAGAATATTTTAGGCCTCTGAATATCCCCCCGCTTTTATCCTTATATTAAATAGATAAAACCCAAAATTGACACCATCACTAAGTTGGCAACACTGCACCTAAATCTGCATTGACGCAGTTATCGATTTGAATGCTATAACTTGAGGTTATAAACAGATTCGAAGAGACCTTTACTATGGCCTTTCTTTTTTCAACAAAATTTATTGATTTATCATATTCCAATATTCCCGAGAACATGCTAACTAGAATTGGTTGAAGTCATGTTCAACTAATGTTTGAATAAGAGATGTCGAGCATTCTATACTTTCCCAGAAGATGTCAATATTGATTAAGATATCTATATTGACATCTGCTCGAGAATATTCTATCCAGAAGTTCTATAAGATCTGGTAAAAAGGAAGGCAGTTGGTTTCATTTAACTACCGAACCGATAGAAATTATTAATTTAACATTTTCCATTATTCTTCAGGAGCACCAATAAGTCTTTCCTTAAATACGCAAGCAACTTTTTAGATTATTTTCGATTATTTTGATTAAACTGATTCGAATTTCGAAAAAAAAGAGGGATTTCATTCCGGAGACTACTTTATTGTTACTGTAAATAATATATTACGTATATTAAATATTGATTAGTTATTGATAATATCGATTCAATAATAATATATTTTCACGAAAAACAATATTCGAACATTCTAACTATACCAGATACAACAAAATAACCAAATCAATATAGTTTTATTTGTATTTAATACGAAGTGAATATATAAGCATCGTACAGTCGACTGTAGTAGGGATTGGGGGGGGGGGGAATGTTTTTAGAATAGAATATATATATGTTATGACACCCATACCAGTTACTAAATACTAACGCGCGTTACACGAACGGACTTGGTATATTATTAGGTTAGGTTCAGATGCATATATAGTTAGTTGTATTCCTACCTCCCATCCGGCATAAAACTACCTCATTCCAAATGATTGTCTAACTCACCCATGATTGTTTTACATATACAACATCATCATTGTTTACTAGTGAGGAAAAAACTACGAATGTAAACAACGAAAAATGATTTGTAAAGTAATATGAATGTATGATTCAAAAAGGTCGTGGAAAATTTGTTAACGCTTTGTACAATCAGGATAACGAGTACCATATATAGAATAATTCTCATGCAAATCGATGACTCACAATTATATAAAGAGCACATATCTCGGAAACTATTTGTCAAGTCGTCAAACCAATAGTTTGTTGAGTTCAATTTACCTTAAACATTTATTTTCATTAAAATCTATGACCAAAAAATTCATTTTAGCGAATTTCCTGAAAGGAAATAGAGCTATTGGTCCTGTACCGAAGTCAAAATTTCGCAAAAATTTCTTCAAATGTCCATCGATCCTACCTAGTAGATGTTAAAAATTACCATCTGCAAAATTTATGTATATATATCTATGGACATATATATATATATATATATATATATATATATATATATATATATATATATATATATATATATATATATATATATATATATAAATATATATATGTGTCTGTAATCACTCTAGCGGTCACAGTTTTCATTTTATCGGAATGACATTTGGTATTTGAGGCGCTTTTGGTAGTCAAAAGGTCAAGTTCGTTAATGGGTAAAATCGTACGAGGGGAAAGGGGGGTTTAAAGGGAGGGGGAAACACAAAATTTGAAATATCTCCCTTAATATTAGAAAAATCGAAAAAATTATAAGAAGTAAAGTTTTAGGTATTAAATTTTACTGTAGTTTTGTTTCTTATCATTTTTTCTGTTACCCTAATATTTACATTGAAAACTATTAAATAATAATATTATTTAATACAAATAATATTTATTTGAAAACTAAATTCCTCACTATCTCTGTACATATTAGAGTTTGAGCAAAAATGATAAGATGATGAATTGTAGCAAACATGATTTTCTACAACTTTATTCCTTACGCATTTTTTGATTGTTCTAATATTAAAAGAGATATTTTGTGTTTTCTTCTTTCTTTATGCCCCCATTTCCCCTTCACGTATGACATTTATTAATAAAATTGACCTTGCAAATACTAAAATCATATACGATATTTCATTTTGATCAGACTAAAATTGTGACCGCTAGAAAGTGATTTATGTATTTTAAGGAAATTCGCTAAGTTGAAGCAGCTCCTGCGTAACGAATTTTTTTCGACTTTTTCTAAGGGTATAGATAGATATTTTCTGGGGTATAAAAACTATGGCACTTCCACCTTATGACCTATTGTGATCCCTCTTCTAGCTCAGTCTGACGGGATTCGCTTCTGCCATATCTTGGCTATGGTCAGGGGCTTGCTTATCAGGTTCTGAAGGTTCACATACTCTGGGTTAAATGCACCGAATATCTTTTAACTGCTGTTACCAAGATATTCGTAGCTAAAGATGATGTGGTTGGATCTTTCTTCCCCCTCGTCGCATTATTGAGTCGTATTGTGTTCAGATGCTTTCGTAGGTGAAAATGTCCGGTGATGAATTCGGTTACCTTCCGAAGTTATATCCTGTTCAGGTTGAGAGCTTCGACTGACAGCCGAAACTTGGACGTATTTTCCCGAGGTTTTGTTGCGGTATATTTTGCCAGTGATCACGTTGTTTAACCTTCATCCAATCGTTAAACCACTAGCTGAAATGTTGAGCCATTACAATATTTATGGTTTTAGGATGGATCTGAAAGTATTACAAACTTACGTGACACACATGGCGCCATAAAACTAGCGATCAAAATGCTATTTTAAAAATTGTTGAATTGTTTTGTGACATGTTTTGGTTCATTATAAATATACTAACAACTTTCATTCGAAACATTTTCCCAAAAACTGCATTAATAATGAGCTCTACGTTTGTGACGCTCAATACATTTAATTAGCTAGAATATGGTTAAAGCTATAAATTGATATAGGGAGAAATTTCAATATTAATATATTCATAGAGTTGTTTAATGAAAACCTGCAATTAATTAAATGTAACTGAATGTATTTTCCCAATGATAATTAATTATATTTGCCATAAAAATGAATTTTATACAGATAGATAGAAAGATTGTAGAGGCTGCCTTGGACGGGCTACACTTGGACCATAAGGTCCATTGTGATGCCTAAGGATGTGAGGATGTGAGTGAAGTGGAAGGAATTTGTGAATAGACTCGGAATTGGTAGGATATGCGGCTGCAGCTGGCTCTGATTGGAACTGACTCCGATATTCATCTGGAGTTCATGAAAGAACCTGCAGAAAACCTTCTAAAGCATAGCCGGTTACTTCATTCTTGCCCATACGCCTATAAATTAGCAACAAGCAACATATCTTTGTATCCATATCCTAGAGATAGTTACGATTAGCTAATTCATACTGATGATGACTACATTATAGTCGAAATACGTATTTATAAAATACAAACAAATATTCTAGGAATTGGGACAAAATTTGAAATGTAATTTCAAAAAAACCTAGAGTTATTTTTGATTATTTTAATAATCTTTATGAGCCCTATTGTGTATAGATGATTTCGTAGGTGAAAATGTCCTGTAACCTTCCGAAGATGTATCCTGTTCAGATTGAGTGTATCGACAGACAGCCTCTTGGGAGGAAAATTCAAAGTTTAAAGCTTTTATCTCATATCAAGTATCACGCATGAACGTCCTTAAACATGCATGTTTTAGATTTAATGATCATTCTAGTATTTAAACTTTTATAAGAAAAAAAATTATGGTTATTTCCTCTTTCTACCAAATTTGTAGATCTTCTGGTAGTATCGTTTACATGTATTAATAATTTCCAGTTTATAATTAAAATAAAATTAGTGCTTCGATTTCACTAGCATATGCATCGAATTGATTACTATACCTACTGGCCAATTACCACTGTTGAGTGTAACTCTATATACACTGATGTTATCAACAACGCATAAACTAATTACCCTGAAAACAATAAACTTTTACCAACAAGCAACAGTGTATAACAACAGATAAGTTGATCTGTAGTCGAGTGAAGCACCAATGCGCAGCATCACCGACATTCAAAGGATACACAAGGATACACGGATAAATATGGTATTGTTGTTTTGTTGTTGTGGCTTATTTTTGAATATAAATGCAACAGGTTGATGTAATCATTCGGTCAACTCTTGTGTTGTGTATGTATCATGTGTATGTATCTCCTGATGGTATTGGGAACCAGCGATGGATGTATCAGAGTATTTATTAAACAAGGGTACTATGTATCAAGTTATGTTGGTCATTTAAATTATTCGAATATACTGTACCGAAGTACAATCGATAATTTCAATGTCACTCAACTTTCAACACTTTTATTTTCGATATAAAACAAAAATAAATGAAAATGTCAACTAGGAACCAGTCCAAGTGGCTGTGCTGTTAAAGGCGCTGTGTTTGGAAGTGGTCACTTGCTGGTTCGATTCCCAACAGTGGCAGTTTGTCAATTAAATTAAAAAATTAATGGGACGGTTAATTGATTAAACTGTCTGGACAAGAACGAAAGTAACCGGCTATGCTTGAGAAGGTTTTCTGCAGTTTCACTTCACGAACTCCAGATGAATATCGGCATAGTTCCTATCATAGTCGGCTGCAGCCGTGTATCCTACCAATTCATAGCCTATACACAAAAATTCCTTCAACTCCACTTTCATCCTCACATCCTTAGGCATCACAATGAACACCTGTACCAAAACTTTTTTGCCATCAATATTTTCATTCGTTACGAAGTTGGCACTAAACTTATAGTAACCATATATATATATATATATATATATATAATATATACATTTATATTCTATATACAGACTGTGTTGGAATGCTTTTCCAATAGAGAATCAATGTTAAATATTATTTATTACTGGCAGGCCGTGTGGTTACTGTGGGGAATCATTCAGTACACATGTAATGAGTACACACTCTTAAATGACAAACAAACTACCATACGCATGTGAGATTACTCTCATTACATGTGTACTGACTGACTCCGCACAGTAACCATACGGCCTGCCAGTAATAAATAATATTTAAGATTGATTCTCTATTGGAAAAGCATTCCAACACAGTCTGTATATATAAAGGATATGAAATATATTAAAAGAAACTTTTCTTTCCGAAACAAAAGATAAATAGTTTTTCTCACACAAAGCAAAAAGATTTTCACAGGAAAACACAATAAAAATATTTGTTGTTCATCATACTAAAAATGTGCTCTATCCGTTTAAATGTCTATTAAACAACTTAAACTTATCCGGGTATATTTTTCATTTTTATAAATCAACAACAAACATTTCCTTAAAAAAGAAAAAACGAAATGAACAATGTATTTCTGGTTGTTGTATACTTTTTTCCCGGAAAATTGATATAAAAAAGTTTCCGGTTGTAATATGATGATACCAGTCTCTCTCAGTGTGACTATTGTCATACAATGTAGAGTAAATCAGGGTGATATAAACCACATGCACCCTGTTCCCCCCTGTTTACCCACTATCAAACAATTTTCTTCAATTCAATTGTGAGAATATTCTTTTTTTTGACAATTCGTTTTATTTGATGTCATTTGAAGTGATATAAAAATGAATTAATAATTCCCCTGTTGCGTATAGCAAGTAGATGAAAATTGATACAAGATTTCAGCGAATTTCTTCTATCAGGAAATAGAGCTATTGAGATGTTGTTGGTATTTCAAAGGCCAAGTTCGTTAATGGGAAAAATCGGACAAGGGAAAGAGGAGGTTTAACGAAAAATGTAAAAAAGACTAAATATCTGTGCATATATTAGACTTTTAGAAAAAATGATCAGGTCATGAATTGTAGTCAAGTAAATTTTCTATAACTTTACCATTTATTCTCTTATAAAACTGTGTATATTTTTTTATCACGAAAAACGAAAATAATTTCTTACACTTCTCCCATATCTTGGTAATGGCCAGGAGCTTGCTTATCAGGTTTTCCTGAAGGTTCATATATTCGGGGAAGAGATGCACCGAATATCTTGTATCTTCTGTAAGCGAGAGATTTGCAGTTAAAGATCATATGGCTGGATGTTTCCTCCTCCTCGCCACACAGTGTACACATAATGGATCCATTGTGGAGTCCTATTGTAATTACATTTCAAATTTCAGAATTATTGTGTATAGACTAGGCATTGGTAGAATATGCGGCCGCAGTCGACTATGATAGGAACTATGCCGATATTCATCGGCAGTTTGTGAAGGAAACTGCAGAAAACCTTCTCAAGCATAGTCGGTTACTTCGTTCTTGTTCATACGCCGATAGTTTAGTCAATTAACCGCCCCTTTTTTCTTCTCTTAATAATTGACAAACTTCCAATGTCGGGATTCGAACCCATAACCTGCCAGTTTCCAAGTAGGCATACTGCGCAGACATAACGCCTTAGACCGCTCGGCTACTTGGACTGGTCCAAATGACCGAATTAGTCCATTTCCGTATGTTCGTCCGTTCGTCAACGTGATTACTCAAAAACCACCAAAGAATTATTAAGTTTGGCGCAAATTTATAAATTTCTTGATTGAAAGTGACGATCACTATAGCAGTAATGTAAAAATTCTGCAAAGATTGGGGCTCAACAAAGCACTCTGACGACCAGGCAGCACACGGTATCCAACTTTAAAGCTTGTGTAAAAAGCAAAATAAACAGTTCATAACTTAATCATGAACTTGTTACTACATCTCCAAGGGTTCAGGGTTCAAGTAACTGCTCGGGCGCCAAAGGTTAAAATCCAATTCTAAGAAACTTTAAATAAAAAGAAAATTTATTGGAAATTGAAAAGAAACGTTTGTTGTGGCTGATTAATAATTAATCAATAATTACAAAGGGAAAGTAAATTGAGATTTAGTAGCGAGTACACTACAAACTCACTATATATAGGATATTTAAGGAATTGACAGTTAGTTGTTATTTTCATTTGTTAGTTATTATATAATTGTGTACATGCGTTTGCATAAATAGATATAAAGATAATTTTTATACAACAATAATTACAATCCGCAAAACAACACAAAAACTGTTTTTACCTTGACTAAATTAAAGTTAAGCAATTGGTAGCAACATTAAAATAATAAAAGGTGCACATTAAAATAACATCACATACACAGACACACACATATATATATATATATATATATATATATATATATACAAACAATAAAGATATGAGACCTTACGAGAGTTCTTATAATTTCTTATCTACCGTCAAACATTTAACCCATCCACTTACTCTGTACATTTAAGCGAGGTGAACACGGGTGTACACGGGTATAGTCAAAATTTACAATGTTGAATTTTTATTAACAAAACAGTGACAATAAATTGGTGTGCGTTGTAGATGATGTGCTCTTTAACAGTTTAAAACGTTTAATTGTTGTTATACAATGGTAGTTTACAACCATTAAAATTGTAAAGTAAAATTAAGAATGATTCAAATTTTCACGCGAGTATGAGGGGGTGAATTTTGTTAGAAGATATCTCTCCCTATCATACCTAACATTATATATACTTATATATATACAGTGTGCCGCAAAATTATCATTCATAATCTATGTATATCGTATCGAAGTGAATCCTTCTATCTTAAGTCTACGGTGTATCTTATAAACTCACGGAGGTAATAGATTCACCACTCCCATCTATTTGTGCGTTAACGATGGACATACAAGGAGCTATGGTAGATCCGCGAGGACTGTCGCATAGCCCGAGATAAATGAAAACTCAGGAGATATTTTGGAAGCGTTACCGTTAGAGTATCCACAGGAAACTGCGCACTCGGAAAATCACAAACAACAAATACTTTAAGGAGTGCAACCAGGAGGAGGAGATAATTGAACATCTACAAAAATGCCACTGCCCAGCGTTGAAAGACACACGCTCCATCATAATGGGATACAGTTTTCTAAGCAACCTAGAGAAAGCAGCAGAGATAGAAGTCAAAAAGTAATGTACTTTGCACGAAGCTGGAAATGCTTGGAAAAAGAGTAGAATAGAAGTTACAGGTTTTGTAAAAAATATTAGGGTAGTACATTGGACCACAAATACCCCAGTGATAGGGAAGTGGGTAGCAAACCGAACCCTTAGACCTAACCTAACTTTATGCAGAAAATTTCTCATCCCGATTTTTATTTTGGTCTTATTCGAACATTTAATGAATATCTATACAGAAATTTATATTCTCCGATCAATATTTCTAACCGTTACAAACTTGGGACTAAACTTATCATACATTTATATGTATATGCATCTTCGACACAAATGTTAGGAAATATCGATTTCTACTTAATGACTACGTTTGAAAATGATTGAAAAGTTAAGCGTATCATCTCTGTTAAGTTTCATGCTACATTTTGAGCACCCAGTATTAACATGAGTAAAAACAGTAATATAACAATGTTTTAAAGGTAAATTGTTCCTCCTTCACGTTATACAATCATGAAGTCAAGTTATATTGTGGTAGTATTGCTAGATATTACTATGTACACCCCTGGAGGGTACATAATACACACACCCTATTTACTGTTTGCTTCAAATTTACAGGTAACATAAATATATTGTTCCATATACTGTTTAAGATGGTGACGTTATTGAACACATATATTAAGAAAGTGAAATTATGAAGAAATTTCTTTAATAATCTACTAATACAGAAAACCGCACTAAAAAGGGAAATACCTGTTTTAAAATGATTAGTTATAATACAGGAAATGGGTTCAAAAAGAGGCATTTTTATGACACTTCTCCGTAATATTTGCGAATTGCATATTCTTGTAGGGATGATAGCCCAGATGAAGACCTACTATTTTCCACCACCGATTCACCACCCATTTTTTTTGCCACGCGTTCAAGTAAAAGAAGCATTTTTAGGTATTAACAAGACAAACAGTTTGGTGCGTCGGAAATTAAAATCGAAGTAGTTCTCTCGCAAAGTAATAAAAACTAGCTTAAAATTGATAATAGTATTAGTTCTAATTAGATCTTTAAAGCACAATTGGATTTAACAATATTTCTGCAATTTATTTTCTTTTTGTAAATCTTAAGAAAAATTTTTTGAAATATGCAAATACACGATAAATATTAAAATAATGATGAATGACGTCAGTCAAAATAATATTGTTTTATACAACAATTATTCAGAAACATGCATACAAATATATATATTATTTGTCCCTTAACTGGTACTATTATTAAACAAAATATGAAAAAGCTAAGATAATTTTCCACGCTTCATGAAAATACTTTACCGACTTTTAAAATATAAAAGAGGTTTATTTAATACAAATTAGGGGATAATACCATTTTATACTTTTGTTTTGTTGCAGTCATATTCAAAGTGGAAAATTCTTCCTTTTTTTTTTGAATGGAAACAGATACGAGTAATATTTATTGTAGAAATTAGACTACTTATTTTGAACTAATCTGTATTATGTGAAAAACATGTTATTAAATTTTATTTTTTGTATTTTTGGAAAAATTCTTATACTTGGTAGACATAATATATACAAGGAAATATTAAGTTTAGTCCCGACTTTGTAATGATTGAAAATATTAATTGCAGAAAAAAATTAAAAATACAAAATGAAAAGAGATAACAAGCTAAAATTTTGTGTGTTCTAAGATAAAAAGTGAGGTCAAGTGGGACTGTTCATCCTCGCCAGAGGAGAACATAATATCCATCTTTTAAACGATATGAGATAGAAATAAATTTAAAAACTAAAAATGTTCCATTTTATAAATAAATAATAAAAACCTGTAACAAAAAAACTACATTTTTTGTTACAGGTTTTCATAAAATGTTCTAAATGTTCCTGTTGGTCTATCCGTCAAAACGATAACTCTTGAAACTTTTGTCAACGTATTCTAGACTTAAGAAGTTATAACGCAAAAATATATCTTGGTCGTACAAAATCAGTCCATGTTTCTCTCCGCAAAAATTTATTTTGGAAAAATTTGAAATTTATTCATTACCTCAATAATTTTGCTACAATTTCAGATCCAAAATTTAAGATTACTCGTAAATTGTAGAAGTCATGTTTTTATACATTTATATATGCGTATAACTCAAATCAAGCAGTACACAAAATGATTCAGAACTCCGTATACACAGAATATTTAAACAAATAACATTATAGTTTAGTAATTTTAACTTATTGTAAGACCCAAAAAAATTGAGTGTATATTTTTCAAAATGTTATAGTTGATTTGTGCGTTATTCATTCGGTTTTTGGGAAAATGTCTCGAACAAAAGTTGTTAATATATTTTGTAATGAACAACTTTTATCCGATGCATTTTTTTCGAAAATCGAATGTACACTCCCATTCAAAAAAAATGAGCAGAACTGAACCGAATCAGTCTCTCTCAATTTTGATTATTCTTGTAGTAAATGTTTTTGTTTACAAAAACTGTTTACATAAATAAAAAATATAAAGCTTCCATTTTTTTTTCACATTTAAAAAATATACTACTTATCTTTGTTTATAGAAATGTAAGAAAATTAATATTTTACGTCTGTTCATTTTTTTTGAACGGGAGTGTACATTAATGTATAAAATATTGAAAAATGATCGCTATTTTTGTGGCCCATAGTACTATGCACATAATAATACATAAATAAAAATATGCCAATACTTTTTATTACATATTGTACCCGCATAATTTATTATATACATTTCTATAAATTTTGATATACAATAACTAAATATAAATTTTCGAATAGAGGCCATTTAGGAAAGTAAATAACAGTTATTGTTTTCTAACAGTTTTCCAAATGCGCCACTTATTTTAATGTAAAGGAATATTGGCAACAAATCAAACTAAATTGTATTGTGTGTTGCCCGTTGCCTATACTATATATATATATATAGTTTTGATGAAAATCGTTTATGTATCATTTAAGGGTTTGTCGCATTCACGAACAACGGCCGCCGCAACCAATATACTAAAAAAAAAACCTTTTTTTCTGTATACTGTATTTTTTTCCCTCCATTGTATCATCTCGTAGGGATGATGATAGACGAAGATGAAAATAATACTGGAAAATAAATATTATAATGATTACAATGGGAAAATCTTTTTCAATTTCAATAGAATTATATTTAAATTGAAATATGAGAATATTCTTTGACAATATGGTTCGCTTATATTATTTATTGTAATAGTGGATGGACGCTATGTACCCAATATATGACAATAACGAGTTTTTCGCCACTAAAATTTGTTTTTGTCTGGGAAACAAATTGTTAAGAAGGGATAGATGTGGTATAATAAAACGTAAATCGCTTCCGTGGTGTTTCGTGTTGGAATAATATTTCGAATGTGGTTATTACTATTCGATAGGATAAGTTCGATAATGAGTAAAATCAGTCAGGGAGAATTAGAGGCATGGAGGAAGAGGCAAACAAGTGTTAAAATTGAAAATCCAAGTGGCCGAGCGGTCTAGAACTGGGAGGTTATGGGTTCGAATCCCGATATCGGCAGTTTGTCAATTATTAAGAAAAAAAAAAGAAAAAAGGGCGGTTAATTGACTAAACTGTCGGCGTATTTTCTGCAGATCCCTTCACGAACTTCAGATGAATATCGGCATACTTCCTATCAGAGTCGGATACAGTGAACGGGAACGGGAACGGTTCGAATTTTTATGAACGGGAGTGCACTTAGTAAGTTTACTAAGGACTTACTTATTCTGAACACGATCAATGGATTTTAGTGAAATAAGGTTGTGTAGAGACTATTACTATATTAATAATATGTGAAATAATAAGTTAGTGTTTGTTCAGTCAACAAAATCATCCGTGGTGTGACCCATTCACACTGCGCTGGAAATCCGCAGGTCCAGGGTTTGGTGGATGCGTAAATTTTTTCATATTAATATTAAATTTAAAAAAAATTATTTAATTTGTTGCATAGTGTAATTCGTGGATCAAAAATTATGTTATAAATAATTTTTCGATATTAGATATAAAAAAAAACACCGTTGATGGTTGCATTCACAATGAATGCTTATGTTAATTTGTACATATATTTATGATACAAATGTTATTCGCAAGAACATTGTATCGTTAAATTAGCATTTCCTATAATTTCTATATGTATTGGATATGACATGTGCCTTTACGAATGATAAATACATGACTGTGTAGGGTGTATGATGAACGCTTCCTAGGGGAGTCTTCAACACAGTCACATTGGAGACCTACGTTGTAACTAAATGTTTATGTATACGATATTGTTGATAATACGTATCGAACAATCAAGCTATATATATATACCGGGTGTTCCATTTTAATGTACCCAGGCCAATATCTCGTGGACTAAGTAAGATAGTGATCAATGTTTCAGGCAAAAGTCTGTGACTCCATATACAGACTGTTTTGGATAGCTTTTCCTATAGTGAATTAATGTTAAATATTATTTATTACTGCCTGGCCGTCTGGTACTGTATGAAGTCAGTCAGTACACATGTAAATAAAGTCAGTCAGCTATACTGTATGCGTATGGTTGTTTTTTTGTCATTTAAGAGTGGGGCCACAATGCACATACTAAAGTGTACTCTCATCACATGTGTATTGACTGACTTCATACAGTACCAGACCGCCAGGCAGTAATAAATAATATTAAACATTGATTCACTATAGGAAAAGCTGTCCAAAACACACAGTATATTTATTTGTGTATACTTAAGCGTCAACAAACGATGTTTGTCCAAATTCCATTTCGGTTACGTAAGACAAACTGTAGAAGATTAGTGTATACTTTACAGACCACTGTCATTGGATTTTTAATCATATACTGATATGAAAAAATTGACTCGTCAACCAGGAATCGAACCTCGGGCCTCTGGATATCTAGTCCAGAGGCCCGAGGTGCGATTCCTGGTTGACGAGTTAATTTTTTCATCTCAGTATTTGATTAAAAGTCTGTGACCTTGTCTTTGATTTTGAAATAATTTTCAAGATCAAACCGAGATCAACTTCGATTTTTGAACAGGAAACCTATATTATTTATTGCGGATTTGTATTTTACTGGATCTCCGATGAACAAATTTTTTTCAAACAGCCCTTTTCAAGGCAATGATGCGCAAAACTAATCGTATTCTACTCGTGGTGCTCATGGGTAATACTAATGTCATACAGTCGGCATTAGCGTAGCCCAATGTGTAACAGGAGGAGGTTGGCGATCGGTTTTGCATATCATAGCCCTGAAAAGAGCTGTTTGTAAAAAATTTGTTCATCTGAGTAGATTTAACATGATTTAAAGATCATTAAAAATCGATTATTATTTTAAAACCTTAATATCCTTAATAAATTTAAGTCCTAGCAAAAAAATTTTCATACCAAACATGAATGTTTTTCTCACTAAAATACAGATTTGCAATAAAAAATATGGATTTCCATTTATAAAATGAAAGTTGAACTAGATTTGACCTTGAAAATTGGTTCAAACGCAAGGTCATAGTTTTTTGACCTGCTGGAACATTTAAAATGGAACACTCTATATAAATATATATATATATATATATTACGTGAACATATATAATAGTAATATGGCACTTCTTTACGACATAATCACTGTAAGTTTTACGACTGTGTTTTTTTTTCATTACTTTTTGATTCGACTCTCGTTGTATTCAACAACAAAATTTTCGTGTATTATTACAGTTCGGAAAAACTTTTTCTAATCAATAATCGATTTGAATAATATTTTCGTATATATTTATTATATTTATTTTTCCAAAAAAAACATTTTTTTTATTACATTTTTAAAGTTTTGTAGTTTGTCTACCCTTAAATTATGATCTTATATTTTTTCGCGTAATAGCAACAACAACATTCATTCTCGGTTTCGACGTGATCGAAAATAATTTATGTATTAAATGTATTTCAAGATAACATGAGCGAGAACTACTTGGAATTATCACGAAGCTTTACTTTATACGAAATTTAAGTGTACGATCCTTAATCAGTAAAATAAGGAACAATATCAGGTGTCTTGTGTTACCGGACTAGTAATACAAGAAAATCTCAGATATTCATAATATTCTTCCTCAATAATATTATGAATGGAAACCTAAACTGCACTAATTATAGAACTACGTAAATTTATTTTTCGGTATTCTCTAGGTAAGCTCTGCTAGCTTGACGTTAAGTCAGCAGAGGACTTTTGAATTTGGATTCTTGGCTTAATCCAAAGAGCACTAGAATTGCAAACTAAGCACCAAATTAGTACCTAACAAGTTAAAATAACAACTAACTGAGTTAATTGCTTAAATACTCGGTATATACTGAATTTATGAAAAAAAGCTTCAAACAAAAGTTGTTTGTTTTTTAAAAAGGGGCATTTTTTGTCTTTAAATTTTTGTTCTATCTCTTAGGTTTCAAAGATAGACAGTTTTGCCCATTTTTCAGGTCTAAAATACACATACAAAATTTCAGGTAAAATTCAAGGTACTATCAATCCATTGTCACGCAAGTGTTGTTTTTCTTATGAATTTTTTCACCTAAGCTTGATCAATTTTTAACCATTAAAAGTATTCTTGATAAAGAAATGGCAATGTATTTTCAGTTTGATTCGAATAATAGAGCCTCTAAATAAAGTATATTTGAGTAATCGTGTATACAAATTATAAAAGAAAAATTGTTGTGAATAATTGATAAACAATATTCTAGAATAATTATTAATTATAACACAAAATAATTACAATAAAACGGAAGTTTATATTAATTAATTATTGACTTAAGTTATCATTAAATAAATAATATTACATAAATATATCAGTCATACTACAATTAAATATTTGTTATAAATATTTTATTGTGGATATGCTAGTAGGGATGGTTTTTCACCATGGAAAATACACCATATGTTTACCATGTATACGAGTATTATTTATATATTGTATACTTTATTAACAAACACCACCAGTATTTACAATCAATGGAAAATAATTGACTTCACTCGCGAAACTATCAATTTACTAATCAATAACATAATCATTTATTTACTTACATAGTTAATTATTTAAATACCATGTATATACTGAGTTCAACCGTATATGTACTGTCTATGTTACCAATATTTACGATCAATTGAAAACAATTGACATCACTTAAAAAACTATCAATCTACTAATCATTAACACAATTATTTATTCACTTACAAAGTTAATTATTTAAATACCATGTATATATTGAGTATTAATCCAATAACGAACAAATCATTTATGAAATCAAAAATACTATTGAGACCAACTTATGGTCTCAAGGTTGTATAAAGACTATATATATATACTGAGTTCGTCATCAGTATATGTATACTTCAGTAAATGTAGAACAATCAAATTTATTCAGAGAACTACCAATTAATTTTTTTAATACATATAACAAGAAATTTATCAACTGAGTTAATTGTTTAAAGAACATGTATATACTGAGTTCTTCATCAGTATATGTGTATTGTCTATTTAATAAGTATTCAGTAAATGTAAAACAATAAACTTTATTCAAAGAAACATCAATTTATTTTTTATAATCAATAACAGGAAATTTAATAACTCAGTTAATTGTTTAAAGAATATGTATATACTGAGTTCTTCACCAAACTGTTTGTATAAGTATTTTACCAGTATGCAGCAAACGATGAACAATTGATTTCATTCAGCAAACGATCGATTTGTTTTTTGTAATCAATAACAGGAAATTTAATAACTATTTTAGACTATGCATATACTGAGCTCTTCCTCAATATCCGTATTATCTATTTTACCTGTATTCATTCATTGTTCGCCACTGCATCAAGCAACCATCAATTAACAATTTTAATCAATAACAAGAAATTTAATAACTTAGTTAATTGTTTCCTGTATATAATGAGTTATTTTATCAAGACGTGTACTGTTTGGTTAACGTACATTACCATACACATACACGGTTGTAAATATTCCTATGGGTTGTGGAGATTGTGGAGTATGTGTATATGGATTGTATCAAATCGGTATGGTCAAATACGCAAGATAAGACAATTAATTTCTGAATTATTCAAAATTACTGACATAAAATCCCTGGTTTCTCAGAAAGACTTTTCCGATTGCATTATATAGACCTTTAACAGTACAAAAAAGAACATTAAATTATACACAAAAAAAAACTTCATTGCGTAAATACCCTGTATATACTGAGTTCGTTATCACTTCTATACATGATGTATAAAAATATAATTTGTAGTATACACACGAAGGTGCTATATACATATGTAATACAGTAATCTACGGTAATTACAGATGTTTTAGTTAAAATTGTGACAAAAACTATCAAATCTATACGAAAAAAGTTTCAGAAGTTGTTTATTTTTTGAAAGAAACATTTTTTTGAAAGAACATTCGCTTCGCAGTATTTATACCTGCCGTATATTTGACTAGATCTCGTTTACTTACAATTTACCCAATATTTAATTATTGCGTAATAATTAGAAATAATATAAGCGTATATCTGTCTTTTTTTCTCTTTACAAATAAATGTATATCTTTTTCAACTCATTTAAACGCTGTTGCAAATTCTACCAGTCTTCACGATTACACCCCGTGTATCTGGATTATTCGGAAATTTCTGGTTCGTAGACTGATCCTGCTTTACTACAAGACCACTAAAACGATACCATAAACAAAGAGAGACATTTATTTATAAATGAAAAATTTATTCTTGAACATAATTTGCATTCGAATAAAAAAACAGTAACCAGAAAAAGAGTGCATTACAGACAATGACAATGATTATGATGTAGAATAACTTTTAAAAGCAGATATAAAACATGAAATAAAAAATATTGAAAAAAAAATAGTATGATCCTTGTATAATCCACCCCCCATCTCTCATATTCACCACTGACTGGTTGCTATATATATATATATATATACTATATAGAACATTTGTTGGTCAGTTGATAAACTTAATAAACTGTTTTAGTTGTCTTTTACCGTGGTAGTGTCGGTCACTGTAAATCCGGGTGATATCGCTATATTTACACTCCATTTAACGCGCAACTAACTGACAAGGGAACAATGTTCACGCACAATACGCGTATTGTCCATACTATAGTCAGTATATTATATGGTGTTATATGGTCAACATTCGAGTCTGACCATGTGCGAATTGTTATGTAGTAAGTTTATGCCATATACATATATACCTTAATATACACACAGTATAGGGAGTTTGTCAAATAATAGGGAATATGCATGAAAATTTTTTTTCACTTGAATTGAAGCATGTTTACTTGACAAATATCAAGGTAAAATTACTTTTTAAATAACTTTAAAAATAAGCGAGATATGAATGATTGAAATTCCCGATTAGACAAAGAGGATGATAGCCCTCTTGATATGTTATGTGACGTCATATTACACTTTCACCATTTAAAATACACGTAAAACTCCGTTTTTAGTATTTTTGCAAGAAAGAGACAGATAATAATCTTTAAAAGCTTATAGCTTTCTTGATATTTGTCGGATTTTAATTTCGTTTTTAAATATTATTACAGTATTAACAGTATTTTCATATTCTGAAAATAAATGTGAAAAAAAATTGTCATGCATATTCCCTATTATAATAAAGTCCGGTTAACAGCCTACTTTTTGTGCAAAGGCCTCGTTCATAGTGTAAGCTTTCATAGACCAACGACCACCAGCATGGTTGACCAGTTCATCACGTATGGCGTCTAGGCAGTAGCTCCATACGTCCAACGTCTGTGCGACAAGCGCTATATGTGACCAGCCCAGTTTAATATTTTATAGCAACAGTGACATCTGTTATTTTGGTTTTGGATCTAACACGGAGCAACGCACTCTATCCCATTCTCCTTTCTAGACTTCTTGGACACACCTTTAGTTTTTCATAGATCTTTTTTATGAGAGCCATCGTTTGTCAGCCATACGTGATAACCTTCGGCTCGACCGAAATGGGGAAATCTCAAGCTAAACAACTATGGTGGAGTTCTGTCCTGTCGTTCGCAAAGAAGACGGGTAGGCTAGACAAAGAACACAGGGCTAGAGGAAACGAACTATGGTAGAGGATTGAAGAGGTTAAGGGGATGGACTTTTTAGGGGTCGGTAAAAAATGCCCAGAGGCCTACTTGCCAGGCTTCGGCCTCCTTTCTCCTACTACTACTAAGCCATACGTGAGAACCGACAAGAAAATCAACAACTGGCAAGTCACGAATCCACGACATTTCTTTTTAGGGTCAAGGCAGTATCATTTTTGAAAATGTGTTTGAGCTACCAGTACTTCTTCAGCGCGTTCGTTACTCTTTGACTCACCAAAGACCATGTATCGGAAAAATGGTAAAAGGTATGGAATTAACATTATCCGAAATCCTAAACTTGACCTCAATTCGGTAGGTTAAAAAAATTTGTATTACAAATTTTATATAGTTTTAAACTTGTCTTTGCGATTTATGTTAAAAATAAGAAAATATTATCTCGATACTCTGCGAACTCTCGACACTAAAACCGTTTTATTACACCCCCCTTGCCGCACATTTTATTAATAAATAGTTCAGTACCACTATTGGTGTATAACACTATCATGTCATTTAAAACTCCCTAAGGGTACCACGGGAATCGATATTATTTTCATATCCATATAATAATAATACTTATGTATTCCTTTTTATTGGGTTCATATCAATTTTTTGAAAGTACGGTATATAATTCAATTACTTTGTTTTTATTGTTATTTGTTCGAAAGTTTTTTTGCATCCGTTTACGAATTTTCTAAGTACAAATTTTGATATTTAAGAAGCTTATCAAACTACTTACCATATCTAATAGATTGATGAGTTCTTTGAAAATTTTCTGGAAAAATTATTCTAACTGATAGCACGATTAATTATAATCAATGATGACAGTTGAGATGCAGATGCACATTTTTGTAAAAATAATAGTTTCAAATGCGGCAAACATTGTGTAATAATCATTTTAACATTGAAATAAAATTTGTATGCCGCTTTATATAAATAGTTTACCTCTCCTTATGTAGCATTGAAATATTTTGAGCTTGTTTAAGAGCTAAAAATTCATATCAAGTTTTTGAACAGACAAACCGGTCTATGCACAAGACAACCTAACCCCCCCCCCTCCCCCGAAGACATAAACATCTATATTTTAAACCGTAGGAGATAGAGTAAAGGTCAGATATAAAGAATGTCTCTTGTTTAAAAACAGATTTTGTTTGGAACATCTTTTCAAAAACTCATTTAGTTTATCTTTTCATTTTTGAGGTATGATGATAAATGAAATTTCTTTAGCGAGTTAAAAATCAGTCCATGCATGCTCCGCCAAGGTGGAAAATATTTATCTCTTACGGTTTCAAAGACATATACCCCCCCCTTCCTAGCGGGGGGGGGGAAACATGTTCCGATGAATACCTTTGTGAAGCATTTTTGTCAAGGATTAATATTTTCAAGCGTTACAAAGTCGAAACTAAACTTAATATACCTTGTATATTTACATATACAGGGTATAAAAACTATTCCTTATTCAAAGACAGGCAACATTTGTAATAGTTTTACTACAATTTTAGGTCAAACATCTGTGAACTTAAACTTCGTATTTATTCTAAATATATTCAATTTATACCGAAATTCAGAACTAATCGTTACGATGCGAAATATTTTCAGTACCGATTATTACACTTACAGTTACATTTTCGATGTAAAATCATTGATAATATCGAAACTAATAAAAATATTTTGGAAATTTTAATTAAAACATATGAACTGAAATGTATAGGTTATGTAGTCGCGAATTAATTGTCATATAACTGTTAACGAACGATATTTTCACTAATTGTGAACGTAAATTGTCGTAAACATTGGCGTGCCGCATATTTTACGAATGTTCTTACTAATAAACATACAAGACTATAAATTTTAAAGAAAAACATCTCTCTGACAATGACAATTCAAATATGTACTCGCGTTTACGTGACAATTAACAGATGCGAGCGAACATGGTAGGTAATATATACTATACGAGCTTGGGGTGGAGTGCTTTAATTCACGACGATAATGATACAATGCAACAACTCATCAACTCAAATTGTTTAACATTATTATTACATACATTATTTCTACGTTTGTTCATTAACACCCAAATTTATGTGACTTTTTTTATGTCTCATACTACATACACAAAAATTTATATTTTCTAAAATGTATACCAAGCTTTTATTACTACGGAACGTATTCTGAAAGCGAAAAGGACTTGAATAATTAACTATTTACATTTTTGGCTTATAGAGTGTGTTCTCACCTAACAAAAGGCTGTATTTAGATTTATTTTAAGGTTAAAAAAATCAATAATGTCCTTATTTATTACCAACACTTCAACTTAATTTGTACTCCGGGAATACCCTTACGTACTTTCCCTAGCAAAATTTGACTTACTTTTTTCAAAATTTTATAATTGATTTATGCCACAATCCCATCGGTTTTTGGAAAAATGTTTCGAATAAAAGTTGTGCATTATAGACATACAACCAACTTTTACTTGAAACATTTTTTCGAAAACAGAATAGATTTGGCACAAATCAGCTGTATTTTTTAGCGAATTCCCTGAAAGGAAATAGAGCTATTGGTCTCGTACCGACTTCAAAATTTTGCAAAAGAAGTGACGATCTTTCAGTTAATTTTTACCAAATCAATTCGGATTTCGAAAAAATGTTTTGAATAAAAGTTGTTACTATTTTTATGACGAGCGCCACTAGTGAAGCCGGATCATACGGAACATAAAAATGTGTATTGTATAAAAATTGTACGAAATGTTAACTAATTTGGACGACTCCCATTCGAGCGTTACGATAATTTAAAAATTATAAGCAAATTATCAACTTTTATAAAAATGAAAAAAAAATTATTGAAATATATATATATATATATATATATATATATATATGTTTATATATATATATATATATATATAAATATATATATATATATATATATGGAGGTAGATCGGCCAGATCTACCCTGTTGTAAATGAATAGATATTAAAACAACATTGTTTGTTGTATCAGTCAAAGGTAGAAGCCACGACTACGAGAGAGCCATCCATCTCTGAAAATAAATAGGATAAATCGCTCACAGGCATTTATTGGATTGACAACAACGGAATCGAAAGGATATTTTAGGGTTTTGTTACTATGGCAAAAGTAACAAAAAGGTTTGTAGTGTACAATGTACATACTTATACTAGATCTTGAACTTCAATATCTTCTCATCTAAGTGCAATACATATGTCCTTAGGTTACACTTCGTAACCATCAACAACCTTGTATATTGATTATTAAATACTGAGGCAAAAAATAACATTGCTTTAGAGTCCACAAATTTGTCTTTATTAATAATTATTATGAGTTTAAATATCAGCTCGAATATACCAGGGATCTTGGTATATTTCAACAGGTTTAATGAAAGCGTGTTAGCTTTTTCAACGCTTGAACCAAAGCTAGAAATATCCATTTTAATTTTACACTAAGCTGGCGTATTTTAATTTGAAAAGGTTGGCTATAGCTTCTTTATTTTTGAGTAATTGCTTTTAAACCAACACCATTTTCAGGAACATTAAATGGGCAATATTGACTGTCCAGTGAGGCTTGAAGCCCACCCAATCTCCATGTTCGAAAATATAGTTCCTTTTCAATTTCACCTGGATAGAGCTTTTAGAGAATACAAATTTCTACAAAAAATTGAAACTTATAATTCTTTGTGTGAGCTTTCATATATAGAGATTATTCTAAACTCGATTGCTGTAGAATTTAAGAAGACTGCTTTAGAACTATCCGAATTCGATCCGGATAGAAATTAAAATAGGCTAAGTTAGTGTATAAAGCTTTAAATGAGAACGAACTGTCAATTTTCTTGGATAAAATTTTGTTTTTTCGTAAATAATCGATCCTGCAGTATTGCCGATTTTAGAAAAACGCTACTGTTTGAAAATAATACACACAAATAAAGGTGAATCTCTCCCTATAGTACTGTGGAACCTCAGAATGTATAGTCTTTAATTCACTCACACTTAATCGAATTTTTTTTTTTCATATTTAACACCATTATCGGGTATTTTTCATCAGTTTTTATAGGGTAGGAAAATTTTTTTTTCTATTTTTTAACATATACGATTGACTACTCTAACTAACTGTACCAATCGCATTCACTGTTACAGTTAGTTTATTATATATAATAGTCAACTTATGCACTTTAGGACAGGGTCTATAGGCGCAGGGTTGTTGGAAAAATCATTTCAACGAATGATGAATTCAAAACTTGATTTTTATTTTTTAATTAAATTATTATTATTAAAATTTAACATTTCTGAAATTCAGTTTAGATGTTTTTGGATGAAATACGTACAGTAGAATTAGAACTATCCGGATTAATAGGGACCGGACCCGATCTGAATAATCAATTCAGATTTTCAGGATAATTCGAAAAATCCTGAAAAAAGTCAGTTTCTTTACAATAAAAGCTAAATTTGTGTGTACTGATATGAAGAATGAAAACAAACTGTCAATTTTCTGGGCTGAAAATTCGGCTTTTTCGTAAATAATCAACCCTGAAAGAGGGTTTGTCAATGCTGGATGCTGTGTAAACCACTTGGATACAAAATTTTTTTTCTCAAAACAATCCGAATAATTGGTTACTTGAATAATTGTTTTTAATAACTGTTTAAACTTTTTGTGGGAAATTTCAGGGATCGATTTTTCGATATTAGTCAATGGCAAATTAAACAAGACCGTGTGGCCTAATGGATAAGGCGTCGGACTTCGGATCCGAAGATTGCAGGTTCGAGTCCTGCCACGGTCTACTTGTTTTTTTATACAATTTTAATAACAATCGGTTTAAACTTTTTGTGGGAAATTTCAGAGATCGATTTTTCGATCTCATTCAATGGCAAATTAACCAAGACCGCGTGGCCTAATGGATAAGGCGTCGGACTTCGGATCCGAAGATTGCAGGTTCGAGTCCTGCCACGGTCTACTTGTTTTTTTATACAATTTTAATAACAATCGGTTTAAACTTTTTGTGGGAAATTTCAGGGATCGATTTTTCGATCTAATTCAATGGCAAATTAACCAAGACCGCGTGGCCTAATGGATAAGGCGTCGGACTTCGGATCCGAAGATTGCAGGTTCGAGTCCTGCCACGGTCTACTTGTTTTTTTATACAATTTTAATAACTATCGGTTTAAACTTTTTGTGGGAAATTTCAGGGATCGATTTTTCGATCTCATTCAATTGCAAATTAACCAAGACCGTGTGGCCTAATGGATAAGGCGTCGGACTTCGGATCCGAAGATTGCAGGTTCAAGTCCTGCCACGGTCTATTTGTTTTTTTAAACCATTTTAATAACAATACGGTGTAAACTTTTTGTAGAAAATCTCAGGAATTGATTTTTCGATCTTATTCAATGGCAAATTAACCAAGACCGTGTGGCCTAATGGATAAGGCGTCGGACTTCGGATCCGAAGATTGCAGGTTCGAGTCCTGCCACGGTCTACTTGTTTTTTTATACAATTTTAATAACAATCGGTTTAAACTTTTTGTGGGAAATTTCAGGAATCGATTTTTCGATCTCATTCAATGGCAAATTAACCAAGACCGTGTGGCCTAATTGATAAGGCGTCGGACTTCGGATCCGAAAATTGCAGGTTCGAGTCCTGCCACGGTCTACTTGTTTTTTTATACAATTTTAATAACAATCGGTTTAAACTTTTTGTGGGAAATTTCAGGGATCGATTTTTCGATATTAGTCAATGGCAAATTAAACAAGACCGTGTGGCCTAATGGATAAGGCGTCGGACTTCGGATCCGAAGATTGCAGGTTCGAGTCCTGCCACGGTCTACTTGTTTTTTTATACAATTTTAATAACTATCGGTTTAAACTTTTTGTGGGAAATTTCAGGGATCGATTTTTCGATCTCATTCAATTGCAAATTAACCAAGACCGTGTGGCCTAATGGATAAGGCGTCGGACTTCGGATCCGAAGATTGCAGGTTCGAGTCCTGCCACGGTCTACTTGTTTTTTTATACAATTTTAATAACAATCGGTTTAAACTTTTTGTGGGAAATTTCAGAGATCGATTTTTCGATCTCATTCAATGGCAAATTAACCAAGACCGCGTGGCCTAATGGATAAGGCGTCGGACTTCGGATCCGAAGATTGCAGGTTCGAGTCCTGCCACGGTCTACTTGTTTTTTTATACAATTTTAATAACAATCGGTTTAAACTTTTTGTGGGAAATTTCAGGAATCGATTTTTCGATCTCATTCAATGGCAAATTAACCAAGACCGTGTGGCCTAATTGATAAGGCGTCGGACTTCGGATCCGAAAATTGCAGGTTCGAGTCCTGCCACGGTCTACTTGTTTTTTTATACAATTTTAATAACAATCGGTTTAAACTTTTTGTGGGAAATTTCAGGGATCGATTTTTCGATATTAGTCAATGGCAAATTAAACAAGACCGTGTGGCCTAATGGATAAGGCGTCGGACTTCGGATCCGAAGATTGCAGGTTCGAGTCCTGCCACGGTCTACTTGTTTTTTTATACAATTTTAATAACAATCGGTTTAAACTTTTTGTGGGAAATTTCAGGGATCGATTTTTCGATCTAATTCAATGGCAAATTAACCAAGACCGCGTGGCCTAATGGATAAGGCGTCGGACTTCGGATCCGAAGATTGCAGGTTCGAGTCCTGCCACGGTCTACTTGTTTTTTTATACAATTTTAATAACTATCGGTTTAAACTTTTTGTGGGAAATTTCAGGGATCGATTTTTCGATCTCATTCAATTGCAAATTAACCAAGACCGTGTGGCCTAATGGATAAGGCGTCGGACTTCGGATCCGAAGATTGCAGGTTCGAGTCCTGCCACGGTCTACTTGTTTTTTTATACAATTTTAATAACAATCGGTTTAAACTTTTTGTGGGAAATTTCAGAGATCGATTTTTCGATCTCATTCAATGGCAAATTAACCAAGACCGCGTGGCCTAATGGATAAGGCGTCGGACTTCGGATCCGAAGATTGCAGGTTCGAGTCCTGCCACGGTCTACTTGTTTTTTTATACAATTTTAATAACAATCGGTTTAAACTTTTTGTGGGAAATTTCAGGGATCGATTTTTCGATCTAATTCAATGGCAAATTAACCAAGACCGCGTGGCCTAATGGATAAGGCGTCGGACTTCGGATCCGAAGATTGCAGGTTCGAGTCCTGCCACGGTCTACTTGTTTTTTTATACAATTTTAATAACTATCGGTTTAAACATTTTGTGGGATCGATTTTTCGATCTTATTCAATGGCAAATTAAGCAAGACCGTGTGGCCTAATGAATAAGGTGTCGGACTTCGGATCCGAAGATTGCAGGTTGTTGCTGCATAATGTTCCGCGTTTGTAGCCTACTTAACATTTAAGTTTTCAAATCGTGCCAGACTTTTATTTCCAAGTGACTTTGCAACCGTGTCGTGTATTACACATATATCTACCTGAAAAAACGAATTTTGACTCAATGATTATTCTATTATGTGCATTCAACAACAATTTAATACGTACTTTTTTTTGATATTTTGTTTTTATTGTGTTTGTTTTTCAGAGAGAGTTTTTTATTCATAAACAATTGAATTTTTATTTACAAACAACATTTATTTTTCGTTTTTTATAAACAGATAATAAACATTGTTCGTTTTTCTATATATTTTTTTAAACAATTATTTTTTAATACCCGATACGGTTTTTTAAGGGCCACACACTTGCAGTTATTGCTGAAGGTCAGGTCTGTACAAATTGCGTCAAAAGTCGATCTATCATTTAAAAATTTGATAATTGATTTGTGCCTTGTTTATTCCAATTTCGGAAAAATATTCCGAATGAAAGTTTTTATCCGAAGCAATTTTTGAAGAAAAATTTTTTTGACACTATTTGTACATGTATTCTTTCTGTCGATCTGAGTGATCTAAGTGCCCTATACATTAGCCGAAAATCTTTTGAGGAACGGATCGGCAGAACACTCCAAAATGTGAGGCATAGAGCTACGAACTTGGGTTAAACAACTTTGATGGTTTGACTCTATAGAACATTTTGGACTAAGAGGATGTCCACATATTTCGTCACAGATTTGGTGGAGCGTCGGGGTACCGGGTATGAGAAAATTGTGATATAGTGGGCTAGAGGATTTCTTTGATTGTGACATCACAATTTAATTTTCGAAAAATGCAAGTAATTTTGTATTTATTGCAATAAAAATCTGAGAAATAATACCAAACGGGGTGGGGGCCATAACTATGACATAATAGGTAGATAAATTTTTTTTAGTGACATAGATAAGGGGGGAATCTAATTTTGCAAGAAAAGGTGTGACGTAATCATGGTGAGTCTCTCAGAAAAATATGATCCAAAGTCTGGATCCAAGATATTATCTGGATCCCATTATCCAAGATAATTATGGGTTTAGTACCGACTTTGTAACGGTTGATAAATATAGATCACAGGGATATATTTTTTGATCATATTCAATGGAAAATTAAACAAGGCCGTGTGGCCTAATGGATAAGGCGGTGACTTCGGATCCGAAGATTGCAGGTTCGAGTCCTGCCACGGTCAACTTGATTTTTTCAAATCATTTTAATAATGATACGTTTTAAACTTTTAGTGAGAAATTGCATAAATTGATTTTCCGATCTTATTCAATGGCAAATAAAACAAGACCGTGTGGGCTAATGGATAAGGCGTCGGACTTCGGATCCGAAGATTGCAGGTTCGAGTATTCTAGAGTTTAGAAATAACTTCAGATATAAATCAGTCCGTAACCTTTCGGGGATGAAAATATCTATCTTTGAAAACGTAAAAGATAGAAGAAAATTTTAAAAATCCTTTGAAACTTTTTTTCATAAATTGAATAGTTTTGCTACAATTTTAGCTCAAACATCTGTAATGACTCTTAATTACAAAAGTATATTTGAATGTAGTCTCTTAATACATTATTTTAAACATTAAAACATCTGTGCGTGTGTACAAAGTAAAATTAACAGTTCACAGATAATATACAGGATATTTAAGGAATTAACTCAGTTGTTTTTCCGTCATTTTGTATAATATAAAATATTTAAAATTCATTGTAACGAACAGAGCTAGAGATAAAATAAATAAAAACTATTTAAATATGCAACATGGAACAACTGTTTTAAAATATATTTGATAAATAAAAGAATTGTGTTTTTATTACGAATAATATTGACAAATATCATCATTTTATTATTATTGTTGGTAAACAAGCGAAGTATTGTTATTAAAAAGCGAATATATACAGTCTGTTTTCAAAAGCATTTCTAATAGTAAATAAATACATAAAATATTGACTATAAAACCATACATACATACATACACATACTTAAAAACATCTGACTGCTTGTGATATGATGTAAAATGTGTGTTTGTTTGATGCCATTTAAGAGTGGGGATCAGTGATGCCCACTTAAATTGTCTCAGTCGATTTTCCGATCTTATTCAATGGCAAATTAAACAAGATCGTGTGGCCTAATGGATAAGGCGTCGGACTTCGGATCCGAAGATTGCAGGTTCGAGTCCTGCCACGGTCTACTTGTTTTTTATACCATTTTAATAACAATACGGTGTAAACTTTTTGTGGGAAATCTCACGGATCGATTTTTCGATCTTATTCAATGGCAAATTAACCAAGACCGTGTGGCCTAATGGATAAGGCGTCGGACTTCGGATCCGAAGATTGCAGGTTCGAGTCCTGCCACGGTCTACTTGTTTTTTATACCATTTTAATAACAATACGGTGTAAACTTTTTGTGGGAAATCTCACGGATCGATTTTTCGATCTTATTCAATGGCAAATTAACCAAGACCGTGTGGCCTAATGGATAAGGCGTCGGACTTCGGATCCGAAGATTGCAGGTTCGAGTCCTGCCACGGTCTACTTGTTTTTTTATACCATTTTAATAAAAATACGGTTTAAACTTTTTGTGGGAAATTTCAGGGATCGATTTTTCGATCTTATTCAATGGCAAATTAACCAAGACCGTGTGGCCTAATGGATAAGGCGTCGGACTTCGGATCCGAAGATTGCAGGTTCGAGTCCTGCCACGGTCTACTTGTTTTTTATACCATTTTAATAACAATACGGTGTAAACTTTTTGTGGGAAATCTCACGGATCGATTTTTCGATCTTATTCAATGGCAAATTAACCAAGACCGTGTGGCCTAATGGATAAGGCGTCGGACTTCGGATCCGAAGATTGCAGGTTCGAGTCCTGCCACGGTCTACTTGTTTTTTTATACCATTTTAATAAAAATACGGTTTAAACTTTTTGTGGAAAATCTCAGGAATTGATTTTTCGATCTTATTCAATGGCAAATTAACCAAGACCGTGTGGCCTAATGGATAAGGCGTCGGACTTCGGATCCGAAGATTGCAGGTTCAAGTCCTGCCACGGTCTATTTGTTTTTTTAAACCATTTTAATAACAATACGGTGTAAACTTTTTGTAGAAAATCTCAGGAATTGATTTTTCGATCTTATTCAATGGCAAATTAACCAAGACCGTGTGGCCTAATGGATAAGGCGTCGGACTTCGGATCCGAAGATTGCAGGTTCGAGTCCTGCCACGGTCTACTTGTTTTTTATACCATTTTAATAACAATACGGTGTAAACTTTTTGTGGGAAATCTCACGGATCGATTTTTCGATCTTATTCAATGGCAAATTAACCAAGACCGTGTGGCCTAATGGATAAGGCGTCGGACTTCGGATCCGAAGATTGCAGGTTCGAGTCCTGCCACGGTCTACTTGTTTTTTATACCATTTTAATAAAAATACGGTTTAAACTTTTTGTGGGAAATCTCAGGGATCGATTTTTCCATCTTATTCAATGGCAAATTAACCAAGACCGTGTGGCCTAATGGATAAGGCGTCGGACTTCGGATCCGAAGATTGCAGGTTCGAGTCCTGCCACGGTCTACTTGTTTTTTTATACCTTTTTAATAAAAATATAATTCGATACACGAAACGTTTCTAGCTTACTTTCATGCTTCCACTTAAATGTATTAAATCTGGAAAAATCAATTCATGCAGTTACCTACAAAATTTTTAAACCGTAATAGATAGGAGATAAAGTTTTTAAAAAAATCGACCGTGGCAGGACTCGAACCTGCAATCTTCGGATCCGAAGTCCGACGCCTTATCCATTAGGCCACACGGTCTTGCTTAATTCCCATTGAATTCTGTAACGGAACCCAATAGTTAGTCAGTGCAAAATATTTACTTTCAAAACGAACTCTGTATGTGTCACCTTAGGGTTTCCAACCAAACAAACATTCTATTGGTGGAAAAACAGCTGAACTGTTATCATCTACCATACTGAATATTATTACTTAATTCAAAAGTCAGAACCCAAAACGAATACACCTCTATTGTGATATATAGAAATGATTTCGAACATTTCACCTTGAACACACTGTACCATATATCATTATCCAATTTTACAGTACAATATTTTCAATACACATACAATAAATCGTATTAGTCCAACATACGTCCTGAACTCTTGTTTGGATTTGTATTTACTTTTTGACATATGGTGAACTGTCGAATAAAATTATAAAATCCATATGGAACACTCCGGAGTATATATAACGTACAAAAACCTGTATTCTATATTTTGTTGTTTTTATCCTGCTTTTCTCTAGTCTCAATCTCGAAATATTCGAACTACATAGAGTAGCGTTACGTACGGTGATATATATTTTTATTATCACAATTTTTTGTATTTAATAAAAATTTAGCTTCCAGCTAAAATCATAGCTTTTTCGTAATATTTTTGTTAGTTGCATTCAAATTAAAAATACAAAATACAGCAAGTGAGTTCTCTGTAAAAATATATCAATCATTTGCCAATCAATAGACACACAAACTCACATACATACAATTGGAAATTTTTTTGTGTTATTGTTTTCGTAGAAAAAATTAGTAAAAAAGAACACAATTCGTCACGTAGGAGCTACGTAGACTAGCGAATATTCTTAGAAAAAGGACTCATAGAGGAATCAAATCTAGTTCGTAATTAGTAACTGGATTAGCCAGTTACCAAATAAGTCGACCGTGCAGGACTTGAACCTGGTCTCTTTGGATGCGAAGACCGGTGCCTTATTTATTACGCCACACGGTCTTGTTTAATTTGCCATTGAATAAGATCGAAAATCGATCCCTGAGATTTCCCACAAAAAGTTTCAACCGCATTGTTCTTAAAATGGTATAAAAACAAAGTAGACCGTGGCAGGGCTCGAACCTGCAATCTTCGGATCCGAAGTCCGACGCCTTATCCATTAGGCCACACGGTCTTGTTAAATTTGTCATTGAATAAGATCGAAAAATCGATCCCTGAGATTTCCCACAAAAAGTTTAAACCGATAGTTTTTAAAATTGTATAAAAAACATATCGACCGTGGCAGGACTCGAACCTGCAATCTTCGGATCCGAAGTCCGACGCCTTATCCATTAGGCCACACGGTCTTGTTTAGTTTGCTATTGAATAAGAATTCTAAGACGTTTTGCTCGGAACTGGAAGATTGGTAGTTAGATTCTCAACGACGGCAGTTCGTCATTCAAATTAATTTAAAAGAAAAAAATATTAATGGGGTGGTTAATTGACTAAACTGTCGGTGTATGAACAAGATCGAAAGCAGCCGGCTATGCTTGTGAAGATTTTCTACAATTTCCTTTCACAAACTCCAGATGAATATTTGCATAGTTCCTATCAATTGCGGCTGTACAACTTACCAATTCCTAGTCCACATTTAAATTCCTTATCCTTTAGGAGTCGGTAAAAAGACCTAGAAAGGCCTACTTGCCAGGCTTTGATCTCCCTTACGAATACTACTATCATGCATTCGGATGGTCTTGAATGAAGATGAAAAATTTTATTTCCAACAGGACGAAACACCTCCGCACAATCATCATGATGTAAGAACATATCTTAATTAGAATCTTCCAAACTGATAGCTTGGACCAAGAAGTCTCACAGAACACGTTTCCCATACCTGGACTTTTTCTTGTAGGGATACCTTAAAGATAAAGTCTATGCCAGAAAACCGCCGACAACGGAAGAATTAAAAGTCGCCGATCTGTTGTATATAGAGATAAAATTTTCACATATAATTTAGACAAACTTTTATGAAATATTCGCTTTTCTTTAAAAATAAAAAAGTTAGGAAAAATAATATTTATGAGGTTGAAAGAATTAAATAATAATAATATTTCTTCTCAACCAACTTTTGTATATTTTTTTTAAAAACTAACAGTGGCGATTCGATGGAAAATTTTGTTTATTCTCTTCCACAAATTGCACAATTTAAAAAAATGTTCCTTTCAAAATTATAGATAGTTTAAAATACTCTCTGGCGGTTACAATTTTAATCCAATCAAAATGAAACTTCGTACCAGATATGTTTTTGATATTTGAAAGATCAAGCTTGTTAATGAGTGGAATCGATCAAGGAAAAAACAGAGAGCCTAGAGAAAGAAGAAAACCTTTTTACTATAATGCATTTCCTGATAATTTTTTCTAAATCTATGTATACAGAGATATTTAGGATTAAATATTGATATGGAAAAATTAGCTCATCAACCAGGTTTCGAATTGGGCCTCTAACCCATGTTGCCACCGTTACACCACGGATGGTACTGATGAATAAGTCAACATTATCATATGATTGACCATATTAATTTGACGTCAACTGATTATTCCTCTTTTCCCTTGTACGATTTTGCCCATTAAACCAGTCCCAAGGGACCAAGCGGTCTAAGGCGTTATGTCTGCGCAGTATGCCTACTTGGAAACTGGCAGGTTATGGGTTCGAATCTCGACATCGACAGTTTGTCAATTATTAAGAAGAAAAGGGGCGATTAAATGACTAAACTCTATGGACAAGAACGAAGTAACCGGCTATGCTTGAGAAGGTTTTCTGCAGTTTCCGTTACGAACTCCAGATGAATATCGGCATAGTTCCTATCATAGTCAACTGCAGGCGCATATCCTACCAATTCCTAGTCTATACACTAAAATTCCAACTACTCCACTCACATCCTCAAATCCTTAGGCATCACAATGGACCTTATGGTCGAAGTGTAGCCCGTCCAGGGCAGCCTTACAATCTATCTATCTATCTTGCCAATTAAACTTGCTCTTAAAAATGCCAAAAGCACTACACATACCAAATTGCATTCCCATCGGATTTAAGCAGTGACTGCTTGAGTGCCTACAGACTCTACTAAAGATTAAGCAAAACAGAATAGAACTGTCACTGAAGTTTAGGTTAGGTTGTAGCGACTATCTTAGACGAGACACACTTATACCATAAAGTCCATTGTGATACCTATACATTAAGGATGTGGGTTGAGAGCAAGAAATTTGTATGCAGACTAGAAATTGGTAGCTTGTGGAAGGAAACTGCAGAAAACCTTCACAACCATAGGCGGTTACTTTCGTTCCTGTCCCTACGTCGACAGTTTAGTCAATTAACCGCCCCATTGTTTTAAAAGTTGATAAATTTCCACCGTTGGAAATCGAACCTGCAATCTTCCAGTTTCAAACAAAGCACCTATAACCGCCCGATTTGGATTGGTACCGTCACTGTGAATAAGTGACAAATTTATTTTTGACTACAAAAGTGTTTGTTAATTTGAAAGAAAACAGTACATTTATCGTTGCATACATGGTTAATGTTGTTCGAACGATGCTAACTGGCATCCTCACCCACAGCCCACACCATCCAACCAAGGTAATTTCTCAGAAACATAATATCAAGAAAATTGTTGTATATGATTTTATATTACTTAACGATTGTGTAGTAAAAGTGTATATATGCTATACAAGATTACACCAAGTATTCACGGGAATGACGATAGTTTAATATTGTTGGGGGTATGAATAAGCCCCACGGGACACATTCTCATAGCATTTACAACGTATACGTGTTTTATTTTGCATATATGTGTTCACTACTATATGGTACCTTGAAATATGTTTTTGAAATTAATCAGATATTGATTTAGGATTTTTTTTTACCCGCATATGTGTGTCGCATATGAAGTTCTTTGGTCCCGATTCGATGGTAGAAATACGACCCCATTCAAAAATAAAAAACATTCACTTTTAGCGAAGGAAATAGAGCTATTGGTCTCGTACCGACTTCAAAATTTCAAAAATTTTTACAAATGTCCATCGATCCTACCTAGTAGACGTCGAAAATTACCATTTGTAAAATTTATATATATGCATCTATGGACATATATATATATATATATATATATATATATATATATATATATATGTATATATATATATGTATATATATATATATATATATATATATATATTTATAAATATAGGAAATTAAAGGTAGTGGGTTCGATTTCATTATTTAAATACCAAATTAAGTGTAAATACTAGTCACTTCTGTTGGTATAATATAACTAAAAGGCAACCATACAATGGAAGTTGAAAAATAACACAAGTAACTAAAATTAATTGTACAACGACATCAAGATGGTGAGAAATCATATGCATTTAACATAACATCTTAGGTAGCTCAAAGACAGAGCGTTGGTCTAGAATGCCCGAGGTCGTTGATTCGATTCCCATCCTAGATGTGTATAAATTTTCATACTAAGCATTTAATGTTAAAGAATGAAATTAAATTAAATTTTTCTATTTCTTAAAAAAAAAAAATTAACTACAAGCTTTTATTATTAAATAACACACTAAAAACCAAAAAACAAAACTATTAAATGGATGGTGTTATGCAAAAAACTTTCAACCCACAAAACATGAAAATTAGAGTTATCCCACCCAAATGGGAGAAAACGTTTTTCCCTACAATGTGCAAAAATAATTCAAGTCCAATCAGCTGTTAAAAACCTAATCAAATAACAATTCTTAGGTAGTATTACATTTATTTATATTACCGGGCATTATTCCCAGCGGAAGCATCAGCACACAATGGGACTCCATAACGGGTCCATTTTGTGCTGATTGTGTGGCGAGGAGGAAGAAACATCCAGCCACATAATCTTTGACTGGGAGTCTTTAGGTTATAGCAGATACAAGATATTCGGTGCATCTCACCCCGAATATATGAACCTTCAGAAAGATCTGGCTATTGCCAACATATTGGAGAAGCGAGTCTCGTCAGGCTGAGGTAGAAGATGGAGCACAATAGACCATAAGGTCGAAGTGCAAAACTTTTTAGACCCCAATATGTATTTATCTATCTATTACTTTTATCAGCTATCATAGGATTTTGAAGCCAATTATCTCAAAACCAGACACTTGCGGGATAACTCTTTTTTGCTTTACACCACACAAATAATCCTTATTTTCAAATTGATTTTTGTAAACTAGAGTCTATTTATTTCCATTGTTAGTCTGGTTGTCTTTCGGTTATATTATACTAACGGAAGCGACTAGCGTTTACTTACTTTGACATTTAAGTAATATGTCTGAACATTGATAACATTTTTGACATCAAATGTTTGATATGAAAAATCATACACATCTAGGGATGGGGATCGAACCCACGACCTCTGGCATTCTAGACCAATGCTCTACCAACTCAGCTACCTTAGATGTTATGGTAGTACTATGCATATGATCTTTCACTATCATTTCTGATGCCATTGTATTATTAATTTTGTTTATTTACTATTGACATATTTTCAAATCGATTTTTGTAAACTAGCGTCTGATGATAGTCAATGATAGTGAAAGATCATATGCATAGTACTACCATAACATCTAAGGTAGCTCAGTTGGTAGAGCATTGGTCTAGAATGCCAGAGGTCGTGGGTTCGATCCCCATCCCTAGATGTGTATGATTTTTCATATCAAACATTTGATGTCAAAAATGTTATCAATGTTCAGACATATTACTTAAATGTCAAAGTAAGTAAACGCTTGTCGCTTCCGTTAGTTTAATATAACCGAAAGGCAACCATACTAACAATGGAAATAAATAGACGCTAGTTTAAAAAAAAAAAATAATAATAATAATCCTTATATTATTATTAATATAAATATTCAAAAATATGTTTGGGATTCAGGTGAGCCCTTGACTTCCATTGAAAGAACTCGGGTTAGAGAGTCGTTGGGAGCTTTTAAATTTTATATAAATGTATATTTAGTTTTAAAACCTCTACATGCAAGCCGTGACGGATTTATATGAAGGTAATACGATGTATTTAAGGTTGTTCTTTAAAAAGAAAAATTTATGTTTCTTTTTTTTTTTTTTGTAATGGGTACATAATTTTTATCAGTATATGTTTCTTTAATTTTTATATCTTTTCAAAACGTTTCTATTTTCCTGGAGGTTTCAAATGACAAATTACATGACTGTAAAAATACTAGATTTATTTCAACTTATAACAATGATTGATTTAATCGTATATTTTTGAATGAACGAAAGCTGTACTTGTATTTTGGACCAGAGGCGTCACAAATTGGTAGGACGCTTCTAGAGATAGATACATAGATTGTAGAGGCGGCCCTGAACTGGCTACACTTCGACCATAAGGTCCATTGTGATGCCTAAGGATGTGAGTGGAGTGGAAGGAATTTTTGTGTATAGAATAGGAATTGGTAGGATATGCGGCTGCAGCCGACTGTGATAGGAACTATGCCGATATTCATCTGGAGTTCGTGAAGGAAACTTCAGAAAACCTTCACAAGCATTGTCCATACGCCGACAGATTAGTCAATTAGCCGCCCCCTTTTTTTTTCTTAATAATTGACAAACTGCCGATGTCAGGATTCGAATCCTTAACCTCCTTGTTTCTAGTAAGTAGGCTTACTGCGCTTCTGAGACTGGAAACAAAAGTTTATATTTTCAAAAGAAACTACGATTGAAGGACCCAAATAATTTTAGACAAGTAATTATACAAACGTGGAGCGTGTTTATATCGAAATAAAACTATAATAGCATCCGAATATTTTACAATGATAACTATTTAATTATTTTCTGCTTTGAAGTATGTACAAATAAAAGCTTATATTTTAGTTTGTTTTGAAATATAATCGTATATATAAGAATTTCTTGAAAAATCTAGTTGTTTTGTTCCGAATTACTTCGATTTTCGAACAAATTCTTTGAATAAAAGTTGTTATGATGGACAACTTTGATTCGAAAACCAAATCGGCAAAAAACGAAGGCTACTTTAATAGTTGATAGAACCCAAGGGCATATTTTATAATTGATTTGTGCCTTATTCAATCGATATTCGGAAATTGCTGGAGAGGGGGAAGATGCATTGAACTATTCGCGAACTTGAAGTCATTTTTTAGTTTTAGAACACACACAGAAAATTACAGCTTTCAATCCCTTTTTATTGTTTAGTTATCGTGTTGATTCCCAACAGTTTCAAACTTGGTACTATGGACCCTATTTCAAAATTGTTAGGTGAATTGTACTTTCTTCATTCGGTTTTTAGAAAAATGTTTCGAATAAAAGTTAGTTAGTTTATTTATATTGTACAACTTTTAGCAGAAGAATTTTTTCAAAAACCCAAAGAATAATACATTTTATAAAATTTGTGAAAATGAGCGCTTCTTTTGGCCAAGTGTACTCAAATATAACACACATATATATATTATATATATAGTGAGCTAAATCACTTGGATATGCTCTCTGGTGGGTGAATTATAAACTACAGATAGTAGGTCGTTGTTTCCTTCCCCAAACCCTGTGATATACTCTTCGTTCTACAAGTTTTGTGGCCGCACCCGGACGAACAACTTATATTCCCAATATTCCAACTACTGCTGGTTGGTTGGAATATTAAGAATCCACCCCTTACCAGAGATCCTTAAAAACTGAGAATTTTCGATTTAGAATTTTTTTAAAAAGTCCGAATTTACGAACCACATTTTTTCAGCAAATAATAACACGTTTAATTAAAGAAGTGTTTGTTACCTTCTAAAATATTAAAATTTATGTGTCCTGTTATAAGTGTGAAGACGGATAAATAGATGTGTGCTATACAGCTACTGATAGCCAGGTATATTACTAAGAAACAGAACTGCCTAGCTCTAGTATACACAGTTCATGAGTACGACAAATCTCTTGGGATCGGTGATAAGCATTCAAGTGAGTGTCCTTATTGCAAAAGTTATTGCTTATATTCTAGTGATCCCAACCATTCAATTTAATCCATCCATACACATATCGTTTTGTACCCTTCTTCGTGAATGGTGATTTCATAAACGTCTATTAAACATACTTACAGGTTTTTCATGTATATTATTTACACCCAATTTAGGGATGGGTAATGAATATGTATTTTCCACAAAATATACCTTTCTTTCGGAAAGAAATTTTTAGAAGATTTTATTTAACTTCGTTCGTTTGTATGTATGTCAGTCTTTTCAGTTCACCATTTTTAAGGTTCTGTACTTGAAAATGAAAAAGGGGGAACTTCTAAGATCATTTTCGTGTTCGTCAATCCAGTCTGCCAGAGGTTTTTCGGAATTTAAAATTTGATAAAAATCATTGCACAAAAAATAAACAATCATCCTACCAGAAGCAGAGTGGCGCAGTGGAAGCGTGCTGGGCCCATAACCCAGAGGTCCGTGGATCGAAACCACGCTCTGCTAATAATTTTTTTTCGCCCTAATGGTTCGAACTCAACAATAAACAATTTAAGTTTGTTTACAGCGTTGTACCTGTGCAACTAAGAGTCAACAACACATTGTCAAATAATAAGCAGAGTGGCGCAGTGGAAGCGTGCTGGGCCCATAACCCAGAGGTCCGTGGATCGAAACCACGCTCTGCTAAGATTTTTTTGTTTCTAATGGTTTGAACTGAACAATGAACAATTTTAGTTTGTTTAAAATGTGATTCCTGCGCAACTAAGAATCAACAATACACTATCAAATAATAAGCAGAGTGGCGCAGTGGAAGCGTGCTGGGCCCATAACCCAGAGGTCCGTGGATCTAAACCACGCTCTGCTAAGATTTTTTTTGTTTCTAGTGGTTTGAACTGAACAATAAACAATTTTAGTTTGTTTAAAATGTGGTACCTGCGCAACTAAGAATCAACAACACATTGTCAAATAATAAGCAGAGTGGCGCAGTGGAAGCGTGCTGGGCCCATAACCCAGAGGTCCGTGGATCGAAACCACGCTCTGCTAATAACTTTTTTTTGCTATAATGGTTCGAACTTAACAATAAACAATTTTAGTTTGTTTAAAATGTGATTCCTGCGCACCTAAGAATCAACAATACACTGTCAAATAATAAGCAGAGTGGCGCAGTGGAAGCGTGCTGGGCCCATAACCCAGAGGTCCGTGGATCGAAACCACGCTCTGCTAAGATTTTTTTTGTTTCTAGTGGTTTGAACTGAACAATAAACAATTTTAGTTTGTTTAAAATGTGGTACATGCGCAACTAAGAATCAACAACACATTG